>CM022300.1:332074647-332674647 GCA_011799875.1 Thinopyrum elongatum | reverse complement strand
TTCTTCTTTGATCGAGGGATAGGTTCCTGGTCGGCAGCCTAGGCTAGTAGGGTGGATGTCGTTTGTGTTTTCCGTTTGATTTCATCCATAGTCGGATGCTGCTCTTCTGTATGATGTTTGATGTACTCATGTGCCGTTTGTATGCCTTTGTATGTATCCCCATTTGAGTTGTATATGGTACGATGTAATGATATCCACCTTGCAAAAGCATCTTCAATATGCGGCTCTATCCTTGGTGGGACCTTCGAGTTCCTCTCGGATACGACCGCATATTGGGCATGACATAGGGTTATTTCTGGGGGTTTCTGTATTTATAGGATTTTTTGGCGTCAGTTTCACGCGAAGATGGGCCACGAGGTGCACACTACCCACCAGCCGATGGCTAAGGCCTCTGGCGCGCCCTGGTGGGTAGTGGACACCTCCTTCACTCTCTGGTCCTCCCACGAAGCTTCTAGTGCCTCTTTTGTTCCAAAAAATCATCAAATAGTTTCGCTGCATTTGGAGAACTTTGATTTCATCACAAAAAACAACACCACAGTAGTTCTACTGAAAAGAGCGTCAGTCCAGGTTAGTTCCATTTAAATCATATAAAGTTACTCCCAAACCATATAAAATTGTTGTAAACATGGCATGAATACCTAATAAATTATAGATACATTGGATACGTATCAGCATCCCCAAGCTTAATTCATCATTATAAAGAAATAATTCATGAAGTGTGAATGCTAGCATAGTGCATAAGTTTGATCAATGATAATTTCAATCACTTTTCTTAGCATCATAACAACAACTCTTTCTCATAAAACTCATCATTATAAAGTAGCAATTGAAAACGGAATTTTTGATGTGGAATGCTACCTATCATATTCCTCATATACTGTTTTGTTTTATAGCATGGACATTTGGACTTGAATGATTCAAAGCAATAGTCTATAATTTGAAATGAGGATATCAATACTCAAGAATATCAACAAGCAACCATGTCTTTCAAAATATCAACACTAAAGAAAGCTATCCCTAGCCCATTATGCTCAATCATTGATCCATTCATGAAACACACTCGAATATTAACTATGCCCAATGCACACGTATGACAATTGTGTTCCCTATTTGGTGCTTTATAAGAGAAGATAGAGACTCAATAAAAAATTGCATAAAGTAAATAGATAAACCCTTCGCAGAGGGAAGCAGAGATTTCTAGAGGTGCCAGAGCTCAAAGCTTAAATTGAGAGATAAAATTGTTTTGAGAGGCATGCTTTTCCTGTCAACGAAAACGACCGAGAATTCACAATATCTTCCATGCTAGATAAATTATAGGTGGTTCCCAAATAGAAAGTAAATTTTATTCCTTTTTCCACCATTATTTCACAATCCATGGCTAGCCATATGCAAGGGTGCCTTCCATACCAACACTTTCCAACGAATTTATTATCATAGTATTTTTCATTTCGGGACTGGGCATCCCTATTACCTGCCACACTCTCGTGCAATGACAAGTGAATAAACACTCATCGTGAGAATAAAACATCTAGCATGGAAAATATTGGCCACCCCCTGCCGCTTCATGAGTGGTATGGGCACACAAGAAGGAAATTAATTTTGAAAATTAGAGTGGGCACATACAAATTTACTTGGAACTGCATGGAAATACCGCATATAGGTAGGTATGGTGGACTCATTTGGCACAACTTGGTTTAAGGAGTTTGGATGCACAAGCAGTATTCCCTCTTAGTACAAATGAAGGCTAGCAAATAGATTGAGAAGAAACCAACCAAGAAATGAAAACGATCATAAACAAGCATTAAACATAACTAACACCGAATAATGCACCACAAGTAGGATATAACTTCATTGCATAACTATTGACTTTTGGGCTTGCATAGGGAATCACAAACCTTAACACCAATATTCCTAATAAAGAATAATTACTCACCAACATGACTCACATATTATTATCTCCATATCGAAAACTATTGCAAGGAATCAAACTTATCATATCCAATGTCGGGGTACACAAACAGGGGTGTATGGTTCCCCTGCTTGTGAACAGACAAAGAGCCTCCGCTTCGCCAGCCAGAGCTTGACAAAGGAATGGCTAGACCAAGCCAGAAGAACCGCTCTTCGTGAGATCAAGGAGTGGATCAAGAAGACCAAGACAAGCAAGACAACAAGGCATCACCTTGGGAAGGCCTCCCCTGCCAGGCAGGAGAGCCGGGCGGGGTTGAGGCCGCCCCATGGACAAGTCCAAGATTTCCCCGGCAAGCTTCCCGGGTCCACCAAGGGCAAGGATTCCCGCCAAGGCACCACCGCTCCACCGCACCACCACTCAAATCACCTATCAATGCAGTGTCGAGCCCCCAAGTGCTTAAGTGGCTTCTACTAAGCACGTGACAGCTCATGGAAGACAGATTATCCTCATGTGACACCCCTCCAGAGGCGTGTCAAGCAGATAAGCAGAAGATGATTAAGTGGCACGGCAGCTTTTGCCCGCAGCATGACACCTAGCAGTGCATTTAATGCACTTTGTCCTGACTGCCAGAGTTAGGTATGATAGCACTGTTTGCTATCTAATCACCAGATAAAGACTACTTTGCCACTGTGGTCACCCCTTAAGTTATAAAAGGAGTTCCAAGGCTAACTATAAAAGGATTCGATCCCTCGCACACTTGTATGCGCGTAGCTGCTCTCCCCAAGGCCACCTTGTCGGGCTTGAGTGCTGCACGCTCATCGTGTTCCTCCATCCAATCCACCAAAGCAGGAGTAGGGTTTTACGCTTCCCAGCGACCCGAACCTGGGTAAAGACCACCAGCGTCACCACTGTCATGTTGTTTCATGGCCTCTGCTCTTTGTGCAACATGACCTTTCCCCTTGCCGAACCACAAGGGGCCGATGGCCCCATAGGTGTTCGTGTCCACCACGACATCTTTGGCATGCCAGGTAGGGGGAAGCGCTTGTGTGAACCTGAGGTTGTGAACAGGGCATCCATCATCTTTATCATCATCATCCTCGACGTCGCCATCTTCGGCATCAGCTTTGGGTGAGAGAGATGGTGCTACTCGCTAGCCTTGATCCTCATAGACTCAGTCGCTCGTCTCTGCCGCTGCAGCAGCGACGATGAGGACGAGGGGCAGCAGCGATGCGATGGCCATGGTTGGCACGGATGGCATGACCACCGCTCCTCCCACGGCCAGAAGAAGGGTCGAGGCATGCGACGGTGTCGTCCTCCTAGTGGCCTCCCGCTAGTGCGCATTCGGTCTCGAAGTACGTCGCTTGGACAAGGGAGGATCGAAAAACGGTACGTAATTGGCCTCCCCCCTATTTCTCAAATGCTAATGGCCTAGTCGCACAACGGTGAGGCCACCAGCGTCGATAAGCCTGTGTGGCGCTCGGTCTTGTATTTATCCCACCGGGGATAAATCCTGAGTGTAACGTTGGTGCGAATCCATTGGTCAACGTTCCTGGCAAGCAAACCCCGGCAAGGCCTCCCGCGCCTATATTGTCCTTCACACCAGCCATGTTTAGACCATTGAAATTTGGGAAGAAGAGAGAGGGAGACCAATCCGTTTCCTTTCCCATCATATGTCATTAGTAGGAAATGTTTTTGTTGACTCTCCCAGATCGTGCCTGGGCTAAATGTGTAACTAATGGACGGCCTAGTCCCTCCCCTCTTTGCTCTTTCCTATCTTCTGTCCTTGCAGAACAAAAATGGATGTACAAGCATGGTCTCCCAGGAGACACGTGTGGGATGGGCAGCCACGAGTGGAAGAGGAGACATTATGCGTAATCAAACATGCGCCCCGGCAAGAAGGGAAGCATCGATAAAAGCTAAGTTGGCACGCTTGTTGACTTTTCTTCAGAATTTGCGTTTGCGCATCCCTCAGACAACCAATGGTTTCGTATGGCAAGCCCTCTGTGTGATGGAACCTTACTGTATTTGTCTGTGCCCTCGCTTTTGTTTCGAGCCTGCTCAACAAAGTGGGTGGCAGCATCAAGTACTATTGAGGAAAAAGCCATCGGCAACGTGCCCTCGCTAGCTGAATGCTAAGGACCCGTTCCTCAAGGCAATCGTGGCAGCATGTGGTTGGCGGGCAACCAAAGTACGCGGAGGAAACTAATCATACGAATGCCAATAGGTAAACACAAGAGGGATAGCATGCATTAACATTGTAAACATCAGTTCGACGAAGCATTAAAGCAAGAATAGTACGAAGCCTAAAAATGACATACATCTCATGTCTTATTACAGGGCTGCATAATAGCACGAATAAGCTCAAGGCTGACGGTCTTCGGGAACCCTTGGGACGGAGAGGACCTTGTCGGCAAGGGGACCAGCTTTCGCCTCGGCAGCAGAAACACCGACACCCGGAGGCAGCTCCTTGAAGCCGTCAGAGAGGTTGAGCTCCGGATGGCGGTAGTCGAGATTGCTTAAGATCAGGAAGAGGGCATCACGGGCAAGTTTCTGGGATTCATTAGCGAAGCAGATGGCCCTATCGTCCTCATACGTCTTCAGCCCTTCAAACAAAAGCGCCAGCTTGACACTTGGAACTTCATGTTGGTTGACAGAGAAGGCCTAGCTCTTCATGTTCATCGTTGCGATCTGGGCAGTAAGACGCTCGGCAATATCAACCAGATTCTTGATCCAGAGGTCACGCTGCTGGATTTGGTTCACCAATTTGTCCTCCGCATCTTTTTGAAGAGTTGGGGCATTGGACAAGTCCTTCATCAGCAACTTCTCGCGGGCGCCGGCAGACTCAATATCCTTCTCCAAGGTGCCAAGCCGCGCTTTCATGTCAGTAATGGTGTCGCTGGTAGTATCAAGGTCCTGGCTCTTGGAGGAAAGCTGCGATCGCACCTCCTTCAGGGTGGTTTCTGCCTTCTGCGCTTCCTCTTTGAGAGCCACGATTTCCTTGTTGCTCCCGGCGAGGTCCTCCTTCAGCTTGGCCACTTTGAGATCAAGGTCAGTCTTGGCGGCGGACGCGGCAGCCAGCTCATCAGTAACCTTCTTCAGCTGGGTAGAAGATTCAAGGGTAAGCGCATCAAGCGCTGCTTTGTGCTTGTCCTCTAGATCCTTGGTACATTGCTGGACAAGAGCCTCCAATTCCTCATCCTTGCCGCGAAGGGTGGGTTCGAGGTTTCCTTCCCGGGCAGAGTTGTCCTTCTCCTTGGCATTCAGAAGCGCTTCGCGCTCCGTCAAGAAGACCTCCCGGGAAGTGATATCCTCCCTGGTTTTGGTCAGCACCTCCTCTTGCCGCATGATGGAATGGGATTGCTTCTTGTACCATTCCCGGAGCTCATTGCCTTGTCCACCAGCTTCTTATCCATGATAACGGCAGAGTCGCCCTGCTCCTTGACTGCCTGCCACTTAAGATTGTACCGGTGCTGCGCTTCTTTGAGCCCTGCCACCACAGATTCCAGGAAAGCTAAGTCCTTGGTGCTATCAGCAGAGTCGTGTGCCTCTTCAACCCTTTGAGATAGTGGTGCAAGTATGCGTCCGATTTCCTCATCAAAATCTGCACCCACTGAAACAGACGATCCCGGAGCGGCTGGCCCATGCTAAGCAAGGATCAACGCAAGTTTGCTTGTGGATGGCTGGAGAACTGCGGTCTGTGCACTGAACGAGGAAAAGGGCCCCATAGATTGGTGAGGGGTTTTCTCCTCAACAACCACGTCTTGGCCTGATGTGCTGCCGGGGATGTTCTCTGTTTCTTCGGGGGCTTCCTATATAGCCCCGGCACTCAGATCTTGGTCTTCCGCGGCAGCAATCCTGGTGGCCTCCTTGGCGGCGTCCTTCCCAATACTGGCCACCTCCTCCAAAAGCTCGGGTTCTTCAATCAATGGAGCTGCAAGAAAATCAATATATGAGGTGGTGAGAAATTAGATAACTACAAAGCCAAAGGCCAAGAAGCAGAATAACTCAACGAAGCAGAAACAAAGGTAAGTGGTGTGCCCGATGGTGTTTGCTGAGGAGGAGCACCCACCTCTCCGACAAAATTTGTTGTCGGCATGCGGTCAGCATACGCTCCCTCGACGGCTGTGGTCTCATCACGAGCAGACCCCTCGGTGGAGGCCCTTGCCGGTGATTTTTCTTCTTGAACTTGGGTCGGGGTAGACCCCTCCTCGTGGGCCCCTCCCTGCTAGAACTAACTTTCTCCCTTGGTGGGGGAAGAAGCGTTTTCTTCCACGCCTCTTCGAGCAGGTGAAACCTGTCCCACGCCTTCATGCCGGGGGCTGGGCACAGGATCCCCTGACTTGTCCCCCCATCGGACCCGTGCTCGCCAAAGGACCCGACGGTGCTGTGCGCTTGGTCCGCTTGGCCCGCTGGGCAAGGGGCTCTTCATCTCTGCCAAGACAACAAGGAAGATTGTGTCAGCAACAGTCAAATGCATAACACCTCAGGAAAGAAGCTCAGATTGTTCCCCTTACTCTGAGTCCACGAGCATGGAACTCAGTGCGTACGCCGCACGTGGCAGAGTCGCCCTACCCTTTTTCAGAGTTGGAGGAGCAGAGCTTCCTGACAGCTTTGAGCTTGTCAACAGGACCAAGTTCTCTGGCAGAACTGAGCTTTGCAAAGAAGCTGGACTTGACTGGGGGCTGGGATCAACCCTCGTGACCGCTCGTCGCTTGGCGGGAGGAGTCTTGGCCTCAGAAAGGCGGGTGGAGTGGCGGCGTACCACCTCTGGCTTGTCACTCTTGGAAGCAATCTTCTTCACCCTCTTTGTGACCATCGAGGAGGTCGAAGCCACTGCTTTTCGGCTGGCCCGCTTGCGGGAGCGTTGATCCAGGTCTGGTTCTGGGGCTTGAGGACCCATTACAAGTCATTCCTCCTCAGGCTGCTCTGCTTCCTCGGCCCCACCTCCTCCTTGGGCCTCTGTTGCCGCGGCATGAAGAATTTCAACCCCGGCAGGGTCAATCCCGGGAGCATCCTATGCAACGTGCTCCTCACTCCCTTCGTCTCAAGAGCCTTCGCCTTCAGCCTCCTCCTCCTCCTCTTCTGTAAGCCTTGCCTTCCCGGCAGCCTGGAGCGCTTTGTCCTCTTGAATCCGCTTCCTGATAAATTCAGCCTCTGCCTTGGAGGTACGCTTGAACATGTTGCCCTCCGCCCTGGAAGCTCTCTATACCATATCGGAGACCCACTACATCTCTGCATCCAGCGCAGGCAGTTGCCAATCAGCCTCGACTCCATAAGCATTGCAATCAGGCATCCACTTCTACATTTGGTCTCGAGCGGAGTTGATATGCAGAGGGACAACCCCTTCCGGTAAATGAAATGGCCCAAGGCTACCAAACAACTATTTGCACAGCCAACCATGGCCATATATCGATAGATTGTTGACAAGGCCTGGGTACAGACACATCCTGTCGGCAGCATCCCCATACTCCCAGGCAAATCTGTCTCTTTTCTGCAACGGTGCGATGCGGCACTGAAGAAAGTCAGCCCCCACCTGTTCGATGGTTAGCCCGACAGCCTTGAGATGGGCAATCCTGTTCAGAGCTAGGCAGAGCCTGTCGTCAGTGAGGCCCAGCTTGCTCCAGTCGCTGCCGCGTACAACATATTCAGTCCGCACTGCGCAGAACTCCAGAGCATCTTCATCCTGGATCCAACACCAATCTGCCCTCCATTCTTCCCATCTGCCGCACTGCTGGCCCGGTAGGTAATCCCAGTCCTCCTTCCTGCCCCAGGGAATCCAGCTTATATTCCCTGAGCGGTGAGATTTGTCTTCAACCCGCAGGACAAAGAAATGCCTGAACAAGTCCACGTTGGGGGCAACTCCGACGAAATCCTTGCACATATGGGCAAAGATTGCCATGCACGCCATTGCATTGGTCGTGAAATCCAGGAGATGGAACCCATACACCGTCATCATAGCAACAAAGAAATGCGAGAAGGGGGAAGTGAGACCGCAGAGGAAGTGCGCGCAGAAGAAGCGGTACACGTTCGATGGGGCCTTGCTTCCCTCTGGCAAGAGCACGGACGCTTCATGCCCTTTCGGAACTTCCCTCCCCCACATGTACGCGTACCTCGCAATCAAAGTTGGGCCACCCAGGCTCGACAAAAAGAAGACCACATCCTCCTACCACTTGCTGTCCAGCTCCTCTACCCTCTTCTTCCTCCCCTCTGTTGCGGTATCTTTGGTAGGGGCCGCCCGCTTCCCCCTCACAGTGGCGGCCTTCTTCCCCATTTTTTGGGATCGCAGGGAGGGTGAAAGATCTAGCAGGGTGATGGAGATGGATGTTGGCGGGGGATCAGTTGCTTGGCTTGAGGAAGAAGATGAAGGAAGGGGAGACAGATATGAATGAGCACAGCCCCATCACATTTCCCTTTTTATTGGGAAGCGGCGTAGGGGCTGGCTCTTCGCCATCTCTCCTCAGGAAGTTACCGTTTTTGCAGGAGCACTACCCATTAACTGCTATAGTTCCACGACCCCACGACCTGCGGTAATTACGCGGAGTGGACATTGGATTGACTCCTCATCATAACAACCGTTGCATGGGCAGCATTCCTCCGACACGTGTCCGTGCACTATTTGGGGCCTAACCCAACGTGCCCGGCGACACGTATGGCTCAGGACCGGGGGCTTCTATCGGGGTAAACAAACAAGGGTGTATGTTTTCCTTGACTTGTGCATAGACAAAGAGCCTCCACTCCGGCAGCCAGACCTTGACAAAGGAATGGCTAGACCAAGCCAAAAGAACCGCTCTTCGTGAGATCAAGGAGCGGATCAAGAAGACCAAGACAAGCAAGACAGCAAGGCATCACCTTGGGAAGGCCTCCCCTGCCTGGCAGGAGAGCCTGGCGGGTTCGAGGCCACCCTAGGGACAAGTCCAAGATTTCCCCGGCAAGCTTGCCGGGTCCACCAGGGGCAAGGATTCCCGCCAAGGCACCACCGCTCCACCGCACCACTACGCAAATCACCTATCAATGCGGTGTCGAGCCCCCAAGTGATTAAGTTGCTTCTGCTAAGCACATGGAAGCCCATGGAAGACAAATTATCCTCATGTGACACCCGTCCAGAGGCGTGTCAAGCAGATAAGCAGAAGATGATTAAGCGGCACGGCAGGCTTGCCGGGTTTCGCCCTCAGCATGACACCTAGCAGTGCATTTAATGCACTTTGTCCTGACTGCCAGAGTTAGGTATGATAGCACTGCTAGCTATCTAATCACCAGATAAAGACTAGTTTGCCACTATGGTCACCCCTTAAGCTATAAAAGGAGTTCCAAGGCTAACTAGAAAAGGATTCGATCCCTTGCACACTTGTACGCGCGTAGCTGCTCTCCCCAAGGCCACCTTGTAGGGCTTGAGTGCTGCACGCTCATCGTGTTCCTCCATCCAATCCACCAAAGTAGGAGTAGGGTTTTATGCTTCCTAGTGGCCCAAACCACAAGCGTCACTATCGTCGTGTTGTTTCATGGCCTCTGCTCTTTTTGCAACGTGACTTTCCCCCTTGCTGAACCACAAGGGGCCGATGGCCCCATAGGTGTTCATGTCCACCCACGACATCCAATGATCTATAAGAAAGTTTTTATTATATCATTTATGGATATTCATCATATTAGAACCAATTTCATCGCTTGTGTAAGTTTCCATCACTATTATAAACTCTCAAAATAATATAACTGAAGCAATGACAGGATATTTCTTTCAAATTTTACTAACTCTCAAAATAATTTAAGTGAAGATCAAGCAAGTAGTTAAGCAAATGGGTAGCTATTTGAGGACTCTCTCTCATTTCATAACTTTTAGATCTAAGTATTTTATTAAAACAACAAGCAAAACAAAATAAAATGGCATTCCAAGAATATCACACATCATGTGAAGAAGCAAAAACTTAGGCTCAACCAATACTAACCGATAATTGTTGATGAAGAAAGGTGGGATGCCTACCGGGGCATCCCCAAGCATAGATGCTTGAAACTTCTTGGAATATTAACTTGAGATGCCTTGGGAATCTCCAAGCTTGACCTCTTGTGTCTTCTGCATTCCTCTCATATCACGGTTTCCCTAAATCTAAAAAACTTTATCCACACAAAACTCAACAAGAACTCGTGAGATAAGTTAGTATAAATCAATGCAATAACCTTATCATTCTCTACTGTAGCAAATCACTAAAATTATTATTTAACATTGCATACTAAATGCCTCTGCATATTTAATACTCCTATCCTCAAATAGAATCATTAAACAAGCAAACATATGCCAACAATGCGAACATAACAGCAATCTGTCTAAACAAGATAGTCTGTAAAGAGTGCAATTATACTCATACTTCCCTAACTCCAAAATTTCTGAAAAAATACCACACTGTATAAATTTTTTCATATCTTATCTTGTAAAACTTTCAAGATTTTATCATGTTCTGACTATTCACAAATATTCAAAACATAACAACAAACTTTCTGTTTTCAAACAGCAACATATAGATTTGCAAAATAAGCATGGTAAAGGCTATGCTTGACACTTTTATTGAAATAAAAGATGCAAAAATTATTCTACATAATGTCAAGCAAATCCGAATAAAATAAAATAATGCTCCAAGCAAAACACATATCATGTGACGAATACAAATGTAGCTCCAATTAAGGTTACCGATAATGTTGGAGACGAAAGAGGGGATGCCTTCCAGGGCATCCCCAAGCTTAGTTTCTTGGATCTTCCTTGAATATTACCTTGGGTGTCTTGGGAATCCCCAAGCTTAGGGTCTTGTCACTCCTTACTCTCCTCATATCGATATTTCAGCCAAAACTTGAAAACTTCAAGCACACAAAACTTAATAGAACTTCGTGAGATGGGTTAGCATAGTAAAACAAATCATCCACTTGGGTACTGTCAAAGACAAGATTCATAATTTTTTCCACATAATTCCTACTGTACTCTATAATTTCCACAATTTATATTGAGCAATATAAGCCATAGAAACCATAAAACAAGCAAACTATGCATTGCAAACAGAATCTGTCAGAAACAGAATAGTTTGTAAAGATCTGAATAATTACTACACTTCTGTTACTCCAATTTTTTTTAAAAAATTATAAAAATGTATTTAATTCGTATATCAATCATCTGTAAAAAAATCAGAATTTTTCGACGCTTCAGTGATTTTTAACAATTCTATTACTGGGCGCGTAAGTTTTTATTTTTGCATAGAATCAAGTCAACTATCATCCACACTATCCCAAAGGCTTTACTTGGCACTTTATTGAAACAAAAGCTATAAAACATGATTACTAAAGTAGATTAATCATGTGAATACACAAAAACAGTAGGTAAAAGTATTGGGTTGTCTCCCAACAAGCGCTTTTCTTTAATGCCTTTTTAGCTAGGCATGATGATTTCAATGATGCTCACATAAAAGATAAAAATTGAAACACAAACAGAGCATCATGAAGCATATGACTACCACATTTAAGCCTAACCCACTTCCTATGCATAGGGATTTTGTGAGCATACAATTTATGGGAACAAGAATCAACTAGCATAGGAAGGCAAAACAAGCATAACTTCAAAACTTACAACACATAGTGAGGAAACTTGATATTATTGAGATATGTAGAAGCATATGTTCCTCTCTCGTAATAATTTTCAGTAGCATCATGAATGAATTCAACAATATAACTATCACAGAAATCATTCTTTTCATGATCCACAAGCAGAGAAATTTTCTTACTCTCCACATATTTATTCTCATGAATAGTAGTGGGAGCAAACTCAACAAAATAACTATCATGTGAGGCATAATCCAATTGAAAATCAAAATCATGATGACAAGTTTCATGGTTATCATTATTCTTTGTAGCTTACATGTCATCACCATAATCATCATAGATAGCAACTTTGTTCTCATAATCAATTGAAACCTCTTCCGAAATAATGGATTCATCATTAAATAAAGTTATGACCTCTCTAAATCCACTTTCGTAATTATTACAATAAGATTCAACACCCTCCAAAATAGTGGGATCATTATTACATAAAGTTGACACTCTTCGAAACCCACTTTCATCAATGTAATCATCATAAATAGGAGGCATGCAATCACCATAATAAATATTCTCATCAAAACTTGGGGGAGTAAAAATATCATCTTCATCAAACATAGCATCCCCAAGCTTATGGCTTTACATATCATTACCATCATGGATATTCAAAGAATTCATACTAGCAAGGATTGCAATCATGCTCATCATTCAAAGATTTTATTCCAAACATTTTATTGAATTCTTCTTCTATCAATTGAGCACAATTTTCCGATCCACCATTTCAAGAAAGAGATGATAAAGACGAATAATATGAGGCAACCTCAATTCCATTTTTTTGTAGTTTTGTTTTATAAACCAAACTAGTGATAAAATAAGAAACTAAAATATTCAATTGCAAGATCTAAAGATATACCTTCAAGCACTGACCTTCCCGGCAACGACGCCAGAAAAGAGCTTGATGTCTACTATGCAACTTTATTCTTGTAGACTCGTGTTGGGCCTCCAAGCGCAGTGCTTTGTAGGACAGTAGCAATTGTCCCTCAAGTGGATGACCTAAGGTTTATCAATCTGTGGGAGACCTAGTATGAAGATGGTCTCTCTCAAACAACCCTGCAATCAAATAACAAAAAGTCTCTTGTGTCCCCAACACACCAAATACAATGGTAAATTGTATAGGTGCACTAGTTCGGCGAAGAGATGGTGATACAAGTGTAGTAATGATAGTAGATATTGATTTTTTGTAATAGTAACAACAAAAAACAGCAAGGTAGCAAGTAACAAAAGTGAGCACAAAATGGTATTGCAATGCTTGAAAATGAGGCCTAGGGTTCATACTTTTGCTAGTGTAATCTCTCAACAATGCTAATATAATTGGATCATATAACAATCCCTCAACATGCGACGAAGAATCACTCCAAAGTTCTTATGTAGCGGACAACATAAGAAGAAATTGTTTGTAGAGTACGAAACCACCTCAAGTTTATCCTTTCCAATCGATCTATAGAGCTATTCCTATAAATGTCACAAATAACAAAAGAGTTCGTACTAAAATAACACCATATGATACACATCAACCAACTCTAATGTCACCTACATACTCCAATGTCAACACGAGTATCCGTGAGTTGATTATACGATATGCATCAAACAATTTCAGATTCATAATACTCAATCCAACACAAAGAACTTCAAAGAATGCCCCAAGATTTCTACCAGAGAAACAAGGACAAAAACATGCATCAACCCCTATGCATAGATTACCCCAATGTCACCTCGGGAATCCACGAGTTAGTGCTAAAACATATATCAGTTGAATCAATATGATACCCCATTGTCACCACGGGTATTCATAGCAAGACATACATCAAGTGCTCTCAAATCCATAAAAGTATTCAATCCGATAATAATGGAATCTCAAAGGGAAAACTCAATTTGTCACAACAAGATATAGAGGGAAAAACACCATATGATCCAACTATATTAACAAAGCTCGTGATACATCAAGATCATGCCAAATCAAGAACAAGAGAGAGAGAGAGAGAGAGAGAGAGAGATTGAACACATAGCTACTGGTACAAACCCTCAGCCCCGAGGGTGGACTACTCCCTACGCATCACGGTGGCCCCCGAGATGATGAAGATGGCCTCCGGTGATGACTTCCTCCTCCGGCAGTGTGCCGAAACAGGGTCTAGATTGGTTTTTCGTGGCTACAGAGGCTTGCGGCGGCGGAACTTCCGATCTAGGGTTATTTCTAGGGGTTTCTATATTTATATGATTTTTGGCGTCGGTTTCACGCGAAGATGGGCCACGAGGTGCCCACTACCCACCAGCCCACGGCCAAGGCCTCTGGCGTACCCTGGTGGGTAGTTCCCACTTCCTTCACCTTCTGGTCCTCCCACGAAGCTTCTAGTGCCCTCTTTTGTTCCAAAAAAACATCAAAAAGTTTCGCTGGATTTGGAGAACTTTGATTTCTGCACAAAAAACAACACCACGGTAGTTCTGTTGAAAACAGCGTCAGTCCAGGTTAGTTCCATTTAAATCATATAAAATTTCACCCAAACCATATTAAATTGTTGTAAACATGCCATGAATACTTCATAAATTATAGATACGTTGGAGACGTATCAGGGTGCAATAGCAATAATTTCTTGTTTAACATAAGAACTATAGCAAATTCATCTCCATAAGCATTATTAATATTGGCATCATGTCCATAAGAATAGCAAGCATCACATTCATTAAGAGGGGATATCTCAATCAAATCAACGGAATCATAATTATCTATAGATTCATGCATATCATTATTTTCTTCCAAAGCATCGGACATTCTCTCAATAAATTCTTTAACATAGACATTATGAGCATAGTTTTCATAGCAATATTTAAGTATGTCAAAATTTTCAGATTTGTAGAGAGTAATATCATACTTTTCAATCAAAGAAGCAACTTCATAAGCACCCCTAAAAGCAGCAAGTTCTTCAATTTGTTCGATATCATAGTAACTATAAACACCTTTGGCATAAGAAGATAAGATTTCATTATCATTAAACTCACATAGGTAGGGAAGGTGTTTTTTAGGGTTCTCCGAGCAACAAGTCAAATAATAAATTTCACATAGATTCCAAGCATAGCATAGCAAACAATTTATTTGATTCCATAAGAGTCCCCCTTTTTGAGACAAACAGTGACCCACAAAATGAGCATGCTCATCTAATGATTTTCTCTCAACTAAACTAGTTGGGTTTTCAGCACGAGCACATATGGATCGAAGATGATCCAAGTAGAAAACTTTAAGTGGATCCATAAACCTTTTGCTTTTTGATTTGCAATAAACATACAATTATACCAAGCAAACAAACCAAGTAAGACATAAAAGCAAACAAAAAAGAAGGCGAATAAAAAGGCAAATATTTTTGTGTTTTTCTGAAAACATTTTAGAAGTGGGGGAGAGGAAAACGAGAGTCAAATGGCGAATAATGTAATGCAAGAGATGAGAGTTTATGATGGTTAATTGGTAGGCTTGATGTAGATCCTCCCTGTCAACGGCGCCAGAAATTCTTCCTGCTACTTCTTGAGCTTGTGTTGGTTTTCCCCTTGGAGAGGAAAGGGTGATGCAGCAAAGTAGAGATAAGTATTTCCCTCAATTTGAGAACCAAGGTATCAATCCAGTAGGAGGAACACACAAGTCACCAATGGTTTCACCTGCACAAACAAACAAATACTTGCACCCAACGCGATAAAGGGGTTGTCAATCCCTTCACGGTTACTTGCAAGGATGAGATCTGATAGAGATAGGTACAAATATAAATAAAAGTGCAAAACTAAATAAAAGTAAATAAATTGCAGCAAGGTATTTTTGGATTTTTGGTTTTATTGATCAGAAAATAATATGATAAAAATAGACCCGGGGCCATAGTTTCTGGTTCTAGGTTTCTTTCCTTCAACATGTTCTACCTCACCAGCAAATTAAAGCTTGTTTAGGGTTTAGGTTTTAAGGCCTAGGGACTGCATCAATCGTTTTTTTCTTTATTTGTACACACTCTCACAACTTTTGTCTTTAGTTGTGAAGTAAATATTGGCTATGATCAGTGAATCATTGAAATGCTTCGGCATGCGTGTTAGTTTTCCTTTGTATTTTATGGAATGTTGTAACGGGGCAACCTTGGTGTGACACCCCGGCTTAATCGTGCACTAATCATACATGCAAATGCACATGATCAAGCCTAAGGACTCACTTGAAGATATCACAACACAACTCTAGACACAAATTTAAAATAATACAAGCTTTATATTACAAGCCAGGGGCCTCGAGGGCTCGAATACATAAGCTCGCTTACAAGCGTCAGCGAAAGCATCAGATATCTGAGTACAAATATAAAAGAGAAACAGGCAAGCCTTTAAGAAGGCGGTGCAAAACAAAATCTATGATCGAAAAGGCACAAGCCTCCTGCCTGGGACCATCTGAACCTACTCCTGGTCGTCAGCCAACTCGTAGTAGTAACCACCCTCGGGGTGGTAGTAGTGATCGTCGACAGGGCAGCTGGGTCAGGGGCTCCGTCATCTGGTTGCATCAAACGGGTATGGGGAAAAAGAGGAAGCAAAGCAACCGTGAGTACTCATCCGAAGTACTCAGCAAGCAAGGATCTACACTACATATGCAACATTATCAAAGGAAGGCTGTATATGTGGACTGGGCTGCAGAAATGCCAGAATAGAGAGAAGGCCTAGTCCTATCGAAGACTAGCATCTTCAGTGGTCTTGCACCATTAGAAGAGTGAAGATTAGTACAGTATAAAGTAGTGGTAGCATTAAGTATCAACCTCGGCCAGAGATCCTTTCTCGACTCCACGTGAGAAAGCAATCCAGAGCCATACTATCCATTTCTCAACTCAACATTATGTTCTAGTTGTATTAATCGGGATACAACTCCGAGCATCCGTTACCGAGGATCCGGCTATTCAAAGATTAGTTCTTCCCTGCAGGAGTGCACCAACTTACCCACCACGCTCGATTAACTCCGGCCGGACACACTTTTCTAGGTCATGCCCAGCCTCGGCCAAACGACACGCCGTAGTCCTACCTAGGCTCAGCAGAGAGGTCCCCGCCGGTCTATATCCTAAGCACTCAGGGGTCTTGGGCCATCGCCCTGTGCACTCCGGGTCGTTGCGAGCAGGGCGAATCTCGGTACCATCACTATAGGATGGAGCCGGCCCAGCCGTGTCGCGATGCTGAACTGGACATCTGACAGAGCTTTTGGAAGAAACGTACGACGCAGAGTGCCCATACTTATTCCCGCGTGATGGTTAGTGCTATCGGGCGAGAGGCCCACTCAGATCAAATATCCAAATCGTTAATGTATTGGTAGCGTGCGGTAACGAGCAGAGACTCACGATCGATGTGACCTCGTCGCCCCGTCTCGAGGACTTGCGGCAAGAGCTAAGAATGCCCTGCCACGCCTCATATTTATCTCTTGGGTACCCTCCAGGTCAACCCGACTTCCCATCACTCGCGGGTACCCCTGAGGGTCGACCCGCCTATCCAAGTAAGAGTTGTAAAGTCCAAGTATCCGTGTGTCCATAACATCAGGGAATCCGAGGTATCACCCTCGTTGGATTCCTACTCGATGTATCCGTCAAGGTGAACTTAGGAGGAATCACCCTCGAGGTTCACACTTGAGGTGTTGCACGACGGCGTCGTTATCGGAAGTGGTGAAGGACGAATCACCCTCGATGACCACGACCGAATAGCTACTCTACAGAGTTAACATCAGAAGTGCTAAACGAGATATCACCCTCGGCACTCGATGGTAACGCTGCAGTGTCGTACAACTAAGGGGTTGATGTGTGGTGCCGGGGCCTGGTTGTTGATCACATTGATCGAGTCATCTGATAATCCAGCGGGGCAACTAGGACAAAGTGGGGTCTCTGGTGAGTCCCTATCCAGCCTATACTAAGCAGTTTAGGATAAGCAGGTAAGGTATCAATAGCAGGTTACAATAAACAGGCAATGCATCAGAATAGGATAACTAAAGCAGTAGCAAATTCTAATGCAAGCAGGAGGGAGAAAGAATAGGCGATATAGGCATGTTCAAAGGGGGGTGCTTGCCTGGAAGCTCTGCTGAAAGGGAAGAAGAGTCATCGATGACATAGTCGATCACAGTGGCATCAGCAGCGGTCTCGGGGTCTACCGGAGAGAAGAGGGGGGAAGAAACAGTAAATACAAGCAACAGATGCATGACAAGTCAACAGGCAGAGCTAGGGGTGTTCTAACGCGGTGCTACATGATACCGGTGAAGGGGGAAAACATCCGGGAATGTTTCCCCAATGTTAGGCATTTTTGGACAGATGAATCGGAGGGGGACGGTTGCATGTTCGCTATGCTAGGGATGTGTGGCAGACGAACGAACTGCGTATTCGGATTCGTCGTATTCGAGTTAAGGATTATTTTATATGATTTTTCTAAGTTTTAAACAATTTTTGCATTTATTTTAATTCGCAAATAAACAGAAAATACTAAGTGTACCCAGCCATGTGCTAGCCACAGAGGCTGACTGGTGGGGTCCAAGGGGTGTCCAGTCAGCAGTTGACCAGTCAACTATTAACTGGTCAACAGGGTCAAACGGGGCCACATGTCATAGACTGGGTCAACCCAGTCAACAGTTTGACTTGTCAAACTGGACAGGGGACCCACATGTAAGTGTCATAGAGGTAGATTATTGTCCAAATTAATTTAAACTAGGGGCCACATGTCATTTGCTCTATAGACTAAATTAGTACTAAATTAGTACTACTACTAAACTAGTCCTAATTGGTCCTAATTAGACCTAGTCTAATTAAACAAGGTCGGCCACTTGCAGTGGCATAGCCACGGTTGTGCTCAAGGAGCACGAGCTCCATGGCCAGCTAGGAGCTATAGGCGGCTGCATCGCAGCACAAGAGCAGTAGCCGCAGCTTAGCAGCACAGAGCAGTGGCAGCACGGCGGCGTGGCAGCAAACAGAGCAACAACAATGGCTAGAACATGCAATCTCGGGTAGCATAAGCACGCAGTGCTAGTATGCAGCAGCAACAACAAGCATCAAGCAGCAGCAACGTAGATAGCAGCAGGCAAAAGCAGGCAGCAACGCGGCCGGCACACGCGCGGGCGAGGCGCAGAGCAGCAGACGCACTAAGGCAGGTGCGGGCGTGCGTCAAGCGCACGTGTGGCGCAACGGCTCAACCACATCAGTACGCAGGTGGCATGGATGCGGAGCTCCGGCCACGGCGAGCAAGGCGAGCGGGGGAGAGGTAGGGCGACGTCCACAGTATGGCGACGGCATGCGTGCGGCGCCAGGCAGCAGGTGCAGCAGAGCAGCGCAGCAGCGACAGCGTCGTAGCAGCAGCAAAGCAGCAGGTGCAACACGCAAACAGAAGAGCGCGGGGAAACAATCGGAGCTCATGCTCCTTCGGGCAGGCGGACGCATACGGGGCAAGCGCAGTAGCGGGCAGGCGTGCACGGGACAGCAGCAGCGACAACAGGTAGCACGGGCAACAGCATCAACAGAAGCAGTAACAGGCGGCAGCAAGCGCACGCATGTACGAGTATGCGGGGGTTCGAGATCGACAGAGATGGCGGCCTACGGCATCCAAATCGAAGGGCTAAAAGGGGACCCGAGGGAGATGCTCACCCCGATTCTCATGGACGAGGTTAGAAGGTCGGAGGCGACCCGGAGCAGTGGCAACGACGACGAGTTGGTGACATCCGCGGCGGAGAAGGGCTCGATGGCGAGCACACGGACCATCCCGGCTTGAGCTGGTCCCCGGAACGGACAGATCCGGCTATGGCGAACCTTCTGGATGTCCTCCTGCGCGAAGGCCACAACGATGGCCGCGACGGTGATGATGGTGCGGCGACGATAGCTTTGAGTGTGTGCGGGGGAGCAAGCAACGGCGTGAGGGAGGAAGAAGTGGCGGCTAGGGTTTGACCGGGGGAGAGAGGAGGGGCTTGGGGTGCCCTTGTAGCCATCGGAGAGGCGAGGGATGGCCGCCATGCACGGCATGGCCGACGGATCGGCACCATGATCCCCTGTTGTCTCCTGCAGCGGGAGGAACAGGATGAGTGGGGGGAGGTGGGCTGCGAGGGGAGGGGCCTTTCTCTTTTGTTTCTATTTTGGTTTCTCCTTTTCTTTTTCTGTATCTAATTAGCTATTGATTTGTATTTATTTGAGTGACCAAATGAATTTAGTTGAATGTTAAACTTAACACATAAATCAGGCACAACAATTTAGTGTTGCATAAAAAGTTTCACAGCCAAAGGAATTGTTCAAGCATTTTTAGAAATTGAATAAGCCAATTAATATGCTATGGGACCACTATGTAATTTCTTAAGGGCATTTTTAATAATTCAAATGAGGTTGGTTAATTCATCATAATTTCTTATTGAATATTTGCAACACAACGAACATTTTTGTTTTGAAATTTTTAAAACTTTAGATTTTGACTTTTAACTTAACTTGAATTCAACCCAGTTTGAATCAACGAGAGTTTAACAACAGTAATCATGGTGACATGGCATCATTAACAGGGGATTACTGTAGCTTAAATATATGGGCGTTACAACTCTCCTCCACTACAAGAAATCTCGTCCCGAGAGTTTAGGAGGTAGAAGGAAACAAAACGGGGTATTCATCTCAAAGACGATCCTCGAGTTCCCAAGTGGCTTCATCTTCAGAATGATTTGACCATTGACTTTTAGAAATTTGATAGTTCGTAGACGGGTGAGACATTCAGCTTGACCGAGAACGTGGACCGGACAGATACTTCAGACTCTGATGATGGGGGAAGACCTCGCAACGATTACCAAAAGGAAATCTCGGCACAACTTTAGTGCAAATTTAACTGCAGTAAGTTCAAGGTCATGGAGTGGGTAGTTCTTTTGGAAATACATCTTGGAATTCACCAACGGCTGGAGCGTTTTCAATTCTCTCAAGAGAAGCGTTTTAACGCATTCAAGGAATTACTCCGTGCTTCGGCATTTCGAACAAGATGAGCATGGTAGCTTACTATCTTGCATGAAGGATGTAGTAGGTGGACGGTTTTAGTGACACAAATGATAGAAGCGGTATGTGTTTTCAACCATCCCATTCCCAAAATGAGGTCAATATGGAAGATTTCAAAACAATGGGAGAAACATGGAATTCCAACTCTTCAATTTCAACGGGGACATTAGAACTAACCATGGTGGTTCGACATTAGCCCGCGGAATGCAGCTTGGAATTCTGGCCAAGTGATGGTGATTCCAACAGGTAAGGAATGCTTGTGGCTGTCCCACCATTGAGCAGCAGAACCTTTCAGGTAGTAAGCCGTGAAGCTGCCATAGTTGGCAGGGGCTACATCAGGAGACTCCAACTCGAAAATGATGTTATGGAGCCAGTCATCAGCATCAAGGGGCTGAGTTGAGCTGTGGTAGATGACAGGGTTGAGATGTGCAAAGTCATGCAGTGTCATTGGACTGGTTGTTGATTCATATTGGGGCGCGGAAACTGAGCCATGACTCCTTTCATGAACTGGCGATTCAGCATCAAATTGCTGTATCATCCCGACCATGTATTCGGGCGGTGGTGGATTGTCGTCACCAGGCCACGACCAGCGGATCTAACCATCCTGCTTAATGCAACAAGGGTTGTTCAGCAAGGGGGGAGCAAGTGTAAGGAGTCATTCATAAGGTAACCTGAACAATGAGCAAAGGCACAGTATGTACAAAGTAGTAGTCATTGAAGACATAATGATACATATACGGGGACAATTACACGTTGTTAGTATGAGTTCGGACAAGAGAAACATCCTTAGACATACTAGGTGGCACGCATGCATGCGATGCAGGGATACAGCAATGGGACATAGCAAAAGCTACATCATCATCGAAGATAACCACTGGAGCAAGGGACGACGCAGGGGACGACGCAGGGTGCCCTCGATAAAAGGATCCTGCGGCCCATGAACAATGTGAAGCAGATCCTGGCCATCATTTCAAGAAAGGCGTAATACAAATCTCCGGATGGATGTGATCATGAGAACCTGGGGTAGAGTTAGCAAAATCATTTAACCCGAATAGATGAGAGATCAGAGTCCTAGAATAAAGGTCAAGGAGTAAAAGATCCTAATACCACCCAATGGCGACGTGGGCCCGTAAGCCACACAGCCAAGTTAGTAAAACAGTTTTGACCACTAGACTCAACTTCGGCCAAGGAGTTGGAAAGGGGTATTCCTACAGGCAGTCGGCTCTGATACCAACCTGTGACGCCCTGGCTTAATCGTGCAATAATCATACACGCAAATGCACACGATCAAGCCTAAGGACTCACTTGAAGATATCACAACACAACTCTAGACACAAATTTAAAATAATACAAGCTTTATATTACAAGCCAGGGGCCTCGAGGGCTCGAATACATAAGCTCGCTTACAAGCGTCAGCGGAATCATCAGATATCTGAGTACAGATATAAAAGAGAAACAAGCAAGCCTTTAAGAAGGCGGTGCAAAACAAAAGCAACGATCGAAAAGGCGCAGGCCTCCTGCCTGGGACCCTCCGAACCTAATCCTGGTCGTCAGCCAACTCGTAGTAGTAACCACCCTCGGGGTGGTATTAGTGATCGTCGACAGGGCAGCTGGCTCCGGGGCTCCGTCATCTAGTTGCATCAAACGGGTATGGGGAAAATGAGGAAGCAAAGAAACCGTGAGTACTCATCCGAAGTACTCATCAAGCAAGGATCTAGACTACATATGCAACATTATCAAAGGAAGGTTGTATATGTGGACTGGGCTGCAGAAATGCCAGAATAGAGAGAAGGCCTAGTCCTATCGAAGACTAGCATCTTCAGCGGTCTTGCAGCATTAGAAGAGTGTAGATTAGTACAGTATAAAGTAGTGGTAGCATTAAGTATCAACCTCGGCCGGAGATCCTTTCGCGACTCTCTGCGAGAAAGCAATCCCAGAGCCATACTATGCATTTCTCAACTCAACATTATGTTCTAGTTGTATCGATCGGGATACAACTCCGAGCGTCCATTACCGAGGATCCGGCTACGCATAGATTAGTTCTTCCCTGCAGGGGTGCACCAATTTACCCACCACGCTCGATTAACTCCGGCCGAACACACTTTTCTGGGTCATGCCCGGCCTCGGCCAAACGACACGCCGCAGTCCTTCCTAGGCTCAACAGTGAGGTCCCCATCAGTCTATATCCTAAGCGCTCAGGGGTCTTGGGCCATTGCCCTGTGCACTCTGGGTCATTGCGAGAAGGGCGAATCTTGGTACCACCACTACAGGATGGTGCCGGCCCAGCCGTGCCACGATGCTGAACTGGACGTCTGACAGAGCTTTCGGTAGAAACGTACGATGTAGAGTGCCCATACTTATTCCCGCATGATGGTTAGTGCTATCGGGTTAGAGGCCCACTCAGATCAAATATCCAAATCGTTAATGTATTGGTAGCGTGCGGTAACGAGCAGAGACTCACGATCGATGTGACCCCGTCGCCCCATCTCGAGGACTTGTGGCAAGGGCTAAGAATGCCTGGCCACGCCTTGTATTTATCTCTCGGGTACTCTCCAGGTCTACCCGACTTCCCATCACCCGCGGGTACCCCTCAGGGTCGACCCGCCTATCCAAGTAACAGTTGTAAAGTCCAAGTATCCATGTGTCCATAACATCAGGGAATCCAAGGTATCACCCTCGTTGGATTCCTACTCGATGTATCCGTCAAGGTGAACTTAGGAGGAATCACCCTCGAGGTTCACACTTGAGGTGTTGCATGACGGCGTCGTTATCGAAAGTGGTGAAGTAGGAATCACCCTCGATGACCACGACCGAATAGCTACTCTACAGAATTAACATCAGAAGTGCTAAACGAGGTATCACCCTCGGCACTCGATGGTAACGCTGCAGTGTCGTACAACTAAGGGGGTGATGTGCAGTGCTTGGTTGTCGATCACGTTGATCGAGTCATCTGATAATCCAGCGGGGCAACTAGGACAAAGTGGGGTCCCTATCCAGCCTATACTAAGCAGTTTAGGATAAGAATGTAAGGTATCAATAGCAGGTTACAATAAACAGGCTATGCATCAGAATAGGATAAATCAAAGCAGTAGCAAATTCTAATGCAAGCAGGAGGGAGATCGAATAGGCGATATAGGCAAGTTCAAAGGGGGGGGTGCTTTCCTGGAAGCTCTGCTGAAAGGGAAGAAGCGTCATCGATGACGTAGTCAATCACAGTGGCATCAGCAGCGGTCTCGGGGTCTACCGGAGAGAAGAGGGGGAAGAAACAGTAAATACAAGCAATAGATGCATGACAAGTCAACAGGCAGAGCTAGGGGTGTTCTAACGCGGTGCTACATGATACCGGCGAAGGGGGAAAACATCCGGGAATGTTTCCCCAGTGTTAGGCATTTTCGGACAGATGAATTGGAGGGGGACGGTTGCATGTTCGCTATGCTAGGGACGTGTGGCAGACGAATAGACTGCGTATTCGGATTCGTCATATTTTTTCTGAGCAACTTTCATGTACAAAACTTTTTCAACCGAGTTAAGGATTATTTTATATGATTTTTCTAAGTTTTAAACAATTTCTACATTTATTTTAATTCGCAAATAAACAGAAAATACTAAGTGTACCCAGCCATGTGCTAGCCACAGAGGCTGACTGGTGGGGTCCAGGGGGTGTCCAGTCAGCAGTTGACCAGTCAACTATTGACTGGTCAACAGGGTCAAACGGGGCCACATGTCATAGACTGGGTCAACCCAGTCAACAGTTTGACTGGTCAAACTGGACAGGGGACCCACATGTAAGTGTCATAGAGGTAGATTATTCTCTAAATTAATTTAAACTAGGGGGCCACATGTCATTTGCTCTATAGACTAAACTAGTACTAAATTAGTACTACTACTAAACTAGTCCTAATTGGTCCTAAGTAGACCTAGTCTAATTAAACAAGGCCGGCCACTTGCAGTGGCATAGCCACGGCTGTGCTCAAGGAGCACGAGCTCCATGGCCAGCTAGGAGCTGCAGGCGGCCGCAGCGCAGCACAAGAGCAGCAGCCGCAGCTTAGCAACACAGAGCAGCGGCAGCACGGTGGCGCGGCAGCAAGCAGAGCAACAACAGCGGCTAGAGCATGCAATCCCGGGCAGCATCAGCAAGCAGTGCTAGTATGCAGCAGCAGCAACAAGCATCAAGCAGTAGCAGTGTAGAGAGCAGCAGGCTAAAGCAGGCAGCAGCGCGGCCGGCACATGCGCGGGCGAGGCGCAGGGCAGCAGACGCACTAAGGTAGGCACGGGCGTGCGTCGAGCGCATGTGTGGCGCAAGGGCTCAACCACATCAGTAGGCAGGTGGCGTGGACGTGGAGCTCCAGCCACGGAGAGCAAGGCGAGTGGGGGAGAGGTAGGGCGACGGCCACGGCACGGCGATGGCGTGTGTGCGGGCATGCGGCGCCGGGCAGCAGGTGCAGCAGAGCAGTGCAGCAGCGACAGCGGCGCAGGAGCAGCAAACCAGCAGGGCAACAGGCAAACAGAAGCACGCGGGGAAATAGTCGAGGCTCGAGTTCCTTCGGGCAGGCGCACGCGTACGGGGCAAGCGCAGCAACGGGCGGGCGTGCACGAGACAGTAGCAGCGACAACAGGCAGCACGGGCAACAGCGTCAACAGAAGTAGTAACAGGCGACAGCAAGCACACGCACGTACGCGTACGCGGGGGTTCGAGATCAACGGAGATGGCGGCCTACGGCATCCAAATCGAAGGGCTAAAAGGGGACCCGAGGGAGATGCTCACCCCGGTTCTCGTGGACGAGGTTAGAAGGTTGGAGGCGGCCCTGAGCAGTGGCAACGACGATGATTTGGTGACATCCGCGGCGGAGAAGGGCTTGATGGCGAGCACACGGACCGTCCTGGCTTGAGCTGGTCCCCGGAACGAATGGATCTGGACGCGGTGAACCTCCTGGACATCCTCCTGCGCGAAGGCGACAATGGTGGCTGCGACGGTGACGATGGCGCGGCGACGATAGCTTCGAGTGTGTGCGGGGGAGCGAGCAACGACGCGAGGGAGGAAGAAGTGGTGGCTAGGGTTTGACCGGGGGAGAGAGGAGGGGCTTGGGGTGCCCTTGTAGCCATCGGAGAGGCGAGGGATGGCCGCCACGCAAGGCATGGCCGACGGATGGGCGCCATGATCCCCTGTTGTCTCCTGTAGCGGGAGGAACAGGATGAGTGGGGGGGGGGGGGGGGGGGGGGGGGGGGGGGGGGTTGGGGGGGTGGGGGGGAGGGGCTTCTGGCTGCAGGCCATCTGGGCCAAG
Organism: Thinopyrum elongatum; assembly: GCA_011799875.1. Classification (NCBI taxonomy): domain Eukaryota; kingdom Viridiplantae; phylum Streptophyta; class Magnoliopsida; order Poales; family Poaceae; genus Thinopyrum; species Thinopyrum elongatum. Next base: position 332,648,854 of record CM022300.1, on the reverse strand, counting down.
TGGTGGTCCAGGGGGAGGGGAGGGGCCTTCCTCTTTTGTTTCTATTTTGGTTTCTCCTTTTCTTTTTCTGTATCTAATTAGCTATTGATTTGTATTTATTTGAGTGACCAAATGAATATAGTTGAATGTTAAACTTAACACATAAATCAGGCACAACATTTTAGTGTTGCATAAAAAGTTTCAGAGCCAAAGGAATTGTTCAAGCATTTTTAGAAATTGAATAAGCCAATTAATATGCTGTGGGACCACTATGTAATTTGTTAAGGGCATTTTTAATAATTCAAATGAGGTTGGTTAATTCATCATAATTTCTTATTGAATATTTGCAACACAACGAACATTTTTGTATTGAAATTTTGAAAACTTTAGATTTTAACTTTTAACGTAACTTGAATTCAACCCGGTTTGAATCAATGAGAGTTTAACAACAGTAATCGTGGTGACATGGCATCATTAACAGGGGATTACTGTAGCTTAAATATCCGGGCGTTACACTTGGAGTCAAGATACATACATGAAACAAAAGCTGAAAGCTTCATAGCATTGTAGTAGTACCTCCGGTCCTTTTTTGTATGCGTATAAGAAAATCTCATTTTTCCTACAATGGTATGCGCCTTAGCATCTTTGTGCGGCTCTTTCCAATAGTACCGCACTCGCAGCCACAATACTTCCCATCTCTCTCTCTCCCATATTCCTCGTCCCTTCCTAAGGCATGCTTGCACAGAGAGAGAGAGATACAGAGAGTCGCATGCATGCAAAACCGGAGAGAGATGCAGATAGATGAAGAGGAGAGAGAGAGCTTGCATCCAGAGAGATGGAGCGAGGAGTAATTGTGCATGAGAATTGAGGGCTGCAGGCTGAGGCAATACTTTGCATATGCGTAACTACCGAGCATTTCCTCCATAGCAAATCCGAGGCAAATAGTCTACTACTCTGGTGTAGTAATTTTCTCTGAGCACTTGTCTCCTTGGCTTGCGGGCTACTACGTAGGTGTTACACGCAAAGATAATGGGACCAAAGGTGTCGCACAATGTCCAAGGAATATGATGATAGTGTGAGGTGGGCCATGTACTCACTGGGCTGCCGTGTTTCGCACTCCTCCGGTGTAAGAGTGGAGAAAATTAGTTTTATCATAGAATAAAAAAATAAGAGTGCACATGCTCTACGACACTCTACCACCGCAGTAATAATGACCAATGAGCCGTTAAATCACATAGACCCAGCAATAAGTTGGACGGACGAAGCAACCATCACTCTTCATTGAATTCCACTTCTCCCTCATGCAGTACAGTATACTACAATATTCTTTTGGAAACCAAAGTTTCGTTTCGGTTGATTACTCCTTGGAGCAAAACCAACGTTTGTTTCTTTCGCGTCTCACCACACATAGTCGCTCCGCATGCCACCCACCGCGAACCGACTATACGCAAACATTCCCGCTCGCTTGTTGATGGATCACGCCATGGAGTATTAGTACTCTACTACTAGAAGAGATAGACGAGGAGGTGAGGACAGCTAGCTGTAGCACAGACTCCCAAGAACTTTTTTGCACGCATGTTGTGGCCGGCAGTCGTATCGTTTGAACACAGAGCAGTCGCGTGCACCGGGAAGTGGCACGGGTGACGCTCTCTTGGCCGGCGCGCCGCTTCAATGCTGGCGCCAGTGAGAGGTCGCGTCCGCTCTGGCCAGGCATGAATGTGGCACTGAACATTTCGAGCGGGAAGCGCGTGCGGGTGATGTAGAGGGTTTGGGTTGGCCAGGGCAGTCAGGAGCGGGCGTGCCAGCGGTCCGGACGCCTGCAAATGAGAGATGCTAGACGTACGTGAATATTTTTATGTAATTAACATAAATAATGTGCCAGTTGGACAAATATGATTGGAAATGGAGATGGAGAAGAAAGTGAGAATTTTACGTAAACAAGGAGATGTATGTCTATGTGTGTGTGCGCATGAACACACATATTGAAGACTCTTGCAACTACTCGTACACATCATCGATGTCTCATTCTCCCTACACACACACAAACTTAGTACGGCCTCATTTTTTTCCTAGGATAGGAATATCATAGGAGTGGGAAACAATAGGAAGTGAGATAAATGGAGTTCTACGTACAAGAAGAAATGTACACGCACTCACTCTGCCTCCGAAATACCCGCGAGTACACGATGGAGCGCATTTGTACATGAAGATGCAGCTTACGTAATAATTTGACCCTTCAATTTGTTCACTTAATAATGGAGGGTCAGGGACCACACGTGAGCGATACAAAGTGAAACCTGGAAGCAGGGGCATGTTATTGATCAAGTTTTCTTTCTTGGTACGTTAAAAAAATATTTGTTCGCCAATTTTCGTTCTTTTTTCCGGGAACATGCGTATTCTATTTAAAACCACTACTATGGAGAGATTTTTTACTCCATTGTATATGTAGCCTATTGTTAGACAGGTTTTCTCGCGTCTTTCTCTCTCATTGTCTCCATATCTAAACAGACGATAGTGTCCACTCTATCTCTCTCCTCCACGGTGGTCACAGATCCGGCCGGATCCCGTCCGCTGCGAGAGGTGAGGAGGTGCAGCGTTGACGTTGTCGCCGTCGAAGATGGACGAAGCCAATGTGCACCGTCCTCTCTGAGCCAGCGTCGGCGCGGACGAAGGCCCTCCGTGCCCTTGTTCACTGCCGTTGTGTGGGTAGATCCCGCCCGCCCGCCTAAGCTACATCTCGCCCACCTTAGGTATAACTTCTTTTGAATTTCATGTTTCATTGTACTGGTCCAGCTCCCCAAGTTGCTGCATGCGGGTTTTCTTCTATACCATTACTCACCAGCTCCCCATGTACAGCATGTACAATAGCTTGGGTTCACCGACTGGTCCAACATCACCTATTTTTTACTATTAGAGGAAAGGCCACTCCAAAAGTTGTCCTGGTTTATACCTTGGTGGAGGTATACATGTTTTTTTTTACAAAAGTACATGGTGGTTGTGCAGTCATTATCCATATGCTCCTATTGCTGCTACTAATCTAATAGTACTATCACTGGTAAAATGAAGCAATGCCCATGTTAAAGTGACGTCCCATTTTAGGTAATGTTGCTGTCAATCTAGAGGCATCGATAAATGCTTCTGTCCTGCTTTAGTTTTTTTTGGGTATCCTGCTTTAGTTCCCATCAAGATAATTGTGATGCTTCTATTTGTTGGTGTACATTTCATTAATTCTTATTGACAATTGAGATGCCACTGCTAATCTTGTACCACTGCCAAAACAAAGTAACGACACTACTTAAATATCCCTTTTTAATATTTTTGCAAACAGCGATGCGTGTCTCCATACCCGGGCATGTCTTCCTCAATTTTAATGGAACTACACAAAATTGGATGACCACTTTTGCTCCGCCTCAATGTCCTCTGCCATGTGGTTCTTCCTTTCTCGAACTTGATTACCGAGAAGAAACAGACCATAGTGAGGATTTATCGAACTTCAGTGGTGCCTCACCCAAATTTGATGCCAAATGGATGATGCATCACCATGATGTGCTATCGATGCTCATGGTTGCACCTCATGGTTGCATCGGCTAGTGAAGCTGATTGATGTTTGACAAAAAACAAGATGTCTTCCATCAATGCTCTTTGCTTGTTACCCACAAAGACAACGGTACCATTCCTCAGTGCACCTTGGTTGTGTTGGAGACACAGTCGTCTTACACCTTGGAGCAATTTTTTCTTTGGCTAGAACCTAATGTTTCCTCGAAGAAGCATCGATGTTGGTACTAAAGCAAAATTTTTGTATTTATTTCTAAGCCTTCTCACAACTTTGTCTTCAGCTCCCCAGTAATTTTATTTGTCAGCTATTAACTAAATGTTGGCTATGATCTATCAATCATTGAGTTGTATAAACATTTTATTTATGAGTTGGTTCAAGATTTTTTCCACTATTGAATTATGTTGACACAATTTGATAAAAAATATTACTCATATAACTACATAAAAAATATGAAGCCAATAATATTTATTTTTTATTGGCATGTATTAGCCATTTGCTAGTTAAATATGTGGTCAGACTTTGATTAAAAATATGGTGTGGAGTAAAAACCCGGATGGAGGTAGTACGAGATATGGTGGCACACTGATTTAGGCCGAACACAACAAACCATAATTAGTGAGAGAGGGTAAACTATACATACAAAATAATTGAAAAAAAAAATTCTTTATATGTACACACTCTCACACCTTTCTGATAATTTGGTGCGTGTGTGGTTGTTCACCTAACGGAGGGTAGTGTACCGCACGTGAACGACATGAAGTGTGACCAGGATGCGTGGATCGTTAGTTGATCGTAGTTTTCTTCATGTGTACGTTAAATAAAGAGTTTCATTTTGTACACAATTTAAAACGATTGTTATCGAGAGAAAAAGAAAACCACTCCACTATATTAGTACGTCATACGAGTACTATATAAGCTGGAGCCTCGGCGCTTGTTCGCTAGGGTTTGCACTCTTCACACTCTCGCTGCACTACATATATATGCTAGAAACCTCCTGTTGGACGCCAAGATACATCCCGACGACCCTAAGGTATAACTTTCTTTGAAACCATCATTGTTCTAGCTGCATGCGGATATTTTCTGATTTTATAGTCGAATCTAGGTCTTGGTTCAAAGAGGAAAGAAGGGGGGTGGGGTGGAGCATGAATCTAGGACGTGGTTCAATGAGAAGGAAGGAGCAAGAGTAGTACATACTGGCTATCCAGCCGCTCTGTTGGTCGAAAAGGGAAAAAGGGGGTAACCTAGTACACACATCTGTAAGGAAAGGAACCGGGGGGGTCGGGGAGTTTGTGTAGGACTAGATTTGCTGCCCTCACATAGGTAAAAGGTTCAAAGAGAACAAATATGGGACCAACACAGGTATGCTGCCTGGCAACATACTCTGCATCACCCATATATACGTGTGGAGGCACATGGTGCTGGCATGTCCCATGTCCCATGTCCCATGCAACTATTTTGCTGTTGTTAATCTAATAATGCAGTGGAAAATTGAAGCAATGCCACTGTTAAAAGTAAATTACATTTTTAACGAATGTTATTTTAAGAGAATGTCACTGTTAATATGAATCAATGCCTCCGTTTTAGTAATGCTACTGTCCTACTTTGGTTTCCATCAAGATAAGGTAGATGCTTCTTTTTGTGGCCGTCTGTTTCATCCTCCTTTAATGGCCAGTACTTGTTTCCTTTTTTTACCTCTGTGAAAACAGGGATATCTATTCAACTCATTTCTATTGCGACCTTTTGCTTCACTACACCAAATACTTTTGTTTTAAGAGTGTTTTGTGCAGTTCAACTAAAATGCCATGCCGGCAACTTTGCTTGATTTAGTGGAACTGCACAAAACGAGATTGTATTTGCTATTCGTGTTGGCAGATTCGTATTTGATCTTTTCTGCCTCATGAAAGGTCAGTACCGGCCTTCATCCACATGATTGTGCACTACTAGGGAAAAGCCTAGTAGTAGCGCGGGTCTAGGATCTATCAGTAACGCGGGGTCCCGCGCTACTGATACGGCCCTACAGCTAACTTTTAGCAGTAGCGTGCTTTGACCCACGCTACTGCTATATATGGGTAGCAGTAGCGAGCTTCACTGAAACACGCTACTGCTAATAGCTGTAGCGCTTTACCTTAAGCTGCGCTACTGCTAAATGCACGCTGCTGCTAACTTCATTCCCCTTGCTACTATTATTTTTATTTGTTTCTGAAAAAAATCCAGCATATTTCTTTGGTATTTGTATAGGCTTTATACAATAATCTCTAGCATATCATACACATACAAATGTAATCATAGCATACACATACAAATAGTCCCATCAAATCATGTCATCATCATAATCATCATCCAACACAAAGTGGTCTCTCATCATCATCTCGAAATAGCGCTACAAGTCTTGAATACTTGCAACTACATCGTCATCGATGTAAACAACGATATACACGAGAAGAGCTATCACTATGAGTGAGAGCGGAACTATGCAGTACATGAGGCGGCGGTTATGAGTCCTCTCTCGCCCTAGCGTGAACCTCAAGTAACTAGCTTCTGCTTCTTGTCTGCTTTTGAACCATTTATGGCTGGCGCCCGAGAACGGCTCCACTTGCGCCTGACACTCGGGCCACTCGTCGTTCACTCCCGAAACCTTCCTTGTGTACACGACATAGCACTACTTCTTCGGCATCAAGGATCTAGGTACCTGTTAGAGATGCATCTTCATCAAGAGAATGTACAACCATATGCAACAAAATATACTTGAGCAACACGAAAAAGAAAGGGTTAGCAAATAGATGCAACATATAGTAAACATAAATAATCAACGCAGTTTCATCGTACGCAAACTAATTAACTAGAGGTACGCAGGTCATCGTACCCAAACTAACAAAGTAGCATTATGAAAGTTCGGCAGGGACCGTGGACATCACAAAGTTTCATCGCTACAGAAAGTATACAATTTCAGCCAACACATATCAGCATCATCGGCATCGTAAATCGCTAGAAGTTCCATCCATCCGTATCATCAAGGATGCACCCAAGCTTCTTGAACGGCGTGAGGTCCTGAAGTTGCATGCCTATGCGAGTTTGGACGTCAGCTCGCGATATAGGGCTGTGTTGGAACATCCCCTTCTCTTTGACGACTTCTTTCATGATGATCATCGCAATGTCCCTCTGGATGCGAAAGAACTCATCTCTAAGTTTATAATCCACTTCTCCTTGAGATTCTACCCACTTGCTAATATGGTCATCACTTCTGGTTGTCATGCGAAGCTTTTGGTGATCCCTTCTGAACTCCATCATGAGATGGAGAAGGTAGAATCCATCGTTTCTGCTTGATTTCAGGACATGGATGCAGCAGAAGTTAGTTTTATGCGAGAAACCGGTCTTGCGGTTCCTTTGTTTCCTGATATGCAGGTGGCCACCCCTCAAGTTGAAGCTTTGGAGAGCATGATCTAGAATATTTATTACGTGGCTGTAGTCCTTCTTCTTGTAGTTTCTGGTAGGGTCAAAATACATGGCGTGGGAGACTCGCGGGTAAAGAACGATAAGGATGGCACGCCCGTTGTAGCGGGAAAAAAACACCTCAAATTATTCTCCACATGAGCGAGAAGGAATGATTGAAATGTATGAAAGGGTTGTCCGGCACTGACTTACATTGGATGATAAGGCAGGAGGACAATTTCCTTGTCCTTATTCTGTATCATGAAGTTTTCGAGGTACTCCCTAGTAGTTTTGCGCTCAAAGTCGCCGAGACTCAAGAAGGACTTGTGCATGTAGTATGGATCCGCCACATAGATTTGCGAGACTTGTTCTCCCGTCATGACGGAGCTCATATGTAGTGCAAAAAGGTGGACCATTGTAACATCGAGCTGCCTTGTTGGAAACATCTCAAAGATATGCTCAAACCACAGGAAGAACACCTCCGCGGGCTGTGTGTCGACATTGCACTTCCCCTCAGGCACACGAGCCACGTATGTTGGATATCCTGGATCCTTCGAGGCTAGTAGGCTTATCTCAGTCGATAGCACATGGTTGTGTAGTGTCGGCGTACGACACCTATGGGATCGCGTGGATCCCTTTTACGGTTCGGCAGGGAGAGAGGTATGCACAAAGAGCAGATCCAATGATCAACGCGAGGGGATTTTTACCCAGGTTCGGGCCACTGAGAAGCGTAATACCCTACTCCTGCTTTGGTTTATTGTGGGTGTTTAAGCCCAAGCTTCAGGAGCGCTCGCAGTGAACAGTATGTTCAAGCAGCAGGTACGCATGCAGAATGGGCCAGAGAGTCCTCCCTCCTGTAGCTACGCCTTGGACCTCGTTTTATACGTCCAAGGGGTCACCAACAGTGGCGTATAGTACATACAAGAGGTGTAAAGTTGCTACAGTGTTTACATGTTTATCACTGACGACTTAGGACAAAAGCATTAAATGCTCCGTTTAGGTGTCCCTTACTTCCTTATGGACAGAAAAAGGGCCCGTCCCATCAGCACCGCTTAAGCCCGTCCACCACTAGTGCCATGACACGCATCCAGGAGGACAAAACCCAAATGGCAAGTTGGTCGCTACGCTGGAGCGGTGGCAGGGTGGCGGGATCTTGCCGGGTCCGAGTCTTGCCGAGGCTTCGCCAGCCATCCCGGCAAGTATATTGCCGGGGACCCGGCCTTCGGGCTTCTGTCTTCTAACCACCGGCTTGAATGCCTCCTTGATAGTCATGCATCCACTTCCAGCTGTTCTCCCGGTAGGCCTTGCCGCTGGTATGGCTACAACCGTCCGTGCACAAGTATAGGGTACTAAAGGACCCAAACTTTAGTACACCGACATGCAGTCTCCTGAGATCCCCTGATATGGCCTCCAGCGGTTTCGGCGGTAGCATTGGCTCGCCCGTGACATGGAACATGGCCGCACCTTTGATGGGTACACGCCCATCAAAATCTGCCTTCTAGCTGCTATGTGCTCTTGCTTGTTAGTAGGCAGCAGAGCTTTTCTTCGCCGATCTCTTCCTCTCCTTTTTCTTGGGCAGACCTTCCAGACCCTTCCTTAACCCCTGCCCCAGTGTTGTCGGGCTAAGCACTGTACGACCACTACTAGGGAAAAGCTTATACACAGAGTCTTATTAGTAGCGCTTGTTGAAATGAGGCACTACTGATACTTAGCAGTAGTGTGTGCTAGAGACAAGCACTACAAGTAGTTGCTTAGTAGTAGTGCGTTCTGCTGAACCGCATTGCCGTTATGGCCATCCCGGGCCGAGCTTCCCATCCACACTTAGTAGTAGCGCCGGTCCTTAACCGGCGCTACAGCTAAGGACATTAGCAGTAGCGTTGGGCCCCTAGTCGTGCTACTACCAAGACCACCTTATCATCGTCCTCCCCCGCCTGACCTCTCACTCTCCCCTCCTCACTCTCCATCTCCACTCTCTCTCCGACCCTCATCAGTCCACCGACGCACTGCTTCGGCCAGCCTCCCCCGCAGCCGCCCTCCCCACGCGCGGCAGCCCTCCCCAGCGCTGGCCCTCCCCAATGCGCGTCCGCCCTCCCCTTCTCAGCTAGGCTGCCTACCGTGAGTACCTCCTTCTCCTCTCAATTCACCCAAAAGCTAGGTATCACTGGATGTGTTGGATGAATTAGCAAATGCAATATGTTCAATTTTTTTTACTAATTTTCTTCATATATATGAACCCTAGGTGTTCATATATATGAGCCCATTTCATCATTAGAGCATTAAATAGGTCTTTGAGTACATTAGAATGTAGATATATGTAACCCTAGGTGTTCATATATATGAACCCACTACTAGTAGAAAGCTTATAGATAAATGGGTGGATGAAATTAGGTTTTTTTGTAATGCTTGGATAGATAGATGGATAGACAGATGGATAAAACTAGGTTTTTTTAGTAATGCTTTGGATAGATAGATGGATGGATGGATAGCCATTAGGGTTAGTAATACAAATTTTTAGTGAAAAAACTAGTTTTACAAATTTACATTAAATGTAAGTCTTTTGAATCAGCATAATAATGTTTAGTTGATAGCTTATAGGTTTTCACTAAGTCCTAAAATCAGGATAATAATGTTTTTGTTTATATTTTGTTTTTGCAGAAATCAAGGAGCCCCTGCATCATCCCCATCGTCATCCCCGTCACCGACCCCCTCCGACCTTGAGGTGAGAGCAGCCAAATCCCCATGTCGATGATGATGATGTAGCCAAATAGGATATGTGCTCGCCCAAGTGGCCTATGTTTGCATGGAACACCTCCGAGTGGCCTATGTTTTGCTGGAGTGTTGATTAATTTCCATTCTAGTAAATTCAGGCGCTCGATATGTCCTTTTTAGCAAAGATCATGCCGGATTTTTTCGTGAATTTTGGCATGGCTTGTGCTACAATATAGGAAATATCGAGTGCGTTGGATTTGCCGGAAAGAGCATTAAACGACATTTTGGTTGACTTTAAGTCTGTTGGGGCTTCATATATGACAGCCAAAAAACAGTGAGGGAGTGTCCACCATATATGAGAGAAGAAGAATGCCGACTGTTGTCGTGGGGGTCGTTGTTCCTCTTCTTTCTCATGATAGACCTTTTGGTAATGCATGGGAAGGAAGAGAAGAACGACCATCACCGACGGTCGCAAATGTCAGAGTGGAATCAGTGAGGGAGAGTCCCCACCATATATGAGAGGACGAAGAATCCTGATTTTTCCGTGTGGCTAGCTTCTTCTTCATTCCAAGGTGCTAGACATTTTGGTGTAATGCACTTAGGAATGACAGGAGTAGCTACCATCACCGACGGTCACAAATGTGAGCTGAGAGTTTTCAAGAAAAGACTTGACAGACCGATAGTCAACCCGTGATGAATAATAATGATCTAATTTAGTTTTTGTAGTACATATATTGAATTTTAGAGTTTAATCTTTGAATTATGAACACAGGAAATGTCTCACGACGACGATAGGATCCCGGAGTGTGACTACTACGGTGACAACCGGGGTCTGTGCGACAGGCCTCACCTGGTAGACTTTCGGCACTTCAGTATTAAGCTCGATGAGACCTTCGATGCTAAAACGGTACGCAATGACGACAAGTCTTTTTTCGTAATTAAGCATGACTTCTGCTTCATCAACTTGTAATTCCTTCTTTTACAATTCGACTAGCTTATCCCATAAGATGCAAGACGCTATGTCTTGGAGAAGCTGAATTTCGAAGATCATGAGAATATGGAGACAAAGATAGTTCACCTCAGGACCCATCATGGTTATGCTTTTGCTGTAAAGCTATACAATGCGGAGATTGTATCCCATTTTGGTTGCTCGAATTGGGAAGCACTATGCAAGGCATATGGTTTTCAGGAGGGTATGCATGTCACCTTCGGTCTTGGTGATCCTGAAGATGACCTCGACGAAGAAAATGTTGATGAAGATAATATAGACGAAGAGATTATCGACATTTGGGTCCTTGTTGATATGCCTCCACTTCTACCTCTATGTGAGTTTCTGAAACATATTTATTAAGTAATTTATATTGTTTATTTCAAAATAGTTGACAGCTTATTTCCATTAATAGCTTATTTTCATTCTTCAAAAAATGTACGAAAGATAGTAGACAGAACCTACTACACTGATGGCTCTGAATTAACTTATGAGGAGAAAGATCATCTTATCTCGTTTATTATTGATGTTGAGAATTACAATATCAATTATGAAACTCCTGCACATTATGGTCAATACATGCCACTAGTGCAGGTGTTGAACTACGATAACGTCCATGGAGATGGCATGGTAAGATTTTTCACTATTACAACATCCGTGCATCTTTTGCATACATTCTTCTAAGGCTAAACTACATTGCTAACTACGACGTTATTATTATGTTTTTCAACAGAAAATCCTGAAGGATTGTGTGCCTCATCTGATGTTTCCAAAAGGTCACCTTGATGTTATTAGTTTACGCCAAGTCTGCCTAGGCTTCACCGTTGTTCATAAAATATTTCTCAAACCGATGAAGACATGGCAATCAAAGAATGGAATAAATGTATGAAGAATCAGAGGGAGCTACTTGGAAGCAACAATGTGCGAAGCGCAAGAATTGGAGACAGGATAATCTCCATTCTCCATAATGGAGAGTTAGGGGCTATCTTGTTTTATGCTATTTTACCTTAGAGAGGGTAGTAGGTCCTAGCTAATATTCATGATCATGCGCTAAGAATAGTTAAGTAGGGTTGGTTAGATGACTATGATGATGATGAGTATGACTTGTTATTATGATAACGAGTAGAAGTTGTTAGATGACTACGATGATGATGAGTATGACTTGTTATTATGATAACGAGTAGAAGCTGTTAGATGACTACGATGATGATTGTAACCCCCCAAAAATCGGGTTATCGATTTTTGTGCTGTTATTCCTTCCTAGCTTTTCTCTCCCGAATTTTTTCCTCTGGAATCTAGTGAGTGACCAGGTGAATCCAGACAATCCTCAACCTTCAGTGCATTTCCATAATCTTGTGCCAATCAAGTTCCCATCTGTAAACCCCGAATCCCGTTCAAACCCTAGTTCCAAAATATCGGAAGTGGAAATCCTGGCTTTGTGTTTACAAAGGAGCTATCATTTTCTTTGCTCAGTTGATCCTCCCAAAATTTCTGGAGATCCTCCTTCTCTCATAAACCCTAGATGTGCAAAAATATTGCCAAGTCCTCTGCAATATTTCTCATCTAGAATTAATTCCTTTTTCTGCCTTTCTAAGGAATTAAATCCAGGAAAATATCTATCTGTCTCCAAAGTTCATGAAAACTTGTGGAGATATTCTTTGTGATCATATTGAGCTGTCACAAAAATATTGGCCATATTTAAATAGGGGAAATTGCATTTTCCTATTTAAAGTCAATATTTCAATTTGGGCCTTTCCAAAGGAACTACCATTTTAGTAGCTAGGAAAAATCCCAAATAATTTGTGGAGCTTATCCTATCCATATATTCACCATTTCCATCAAGATCTCAAGTTCCACCAATTAAAGTTTGAGCACAACACCACTTTGCAGATTTTGTCCAGATTTCTAGTTTGCAAAGGAAGTGCTTGATTCCTTGATCTCTTTGGGCTGAAATTTTGCAGGGTGATTCATTATGAGATATTACCCCTGGATACCAAAAATCAGCCCATTTCATCTAGCCAATCTTCCTCAGGAAATTATCTAAGTTTCTGTTCAGATTGAATCATTGTGAAGGAAGTACCTTCATAGATGATCAATTTGAGCTCAAACATTTCCAGCTACCTCTAATGACCAAATAATCACTCTACACCAAAAATCATCCAAATCCATTTATCCATTTGACCCCTACTTCCTCATTTGCATTTCTGGTCAGATTGGTGCTTTGTGAAGGAAGTACCATCTAGAGTTGCCCATTTGAGCTCAAATTTTGCCAGCATGACTACCTTAGTAGATGACCAAACCCAGCACAAGATCAAGCCAAGAGCAGCAAAGAGCTGTCCGTATCATCAATCAAACACCTTGCTGTTGATCAGCAGTTGACCTTAGTGCAGTCACATCTGAGCTTCCTGTTCCTGTCTGAGGACTCACATCACCTAATTGATACTGTGCCCATGTGGTAGACAAAGTTTGGCGTCGAGTAGGGCGTGGCAACGCCGTGGCCATGCGGTGAACACGTGCGGAGCCAGCAAAAGCAGAGCGCCGCGTCCCAGAGGCTTCGGGAGCCCTCTCTGGCATGCCGCAGCTCGTCCGGGAGCACCGACAAGCTGCCCACCACTCGTTTACGCCGTCCGGTCACCTTTCCCCCTTGCCCCCTAGCTCGTGGACGCCTCTACCAACCTTGGTTCGCCGTCGGAATGCCACCACCTCGCAAAGCTCTGGAGACCTCTGCCGCCGTCGCGAGACCCCCTCTCGAGCTTTCACCCGTCGCTATATAAGGTGCCCCCGAGCTCCCTCCTCAGCAGCAGCCACTCTTCCCCTCCCCTTCGAGCTCTTGGAGCTCCTCGAGCTCCCTTCCCATCCCACAGTCGTGAGCCACCATCCACTTCCATCTGCCAGCTTCGGCTCCCTAGCCTTTCCCCCTCTCCTCTGTCCACGCGCTCAGCCTCCCCAAGAGCTAGCAAAGCTGCCGCCGTCCTCCATTTCTCCGGGGAGGCACTGCCGCCGTGCTTCCCTGAAGCTTTCTGGCCACTCCGCCATGGGCGATGGCGACGGCGCTGCAGGCCGTTCCCCGAGGCCACGCGGCCACCCTCACGCTCGGTGAGGTGCCCTGGTTCCAGGGGAAACGCCGGCGAGCTCCCTGGCGACGCCCATCGCCGGCGGTGACGGCAGCCGAGCCGCCTCTGTTTTCGGTCAGGGAAAGAAGATGAAGGAGATAGGGGAGAGAGAGAACCAGCCGGCGGGCCCCATCTGTAAGTGAGACAAGTGCTGGGCCTAGCTGCTGTAAGTGGAGGTGCATTGTGAAAATAAGCTTTTGGTGTATTGAAAGTGTAAACTATGAAAAGGCGCCTTCTCTTTTATCAGCTGCCGGCCGAATTGATTAAATAGTGAATGTTCACCTGTTAGAGCTGAAATAGAAGTGTTCTGTCTGTTTTAATGCTTAACGAACGAACGGGCATAACTCCGCGACCGTAACTCCGATTGAGGTAAATCCAACGCCCACGTCTTCAGTACGCCGAGCCCGTACCGATGTCGTCATTTTCATAATGTTTTCACATTGTGAAAATGACCATTTTGCCCTTGCCCTTAATCAGCGTCCTTCGAGAGGGAAACCTTTCCGGCAAATCTTTCCAAAGTTTTATCGCACTTCCACCCGGCGTATTCCTTCACCCCCAGGCAAGCCAACCTCTTATCATGAGCTCCGGACTTGCGTGATGACTTTGTTTGCACCCTGTGTATTCACCGTAGCACATCTGTATCGCCTGTTAGTTTGCACTTGCATACACCTGCTATGTCGTCTGTATTTGATGTTAGCATTACCTTTCATCTAATGTCATGACTTGTTTTCATGCCATATCTTGCCATGCTAGTACCAATGTTTTGAATACCGTTATCATGTTAGTGCCATGATTTGATCTCATGCCATGTTTGTCAACGTTGTTATGATTCTGCTATGCTGATGTTAAGTGGTTGTTCACACTTATAATTGTTGAGGTAATGGTGCGATGATGGAGATGCTGAATTGAATAAACTAAACTTAGCTGGTTGATCCAGAGTCACCTGTCCGGGCTTATTCGTGCAGCCACATTTGCCGATATGGGACGGCCTTGACTTGGTCTAGCCTTGTGCTCTTTCACCGGTACCACCAACTAGGGAGGGTTATGCGTGCGTGCTGCCCTAATCAGGTAGGCAGCGATAACCTGGTGAGCCCAGTTGATTGTTTAGGCCGGGAGTCCCCGTTTGGGACAGTTGTGTTGGCCACGACGATGGCAGGTGTCAAGAGTGACACAGGGGCCACCCAGGACATGACCCTGGGAGGGTATGATTGTCGGTGGTACGATGGGGAGTCACAGGTTAGGCAGGTTTCATTGGAGCAACGCTGGTCCACCCGAATGGGATCACGAGGTCAGGTGCTCCATGTCGTGGGTAAAGTGCGCAACCTCTGCAGAGTGTAAAATCTATTCGAATAGCCGCGTCCACGGTATTGGACAGCCCATCCAGACCGCACTAGGTGATCAACCGTAATGATGATAATAATGGTGAAAGAACCTGTCCTGCATAGACATCAGATGTTGTCAGGAATATGGTATGTTAGCCGTGGGATGGCTATGGAAGAGATGGTCAGATGACTGAAAAACTTGGATTGGACTGGATCACTTTCAGTTTGGATCATGAGAATGTTCGGAATACGGATTGTATACATAATACGCTTTACTTTACCGTACTCTACTTCAGTAGTTATCTTGCTCGATAACCCTGTTATGTCATGATGATCAATGCTGCTAGATGTTTAATCATGCCAGGTAATCTTGCTACAACATGATAATTAGTAATGCTAGATAGGTATGCTATGCCATGCTTGATCCATGTCTTCCTGTTAATTACATGCAATGTTTAGAATAAATTCTTGCATAGCATAGGGCTTGCTTTGTCATCTGCTTGTTTGGATGCTATGTATTTGGTTGTCTTGCGAGTACATTCAAAGTACTCACCTGGCCTTGCACGTGGCCAGTTGCAGGAGAAGATCTGTCATGCTAGATCGTAACCCAGCCAGTCCTGTGAGTTGTGGAGCCCAGCCAGAGACGACGTTGCCACTGAACCAAGACCTTCGCTGCCATTTTAGTTAGCCTTGGAGCTATGTAATATTGTTGTAAGCAACAGTATTGTAATACTCCATTTTATATAATAAAGCCATTTTGTGCCTGGAATTGCTGTATCATGTCTTTGACATGCGCCAGGTCTTATCCTGGGGCTGGCGTGCGTCGGCCCTCTATCGGGGTGCCACAGGACGTGGTATCAGAGCCAGGCTGGCTGTAAGTTACCCTAGCACCAAACCACCCCTGTTTCCAACCTGTAGTGAGCCCACTAGAGTTGACCCATCTCTGGCATCCGACACGGTCACTGTTGATCAACAGGCGGCGTAGTCAGAATTGACGTGTCCCTACCCAGCTGTCCGCCCACCCAGCCACCCCGGATTAGACCGCGACCCTACCCAGTTGTCGGCCATGCCGGCGTATCTTCTACTCGGCACGAGAAGGATCCAGGCCATGCTGGTGTGTTCCAGCCTGACTACCTATTTAACCCCGTCCCCACCTGCGAGTCGCATCTCTCCCCATTCAGTAAGCCAGATCCCCGTAAGAGAACCCATACTAGTATCCTCAAACCAGTAGCCATGGCTAGTTCTTCCAGAAAACCCACGTTCCATAGCCGAACCTTGGCTGATGGTTATCCCAGCTGTCCTCCTATCCTTTCGAGTATGCTCACCCAAGCCCTTGGCCGTAGTACTCCTCCGGTGTATCTGGTGTTCCAATCGGAACCCGTTCCCCACCTTTGCCGATTCTGTGCGAAGGCGCTTATCAATCCAGGTCCAGCCGCGGATGGGAAGCCCATGATTTTTCAAGGCAAACCCATGCCCACCCCCGCATTGGCTGTCCAGATAGCTGCCGCGGAAGCCATCACCCGTCTTCGTTTGCAGTTTCCGCAAGTGGCGGAGATGCAGGAGTTCCGCTACTTTCCCTCTTCGTCCGACGCAGGTTGCGAGTTCTCCAGTACAGTTGGAGATGCCGAACCTGTCGACCATGGTTCAGTTCATTACTGCTCAAGGACTGCTACTTGTCGGCATTCTTAGAGAGTTCAAATCTGTTGACCATGACACCACTCGGGTTGTTACGGAAGCATACTATGCGGCCCGTCAAACTGCATCCCAAACTACCCGTTCCCTGCTGCCAAACCCAGTGCCATCTTCGTGGCTAGTACCACCCTCGCAATCCGTGAACCCATGTCTACCCGGCATCATCCACCCAAATTCCATTCGAGGAGCTATTCAGTGTCTTCGTCGTCGGGATGTGTTCCATCAAATTCCAGCCGCAGCTGCAGCAGCAGAGCCCCAACCTATAGAGGTGTGTGACGATGAAGATGGAAGTTGGCGCAGCCTTCATCCCCCAGGAGAGCCCCAGCAAGAGTAGGCCCATTTGTGGCTCCGGCAGTGAGCGAAGCCAGGAGATGCCGCGATTATGCGTGTTGCGAAGACTGTTTCTTCGTTCTTGTCTAGGATTAAGACCCTGTAGTTCGTAGTGAGTTGTTGCTGTTAGCTGCCTAGTAAGGTTGTGCTTTGTTGTATTGCTTGTACTGCTTGTGCCTGTGTGCTGTTGTAATGTTGTGTATGCCTGTTTGCTCTGTGTGTTTGGTCCATCTGTCTCTCTGTTAAGCAGAAATGTCTAACAGAGCTGGCAGTGGATTCTTAACAAGATTTTAGTCAGTAGAGCACTTACACCTAATAACATTGGACTCGCCCAGAGTCCCTAATAAAATGCGAGCTGGTGTAGGTGTATGTATACCAGGAGTACATACACCCGCTAGCATTAAAACATTTTAGTGTAATCTGCTTGATATGCTTCTTTCCTCTGTGTGTATTTTGTTACCATATGCATTCTGCATTTGCTTGCATATTAGTCTGAATGGATTGCATGTGTATCGTGTGAGCAATGTCTGCATGCCAAGTTCATTCATCTGAGTACAATCGCCGCAATACTCGGGTAGAATGCAAAGCCGCCCATTCATACCCATCTATGCTTACTCCATTTGCCAGTTTTCCCGAACCTAGTGTTCTGGAAAACCAGCTCTATCCAATAATTTCCCCGGTCCCAAAATCTTATCCCAGAACCCGGTTGCAATCTCGGAGAAATCCCGAGAAATTTTATTGCAGCACAAACCATTACAACTCCTCCAGTCTAAGATCTAAACCCCGATACTACCTCAACCCCCACTCGTTGTGGATGTCGTTCAGTGAGGAGCAACCAGCAGTGTGGCCTCCACACTGGTAGAGCTCCGCTGACCACACCACACTAACCACAGACCCAGTGGCGCCTCTGTCACCGTCTTGTATGATGCTGACCAGCCGCCCTTCATCCCGCCGCACCCCGCGCTTATTCCGCAGGCCTAAGACGGCGTAGATGATCACCAACCACTGCTCGGTTAGCGGCATCCCGACGATCATCGAGGATCTTTGCACACAGCAGCAGTGATAAGCCAACCAATGCTGCCAGCAGACTCACCAAGAGGATGGTGATCGGCTCCAAACCCACGTCCGCCATTAACGCCTTGCCTCATGCTCCTGCAACCAGAGGGAAAAGGAGAAGAGGAAGAAAAAGTGAGGTAAGATGCGAGGTGGAGGAAGAAGGAGACTGCGATCGTTTTTATAGCCCAAGTCCGGTGTATGGTGAGCGAGGTCCAGGAGAGCCGTGCGACACTCGATCACCAGCGTCCAGGAGGCAAATCCGCGAGCAGTGCCGACCGGTGCTGGCCCGCGATGGGAGTGCTCTCTGCGTTGGTCCCATGCACGCCACGCACTATCGCCGTAGGGTGCTTTATACCCCAGGAGCTAGGCGTGCGCAGTGCCTAGCCGCACTCAGGACAGCACGGGAGCGAGAGAGAGACGTTGGCTGGAGAAAGAAGGCTGCCAGTGGGCCCTAGGCCCACCTGTCAGCGAGAGAGGCCACTGTTCATTATGGTGCCCCGAGCATTTTTGGAAGAAGGAAATTTTGCTTTTTCTAAAAATGACAGGGCTACCCAGCGGCCCCTACCTGTGGATTAAATTCCGCAATATCCGTATCTTGATCTGGGTGTACCAATTTTCGGTACTTTTAACTCGGTTGTTTCCAACCACAGGGTTAAAACTCAACCCAGAGGTTTCCAGGAGGCGTAATTTTTGTTCTGAGCTAACCCTAGGAATCTCGAGGACGAGATTCTCTTAAGGGATGTAGGTTTGTAACACCCCAAAAATCGGGTTATCGATTTTTGTGCTGTTATTCCTTCCTAGCTTTTCTATCCTGAATTTTTTCCTCTGGAATCTGGTGAGTGACCTGGTGAATCCAGACAATCCTCAACCTTCAGTGCATTTCCATGCTCTTGTGCCAGTCAAGTTCCCATCTGTAAACCCGAATCCCGTTCAAACCCTAGTGCCAAAATATCGGAACTGGAAATCCTGCCTTTTTGTTTACAAAGGAGCTATCATTTTCTTTGCTGAGTTGATCCTCCCAAAATTTCTGGAGATCCTCCTTCACTCATAAACCCTAGATGTGAAAAAATATTGCCAAGTCCTATGCAATATTTCTCATCTAGAATTAATTCCTTTTTCTGCCTTTCTAAGGAATTAAATCCAGGAAAATATCTATCCGTCTCCAAAGTTCATAAAAACTTGTGGAGATATTCTTTGTGATCATATTGAGCTGTCACAAAAATATTGGCCATAATTAAATTGGGGAAATTGCATTTTCCTATTTAAAGTCAATATTTCAATTTGGGGCCTTTCCAAAGGAACTACCATTTTGGTAGCTAGGAAAAATCCCAAATAATTTGTGGAGCTTATCCTATCCATATATTCACCATTTCCGTCAAGATCTCAAGTTCCACCAATTAAAGTTTGAGCACAACACCACTTTGTAGATTCTGTCCAGATTTCCAGTTTGCAAAGGAAGTGCTTGATTCCTTGATCTCATAGGGCTGAAATTTTGTAGGCTGATTCATTATGAGATATTACCCCTGGATACCAAAAATCAGCCCATTTCATCTAGCCAATCTTCCTCAGGAAATTATCTAAGTTTCTGTTCAGATTGAATCATTATGAAGGAAGTACCTTCATAGATGATCAATTTGAGCTCAAACATTTCCAGCTATCTCTAATGACCAAATAATCACTCTACACCAAAAAATCATCCAAATCCATTTATCCATTTGACCCCTACTTCCTCATTTGCATTTCTGGTCAGATTGGTGCTTTGTGAAGGAAGTACCATCTAGAGTTGCCCATTTGAGCTCAAATTTTGCCAGCGTGACTATCTTAGTAGATGACCAAACCTTGCCCAAGAGCAGCAAGGAGCTGTCCATATCATCAATCAAACACCTTGTTGTTCATCAGCAGTTGACCTTAGTGCAGTCACATCTGAGCTTCCTGTACCTGTCTGAGGACTCACATCACCTAATTGATACTGTTCCCACGCGGTAGACAAAGTTTGGCGTCGAGTAGGGCGTGGCAACAGCGTGGCCACGCGGTGACCACGTGCGGAGCCAGCCAAAGCAGAGCACCGCATCCCAGAGGCTTCAGGAGCCCTCTCTGGCACGCCGCAGCTCGTCCGGGAGCACCGACGAGCTGCCCACCACTCGTTTATACTGTCCGGTCACCTCTCCCCCTTGTCCCTTAGCTCGTGGATGCCTCTGCCGACCTCGGTTCACCGTCGGAATGCCGCCACCTCGCCAAGCTCTGGAGAGCTCTGCCGCCGTCGCGAGACCCCCTCTCGAACCTTCTCTCGTCGCTATATAAGGTGCCCCCGAGCTCCCTCCTCACCAGCAGCCCCTCTTCCCCTCCTCTTCGAGCTCCGCGAGCTCCCTTCCCATCCCACGGCTGTGAGCCGCCGTCCACTTCCCTCTGCCAGCTTCGGCTCCCTGGCCTTTCCCCCTCTCCTCTGTCCACGCCCTCAGCCTCCCCAAGAGCTAGCAAAGCTGCCGCCGTCCTCCATTTCTCCAGGGAGGCACTGCCGGTGTGGTTTCCCTGAAGCTTTCTGGCCACTCCGCCATGGGCGATGGCGATGGCGCTGCAGGCCGTTCCCCGAGGCCACGCGGCCACCCTCGCGCGTGGTGAGGTGCCCCGGTTCCAGGGGAAACGCCGGCGAGCTCCCTGGCGTTGCCCATCGCCGGTGGCAACGGTAGTC
The DNA here is from genome assembly GCA_011799875.1 of Thinopyrum elongatum. Lineage (NCBI taxonomy): Eukaryota > Viridiplantae > Streptophyta > Magnoliopsida > Poales > Poaceae > Thinopyrum > Thinopyrum elongatum. Next base: position 332,627,991 of record CM022300.1, on the reverse strand, counting down.
GAGCCACCTCTGTTTCCGGTCGGGGAAAGAAGGTGAAGGAGATAGGGGAGACAGAACCAGCCGGCGGGCCCCATCTGTAAGTGAGACAAGCGCCGGGCCCAGCTGCTATAAGTGGAGGTGCATTGTGAAAATACGCTTTCGGTGTATTGAAAGCGTAAACTATGAAAAGGCACCTTCTCTTTCATCAGCCGCCGGCCGAATTGATTAAATAGTGAACGTTTACCCATTAGAGCTGAAATAGACAGTGTTCTCTGTTTTAACACTTAACAAACGAACGGGCATAACTCTGCAACCGTAACTCCGATTGAGGTAAATCCAATGCCCACGTCTTCAGTACGTCGAGCCCGTTCTGATGCCATCATTTTCATAATGTTTTTACACTATGAAAATGACCATTTTGCCCTTGCCCTTAATCAGCCTCCTTCGAGAGGGAAACCTTTCCGGCAAATCTTTCCGGAGTTTTATCGCACTTCCACCCGGCGTATTCCTTCACCCCAAGGCAAGCCAACCTCTTATCATGAGCTCCGGACTTGCGTGATGACTTTGCTTGCACCCTGTTTATTCATCGTAGCACATCTGTATCACCTATTAGTTTGCACTTGCATACACCTGTTATGTCGTCTGTATTAGATGTTAGCATTACCTTTCATCTAATGTCATGACTTGTTTTCATGCCATATCTTGCCATGCTAGTACCAATGTTTTGAATACCGTTATCATGTTAGTGCCATGATTTGATCTCATGCCATGTTTGTCAACGTTGTTATGATTCTGCTATGCTGATGTTAAGTGGCTGTTCACACTTATAATTGTTGAGGTAATGGTGCGATGATGGAGATGCTGAATTGAATAACTAAACTTAGCTGGTTGATCTAGAGTCACCTGTCCGGGCTTATTCGGGCAGCCACATTTGCCGGTATGGGACGGCCTTGACTTGGTCTAGCCTTGTGCTCTTTCACCGGTACCACCAACTAGGGAAGGTTATGCATGCGTGCTGCCCTGATCAGATAGGCGGCGATAACCTTGTGAGCCCAATTAATTGTTTAGCCCGGGAGTCCCCGTTTGGGAGAGTTTTGTTGGCCACGACGATGGCAGGTGTCAAGAGTGACACAGGGGCCACCCAGGACATGACCCTAGGAGGGTATGATTGTCGGTGGTATGATGGGGGAGTCACGGGTTAGGCAGGTTTCGTTAGAGCAACGCTGGTCCACCCGAATGGGATCACGAGGTCAGGTGCTCCATGGTGTGGGTAAAGTGCGCAACCTCTGCAGAGTGTAAAATCTATTCGAATAGCCGTGTCCACGGTATTGGACAGCCCGTCCAGACCTCACTAGGTGATCAACCGTAATGATGATAATAATGGTGAAAGAACATGTCCTGCATAGACATCAGATGTTGTCAAGAATATGGTATGTTAGCCGTGGGATGGCTATGCAAGAGATGGTCAGATGACCGAAAAACTTGGATTGGACTGGGATCAGTTTCAGATTGGATCATGAGAATATTCGGAATACGGATTGTATACTTAATACGCTTTAGTTTACCGTACTCTACTTCAGTAGTTATCTTGCTAGATAACCCTATTATGTCATGATGATCAATGCTGCTAGATATTTAATCATGCCAGGTAATCTTGCTACAACATGATAATTAGTAATGCTAGATAGGTATGCTATGCCATGCTTGATCCATGTCTTCCTATTAATTCCATGCCATGTTTAGAATAAATTCTTGCATAGAATAGGGCTTGCTTTGTCATCTGCTTGTTTGGATGCTATGTATTTGGTTGTCTTGCGAGTACATTCAAAGTACTCACCTGGCCTTGCACATGGCCAGTTGCAGGAGAAGATCGGTCAGGCTAGATCGTAACCCAGCTAGTCCTGTGAGTTGTGGAGCCCAGCCAGAGACGACGTTGCCACTGAACCAAGACCTTCGCTGCCATTTTAGTTAGCCTTGGAGCTATGTAATATTGTTTTAAGCAACAGTATTGTAATACTCCATTTTATATAATAAAGCTATTTTGTGCCTGGAATTGCTGTATCATGTCTTTGATGTGCGCCAGGCCTTATCCTGGGGCTGGCATGCGTCGGCCGTCTATCAGGGTGGCACAATGATGAGTATGACTTGTTATTATGATAACGATGATGAGTTATTATTAATGATGATGATGCTTAGTTGTTATATCATTATGAGCACGATCAGTTATTATATATATCAGTGGGTGAAATAAACATGGATTAGATTCAAGTGGAGGCAACACATGGTGCATATCGAAAGCACTACTAGCCCAAACTTGATCATACTAATCCAAACTAAAGGGATCAAGTTTGGATTAGTAGTACTTTGGATATGCGCCATGTTTACTCCACTTGAATCTAATCCATTTCTTTTTCACCCACTAGAATAATAACTCATTATGATCTTAAAATCATATGATGAGACTACTATAAACTAGTACAAATACAGCGGTAATATGCAGTAGAAAAAAAATAGCAAACCTTGCGAGTAGCGGTGGTATCCCACCGGGCGCTACTGCTAGGGTGGTGTAGTAGTAGCGCTTGCTGGAAAAAGACGCTGCTGCTAGGAAGGTGTAGTAGTAGCGCTTGCTAGAAAAAGACGCTGCTGCTAGGAAGGTGTAGTAGTAGCACCGGGCGGCAAAACACGCTACTGCTATGCAGGATAGTAGTAGCGCGCCCCAAACAGCACTACTGCTGAACATTAGCTGTAGCACCGTATCAGTAGCGCCCCCGCCTCGCCACTACTATGCCTCCAACCCACACAACTGCTAGGATTTTCCCTAGTAATGGACCCTCGGCTAGTTGAGCCAGCGTTGAGGCAGCATCTTCAGGGCCGTCCTGTGAGGATTGCATGAAGAGAGACTTCTTGCAATTACCCCTGCTAGGATGTTCCTACCCGGGCACATCATCCATCTCCTCATCAGCAAGCTGATAGCCCGAGTCATCATATGGCTGACTCATCATTTCTATGTCATCGTCATAGGCGCCTGTATTGAGGAACCGAAGAGGGTCATCCTTGTCCATCTCATCATCCATTCTTTGTTCTACGGTGGCGATTACATCAGCCACTATTGGACCCCCTTCCTTGCGTCGTTTGCCACTGTTACCTGGCACTACAGGCGCTGGTAATTGCGTAGGCGGGGTGGTGGTGTTCATACCTGCTTGCTGTTGTGTGGTTATTTTTGTGCGCTTGGCTGCCTCCAGACGAAGAAGATTCTTTCACCATAGCAGCATCCAACCCTTGCAGTTTCCAAGCCACGGCAAGGTCTCGTCGTCCTCTCCCCCGAGCCATACTGGAGGAGGTAAATCCTCATGCCCCGATTTCACACTCGACAAGGTAACCCTGAAGTGGCCACCGGGGATCGGCTGGCCGTGGAACATGAGTTCCAAGGGCTTCATTATCACCGCCTTTCCCACGTCCACCTTCAGGCCTTTGATCAAGTATAGTACGGTGCACGGGGTTTCGTTGGCCTGCAAAGACATGTCTGCGGTGTAAAACATCCGAAAGGCAATGAAAACGGAATATTCTACATATATGTTGGTGCGACGTGTAATTACCATGAGGGCGTTGAGCTGAGCCAAAGGCAAAGGCCCGCCTAGCATGCCAGAGACTGAGGACGGGCTGCTATGAGCGGGTCCAGGAGCGGGTGCGGGCGCGGTTGCGTGAGCAGGTGATGGTGTCGTTGTGATGTTCATCGAGTCGCTCCCGATGAAGCTGGGCATGGGGAAATCATCTACCGTCTTGTCTGGATTTTCCTTCATCCAGTTGATGACAGCCAGGATCAAGTTAGTAGCGAAATCATTTCTGCAGGCAGCTAAAGCTGCGTTGACTGCCTTCTTGAGCAACTCATTTTTCTTCTCAGCTGCTTTTTCACGTCCTCAGCTGCTTTTTTCTCCAACGCAAGCTTCACCTTCTCGGCGATGTCCGCCTGACTGAACTTCTTTTTCCACTTCTTGGCCTCCGGGCCCTTGTTGTAAAATACCTTCCATGTGGCGCCATCTCCGGCATCATGCACACGTCCATATTGCGGCCGCTGGTCCAAAGGGAATCCCTTAAGTTCGTTCAAGGCCCGGTTGACAGGGGTGTCCCACTTGGGCCTCATCGACAAAGACTTGCTTTCGGCTGCAAGCTTGTGTTGCTTCTCCTGCGGAAGGAACGTGAATCATTTACAAATGTGTAGTCGACTTGATCAGAAGCTAAATGTAAGGTGGTAAAAGAATAACTACCAGTATTCTAATCAATTTCCTCGTGATCGGGTCCATGTAAAAAACCTTCTTTTCCTTGTCCCACTTGTAGCGGGCCCAGATGAAGTCACGCTCCAAGGGGGCGGTGAACTTCGTGAAGGGGTCTGGGAGACCCGCGGCTTCACGTTCTGCGTCCTCCTTATCCCATATGGGCCTTTTGCCAAGGTAGGCATGGCTTTCGAGGCATTGGTTCCCCGTGTACCTTTGCTGAAGGCTCTTGAATTTCGCAGCCTTAGCCTTGGCTGCCTCGGTAGTGCAAGTGTCCTTGAACTTTTGGAACTCCTCTTCCTTAAGTGTCGTACTTTCCTCCAGAATCATGGACAGGGGTTCCTTAGCCTCAATAGCTCATTTCACCCTCCCTTTCCAGGAGGCCAAATCATTGCTGAACATGCCCATGGTGTGATTGTTTATCTTTTCCATCTTCGGATCATCCCACAGGTGTTCTATGTGGTCATCCCGGTCGGGGAACTGGAATCCCTTGTGAAGCTTCGTTAGGAGCAACTACTTCAAAGTTCTTTACCCCTTAAGTCATCATTATTGATGCTCGCGCATTCCCGTAGGATGCATCCGACTTGGTTCCCGTAGCACTTGTGAGGTTCTTCCGGCTCTAATAGCTCAAACTTACCAGGGGCCATCTTTGTGATCAGCAGTCGTTCGATGCCGAGTTTGTTAGGTTTTCGTATCCTCTGCTTCTTCTGCTACGTCTTTTCGTTAGCGGCTTCGACGCCGGCACCTTCTCCGCCGGTACCTTCCCCGCCATCGGTGTCGGTGCCATTGGTGTTGATGTCGGCATCAGTACCATCATCGAGGCTGCCCTGCAAACCTTCACTATGGTTAGCAGCCAAAAAGTCGAGGTAGTTTGGTTCACCCTCATAATCCATCTCATCTGCATCGTGGTCAGAAGGCCCGGTTTCTTCGTTGTTCGACATGTTTCCTATGATTAAGCCTCCTAGTTTAATTCTTAAACTATAATAAAATGAGTAATGACATAAAAAATGGTCTATGGTTTGCCGGAATGCCATTTCATTCCTGTCCCAGCAAATCACGGCACTCGATATGCGTACTTTTTAGCACAAGTCATGCCAAAATTCACGGGAAATTTCGGAGCGCCGGAAATTCACCGGAATGGAAATGAATCAACATTCTGGCGAAACATAGGCCACTCGGATCATTTACCCTGCACATAACCATCATTTTCCAAATCACACATGTCCAAATTCCAAATATCACATGTCCAAAACACATGTCCACTTCAAATTTGCATATAACAGCAAGAAATATATAGAACTTGAAGAAAAATGCCTAATTTCAAACCTACCTAAATTTCTATCCTAATTTGAAACCTACAAAAATTTATGTCCTAATTTAAAAACCTAGCTAATTTCTGTCCTAATTTGAAACTAGGGTTCATACTAATTCTGTTTTTCTAACTAGGGTTCATACTGATTCTGTTTTTTTAACTAGGGTTCATACCACCTAATTAACTAGGGTTCATCCTAATTCTGTTTTTTAAATGGCAACAATTGCTTTAACTAAAAAAATTTAATAGCAACAATTGCTTTAACTAAAAAATAGCAATAGTTTGAAACCTAGGGTTCATACTACCTACGACTAAAAAATAGCCACTAATCTGTCCTAGGTTTTTTTTAACTAGGGTTCATTCTACCTAATTAACTAGGGTTCATACTAATTCTATTAACTAGGGTTCATACTAATTAACTAGCAACAATTCATACTAACTAGCACTAAAAAATAGGCTAGGGTTCATACTAATTCATACTAACTAGCTAGGGTTAGAGCGAGAGAGAGCAGAGGGCAGAGAAGAGGGGAGGGAAGAGGGCTTACAGAGGGCAGAGAGAGATGGGGTCGGGGGAGACGGCGGCCTGGCGGCAGGTCGGAGGCTAGGCGGGGTTGGGGGAGACGACGACTCCGACGAGGGCAAGGGCACGGCTCTGGCGAGGTCGAGGAGGAGGAGGCAGAGACTCCGGCGAGGACGAGGGCAGGGCTCCGGTGGAGCTCGAGGCAGGGGCGCGCTGAGGGGCGCGGTGAGGGAAGGGGCTCTGGCGGTGATGAGGGGGAGTAGAGAGTGGGGATTTGGGGGAGGAAGCAGATGAGGGAAGCCCGTGGGGGAGGTCATGTCAACATAGTAGTAGCGCTTTTCTAAAAAATGCACTATAGCTAAGGTAGCTATAGCGCGTTTTAGGAAAAAGCACTACTGCTACCTAAAGTAGCTATAGCGCGTTTCCAGAAACGCGCTACTGCTATCACCAGTAGTTATAGTGCTTTTCTTCAACCAGAGCTACTGCTATTGTTTTCATTTTTTTGTTTTCTTTTCTTTTATTTTGCTTTCTTTTTTTTTCTTTTCTTTTCATTTCCTTTTCTTTTCATTTTTGTTTCTTATATTTTCCTTTCCTTTTCTTTTCTTGTTTTTTGAGAGCCGAAACGAAGGGAAGGTGATACAATGTATATAACTAAGGCGATATATATTGCATCATTTGAGTCATAACGGTTAAGTGTGTATACAAAATAGGAACATATATATTACATCATTTGACCCATGCATAACGGTTAAGTGGGTACACAAAATAGGAACATATATATTACATCATTTGACCGATAACGGTTTCTCAGCATCGACGTTTTCGTTTTTGAGTGAGCTTCTTTACCTTCTTGTTTGTTGACGAATAATTGAGCCCCTCACTGTGACATTTCCTTTTCCATGGAGTATGATCTTTCTTAGGTAATGTAGTATTGATTCTTATTTTGACGTATAGTTCATCGCCATCGTCATCTTCCCTCATCGGGTTGCCGTACTGGTCATAGTCTTCCTCGTTGGCGACTCCATCCATTCCAATGATGTTCCTTTTGCCTCTCCTCATGACCACACGGCTGGGATTGCTCGGGTCGGTTATGAAGAAGCATTGTGTCACGTGCTTAGCGTGTACCCATGGCTCGTTTTTTGTGATGGCATTCACAATAGCGCTCTTGAAGTCGGGTATAGACATGGTAGTGAAATACCGGTTTTCTCTTTCAACATTCTTAGCTCATCTGACACGGCACATCGTCGCGCTGTGCAGTCCAGAGTAGTCAAGCTCCCAGATGTCCTTGACCCTTCCGTAGATTCTCTCAGTTGCGCCGTTGTCGCCGGTCATGCATTCCATCGTCACCCCTGAGTTCTGAAAATCAATGTTCATATCTTTGGCCTCCGTGTAGAATGTGTATCCGTTGATATCATATGCATGATAGGTCGTGAGGTTGGCCGCGGGGCCTTGTGCTAAGCCGTATATGAGCAATCCATTCTTAGAGCCCTCTTCCAGGGGATTAGCAAGAATATGCTCTTTGAACCAATGCAGGAAAGTGGAGTTGTGCTCTGTAGTAACTTCGGCGTCCATCCTGCATAGCCCACAGTCACGATACTTCTTTGCGATGGTTTCTTTGTGCAGTGTCACGAAAGGATCTACCTCAACTAGGTGATGTAGCACTACTAAGTTTTCTATGTCAAAGTTGCTGCGTCGATCCGAGTAACCCACATGCAGTTCCCTGCGACCGTTGGAGTGACCTTCTCCTTCGAGCCTCCCAAGGTGCTTCTTAACAGGCAAACCAACACCAGACCGGTCTCCGCCATATAGATAATTCTCGCAGAAAGAGATGCACTCTTGTGTCAGATAGCCCTCGATGATGATTCCATCCAGACGGGACATGTTATGAACGAATCCTTTGATGACCCCATTCATCCTCTCGAACGACATCATTTTGTGCAGTAATGACGGCCCCAGGTCTATTATGTCGTCCGTAATATGGACACACAGATGCACCATGACGTCAAAGCACGCGGGCGGGAAGTACATCTCAGGCTCATTTAGTATCACAATGATCTCTTCCTGTAGCCTTCGGATCTGCTTCACACTGATCGACTTTTGAGAGATGACGTCAAAAAAGATGCAGAGACCAATAAGTGTGTCACGGACGTGCTTGTCCATCATCCCTCTAAGGGCAACAGCTAGTATCTGCGTCATCATCACATGACAGTCATGGGACTTCATCCCGCTGAACCTTTTCTTCTTCGTGTCTAGAAATCTGCTTATCTTCCCATAGTAACCGAAACTAACTTTGATTCTGATAATGCACTTGAAGAATTGATTGATCTCAGTCGGAATTAAGGTGAAGCAAGAAGGGGGGAAATAATCCTCTTCCTTCAATTTTTTGCCCTTCTTCTCTAGCACCTCCGTCTCCGTCTCTGTCTCCTCTGACTTTTTATGAGGCGGCATGTGTAGATCTGCCCTGATATTCAAATCTTGCAAGTCTCTTCTTGCCTTCGGCCCATCCTGTGTCTTATCCGGCATGTTCATCAGTGTCACAAGCAAGCTCTCAAGGACATTCTTATAGATATGCATTTGATCAAGGAAATGAGGCATGTCGAGTTTGTGCCAGTACTCCAAGTCCCAGAAAACAGACCTCGTCTTCCATACCTTCAGCATCGGCTCCAGCGCCTTTTTCATTGTCTTTCCTGGCGCGGGGCACTGTACCCAGTTTTTTAACAGCTCATCGATTTTGGTGCCTCCCCGCTTTTGTGGAGGTTCTGGATGCTCAGCCTCACCATTGAATAGATCTCCACGGTTTCTCTATGGGTCGTCCTTCTCGATCCATCTTTGATACCCCATGTACATGATTTTCCCAGACCCGCTTCTTTCGTTGATGTTAGCTGCTGAGACGTTGTATCATCCATGCACCACGTGCATCCACAATATCTGTGGCACACCTGGCTTGCGACATATGCGTAACCGAGATAGTCGTGCACTGTCATGATCAGCGCGACTCTCATATAGAAATACTCGCCTTTACTGGTGTCCCATGTCTTGGCCGGTGTTTTCCATAATGTGTCTAACTCCTCTTGAAGTAACCCCAGATACAGATTAATATTATTTCCTCGTTGTTTCGGCCCTTGAATCAGCCTGCTCATGTGTATGTACTTCGACTTCATGCACACCCAGGGGGGATGTTTTACATCCATACAAACACAGGCCATGTGCTATGGTTGGTGTTCTGGTTGCCAAACAGATTCATGCCATCGGTACATGTGCCAAGCATGATGTTACTTGCATCACATGCGAAATATCGATATTCATCGTTGAACGCTCTCCACTGGCTTGCATCCGTGTGGTGTCTCAGCTTTGGATCATCTCCATCTTTGGGCTTTTTCCTCTCTGCGTGCCAACGCATGAGCTTTGCTTCTTTGGGATCTACAAAATAACGTTGCATACGAGGAGTGATCGGTAAGTACCATACAACTTTCTGGGAGATTTCTTTCCGGCCTTCTAGTATCAAGAAGCATTGCACACCGGACAGCTGGTTTTTTCTGCGTGCTCCTTCCGATAAATTATGCAATCATTGATGCATGCAAGGTATCTAACTTGTGGCAGATCAAGAGGGCACACGATCTTCTTGGCCTCATCCACACTTGTAGGACATAGATTCCCCGCGGGAAGAACATCCTTTAGGTACTTGAGAAGCTCATCGAGGCTAGTGTCGGTCCATTTGTTTTTAGCCTTCGTCTTCAGAAGTTTGAGCGTGAAACCCAAGCGGGTCACCTCGGGATCGCAACCATCATACAATGGAGTGTTTTAGTCTACCACCAGTTGCTCTAGCTTGGCCTCCTCTCTAGAAATAGTTCTGTCAATACTCGTCTCCTTGTGAAGCAGGTCTCGAACATGAGGGTCCTGCACGATTGAACTTAGTAGCGATGAAGTCTGCGGCGTGTAGTCGACGTTTTCTCCGCCGCCATGTCCGGCCTCTTCTCCGCCACCATGTCCGGCCCCTTCTCCGCCGTCATTATCGGTCATCTCTTCGTCTTGCCCCATGTCGTCATTGGCTGCTCATCGGTGTCCTCATCATCATCATCATCATCATCATCATCATCTTCAATTATCCACCAAGTATAGCCATCCATGAAACCATTCATGAGCAGGTGCGCCATCAAACGACCATCCTCATAGGGGTCGAGCCAAACTCCTCCTTTGCATCTTCGACATGGACATAAAATCTCTGTCCGGTTATTTTCATTCATGTCCTGCACCGCCGACCACAACCACCTTTCCACCATCGTTCCACTGACCATCATGAACACCTGAGCAGTAATAATAAACAAATTGATTATAAAAATGCATGCATGCATCAAAGTCATACAAAAATTCAGCATGACTTTCCCTAAAAATAGGACATATAGAGTTTGCCCGAAATTCACCGAAACGGAAATAAATCGACATTTCGGCAAAACATAGGCAACTCAAGCACAATTCGGTGGCAACTCATGCCACACACACAATTTCCATCATATCGGCCAATTATGTCATATCTCACACATACACATATTTCCATTCTTGCAAAAGCACAAATTTTTAATCACCTATATCTCCAGATCGAGCACGGTGATGATGATGTCGATCGGTCTCGCCACACACCTAGGGACTGATCAAAAGTGGTCAAAGCTTACTTCTTGACATGGCTAGATCTAGTTAGGGAGGTACATAGGTCACTTCATTAAATGGGTAGATCTACCTAGCTAGTTGGGGAAGGAGATGACTTTAACTAGTGGAGGGGGAGGAAAAAGAGAAAGGAGTTGCATTAATGGTGGTGGTGTAGTTAGCTAGGAGCAATAAAGAGAGAGAAAGAGAGGTAGAAGAAAGAGAGTAATGGGGGGAGAAGTAGTGAGGAAGAAGCAAAGTGAGGGAGAGTGGAGGTGGGAGCTAGGGGGAAGTGAAAGGAAGAGAGGATAGGGGAGGGGGAGGAAAAGGTGGTGGCTGCGCTTTAGCAGTAGCATGGGATAGAAAACGCGCTGCTGCAAAAACAGTAGCAGTAGCGCACTCCTGGGAGACACGCTACTGCTAAGTGGGGCCCGCCATGTGGCCAAGTTCAAACTTAGCCGTAGCGCCCTACCCTAAAAACGCGCTACTACTACTACTTTGTTAGCAGTAGCAAGGTTTTTGCAAGCGCGCTACTACTATACGTAGCTTGGCGGCAACGGTGTGGCAATTATAGTAGTAGCACCTTTTCTTCTTGTCGCGCTACTGCTATATTTATAACAGTAGCGCCCTTTGTGACAACGCGCTACTGCTAAGTAGGAGTAGCGCATCATTTTATCCAGTGCTACTGATAAGCTTTTGTGTATAAGGTTTTCCCTAGTAGTGGTGTAGTGTGCTTTGAGATGTTGTGCTACTTGTATTGGTACTATTTTTAATAAATGTTGTATTGAAGCTATTGTATTGCTGTCATTTCCCATTAAGTGAACAAAAATGGGATCAACCCAGACATGATGCTTGTTTCTTTGTTACAACAAACTCTGCATCACCCTTTTTAAGTCAATGGAAGCACATGGTGCTGTTGCGCCCACTGTCCCAAGCAACTGCTTATGCTTTTTGTTAATCTAATGCCACTGGTAAAATTAAGCAATGCCACTCTTAGAATTAACTACTGAATCTTAGTTCAAAACTGCAACAGTTGTTAGGGATCAGCGGGAGTACATGTTTAACAAATGTACTGTTGAGATAATGTCTCTATTATTATGAATCAGTTACAGTGTTTTAGAAATGGTACTATCCTGCTTTGTAGTTCTTTCTACATGTTTAACCAAGGTATTGTTAAGATGATGTCTCTATAAATATGAATCAGTTACACTATTTTAGGAATGGTACTTTACTGCTTTGTCATTCTTTATACATGTTTAACCAATGTATTGTTAAGATAATGTCTCAGTTAATATGAATGAATGACACTGTTTGAGAATTGCTACTATCCTGCTTTGTTTCCTGTTAAGATAAGATGAATGTTTTTTTCTTGTGGGCGTATAAGTCATCAACCGTTATTGGTTAGTAATTGTTTCCTTTATACCTATTTGTGCATACAGGGATATCAAAACTTCTCCTCATTGCTATTTCGACTTTGATTTTACTTGAACTATACAAAAGGAGCAAATGTGTTTAAGGCAAACTGTTGTATTACTGGGCCCAGTTGATCTTTCCACTTTGAAGAAAGAAGCAGTCACTGTTTGCGCTATATTACAGAAGGAATAACCGAGAAGCTTTAGAGAGTATTAGTAGACGTTGGTGACATGACTAGTCTGCAGAGATCATGGGCAACTCAACAGCACGTGGAGTGCAAAATTCTACAACAGGGAAAGGTATGACCAAGTCAGTGGCCGACCCAGCTGTAACAAATGAGGTCACTATCAGCCTTCATCCACATGATCGTGCTTTGTTATGTTGTGCTACTTATATTGTTGTATTGTTTTGAATAAATGTTTATTTGAAGCTATTGTATTGCTATCTTTTCCTATTAAGATAATGAAGATAATTATATTTGTGAGCGTATGTTTAATCAAGTAGTACCACTATTATATTGATCACACATTTCTGTATTTATGCAGACAGGGATGCTCAACTTGATTTCAGTGGAACTACACAAAATGTTTAGATGGTTCGTGTCCTCCATAATACTTCATCATGCACAATACATCGAGTGCTTCTCTAACCATTCGTTGCCACCGTGCGCCACCGGACTATCTACTTGAAAGGAGCTGCCAGTGTCTTGAAGGCCTTGCAACATATAAATATGAAATCCACCATGCTACGCAAGACATTGGTTGATTTTGGTGGAACTGCACAAAAAGATAAGATGGTTAATCCAGCTCCATGTTCCATTTTGATGTGCAAAGTGATGACAAACCCCGCCCGTTCCACAATCATAGGCATTAGATATTTTTAATGTGAAAAGCTTATCAAGGTTTAATCATTGATGTTAGCAAGAAGACATTCATTTGATATTTTGGAATTGGAAAACCTTGTCAAATATAGATGAACGGAATAACTTAAATTCTCTGGCCTTGCAGTCGTAAGAGCATCTACCGCATCTTTTTATTTTTAGAAACTAGAGCATCTACAGCCGGACTCCCCAAACCCGCCTCAAACAACAGGGCATCAAACGCTCGGGCCGACCGACACCACTCATATACATCCCCAATATGGGCGGATATGGGGCACCCGGGCGCGTCCGCCACGTCGAACTAACGTCGGGGTCCCTGATACGTCTCCAATGTATCTATAATTTTTTATTGTTCCATGCTGTTATATTATCATTCTTGGATGTTTTACAATCATTTTATAGCAACTTTATATCATTTTTTGGGACTAACCTATTGACATAGTGCCCAGTGCCAGTTGCTGTTTTTTGCTTGTTTTTTACTTCGCTGGAAATCAATACCAAATGGAGTCCAAACACAGTGAAACTTTTTGGTGATTTTTTCTGGACCAGAAGACACAAGTTGGGCCAAGAAAGTACCTGAGGGGGGCTTCGAGGGGAGCACAACCCACCAGGGCGCGCCTGGGGGCCCAGGCGCGCCTAGGTGGGTTGTGCCCACCTTGGCCACCTCCCGCACCGCCTCTTCGCTCCATAAATACCCCAATATTCCAGAAACCCTAGGGGGGTCAACGAAAATCAATTCCAGCCGCCGCAAGTTCCAGAAACCATAGGTCCAATCTAGACATTATCACGGAGGGGTTCATCATCCTGATTGGTGCCTCTCCGATGATGCGTGAGTAGTTCATCGTAGACCTACGGGTCCGTAGTTAGTAGCTAGATGGCTTTCTCTCTCTCTTTTGATTCTCAGTACAATGGTCTCTTGGAGATCTATTTGATGTAACTCTTTTTGCGGTGTGTTTGTTGGGATCTGATGAACTTTGAGTTTATGATCAGATCTATGTTTTTATCCATGAAAGTTATTTGAGTCTTTTGATCTATTATATGCATGATTACTTATAGCCTCGTATTTCTTCTTCCAATCTTTGGTTTAGTTAGGCCAACTAGATCGATTTTTCTTGCCATGGGAAGAGGTGCTTTGTGATGGGCTCGATCTTACGGTGCTTGATCCCAGTGACAGAAGGGGAACCGGCACGTATGTATTGTTGCTATTAAGGATAACAAGATGGGGTCTATTTCTACATAAATAGATCTTGTCTACATCATGTCATCGTTCTTATTGCATTACTCCGTTTCTCCATGAACTTAATACACTAGATGCATGCTGGATAGCGGTCGATGTGTGGAGTAATAGTAGTAGATGCAGGCAGGAGTCCGTCTACTAATCTTGGCTGTGATGCCTATATAATGATCATTGCCTGGATATCGTCATAATTATTTGAAGTTCTATCAATTGCCCAACAGTAATATGTTTACCCACCGTATGCTATTTTTCTCGAGAGAAGACACTAGTGAAATCTACGGCCCCCGGGTCTATTTTCTCATCATATATTTTCAGATCTATTTTGCTATTTTCCTTTTTATTTATTTGCGTCTTTTATTTTCAGATCTATATTATCAAAAACCCAAAAATACCTTGCTGAATTTTATTTGCTTTTATTTGCATCTATCAAATCTATTACAACTTTCTCACGTCCGTTTGCCAATTTCTGGCGCTGTTACCCGGAAGGGATTGACAACCCCTTTAACACGTCGGGTTGCAAGTATTTAATCTTTTCGTGCAGGTGCTGTTTACGTAGTGTTGCTTGGTTCTCCTACTGGTTCGATAACCTTGGTCTCATCACTGAGGGAAATACCTATCGTTGCTGTGCTGCATCATCCCTTCCTCTTTGGGGAAATACCGACGTAATTCAAGCAAACATCAGTCCCACGCAGGATTGCCCGAAAACCCAGCGGTCTGACGGACGCCTCCTCCGGCGGGTGGGTGGGTGGGGGGTGGTGTGTCGATCCGACTCGCTGCCCAAGGCTAATAAATCCTCCCGCTCCGGCACAATTCCCACGCTCTCCGGCTTTTGCACGCTCTCACGTCGGAGTATCGGTACCAGATCGAGCAGGAGATCCTGGCGAGGCGCGTTGCCCGCATCGCTATCGGGCTGCCTCCGGACACACGGGAACCGGAGGAGGAGGAGCTGGTAGAGGAGTAGGAGGGAGAGGAGCAGTAGCCGGTTCCGAGGGAGGTGGTGGATCCGAAAGACGACGAGGAGGCAAAGCAGCTGGAGCAGGAGCTAGCGCCGGCTCCGGGCATCAACACGGAGGACGCGGAGGCGGAGTTTGCCGTCACCTATGCGGATGAGACAGCAGAGCAGAAGGCGATACTAGAGTCCATCTAGGATGAGGCCTATGTGGAAGCTAACTGGCGCTTCACCCGGCATGAACGGGCGGCGACCGACGCCCTCTTCGACGAGGTCAAAGCGGAGATGGATGCGGAGTAGCCGGAGGAGCCGCAGCTGCGGCTGCCAGTCATGTACCTGGCACCGGGTAAGGAGATAGTGCAAATCTTCGACGATGACTAGGCTACTTGATCTATGTAGCTTAGGTGTTTTCATTTGCATGCTTCTGTATGGATTTAAGATTTCTATGAGGTATCCGGATGCAGATGAACAAACTTGAGGCTTGACCAGTCAGTGTCCAGCTGTAGATGCAGTAAGCTGCCACACAACAAAGGTCTTCCATTCTAATCCCGTCACTTTTTTTCTTTTTTCCAATTAATCCCGTCTTCTTCGCCGACAAGCTCGCTGAGCTCAGCAGCGAGGACCAGACGATGGACGAGGCTTCCGACTAGGAGCCGGCACCACCGCCCACGCTGGTTCATGCCATGTTCACCATAGAGTAGGTGCGGCCGCACTTCGGTGCCGTAATGGTGGAAGAGCTACCAGCACCGCTGGTCTCATCGTTCCGGCAAGCACAGGAGGTCCAGTGCTACAACCTCTGTCTCCTCAACATGCGCCGACACGCAGATGGAATAATCACCGACTAACAGGAGAACGACAATGCCATCACGGACATGCTGGCCGATGATCCTGGCTGCCTGGATGAGCAACGGGCGCTGTACTAGACCATCCGTAGGGCCCGCGAGGGGTCTCGCCGTCGTCCTTCGCCTTGTTGCGCTCGTGATGGCACTGCAGTCTCACATTGTCAATATGTTCAACAAACGAGGGGAATCAGGAGATGACTGTACTTGGAGAGGATGATAGTAGGGACCCACCAAGACCATGGGCGTAGGTAGGAAAGTGCCTCCTTATTAGAACTACTAGAAACAAATTGCTTCCTTCTGGGTTTCTAACATGTGGGTCCCACACAATTGTCAACGTATAGTCAATAAAAGAGAGAATTGCACAAGGAGCGGTATTTTTTTAGGGCTGAGCATTATATTTTTGGGTGGTGTTTTTGATGTTGTTGAGCGGTGCAGGGTATCAACTAGGCGGGTTGTGGCCCGCTAGCCCGGGCTAATATTTATGTCGACCAAGCCAAGATATTAAATTTTCTATGTGAAAATGGCTAGCCCATCTCTACTCTTTTTGAGGAATACCCAACGCAGTACAACTTGTTATTCTCCGCCCTGTTGGGCTGCAAATCTTTCCTAGGAGAGATGCATTCGGCTTGCTATGGGCCATAAGAAATAATAAATGGGTTGTAAATATAAAAATTGCACCGAACCGGTAATTAGTTTCAAAATTAGTTTTTTTTATTTTGATTTTGTTATTTCATTACTTTTTGCGCGCGGAAAATTTCATTATAGTGGCCTCATCGGCGCACCCTACTCCCATCGCTGTCTAGGCCATTCCTCTACTCACCCACACCTCCTGTTATTCTCCGGCGACGGCAGCGTCACACTGCAGCCGAACAAGTGAACTCTCATACTCCCCTCCGTGTGGGCATCCACTGCTGTGTCTTCGGCGGCTCCGGGTTGTTCCCTTCCTAGGCCTCCTCATCGTCCACAAATTTGGTTCTCTCGGGACGGCATGGTCCACTTTGTCAACAAACGACAACCATCGGTAGAGGGATGTACGTGGAGAGGCTGACAGTACGGACCCACATGGTCCATGGCCGCACGCAAAGCACGTGCCTCCTTATTATGCGAAAACAAATGATCCCCCTGACAGGTTGGACCCACAAGTAACATCTTTGCACACAAGGAAGTGCCTCCTTATTACGCGAAAAAAAAGTTTCATCTTCCTGATAGCTGGGATCCACCAGCTAGTTCTTCACACACAAGGAAGTGCCTCCTTATTACGTGCAAAAAAAATGATTCATCCCCTTGCTAGCTGGTACCCACTCGACTTGGAGGCTGACTTGTGGGCCTACTAAGTTGACGCGTATGCAGGGCTTTGTCTTCACCACGGCCACCGGCGTCCCCGAACGCCGCTACCGTGTCCAGGAGGTTCGCCAATCTCCGCCACATCGTTTGTGCCTTCGAGTCGGAGCCGGGAGCCACCACAGCGCCGGAACCGCCTCGTCCCCTTTCGCTTCGGTCGCCGGCGATCCCCGTCGACCACGACTCCCTCTGCAGCTCCTAATCTCCCAATGCCATCGGCGTGCCGCTCAGAGAGCTCCGTCACCTCTCCTTTCCTCTCTCTTGCCTCCCTGCTCACTCTGTTGCCGTCACCGCGCAAGGCCGAGCTCGGCAGTGCCATGACCGGCGAGCTGCCTAATGCAGCACCGCCCGAGCACCCCCACCGTGCCCGTCGTGCTCCTAGCACCCGTAGTAAACTGCCTAGCCGCGTAGCTCGCTTGGAAATGGCCCAAAACCGTGTTCCCGATCGCCACCAAAAACCACCGCTGCCTCCACTCGTCGCCGGCGCAGTTCCGACCACCCCCGAGCCCAACCGACCACACCACGCGACGCGACGTCGAGTCCGCGTTCGAACGCAACAAACTGCGCGCGAAATGGTGCCCCCTAGCGCGAATCCAACTCGCTCCAGCGACGCGCCGCCGCGGATTTGGTCGTCGGAGCTCCTCTAGTGGCTCCGCTGACCTGGCGCCGACGTGGCACCACCAGGGCCACTGACCAGTGGGCCCGGTGGGTCCCGCTGGCTCGGTTGACCAAGTCAAACCGCTGACTGGGTTTGACCAGTCACTGACATGTGGGGTCCACCCCACTGTTTATCTAATTAAGTAGGATTAAATTAGGTCAACTAATTAGCTAAATTGAGTAGACACTGACAGTGGGCCCCTGTTAGACAATTAGGTAATTAGATTAAATTCAAAACTCTGTTAACCTCACTGTCTATGACAGGTGGGGCCCACTGGTCAGTTTGGCCAGTCAGCTGGTCTGTTGACTGCTGACGTCAGAGTGATGTCATGCTGGCATCATCAATTACTATTCTGGATAATTCGATTTAATTAATTTAAATAATTCAGAAAATGTCTAAAACCTTTGAAAATCCGTAAAAAATAAACCGTAGCTCGAATCGAAAAACTTTCTACATGAAAGTTGATCAGAACGACGAAACAAAGCTAACCGTGCCGTCTATTTCCGTGTCGGGATCCTCTACAGAGGTGAACCTACAACTTTAGCCCGTTTTTGGTAGATGAATAGTGCATATACACCAGTTAATAAATCCAACTTTAATCCTAAAATAACTAATATGACTTAGACATATCTTTAGGCAACCCTGCATTGCACGATAGCTTAGCATGCTCTGTGTTGCATATGATTGCTGTGTATTTATTTGTTTCTTCCCCCTCTTCTCTTTCGGTAGACCCCGACACCGACGCTGCTCCGGAGACCGACGACACCAATGACGACCTTGCCCTTGCCGCCGAGCAACCAGGCAAGCACCCCCCTTTGAGCATTCCTATATCGCCTATTCTGTACTCTCTTGTGCTTGCATTAGAATTGCTGCTGCTACTTCTTTACCTATTCTGATGCATAGCCTGTTTATTGTAACCTGCTATTGATATCTTACCTGCTTATCCTAAACTGTTTAGTATAGGCTGGGTAGAGACCCATCAGAGACCCCCACTTTGTCCCAACTGCCCCGCTGGATTATCAGAAGACCCGATAAACGGGATCAAAGACTAGGCCCCGGCACCGCACATCACTTCCCCCTTAGTTGCTCGACACTACTGGGTTACTATCGAGTGCCGAGGGTGATACCTCGTCCGCACTTCTGATGTTAACCTTGTAGGTTAGTTCATCGGTTGTGGTCATCGAGGGTGATTGCTCCTTCTCCACTCCCGATAAAGACACTGTTGTGCAACTCCTCAAGAGTCGACCTCGAGGGTGATTCCTCCTTCGTTCACCTTGACGGTTACATCAGGTGGAATTCCATCGAGGGTGATTCCTCATGGTTCCACCTTGGTGTTCTGGACACACGGATACTATGACTATACCACATAACCATGATACTAAAGTCGGGTCGGCCCTGAGGAGTACCCGCGCGAGCAAGTGATGCAATTGATGTGTAGTCGGGTGACCAGAGAGAGTACCTGCGAGATAATAACAAGGCGTGGCCGGGCAATCTTAGCCCTTGACGCAAGTCCTCGAGACAGGGCGACGGGGTCACATCGATCATGAGTCTCTACTCGTTTTCGCGCGCTCCTAATTCACTAACGGTTTGGATATTTGATTCGGGTGGGCCTCTGGCCCGATAGCACTAACCATCACGTGGGAATAGTTATGGGCACTCTACGTCGTATGCATCAGCCGAAGCTTAATGGACGTCAGCGATTGAGTGGCGTGTGCCGAGTTGGACCGTGTTAAGCACCCTCCGTTGTACTGGAGGTTGCCAGGTCTGCTCTCGGCCGTGAACGTAACGTGCAGGAGTTCCCGGGGCGATGGTCCAAGACCCCTGGAGGCATAGGTTTAGTCCGGCGAGCTGACCTCTCTGTTAAGCCTAGGTCGGGTTGCGGCGTATCGTTTGGCCGAGGCCGGGCATGACCCAGTAAAGTGTGTCCGGCCGGAGTTAATCGAGCATGGTGGGTAAGTTGGTGCACCCCTGCAGGGAAGAACTAATCTATGCATAGCCGGATCCTCAGTAACGGATGCTCGGAGTTGTATCCCGATCGATACAACTAGAACTGGATACTTGTGATGAGAAATGGATACTAGGGCTTTGGGATTGCTTTCTCGCAGGGAGTCGAGAAAGGATCTCTGGCCGAGGTGGATACTTAATGTTACTACTACTTTATGTTGTACTAATCTACACTCTTCTAATGCTGCAAGACCGCTGAAGATGCTAGTCTTCGATAGGACTAGGCCTTCTCTCTATTCTGGCATCTCTGTAGCCCAGTCCACATATACAGCCCTTCTTTGATAATGTTGCATATGTAGTGTAGATCCTTGCTTGCTGAGTACTTCGAATGAGTACTCACGGTTGCTTTGCGTCCTCTTTTTCCCCATTTATTCTTTTGATGCAACCAGATGACGGAGGCCCTGAGTTAACTGCCCCTACCGACAACTACTACTACCACCCCAAGGGTGGTTACTACTACGAGCTTGCCGACAACCAGGAGTAGGATCGGAGGGTCCCAGGCAGGAAGCCTGCGCCTTTCGATCGTAGCTTTTGTTTTGTTCCGACTTTCTAAAGGCTTATCTGTTTCTGTTTCATATCTGTACTCATATATCTGATGCTTCCGCTGACGCTTGTATGCGAGCTTATGTATTCCGCTGACGCTTGTAATATAAAGCTTGTATGACTTTATTATGTTTTAGAGTTGTGTTGTGATATCTTCAAGTGAGTCCTTAGGCTTGATCGTGTGCATTTGCATGTATGGTTAGTGCACGATTAAGCCGGGGGCATCACATGTTGGTATCAGAGCCGACTGCCTGTAGGAACCCCCTTTCCAACTCCTTGGCTGAAGTTGAGTCTAGTGGTCCAAAACTGTTTTACTAACATGGCTGTGTGGCTTATGGGCCCACGTTGCCAATTGGGTGGTATTAGGATCTTTTATTCCTCGTCTTTGCTCTGGGACTCTGATCTCTCTTCCTTTCGGGTTAAAATTTTACTAACTCCAACATTAGGTTCTCGTGATCACATCCACTCGGAGTTCTGAAATTATCCCCCCTTTCATCAAGATTGTGAGCCAGGTTCTGCTTTCAAGATCCTTTTATTGAGGAAACCCTGTGTTGTCACTTGCAGATTCCTCGCTCCAACAGTTTTTCTCCGACGTTGATGTAGCCTTTGCTATGTCTTGTTGTGTACTTCCTTACCGCGTGTCTGCGCGCCTCCTAGCATGTCTATCTTCAAAATTGCGCCGTTATGCTGTCCGCATGTAACCGACACAGTATATAGATCTGTACGTCTTAATTAACTACTATTAAGTATCTATTACACTGCTCAATTACGGTCATGTTACCTCATGCTTGTCGCTAAACAATCGCAATTGCTTTTACTAAACTACCCATGTTGAAACTTAGCAGGATGGTTAGACCAGGTGGTCGTGATCGTGCCCCTGAACATCCACCACCGTCAGATTACATGGCAGCTATGATGCAACTGTTTGAGCTTAACTGTCAGTTCATGACTGGGATTATGGCTCAGTTCCTGCATCAGAACAACCAGAACCAGGACCCTGCTGCAATAACTCTATCGGAATTTGTGCGTCTCAACCCCACTCAGTTCCGCAATTCTGAAAAGCCACTGGATGCTGATGACTGGATTCGCGACATCACTCACGAGATGGAGTCTGCAAATGTCTCCCCTGCCAACTTTGTCACCTTCGCATCCTTTTTCTTAAAGTGCCCCGCTGCTCAATGGTGGGACACATACAATCGTACACTGCCTGCTGGAACAATCGTTACTTGGACAGAGTTCCAGGCTGCTTTTCGTGCCCGATATATTCCTCAGGGAATCATGGACCAGATGAGAACCGAGTTCTGCAACCTCACTCAGGGCAACAAGACCGTCAAAGCCTATCAGCCGGAATTCCTTGACCTATCCCGCTATGCTGAAGAAGACATCGCCACAGATGCTCGTAGACAAGAGAAGTTCTGTAGTGGACTCCACCCAGACATCGAGCTTGCACTTGCTGCTCAAGACTTCACCGACTTTGCTACCCTTGTGAACAAGGCTATTCTGGTTGAGACTGCTCAGATCAAGCACAAGGAGTGACAGAAACGTATTCGTGATGTTGGCTCATCTTCGGGCTCGTCTTCACAGAAGCGCCGTATCTGGATTCCCCACAGCATGTACCGTCCAACTGCACCTGCACCAAGGCCATACCATGCTGCACCACGTCTACCTCCTCCACCACAGAGGCAACTTCTTCGAGCTGCACCACCCCGAGCTCCTGCAATCTGTCCAGACAGTGGGCACTGCTACAAGTGTGGCAAACCAGGTCACCTTGCCAGGAACTGTTATCAGAATCAGAAGCAACTGGCTCCACCTCCTAATGCTCTCAACAATAATGCCAGGCCTGCTTATGGCCGTGGTCAGGCTTATCATGTCAACATAAATGAAGTCCTGGACCAGCCAGCTACTGTGATGGGTACACTTCCTGTTAATTCAGTACCTGCATCTTTTTATTTGATTCAGGAGCATCGCATACATTCATGTCAGAACTTTTTGCACTCCTGCATGACATTAAATGTGAAACGCTACACCAATCCTTAATGGTAAACACTCCCGCAGGTCAATGTCAAACATCTTTATTCAGTCCCGAAGTCACCATTGAGATTGAGGGGTTGAAATTTCTTGCTTCCCCCATTATACTAAGGTCTTGCGGTATTGACCTCATTCTGGGAATGGATTTGTTGAAGGCTCATTATGCCTCAATCAATTGTGCCACTAAGGTTGTACATCTCCAGCACCCATCAGATGAGCTATTGAATTACCATGCTCATTTAACGCAAAATGCCGAGGCTCAAATCTATGCACTGAATGCGTTGAACGCTTCTCCGCTTGAGGGAATCGAAAACATTCTAGTCGTTCATGATTTCCAGGATGTTTTTCTAGAAGAACTTCCAGGAATACCCCCTGTTAGAGCTGTCGAGTTTGTCATCGACTTGAAACCAGGCACAAGTCCTATTGCGAAGCATCGCTATAAGATGCCTCCGCACCACCTTCTCGAGCTTAAGGAGGAAATCGACAAATCCCTCCGCAAAGGCTTTATTCGTCCAAGTTCCTCTACCTGGGGAGCACCTTCTCTATTTGTCAAAAAGAAAGATGGTACGAATAGGTTGGTTCAAGATTACCGTCCTATCAACCAGGCAACCATTCAGAATAAATATCCGCTTCCTCGGATCAATGACTTGTATGATCAGCTTCCTGGATCATCAGTGTTTTCTAAACTCGATTTGAGGTTGGGTTATCACTAGTTCCGTGTCCGATAATTCCAAAGACCCGGGAAATATCGTCAGATATTCTCCCGCTCCGTCTGTTACGTGAGATGCTGCGTTAGACTACCCCTAGCACCGTGTATCGTATTTGTCATGCTCATGTTTGCTATATATTTATACTGTTTCCTCCCCCTCTTCTCTCTCGATAGCCCCCGACCCTGACGTCGTCCCCGAGACCGACGCAGCTCCGGATCCCGAAGACACCATAGACGACCTTGCCCTTGCCGCCGAGCAACCAGGCAAGCCCCCCCCTTTGATCATCCCGATATCGCCCATTCTATATTCTCATGCTTGCATTAGAATTACTTCTGCTGCTGCTTTACCTATTCTGATGCATAGCCTGTTCATTGTAACCTGCTGTTGATAATTACCTACATATCCTAAACTGTTTAGTCTAGGCTGGGTAGAGACCTATCAGTGACCCCACTTATCCCGACTGCCGCGCTGGATCGTCAGAAGACCCGATCAACGGGATTGAAGACCAGGACCCGACACCGCACATCACCCCCCCTTAGTTGTAACGACACTGCAGCGTTACTATCGAGTGCCGAGGGTGAAACCTCTTGTAGCACTTCTGATGTTAACTCTGTAGAGTAGCTATTCGGTCGTGGTCATCGAGGGTGATTCCTCCTTCACCGCTTCCGATAACGACACTGTCGTACAACACCTCAAGTGTGGACCCAGTGAGGGTGATTCCTCCTAGTTCACCTTGACGGATACATCGAGTGGGAATTCAATGAGGGTAATACCTCGGATTCCCTGATGTTATGGACACACGGATACTTGGACTTTACAATGTTACTTGGAAAGGCGGGTCGACCCTGAGGGGTACCCGCGTGTGATGTGAAGGCGGGTTGCCAGTGTGGTGCCCGAGTGGTGAATACGAGGCGCGGCCGGGCATTCTTGGCCCTTGCCGCAAGTCCTCGAGACGGGGCGACGGGGTCACATCTTTCGTGAGTCTCTGCTCGTTACCGCAAGCCCTAGTCCTAACGATTTGGATATTTGATCCGAGCAGACCTCTGGTCTGATAGCACTAACCATCACGTGGGCATAGTATGGGCGTTCTGCATCGTATGCATCAGCCGAAAGCTCTGTCAGACGTCCAGTTCAGCAGTGCGGCATGGAGTGATTGGCGCCATTTCGGTGGTGCTTGGATCTGGGCCATGTACGCAACGACCCGGAGGGCGAGGGGCGATGGCCAAGACCCCCTTGCGCTTAGGATGTAGACCGGCGGGGACCTCTCTGCTGAGCTGTAGGTAGGGTTGCGATGTGTCGTTTGGCCGAGGCCGGGCATGACCCAGGAAAGTGTGTCCGGCCGAAGTTAATCGAGCGTGTTGGGTAAGTTGGTGCACCCCTGCAGGGAAGAACACTTCTATCGATAGCCGGTCCTACGGTAAAGGACACTTGGAGTTGTATCCTGATTGATACAATTTAGAACTGGATACCTGTGATGAGACCTGTATATATGGCTCTGGGATTGCTTTCTCGCAGGGAGTCGAGAAAGGATCTCTGGGTGAGGTTGATATTATTACTACTACTTTATATGGCATTGTTCTACTCTCTTCTACTGCTGCAAGACCGCTGAAGATGCTAGTCTTCGATAGGACTAGGCCTTCTCTCTATTCTGGCATTTCTGCAGCCCAGTCCACATATACAGCCTCCCCTTGATAATGTTGCATATGTAGTGTAGATCCTTGCTTGCTGAGTACTTCAGAGTACTCACGGTTGCTTTGTTTTCCTTTTTCTCCCCATATCAGTTTGACGTGACCAGAGGACGGAGCCCCCTGAGACAGATGCCCCGACGATCGTTACTACTACTACCCAGAGGATGGATACTACTACGAGTTGACTGACGACCAGGAGTAGGATCGGAGGGTCCCAGGCAGGAGGCCTTCGCCTTTCGATCGTAGTGTTTTATTTTGCCCCGCCTTTCTAAAGGCCTTTCTGTACTTTCTTTTATATCGGTACTCAGATATCTGATGCTTCCGCTGACGCTTGTTCGCAAGCTTATGTATTCGAGCCCTCGAGGCCCTGGCTTGTAATATAAAGCTTGTATGACTTTATTTATGTTTTAGAGTTGTGTTGTGATATCTTCCCGTGAGTCCTTAGGCTTGATCGTGTGCATTTGCGTGTATGATTAGTGCACGATCGGGCCGGGGGCGTCACAAGTTGGTATCAGAGCCGACTGACTGTAGGAACCCCCTTTCCAACTCCTTGGCCGAAGTTGAGTCTAGAAACCGAAAACTGTTTTACTAACTTGGCTGTGTGGCTTACGGGCCCACGTCGCCAATTGGGTGGTATTAGTATCTTTTACTCCTCGACCTTTACTCTGGGCCTCTGATCTCTCTTCTACTCGGGTTAAAATTTTACTAACCCCAACATTAGGCTCTCGTGCTCACGTCCACCCGAAGTTCTGAAAATATCCCCCCTTGCTTCAAGATTGTGGGCCAGGTTCTGCTTACAGGATCCTTTTATCGAGGGCACCCTGTGTTGTCACGTGCAGATTCCTCGCTCCAACAGTTTTCTCCGACGTGGATCTAGCCTTTGCTATGTCTCGTTGTGTACTCCCATATCGCGTGCCTGCGCGCCGCCTAGATGTCTAGCCCTTCCCTTTTCAACTGTCGTAATGCCGGATGCTAACCGAGGCTATGTGTGGCTTTGAATGTCTGGTGCGAATATGATGAAGTATCTATTGCACTTCCTTCTGTTGTGCGTGTTACTTCATAAATATTTCCATACACCTGCAAGTTATTAGCTAAATTGCCCCTGTTGATTTGGCAGGATGGCTGACGATCCTCCACCTCCACCCTATATTGCCGCAATGATGCAGCAGTTTGAATTGAACCGTCAGCTCAACGAGAGTCTGGTAAGACGTTTGGAATGCAATGAGGCTCGTCAGGAGCCTGGACCGATCTCGCTGCCAGAATTTGTGCACCTCAACCCGTCCGTTTTCCGCAACTCCACCAATCCTATGGATGCTGATGATTGGCTTCGTGACATCCTGTTTGAGATGGAATCAGCTAATGTTGCCCCTGACAGTTACGTCACCTTTGCGACATTCCACCTGAAGGGCCCAGCTGCTCAATGGTGGGAAAGCCACAAGGCTATGTTGCCTGCAGAGACTGTAACCACTTGGCAGGAATTTCAGTCAGCTTTTCGTGCATGTTATATTCCTCAAGGTCTGATAGACCAGAAGAAGCAGGAGTTCCGCAAACTCTCACAGGACAAAATGACTGTGGATGAATATCAGAGGAAATTTCTCGAGTTATCCCGCTATGCTGAGGATGACGTTGACACTGACGCCCGCAAGCAGGAGAAATTCCGTGAAGGACTCCGTACTGACATAAAACTCGCACTTGCAGTCCTTGATTGCACAGACTTCGCAACGCTTGTCAGCAAATCTTTTCAAATTGAAACAGCTCTGACTGAATGCCAGGAGTCGCTCAAGCGCACTCATGAAGCTGGCTTATCCTCGGGTCAGCCTGTTCAGAAACGTCGAGTCTGGATCCCACACAATGTCCATCACCGACCTGCTCCAACACCAAGGCCGTCATATGTTGCACCTCGTCTGCCTTCACCGCCGAGACAGCTATCGGTTCATGGTGGGCCGCCTGATGCTGTGGCTTTTCATCAGGTTGCACCACGTCCTTCTGTTGGTTGCAAGAAGAGTTGTCGGTACCGTCGTCTCAGAAACAGTAATGCCAGGCCGCCTGCTATAGTTCGGGTTCATGTCAATCAAGTCAACATTGAAGAAGCTCGACAGGACCCCAAAATTGTGATGGGCACCCTTCTAGTCAATTCAATCCCAGCTTCAGTCCTTTTTGATTCTGGAGCATCGCACTCCTTCATGTCCGAAAGTTTTGCGCGAAGCCATGATATACATTTCGAGGAGATGTCCACTCCATTAGTAATCCAGTCACCTGGGGCTAATTGGCAAACTACCATGGTAAGCCACGGTAACCACATTGCGATCGGAGGATTGATGTTCCCCGTTTCACTCATTGCTCTCAAGACCTCCAACATAGACATTATTCTGGGTATGGACTGGTTGAAGCCTCATAAAGCTTTGATTGACTGTGCCACCGAAATAGTCCGCCTCACACACCCTTCTGGCCAGATAGTCAGATACTCAGCTCGAACAGTTCTGGACGCCGAAGCTCAGATTTATGTTCTGAATGCATTGAATGCTTCACCTCTTGAAGGCATCGAGAACGTTCCAGTTGTTCGTGATTTTCAAGATGTATTTCCAGAAGAACTTCCAGGAATACCCCCTGCTAGAGCTGTTGAGTTTGTCATTGACTTGAAACCAGGCACTACTCCTATTGCAAAGCGTCCTTATAAGATGCCTCCGCATCATCTTCTCGAGCTTAAGGAAGAAATCGACACATCACTTAAGAAAGGTTTCATCCGCCCCAGTTCCTCTGCTT
Source organism: Thinopyrum elongatum (assembly GCA_011799875.1). NCBI lineage: Eukaryota > Viridiplantae > Streptophyta > Magnoliopsida > Poales > Poaceae > Thinopyrum > Thinopyrum elongatum. The sequence continues at coordinate 332,600,212 of CM022300.1, read as the reverse complement.
GGGGAGCACCTTCACTCTTCGTTAAGAAGAAGGATGGAACTAACCGATTGGTTCAGGATTATCGACCAATCAACCAAGCAACAATTCAGAACAAGTATCGGCTTCCTCGGATCAATGATTTGTATGATCAACTTGTTGGTTCCGCAGTATTCTCTAAGCTTGATTTGAGATTGGGTTATCATCAGATCCGTGTTCGTGAAGAGGATATTCCGAAGACTGCTTTTGTTACTCGCTATGGCTCTTATGAGTACACTGTCATGTCATTTGGCTTAACCAATGCTCCAGCCACATTTTCCCGTCTGATGAATTACATCTTCATGGATTACCTCGACAAGTTCGTCGTGGTATATCTAGATGATATTCTGGTTTATTCAAAGAATAAGGAAGAACATGCTGAACACCTCCGTCTTGTACTGGAAAGGCTCCGAGAACACCAACTGTATGCCAAATATTCTAAATGTGAATTCTGGCTGTCTGAAGTGACATATCTCGGCCATGTGATTTCGAAAGATGGCATTGCCGTTAACCCAGAACGAGTTCAGGCTATTCTTGACTGGACTCCTCCGAAGAACGTCAAGCAAGTGAGAAGTTTTCTCGGTCTTGCAAGTTATTGCCGTCGTTTTGTTGAGAATTTTTCTAAGATTGCTAAGCCGTTGACTGATCTGCTTCACAAGGGCGTTAAGTTTGAATGGACAGAAAAATGTCAGGAAAGCTTTCAAACACTCAAGGACAAGCTAACGTCTGCCCCAGTACTTGCTCCTCCAGATTCTCGCAAAGACTTTGTGATCTATTGTGACGCATCCCGTGAAGGATTAGGCTGTATCCTAATGCAAGAGCGTAAAGTGATTGCTTATGGCTCTCGTCAGTTGCGCCCACATGAAGAGAATTATCCGGTACATGATCTAGAACTAGCTGCTGTGATCTATGCATTGCAGTTATGGCGACATTACCTTCTCGGTAATCGTTGCGAGATATACACGGATCATAAAAGTCTGAAGTACTTGTTCACTCAACCTTCTCTAAACCTCCGTCAGCAAAGATGGATGGAGACCATTGCGGACTATGACTTGGGTATTTCTTATACCCCTGGCAAGGCTAATGTAATGGCTGATGCGTTGAGCCGCAAATCCTATTGCTGCGAACTTGAGGTTCAGCTACAGCAACCCCTTCTGTATGAAGAGCTTCGAAAGCTAAATCTCGAGATAGTTCCCCAAGGATACCTAAAAACCTTGGTTGTTGAACCAGACCTTGGGAAAGCTGTTAAGAATGCGCAAGCTAAAGATGCTGAAATTGATCTGATGAAGAAAGACCTTCACCTTGTAAAGTACAGGGATTTCTCGCTGTCTGAAGATGGAACCTTGTATTTCAGAGACCGCATTGTCGTACCTCGCTTCGAGCTTATGACTGACAAAGTCATGAAGGAGGCACATGATACCCCGCTGTCTATTCATCCGGGTAGCACCAAGATGTATCGTGATCTCCGTCAAAGGTACTGGTGGTCTAAAATGAAGCAGGACATTGCTCATTATGTTGCTGAATGTGATGTGTGTCGACGCGTTAAAGCAGAACATCAGAAGCCTGCTGGAATTCTGCAACCACTTCCTATTCCTTTATGGAAATGGGATAAGGTTCAGATGGATTTCATTACAGGACTTCCCAGGTCACAGAAGGGTCACGATGCTATTCTTGTCGTCGTCGACCAACTCTCCAAAGTTGCACACTTTCTGCCTGTCAAGGAGACGATCACTGCTAGTCAGTTAGCAGAGTTATATATCTCCAGAATTGTTTCACTCCACGGTATTCCGAAAGAGATCAGTTCAGACCGTGGCAGCATATTCACTGGTCATTTCTGGGAAAGTTTCCAAAAGGCTATGGGAACTCATATTACCTGGAGTTCAGCTTATCATCCTCAATCCCAAGGCCAAGTTGAACGAGTTAATCAAGTGCTTGAAGACATGTTGCGAGCTTGTGTTATATCGTTTGGCAAGAAGTGGGAAGAATCTCTTCCATATGCCGAGTTCTCCTATAACAACAGCTATCAAGCCAGCTTGAAAATGGCCCCCTTTGAAGTTCTCTATGGACGTAAGTGTCGAACCCCTCTGAATTGGTCAGAAACTGGGGAACGACCGCTCGTGGGTCCAGATATTATTCAACAAGCCGAAGAACAAGTTCATATTGTCCGGGAAAATCTCAAGGCGGCTCAGGACCGCCAGAAGAGCAACTATGATCGCAAACGATGGGGTTTGACTTATCAACCTGGTGATCAAGCTTATCTTCGTGTCACCCCTATGAAGGGCACTCACCGTTTTGGAATCAAGGGCAATCTAGCTCCACGCTACATTGGTCCTTTCCGCATTGTTGCAAGACGTGGTCAAGTGGCGTATAAATTGGAATTGCCGCCGCAATTCTCCCATATCCACGACGTCTTCCATGTGTCGCAACTTCGTAAATGCTTCAAGGAATCTCCGCACCGATCTGTGGATCACGAGATGCTTGAATTGCAAGATGATCTTTCATATAAGGAACATCCGATCCGCATTCTCGATGAAGCTGAACGTCGAACCCGTCAGAAGGTTACCAAGTTCCTCAAAGTGCAGTGGTCAAATCATACTGAAGATGAAGCCACTTGGGAACGCGAGGATAATCTTCGTGCGGAATACCCCGAACTTTTTCCTTCTACTTCTTAATTCTCGGGACGAGAATTCTTGTTAGTAGAGGAGATTTGTAACACCCCCGGTGGTTAACCACAGTAATCCCATTTTGATAATGCCAAGTCAGCATGATTATCAGTGCATGATCATCATTAACATCATATTGCATTTCAACTCCTAACCTCAAATTCAAATTTAAATGAAAGTGGAAAATAAAAGTTGTCCAACATAGAAACTAAATTGTTCATTAAATAGCAAATAAATCAGAGACAATTCTAAAATTGAAACCAACATCATTGGAGTTGGGTAAGTGACTCAAACATCTTCAAACAGCGACTAAAAACAATATTTAATAACCATTTATTAAATCTAATTTAAGTATGAAATGATGTTTTGCCCAAACTAATTTTAGGTGTTAGGGAATTAAGCACTGGTATTTATGGACCAGGTCACATGTTTTACAAAATTCAATTTGAGCCCTAACTATTTACAAAACAGGGGTATGGATAAATAAAAGGAGAAAAGAAAAGAAAAAGGAAAAGCCCCCCCCGGACCAACTGGGCCGTGGCCCAGCTGGCCACCAGGCCACCAACCAGGCCGGCCCATTCCCCCCTGGCCGGCCCAGCCCAACTCGCTCGTCCTCTTCGTACTGCTCATGCCCGGGGCTCGCTGTCGAGCACCTGGCGCACGCACGCGCGCACGCCCAGGCCCCTCCCTCCCTCGCGGTCGACAGCGCGTCGCCGCGACTGCCGCGTATATGAGCAGCACCCCGGACCCCCTGGCTCTCCCTCGCCTCACTCTCCCCTGGACACCACCTCTCCTCTCTCTCCAGTGCGCAGCCATGGCACCGCCGCCGTAGCACGCGCGGCCACCGCCTCTGCCTCGTCGCGTGACCGTGCCCGCATGGTTCGCCTCCGTCGACTACGCCTCTCCCCCGAGCCCCACGAGCTAGAACGCGTCGCTGCGTCGCCGGCGCCTTCATCTTCCACCTTCGGCCGCCGCACGCCATCGCCGACTCCGGCCACTCCGAGCCCTCCCCGCGCACGCTAAGCTCACCTACAGACTCGCTGTGAGCACCTCGTCCCCCTCCCCCTCTCCCCGCGCGCTCTTCGTGCCCGTACGCGTCGCCCCTCTTTCGCCCGAACGCACCGCCGCCTAGCTCGTCGCCGGTGCCGTTCCGGTGACCAAACGGCCTCGGGCCCGTGCGCATCGTGCTCCCCGCATCGCGCAGGCCACACCTAGCTTCTCCTTTCGCTCGCTAGCGCGCCGTAGCGCCGACCCCGTGCACCACCCGAACGCCATCGCCGCTGCGGTCATCGCCGGCGCCGTTCCCAGCGGCCCCCAACCACGCCAACACCACCACGTGACACGGCGCTCGCCGCCCGTTCGAACGGGCCAAGCCACGGCCCCGGAGACGCCCTGAGGGCGAAACCCGAGCTCGCCGGAGCTCGCCACCGCGTCTGGGCACTCCGGCGCGACTCCGGCGGCCGGTCCGACGTGGCGCCGCGGGCCCCACGGCCCAGCCACTGACTCTGGGCCCCACTGGGTCCCGTTGACCTAGTCCACGCTGACTGGGCGGGCCCTGTGTCTATGACATGTGGGTCCCGCTCGGTAAAACGTTTTATTAAATAAATAATCCGTTAATAAAATTAATTAGTGATTTAAAACACTAATTACCCACTGACTGCTGGGCCCCGCCTGCTAATTAGTTTAAATAGATTAAGCTAACTCTGTTTAGTTAACTGAGTCACTGACATGTGGGCCCCACATATCAGGTTTGACCTGGCCGGCCCCCTGTTGACTGCTGACGTCATCCATGCGTCATGCTGACGTCAGCAAAACACTATTCTGGATAATGTTGCAATTAAATAATAAAAATAAATTCCAGAAATTAATAAAAACTTTAGAAAATCATATAAAATAATCCGTAGCTCAGATGAAAATACTTTGTACATGAAAGTTGCTCAGAACGACGAGACGAATCTGAATACGCGGTCCGTTCGTCCGTCACGCGTCCCTAACTATCCGAACTTGCAACCGTTCCCCTCTTATCCTCTGTCCGATAATTCCAAAGACCCGGGAAATATCGTCAGATATTCTCCCGCTCCGTCTGTTACGTGAGATGCTGCGTTAGACTACCCCTAGCACCGTGTATCGTATTTGTCATGCTCATGTTTGCTATATATTTATACTGTTTCCTCCCCCTCTTCTCTCTCGATAGCCCCCGACCCTGACGTCGTCCCCGAGACCGACGCAGCTCCGGATCCCGAAGACACCATAGACGACCTTGCCCTTGCCGCCGAGCAACCAGGCAAGCCCCCCCCTTTGATCATCCCGATATCGCCCATTCTATATTCTCATGCTTGCATTAGAATTACTTCTGCTGCTGCTTTACCTATTCTGATGCATAGCCTGTTCATTGTAACCTGCTGTTGATAATTACCTACATATCCTAAACTATTTAGTCTAGGCTGGGTAGAGACCTATCAGTGACCCCACTTATCCCGACTGCCGCGCTGGATCGTCAGAAGACCCGATCAATGGGATTGAAGACCAGGCCCCGACACCGCACATCACCCCCCTTAGTTGTAACGACACTGCAGCGTTACTATCGAGTGCCGAGGGTGAAACCTCTTGTAGCACTTCTGATGTTAACTCTGTAGAGTAGCTATTCGGTCGTGGTCATCGAGGGTGATTCCTCCTTCACCGCTTCCGATAACGACGCTGTCGTAGAACACCTCAAGTGTGGACCCAGTGAGGGTGATTCCTCCTAGTTCACCTTGATGGATACATCGAGTGGGAATTCAATGAGGGTGATACCTCGGATTCCCTGATGTTATGGACACACGGATACTTGGACTTTACAATGTTACTTGGAAAGGCGGGTCGACCCTGAGGGGTACCCGCGTGTGATGTGAAGGCGGGTTGCCAGTGTGGTGCCCGAGTGGTCAATACGAGGCGCGGCCGGGCATTCTTAACCCTTGCCGCAAGTCCTCGAGACGGGGCGACGGGGTCACATCTTTCGTGAGTCTCTGCTCGTTACCGCAAGCCCTAGTCCTAACGATTTGGATATTTGATCCGAGCAGGCCTCTGGCCTGATAGCACTAACCATCAGGTGGGCATAGTATGGGCGTTCTGCATCGTATGCATCAGCCGAAAGCTCTGTCAGACGTCCAGTTCAGCATGGCGGCACGGTCGGATCGTGTCGGCCACCCGAGGCGATGCTGGTATCCACCCTGTGCGCAACGACCCGGAGGGTGAGGGGCGATGGCCAAGACCCCCTTGCGCTTAGGACGTAGACCGGCGGGGACCTCTCTGCTGAGCTGTAGGTAGGGTTGCGATGTGTCGTTTGGCCGAGGCCGGGCATGACCCAGGAAAGTGTGTCCGGCCGAAGTTAATCGAGCGTGTTGGGTAAGTTGGTGCACCCCTGCAGGGAAGAACACTTCTATCGATAGCCGGTCCTACGGTAAAGGACACTCGGAGTTGTATCCTGATTGATACAATTTAGAACTGGATACCTGTGATGAGACCTGTATATATGGCTCTGGGATTGCTTCTCGCAGGGAGTCGAGAAGGGATCTCAGGACGAGGTTGATGAATGTATGGCTCTGGGATTGCTTTCTCGCAGGGAGTCGAGAAAGGATCTCTGGGTGAGGTTGAGACTTAATGTTACTACTACATTATATTGTAATGTTCTACTCTCTTCTACTGCTGCAAGACCGCTGAAGATGCTAGTCTTTGATAGGACTAGGCCTTCTCTCTATTCTGGCATTTCTGCAGCCCAGTCCACATATACAGCCTCCCTTTGAAAATGTTGCATATGTAGTGTAGATCCTTGCTTGCTGAGTACTTCTGAGTACTCACGGTTGCTTTGATTTCCTTTTTCTCCCCATATCAGTTTGACGTGACCAGAGGACGGAGCCCCCTGAGACAGATGCCCCGACGATCGCTACTACTACTACCCAGAGGATGGATACTACTACGAGTTGACTGACGACCAGGAGGAGGATCGGAGGGTCCCAGGCAGGAGGCCTTGTGCCTTTCGATCGTAGTGTTTTCTTTTGCCCCGCCTTTCTAAAGGCCTTTCTGTACTTTCTTTCATATCTGTACTCAGATATCTGATGCTTCCGCTGACGCTTGTTCGCAAGCTTATGTATTCAAGCCCTCGAGCCCCTGGCTTGTAATATAAAGCTTGTATGACTTTATTTATGTTTTAGAGTTGTGTTGTGATATCTTCCCGTGAGTCCTTAGGCTTGATCGTGTGCATTTGCGTGTATGATTAGTGCACGATCGGGCCGGGGGCGTCACATTAAAAGATCTGCCATCTTCTTCATAGTTTCTTCATGAACCTATAGAATAAGACAAAAAATCAGAAAACAAATTTATTAACACAATTCTATATTGATAGTCAAATACATTTTACTGTAATTATTATTTTATTATTGCATACCAAAAGCTTTTCACTAACAATATCTTATTCAGTAGTTTCCACACTTCATTCATCTTCCTTGTTGCCATCCATGACACCTATGTGTGTGAAAAAAATATTAATTCAAAGATATTTATCAAACAAGTAATAAATATGAATGTTTAGTAATTTCAGTATGTTACTAACCTGTAACATAGAAAGTTGCATATGCATAGATTGCTCTTGTCACTTCAGCACCAAATACCTTTGGTGCTACAACATTTTCAAGATCTAGTTCATAAATTCCAGTGCTTGTCCTAATAAGTATTTTCTCACGATCGTCGTATATATGAACTATGACCCCATGTGGCCTCCAACATACATGTGGTGTCGCAGTAAATGGTATGATGTTTAGGAGATCTATCAGCTTATGAGGTATCCATGATACTGTGTCATCTGAATCTGAATACATCTTCCAAGTAGTTAGTATGAAAGAGCTAAGTGCTGCAATACCGACATCATTATGATTTATCTTAAGAACATGAACATTCCTTCAAAATATAGAGTTCAGTTCTGAAGGATTCTCAATATAATACATGGCATGAGTTAACATATTGTATCCAAAAATATGCTTGAACTTGAGAACCCACTATATGGCATCACCAATTATAGTACCTGGATGAAACTCCACATATGAAAGAGTTGGTAGTGCAGCCATTGCACATTGACAGACTGATGTAGCAGAATCAGAGGTATAAACCTTTGTGGTGGTAGTTCCAGTTGCTGTCCATATTATTTTGATAGTTAAACCATGGCAACCATCTTGGTAGTCATGATCAGCAACACAAATAACACTACCCTGGCTATTTACCTATGCTCTGGTTCATTAATTTGTAAAGATTGTATTACTAGTAATAGGTTCCCAAACATCAAGGATGCTAGCCATTGAACAAACCATTAGAACTTCGCCATGCCTGACATCAATTATCCTCAAGTTGTTCAAGAAATCATCATCAAAAGAGCTCTCCAATTCTTGTTCATAGTGTTGATAACAAACTACATTTGGATACTCTCCAACCAGTATGAATCAGAAAAGGTTCTCTAGTTTTGTGAACATACCAAGCAGAGGTGATATTTTGTGTCTGTCCACAAGTAGTTTCTTTAATATCATATTTGTAATCAGTTTTTTTTTCATTTTTTGCAAACTGTCGTAAGGCTAAGAACTTGATTTGGATGACAAGTTACTGAAGATAATATGATCTGCTTAATGTCATCTGTAAGTACAACAAGATCCCCTGTTTCAGTTATGATCTCAGGCTCCATTGGATGATATCTGCATGTCATTTCAATGTTGTTAATTATTTAAAATATCTAATACAGTTAAGTTTGGAATTATCAAATAAGTTTTTATAGTATCACCATGATTGTAAAGTTCATATATCATTAAAAAAAATTAAACTAGAATGACATAAAATCCTTCTATGTTTACATCACATATCAAATATAATCTTCTAAGGTTCATAATCAATACTTTCACATTCTATAGATTGAAGCTAATATTTTCACATTCTTCTATCACAATTTTTTTTCAAATTCTTCTAATTTTCATAATCAATACTTTCACATTGGTTTAAAGCTAATATTTTCGCATTGGTTAAAGTAATCACATATCTAACTATGACACATTTTAAATATAACATATCATACAGTAGACATATGATATTAACTATTTCATAATTTATTTACACTTATTTGTTCAATGTTATAATCACCTTTCATATTTCAAAAATGGTATGTGACATAGTAAACTATTTTTATATTGCTATTTATATCTTATGTATTGTCTTCAAATGATTAATTCTCATCTAACATATGCCATATAGGAAAAAAAATGTTTGTAAGGAATGAAGTCTACATTTCTATATATCTAGAGATTATTCTGAAATATCATTATTGGTAGATCAAATATGTAATTACAATAACTTTTATACGGTAATCACAAACTTTCTTCACAATGATTGTAAAGTTGGTATCTCATTCAAAGTTCTAATTTAGATTAACATAGAACACAACTATTTGTACAACACATATCACATATCATAATGTATAAACGGTTTACCAACTTTCAAAACCATTAGTTTCACATTTGTTAAAAACTAAAACTTTCACATTCACTAATAGAAAAATGACCTTACGTTCACATCATTAGTCCTGATTTGATTACGGCCCGGGACTAATGTGACCATTAGTCCCGGTTCCAACGGCTAGGGCACGGGCATCATTAGTCCCGGTTCATTTTGTACCTCTAGTCCCGGTTTGTGACACAAACCGGGACTAAAGGGGTTGTGGCAGGCTGGCGTCAGGCTGGGCCCCCACGAGCACCTTCAGTCCTAGTTTGTATCACAAACCGGGACTAGAGGTACACCTTTAGTCCCGGTTTGTATAACCAACCGGGACTAAAGATGCCCCTATATAAACCCTTCGTCCAGCCCGAGCCCATTATCTCTGTTTTCCCCTTTCCTCTCCTTTGTTCTTCCCCTTGCTCGAGCTCATCCTCCATTTTTGCCAAGATTTGTCAAGATTTGAAGGCACCCCATCCATGCAAGTGTTCACAAAGGTTAGCAACTTGTTGTTTCATCTCTCATCGCTAGATTAGCTCATGCAATGCTCTATAAGTATAGTGATTTGTGGGTTTTATGTAACACCCCTATGTAACCTAGCACTGTGACTCTCTGTTAAACATGCCAAGTCATCATCTATGCAATGCTTGATCACAGTGTTAGCTCAACTCAATTCAAATTTCTCTCTGAAAAGCAATTCAAATTCAAGTACAAAATAAAGTTGTTCAAAAAAATTGCTCAAAAAATGTTCACCTGCTAGCAAATATTCCAAAAACCATTTGCTGTTAAGGAACACAACATCATCATCAACAAAAATGGGCCTAAGCTTTTAAAACAGTGCCAAAACAACACCTAAAATGCCCTATTCATTTTTGAATAAATTCAAATGGATTCCAAAAATGCCCAAACTTTTTTGTGACAGTGCTGGATATTGCAAAGTAATTATGTGAGCAAGTTTCACATTTTTGCAAAATCATTTGTTAGCTCAAAATAATGCCAAACCATCTCTGTAAAAAGAAAAAGCAGAAACAGAAAAATAAATAGGAAAGAGACACTGTGCACTGGGCCTAAGTGCAGAGTGCCCCGAACCCAGCCCACCAGGCCCATCTCCCTCTTTCTCTCCCATGCGTGTCATCGCGCCCGTGGACGCCGCGCGCCGCGCCGATGAGGTGTCGACAGCGCGATGCCCACTGACGGCCACCAACGCAGGGGATAAGGCCGAAGCCCCCGTCCATTCCCCCTGGCCTCCCCGTTCACTCTTCCCTTCTCTCCCTCGCTCGCTCCTCCCCTCTCTCCCTCCAGATCCGTCGAGGCCGAGCGCGGTCGCCGCTGTTCACCGTCGTCCGCATAGCCACAGGGCTCCCCGGGCCTCGCCAGGTCGTCCACGAGCTCCACCGAGGTCGACTCCGTCATTTGGTGGCCTTAGCTGGAGCCGAGTGGCACCGCAGCACCGGCTTCCCTTCGTCCCCATCTCCGATTGCCGCCGTTCTTTGTCGTCTCCGGCACCGCCCTCTACAGCTACTAAACCACCAAAGGCCACCGTGTGTGCCGCTAGGTGAGCTATCCCCCCTCTGCCCTCTAGCTCCTCTAGCTCGTGACATAGCTAGCTCGTCATCGTGCCCGAGCTCTGGTCGCAGCTGTGCGCCTTGCCGTCATGGCCTCAGTCGCCGTCACGCTCTTCCGAGCTCGTAGACGAGCTCCTGGAGCTCGTAGAAGTCCAACGCTACTCCCTGCATCGCCGTAGCTGCCAACGCCCGAACTCCGGCGTCCGCTCTGCCGCTAGCCATCGTCGTCTCCTGCCGTTTCCGGCCGAGCCACCACCACAGATCGACGCGCGATCATGCGCCCGTTCAAACGTGCCCTTGCGCACATCAAACAAGGTCCTCTAGCCAATTTACGACGCACTCCGGCATTCGGCCGCCGCGCAAATGGTAGCCGGAGCTCCTCCGGCGCCGCCGCTGAGCTGGCAAGCATGGGGCCCACCCCTGAGAGGCTGCCAGTGGGCCCCAGCGTCTCGGTTGACCATGTTGACCTGGTCAACATTGGTTACTGTTCACCATGTGTCTCTGACGTGTGGTCCCCCTGCGATAATTAAACTAATTAGTGATTTAATTAATTCTGTTAGTTAGTTGAGTCACTGATAGGCTGGGCCCACTAGTTAATTAGGCTGTTAGATTAGTTTAATCCACTGTTAAGCTAACCGAGGCTGACATGTGGGTCCCACTGGACCCACAGGACAGCTTTGACTCCGGTCAGCTCTGTTGACTGCTGACATCATCCCCACGTAATGCTGACATCATAATTCCATTTCTGTTAATTTAAAAAATTCTAGAAAATACTTTAGACTTTAAAAATTCATAGAAAATAAACCGTAGCTCGGATCGAAGAACTTTCTACATAAAAGTTGATCAGAACGACAAGACGAATCTAATCGTGCCGTCTGTTTCTATGTCGGGACCCTCTATGGAGGTGAACACGCAACTTTTAGCTTTTTTCGGTAGATAAATAGTGCATATATACCGGTTAAAAATTCCAACTTAAATCCTAAAATAACTAATATGACTTAGACATACTTTTAGGCAACCCTGCACTGCACCATAGCATAGCTTGCTCCGTGTTGCATATGTTTGCTGTGTATTTATCTATTACCTCGCCCTCTTCTCTCTCTTTAGACCCCGACACCGATGTAGTCCCCGAGGCTGACGCAGCTCCGGAGTATGACTATATAGTTGACGATCAGACCCTTGCCGCAGAGCTTCCAGGCAAGCACCCTTTGAACATTCCGATATCGCCTATTCTCCTCTCTTATGCTTGCATTAGAAATTGCTGCTGCTACTACTTTACCTATTCTGATGCATAGCCTGATTTTGTAACCTGCTGTTGATAATTACTTTCTTATCCTAAACTGCTTAGAATAGGATGGTTAGAGACCCCTGTGACCCCACTTGTCCCGATTGCCCCGCTGGATTATCAGAAGACTCGACAACCAGGCCCCAGCACCGCACATCACATTCCCTTTATCTGTACGACACTACAGTGTTACCATCGAGTGCCGAGGGTGATACCTTGTCAGCACTTCCGATGTTAACTCTGTGGAGTAGTTACTCGGTCATGGTCATCGAGGCTGATTCCTCCTTCACCACTCCCGATAACGACGCTGTCGTGCAACACCTCAAGTGTGAACCTCGAGGGTGATTCCTCCTAAGTTCACCTTGAAGGATACATCGAGTAGGAATCCAACGAGGGTGATACCTCAGATTCCCTGATGTTATGGACACATGGATACTTGGACTTTACAACTGTTACTTGGAAAGGCGGGTCAACCCTGAGGGGTACCCGCAAGTGATGTGGAGACGGGTTGACCTGGAAGGTACCCGAGAGCTAAATACGAGGCATGGCCGGGCATTCTTAGCCCTTGCCGCAAGTCCTCGAGACGGGGCGATGGGGTCACATCGATCATGAGTCTCTGCTCGTTACCGCACTACCAATACACTAACGATTTGGATATGTGATCTGAGTGGGCCTCTGGCCTGATAGCACCAACCATCACACGAGAATAGTTATGGGCACTCTGCATCGTATGCATTAGCCGAAAGCTCTGTCAGATGTCTAGTTCAGCATGGTGGGCCTGTTGGGCCAGTGCCATCCATGATGAGGTGGTGGTCGTCCCGGCTCATCGCACAATGACCCGGAGTGCACAGGACGATGGCCCAAGACCCCTGAGTGCTTAGGTTGTAGACCGGCGGGGACCTCTCTGCTGAACTCTGGGTAGGGCTGTGGTGTGTCGTTTGGCCGAGGCCGGGCATGACCCAGAAAAGTGTGTCCGGCCAGAGTTAAGCGAGCGTGGTGGGTAAGTTGGTGCACCCCTGCAGGGAAGAACTAATCTATGCATAGCCGGATCCTCGGTAATGGACGCTCGGAGTTGTATCCGGATCGATACAACTAGAACTTAATGATGAGAAATGGATACTAGGGCTCTGGGATTGCTTTCTCGCAGGGAGTCGAGAAAGGATCTCTGGGTGAGGTTGATACTTATTGCTACTACTATTTTTGCTGTAATAATCTACACTCTTCTAATGCTGCAAGACCACTGAAGATGCTAGTCTTCGATAGGACTAGGCCTTCTCTCTATTCTGGCATTTCTGCAGCCCAGCCCACATATACAACCTCTCTTTGATAACGTGGCATATGTAGTGTAGATCCTTGCTTGCTGAGTACTTCGGATGAGTACTCACGGTTGCTTTGCTTCCTCTTTTTCCCCATATCCTTTTGATGCGACCATACAACTGAGCCCCGGAGCCAGCTGCCCCCGCAGATGACTTGTACTACCACCCTGAGGGTGGTTTCTACTACGAGCTTGCCGATGACCAGGAGTAGAATCGGAGGGTCCCAGGCAGGAGGCCTGCCCCTCTTTGATCGTAGTGTTTTCTTTTGCCTCGCCTTTTATAGGCCTATTTGTTTTATCTTTCATATCTGTACTCAGATATCTGATGCTTCCGCTGATGCTTGTAAGCGAGCTTATGTATTCGATCCCTCGAGGCCCCTGGCTTGTAATATAAAGCTTGTATTATTTTAAATTTGTGTCTAGAGTTGTGTTGTGATATCTTCAAGTGAGTCCTTAGGCTTGATCATGTGCATTTGCGTGTATGATTAGTGCACGATTAAGCCAGGGGCGTCACAGGTTGGTATCAGAGTTGACTGCCTGTAGGAACCCCCTTTCCAACTCCTTGGCTGAAGTTGAGTCTAGTATCCGAAAACCGTTTTACTAACATGGCTGTGTGGCTTACGGGCCCATGTCGCCAATTCGGTGGTATTAGGATCTTTTATTCCTCTTCCTTACTCTGGGACTCTGATCTCTCTTCCTTTCGGGTTAAAATTTTACTAACTCCAACATTAGGTTCTCATGATCACATCCACCCGGAGTTCTGAAATTACCCCCCTTTCTTCAAGATTGTGGGCCAGGTTCTGCTTGCAGGATCCTTTTATCGAGGGCACCCTGTGTTGTCACTTGCAGATTCCTCGCTCCAGTAGTTTTCTCCGACGTTGATTTAGCCTTTGCTATGTCTCGTTTTGTACTTCCTTACCGCGTGCCTGCACGCCGCCTAGTTTGTCTAGCTGGGAGCGTTCCCGAGCTCATACTATCTGTTTGAATCTAACTCTGTGCATGGATTGGTATGTCTTTAACGACTACTATCATATATCTAATGCCCTTCTTGTTCATTACTCATGTTACATCGCGAATGACCTCTTACACATGCAGTTTTTCTTGCTAAACTGACCCTGTTGATTTGGCAGGATGGCTGACGATCCTCCACCTCCACCTTATATTGCCGCAATGATGCAGCAGTTTGAATTGAGCCATCAGCTCAACGAGAGTTTGGTGAACCGTTTGGAATGCAACGATGCTCGTCAGGAGCCTGGTCCGATATCGCTTCAAGATTTCGTGCGCCTCAACCCGTCTGTTTTCTGCAACTCCACCAATCCTATGGATGCTGATGACTGGCTCTGAGCCATCCTGTTTGACATGGAATCAGCTAATGTTGCTCCTGACAGTTATGTCACCTTTGCAACATTCCACTTGAAGGGTCCAGCTGCTCAATGGTAGGAAAGCCACAAGGGTATGTTGCCTGCTGGAACTGTAACCACTTGGCAGGAATTTCAGTCAGCTTTCCATGCATGGCACATTCCTCAAGGTCTGATGGACCAGAAGAAGCAGGAATTCCGCAAACTCACACAGGGCACAATGACTGTGGATGAATATCAGAGGAAATTCCTTGACTTATCCCGCTATGCCGAAGATGACGTCTGCTCTGACGCACGCAAGCAGGAGAAATTCCGTGAAGGACTGCGTACTGAGATAAACCTCACACTTGCAGTTCATGATTCCACAGACTTTGCAATGCTTGTCAGCCAATCTTTCCGAGTTGAAACTGCTCTGACTAAGCACCAGGAGTCGCTCAAGCGCACTTGTGATGTTGGCTCATCCTCAGGTCAGCCTGTTCAGAAACATCGAGTGTGGATTCCGCACAATGTACATCACCGACCTGCCCCTGCACCGAGATCGTCTTATGTTGCACCTCGTTTGCCTCCACCGCCGAGACGGCTAAAGGTTCAAGCTGGACAGCCCAATGCTATGGCTCCTCCCCATAACGATGATTTATCCTGCAAGTGTGGTCAGCCAGGGCACCGTGCTGCCAACTACCGCACAACACAGAATAAAAAGGCACGAGCTCGTCAACCCAGAAATCCAAATGCCAGGCCGCCTGCACTCAGTCATGATCATGTTAATCATGTAAAGGTTGAAGAAGCTCGACAGGACCCCAAAATTGTAATGGGTACCCTTTTAGTGAATTCAGTTTCAGCTTCTGTTCTTTTTGATTCGGGAGCATCACATTCTTTCATTTCTGAAGCATTTGCACGCAAGCAAGAATTATCATTCAAAAATGTGTACCCTCCACTGGTGGTTAGCTCCCCAGGATCCAGGTGGGATACCTCGATGATAGCCCACAGCAACCACATTGAAATCGGAGGGTTAGTAATCACTTCTTCACTTATGGCGCTCAAGGTTTCTACCATAGATGTCATTGTGGGCATGAATTGGTTGGGTCCTCACCAAACCCTGATTGACTGTGCAACCAAGACAGTCCAGCTCACTCACCCTTCTAGCCAGACAGTCAAATACTCAGCTCGAACAGTTCAGAATGCCGAGAATCAGATCTATGCTCTAAATGCATTGAATGCTTCACCTCTTGAAGGCATCGACAACGTTCCAGTTGTTCATGATTTTCAAGGTCTCTTTCCATAAGAACTTCCAGGAATACCCCCTGATAGGGCTATTGAATTCATCATAGACTTGAAGCCGAGCACTACTCCTATTGCGAAGCGTCCTTATAAGATGCCGCCGCATGAAATCCTTGAACTTAAGGAGGAAATCGACAAGTAACTTAGAAAGGGTTTCATCCGCCCCAGTTCATCTGCTTGGGGAGCACCTTCCCTCTTTGTCAAGAAGAAGGATGGTACGAATCGGTTGGTTCAAGATTATCGACCAATCAACCAAGCAAAAATTCAGAACAAGTATCCACTTCCTCGGATCAATGATCTGTATGATCAACTTGCTGGATCATCGGTTTTTTCTAAATTCGACTTGAGGTTGGGTTACCAGCAGATCCGTGTTCGTGAAGAGGATATTCCGAAGACTGCCTTTGTTACTCGTTATGGCTCTTATGAGTACACTGTCATGTCATTTGGCTTAACAAATGCTCCAGCTACGTTCTCCCGCCTGATGAATTATATATTCATGGATTACCTCGACAAATTCGTCATGGTTTACTTGGATGATATTCTTATATATTCCAAGAATGAAGAAGAACATGCCGAGCATCTGCGGCTGGTACTGGAAAAGCTGCGTGAACATCAACTATATGCCAACTATTCTAAATATGAATTCTGGTTGTCTGAAGTGACATATCTCGGCCACATGATCTCTAAAGATGGCATTGCTGTTAACCCAGAACGAGTTCAGGCTATTCTTGAATGTACTCCACCAAAGAATGCCAAGCAAGTCAGAAGTTTTCTCGGCCTTGCAAGCTATTGTCATTGCTTTGTTGAGAATTTCTCAAAGATTGCTAAGCCTTTGACTGATCTGCTTCACAAGGGCGTTAAGTTTGAGTGCACAGAAAAATGTCAGGAAAGTTTTCAAACACTCAAAGACAAGCTAACATCTGCCCCAGTACTTGCTCCTCCAGATTCTTGCAAAGACTTCGTGATTTATGGCGATGCATCCCGTGAAGGATTAGGTTGTGTCCTAATGCAAGAGCGTAAAGTGATTGCATATGGCTCTCGACAATTGCGTTCGCATGAAGAGAATTATCCGGTACAAGATCTAGAACTAGCTGTTGTCATCTATGCATTGAAGTTGTGGCGACATTACCTCCTCGGTAATCATTGCAAGATCTACACGGACCATAAAAGCCTGAAGTACTTGTTCACTTAGCCATCCCTGAACCTCCGTCAGCAAAGATGGATGGAGACCATTACGGACTATGATTTGGGTATTTCTTATACACCTGGCAAGGCTAATGTAATGGCTGATGCATTGAGCCGTAAATCCTACTGTTGTGAACTTGAGGTTCAGCTACAGCAACCACTCCTGTATGAAGAGCTTCGAAAGCTAAATCTCGAGATAGTTCCTCAAGGATACCTAAAAACCTTGGTTGTTGAACCAGACCTTGAAAAGGTTGTTAAGAGTGCGCAAGCTAAAGATGCTGAAGTTGATCTGATGAAGAAAAATCTTCACCTTGAAAAGTACAGGGATTTCTCGCTGTCTGAGGATGGAACCTTGTACTTCAGAGACCGCATTGTTGTACCCTGCTTCGAGCTTATGATTGACAAGGTCATGGAGGAGGCACATGACACACCATTGTCTATTCACCCGGGTAGCACCAAGATGTATCATGATCTCCGACAAAGGTACTGGTGGTCTAGAATGAAGCAGGATATTGCTCGATATGTTGCTGAATGTGATGTGTGTCATCGCGTTAAAGCAGAACATCAGAAGCCTGCTGGAATTCTGTAACCCCTTCATATTCCTCTATGGAAATGGGATAAGGTTCAAATGGATTTCATTACCGGCCTTCCCAAGTCACAGAAGGGTCACGATGCTATTCTTGTCGTCGTCAACCAACTCTCTAAAGTTGCACACTTTCTGCCTGTCAAGGAGACTATCATTGCTAGTCAGTTAGCGGAGTTGTATATCTCCAAAATTGTTTAACTCCATAGTATTCCGAAGGAGATTAGTTCGGACCGTGGCGGCCTTTTCACTTCTAAGTTCTGGGAAAGTTTCCAAGAGGCTATGGGACCTCATATTACCTGGAGTTCAGCTTATCACCCCCAATCTCAAAGCCAAGTCGAGCGAGTCAATCAAGTGCTTGAAGACATGCTTCGAGCTTGTGTTATATCATTCGGTAAGAAGTGGGAAGAATCTCTTCCTTATGCGGAATTCTTATATAACAACAGTTATCAAGCCAGCTTGAAAATGGCCCCCTTCGAAGTACTTTATGGACGTAAGTGTTGAACCCCTCTGAATTGGTCAGAAACTGGGGAACGACTGCTCATGGGTCCAGACATTATCCAACATGCCGAAGAACAAGTCCGTATCGCTCGAGAAAATCTCAAGGCGGCTCAGGACTGCTAGAAGAGCAACTATGATCGCAAACGATGGGGTTTGACTTATCAACCTGGTGATCAAGCTTATCTGTGTGTCACTCCTATGAAGGGAACTCACCGCTTTGGAATCAAGGGCAAGTTAGCTCCACGCTACATTGGTCATTTCCGCATTGTTGCAAGACGTGGTCAGGTGGCATATAAATTGGAGTTGCCACCGCAATTCTCTCATATCCACGACATCTTCCTTGTGTCGCAACTTCATCGTTGCTTCAAGGAATCTCCTTACAGAGCAGTGGATCACGAGATGCTCGAATTGCAAGATGATCTTTCTTATAAGGAGCATCTGATCCGCATTCTCGATGAAACTGAACATCGAACCCGTCGGAAGACGACCAAGTTCCTTAAAGTGCAGTGGTCAAATCATACTGAAGATGAAGCCACTTGGGAACGCGAGGATCATCTTCGGGAAGAATACCCCGACCTTTTTCCTTCTACCTCCTGAATTCTCGGGACGAGAATTTCTTTTAGAAGAGTAGAATTTGAAATACCCCTATGTAACCTAGCACTGTGACTCTCTGTTAAACATGACAACTCATCATCTATGCAATGCTTGATCACAGTGTTAGCTCAACTCAATTCAAATTTCTCTCTGAAAAGCAA
The DNA here is from genome assembly GCA_011799875.1 of Thinopyrum elongatum. Lineage (NCBI taxonomy): Eukaryota > Viridiplantae > Streptophyta > Magnoliopsida > Poales > Poaceae > Thinopyrum > Thinopyrum elongatum. The sequence goes on along the minus strand of CM022300.1, from coordinate 332,581,208 downwards.
TTCAAATTCAAGTACAAAATAAAGTTGTTCAAAAAAAATTGCTGGAAAAATGTTCACCTGCTAGCAAATATTCCAAAAACCATTTGCTGTTAAGGAACACAACATCATCATCAACTCAAATGGGCCTAAGCTTTTAAAACAGTGCCAAAATAACACCTAAAATGCCCTATTCATTTTTGAATAAATTCAAATGGATTCCAAAAATGCCCAAACTTTTTATGACAGTGTTGGATATTGCAAAGTAATTATGTGAGAAAGTTTCACATTTTTGTAAAATCATTTGTTAGCTCAAAATAATGCCAAACCATCTCTGTAAAAAGAAAAGCAGAACCAGAAAAATAAATAGGAAAGAGACACTGTGCACTGGGCCTAAGTGCACAGTGCCCCTAAGCCAGCCCACCAGGCCCATCTCCCTCTTTCTCTCCCCTGTGTGTCATCGCGCCCGTGGACGTCGCGCACCGTGCCGACGTGGTGTTGACAGCACGACACCCACCGACGGCCACCGTCGCAGGGGATAAGGCCGAAGCCCCTGTCCATTCCCCTTGGTCTCCCCGTTCACTCTTCCCCTCTCTTCCTTGCTTGCTACTCCCCTCTCTCCCTCCAGATCCGTCGAGGATGAGCATGGTCACCGCCGTTCGCCGTCGTTCGCATAGCCACAGGGCTCCCCATGCCTCGCCAGGTCATCCACGAGCTCCGCCGGGGTCGACTCCGTTGTTTGGTGGCCTCAGCTGGAGCTGGGAGGCACCGCAGCACCGGCTTCCGTCGTCCCCATCTCTGACTGCCGCTGTTCTTCGTTATCTCCGGCGCCGCCCTCTGCATCTACTAAACCACCAAAGGCCACCGTTTGTGCCGCTAGGTGAGCTACCCCCCTCCTCTGCCCTCTAGCTCCTCTAGCTCACGCCATAGCTAGCTCATCGTCGTGCCCGAGCTCTGGTCGCCGCTGTGCGCCTTGCCGTCATGGCCTCAGTCGCCGTCACGCTCGTCCGAGCTTGTAGACGAGCTCCTGGAGCTCGTAGAAGCCCAACGCCACTCCCAGCATCGCCGTAGCTACCAACGCCCGAACTCCGGTGTCCGCGTCGCCGCTAGCCATCGCCATCTCGTGCCGTTTCCGGCCGAGCCACCACCGTAGATTGACGCCTGATCATGCGCTCATTCGAACGCGCCCATGCGCTCGTCAAACAAGGTCCTCTAGCCAATTTCCGATGCACTCCGGCGTTCGGCCGCCGCGCAAATGGTCGCCGGAGCTCCTCCGGTGCCGCCGCTGAGCTGGCAAGCATGGGCCCACCCCTGAGAGGCTGCCAGTGGGCCCCAGCGTCTCGGTTTACCATATTGACCTAGTCAACATTGGTTACTGTTCACCCTGTATCTCTGACGTGTGGTCCCCCTGCGATAATTAAACTAATTAGTGATTTAATTAATTCTGTTAGTTAGTTGAGTCACTGACAGGCTGGGCCCACTAGTTAATTAGGCTGTTAGATTAGTTTAATCCACTGTTAAGCTAACCGAGGCTGACATGTGGGTCCCATTGGACCCACAGGACATGTTTGACTCCGGTCAGCTCTGTTGACTGCTGACGACATCCCCACACAATGCTGACATCATAATTCCATTTCTGTTAATTTAAAAAATTCCAAAAAATACTTTTGACATGAAAAATTCATAGAAAATAAACCGTAGCTCGGATCAAAGAACTCTCTACATAAAAGTTGAACAGAATGACGAGACGAATCTGATTGGGCCGTCTGTTTCTATGTCGGGACCCTCTATGGAGGTGAACCCATAGCTTTTAGCTTGTTTCTGGTAGATGAATAGTGCATATATATAGATTAAAAATTCCAACTTAAATCCTAAAATAACTAATATGACTTAGACATACTTTTAGGCAACGCTGCACTGCACCGTAGCATAGCATGCTGCGTGTTGCATATGTTTTTTGTGTATTTATCCTTTTTTTCTTCCACCCCACACAAACCCCCCCCCCCTTCTCTCTCGTTAGACCCCGACACCGACGTAGTCCCCGAGGCCAACGCAGCTCCGGAGTACGACTACACAGTTGATGATCAGACCCTTGCCGCAGAGCTTCCAGGCAAGCACCCCCCCATTGAACATTCCGATATCGCCTATTCTCGTCTCTCTTATGCTTGCATTAGAAATTGCTGCTGCTACTGCTTTACCTATTCTGATGCATAGCCTGATTTGTAACCTGCTGTTGATTAATTACCTGCTTATCCTAAACTACTTAGAATAGGATAGTTAGAGACCCCTGTGACCCCACTTGTCCCGATTGCCCCGTTGGATTATCAGAAGACTCGACAACCAGGCCCCAGCACCGTACATCACATTTCCCTTTATCTGTACGACACTGTAGTGTTACTATCGAGTGCCGACGGTGATACCTCGTCAGCACTTCCGATGTTAACACTGTGGAGTAGTTACTCGGTCATGGTCATCGAGGGTGATTCCTCCTTCACCACTCCCGATAACGACGCTGTCGTGCAACACCTCAAGTGTGAACCTCGAGTGTGATTCCTCCTAAGTTCACCTTGACGGATACATCTAGTAGGAATCCAACGATGGTGATACCTCGGATTCCCTGATGTTATGGACACACGGATACTTGGACTTTACAACTGTTACTTGGAAAGGCGGGTCGACCCTGAGGGGTATCCGCGAGTGATGTGGAGACAGGTTGACCTGGAAGGTACCCGAGAGTTAATTACGAGGCGTGGCCGGGTATTCTTAGCCCTTGCCACAAGTCCTTGAGAAGGGGCGATGGGGTCACATCGATCGTGAGTCTCTGCTTGTTACCGCACTACCAATACACTAACGATATGGATATGTGATCTGAGTCGGCCTCTGGCCCGATAGCACTAACCATCACGTGGGAATAGTTATGGGCACTCTGCATCGTATGCATCAGCCAAAAGCTCTGTCAGACGTCTAGTTTAGCATGGTGGGCGTGTCAGGCTAGAGCCATCCATGATGAGGTGGTGCTCGTCCCGGCTCGTCGCACAACAACCCGGAGTGCACAGGGCGATGGCCCAAGACCCCTGAGTTCTTAGGTTGTAGACCAACGGGGACCTCTCTGCTGAGCTCTAGGTAGGGCTGCGGTGTGTCGTTTGGCCGAGGCCGGGCATGACCCAGAAATGTGTGTCCGTCCGGAGTTAAGCGAGCGTGGTGGGTAAGTTGGTGCACCCCTGCAGGGAAGAACTAATCTATGCATAGCCGGATCCTCTGTAATGGACGCTCGGAGTTGTATCCCGATCGATACAACTAGAACTTAATAATGAGAAATGGATACTAGGGCTCTGGGATTGCTTTCTCGCAAGGAGTCGAGAAAGGATCTCTGGGCGAGGTTGATACTTATTGCTACTACTACTTTTGCTGTTATAATCTACACTCTTGTAATGCTGCAAGACCGCTGAAGATGCTAGTCTTCGATAGGACAAGGCCTTCTCTCTATTCTGGCATTTCTGTAGCCCAGTCCACATATACAGCCTCTCTTTGATAACGTGGCATATGTAGTGTAGATCCTTGATTGCTGAGTACTTCGGATGAGTACTCACGGTTGCTTTGCTTCCTCTTTTTCCCCATATCCTTTTGATGCGACCAGACGATGGAGCCCCGGAGCCAGCTGCCCCCGCAGACGACTTCTACTACCACCCGGAGGGTGGTTTCTACTACGAGCTTGCCGACGACCAGGAGTAGGATCGGAGGGTCCCAGACAGGAGGCCTGCACCTCTTCGATCGTAGTGTTTTCTTTTGCCTCGCCTTTTATAGGCCTATTTGTTTTATCTTTCATATATGTACTTAGATATCTGATGCTTCCGCTGACACTTGTAAGTGAGCTTATGTATTCGAGCCCTCGAGGCCCCTGGCTTGTAATATAAAGCTTGTATTATTTTAAATTTGTGTCTAGAGTTGTGTTGTGATATCTTCAAGTGAGTCCTTAGGCTTGATCGTGTGCATTTGCGTGTATGATTAGTGCATGATTAAGCCGGGGGCGTCACATTTTACTTTGGGAGTAATTATATGTGGGAGTTTATTTGATTTATATGCAATTTGAGCTCAAATTAACTTCTTAGTTTGCATATGTAGGTGTGGTTTACTTAGTGCCTTACCGTCCTGTCCTAACCACCATCGATCGCCCGCATCGTCCCGTCCCTGGCACCACCTTGGTGAGCCTCTTGTTCTTATCCTTTTTATAAAAAAAATCATGTTTGTATGATTTAGATAGTTACTTGTATAATTTTCTTACATGTATGGTTGTTTGTTATACATAGTGGCATGATTTTGATATCCGTCCCCGTCGGCCCTCGTCTGGTTTATGATTCGGATGTGGTATATATATTCTCTTTTATAATTATTTGTTCCATTTCATGTTTATGACAATTATGCCCATCAAGTTGACATAGATATTTTTATCTAGAAGGTATGTGAACCGGAAATTGCAACCGACCCTCTTGTCGAGAAGTTAAATTTAGTTGAAATAGAAAACAAGTATTTGAAAGAAAAATTGAAAAGAATTGAAGAAGAGAAGATGAAACTGGAGTTAGATGTTTCCGATGTCGTCGATGATCACAAGATCAAGATGGATGCAATGTGCTTGAAGATTAGAAAGATTAGAAAATATGTCATTAATAAAGAGGCTTGGTATCACTATGTTGTTGGATCAATTGTTACCCTAGTTGCGATCTTGGTCGCATTTGTTGTTGTATTTAAATGCTTTAGCTAGAGAGTTTGTATGTTGTTTTATGAGAAAAAGTGTGTATGAACTTGTATTAATTTGGTCTTTTCGGTGTTGTGTAATGAAGATGAGACGGCAATGGATGTACGATGACCGACGCTCTTCCCAGTTCATTGATGGCATGCATACTTTTCTGCTTGCAGCTGGCAAACAAGCGGCCGGATGGTTTTATGTGTTGTCCATGTGGTGTCTGTAAGAATGATACCAATTACTCTAACTCAAGAACTATTCACGTCCACCTGTTTACGCCCGGTTTCATGTCCGGCTATAATTGTTGGACCAAGCATGGAGAAACAGGGATTGTAATGGAAGATAATGAAGAAGAAGAGGATGATGACAACTATCCTGGCCATGGGTTCCCTGAATACGATGGTACTACAATGGGGTAAGAAGCTAAAGAAGAGGCATCAGATGAGCCCACTGATGATCTTGGTCGGGCCATTGCTGATGCAAAGAGGAATTGTGCAAGTGAAAAGGAGAAGTTGAAGTTGCAGTGCATGTTAGAGGATCACAAGAAATTGTTGTACCCAAATTGCAAAGATGACAAGAAAAAGCTGGGTACGACACTAGAATTGCTGCAATGGAAGGCAGTGAATTGTGTATCTGAAAAGGGATTTGAAAAGTTGCTAATAATGTTAAAGAAGATGCTTCCAAAGGACAACGAACTGCTCGATAGTACGTATGAAGCAAAGAAGGATGTCTGCCCTCTAGGATTAGAGGTGCAGAAGATACATGCATGCCCTAATGACTGCATCCTATACCGCGGTGAGGAGTACAAGAATTTAAATGCATGCCCGGTATGTGGTGCATTAAGCTATAAGATCAGTCACGATGACCCTGGTGATGTTGAGAGCAAGCGCCCCAGGAATAGGATTCCTGCCAAGGTGATGTGGTATGCTCCTATAATACCATGGTTGAAACGTTTGTTCCAAAACAAAGAGCATGCCAAGTTGATGCGATGGCACAAAGAAGACCGTAAGAAAGACAGGAAGTTGAGAGTACACGCTGATGGGTCCTAGTGGAGAAAAATCGAGAGAAAGTGGGGGGACTTTGCAGATGACGCAAGGAACGTATGGTTTGGTTTAAGTGCAGATGGCATTAATCCTTTTGGGGAGCAGAGCAACAATCATAGCACCTGGCATGTGCCTTATGTATCCATAACCTTCCTCCTTGGTTGTGCATGAAGCGGAAGTACATTATGATGCCAGTGCTCATCCAAGGCCCCCAAGCAACCCGGCAATGACATTGATGTGTACCTAAGGCCATTAGTTGAAGAACTTTAATAGCTGTGGAACAAAAAAGGTGTACGTGTGTGGGATGAGCACAAACAGCAGGAATTTGACCTACGAGCATTGCTGTTTTAACCATCAATGATTGGCCTGCTCTTAGTAACCTTTCAGGACAGACAAAGAAGGGATACCACGCATGCACGCACTGTTTAGATGATACCGAAAGTATATATTTGGATAAAGGTAAGAAGAATGTGTACCTAGGACATCATCGATTTCTTCTGATCAAGCATCTCTTAAGAAAGAAAGGCAAGCATTTCAAAGGTGAGGCAGATCACCGGAAAAAGCCTCGCCACTATACTGGTGATGATATACTTGATATGGTCAAGGATTTAAAAGTAATCTTTGGGAAGGGTCCTGGCAAACAATCAGTTCTGAATGACGATGACGGACACGCACCCATGTGGAAGAAGAAACCTATATTTTGGGACCTACCCTATTGGAAAGACCTAGAGGTTCGCTCTGCAATCGGCGTGATGCACGTGACGAAGAATATTTGCGTGAACTTGCTAGGCTTCTTTGGCGTGTATGGGAAGACAAAAGATACACCAGAGGCACGGGAGGACCAGCAACGTATGCACAAAAAAGACGGCATGCATCCAAAGCAGTATCAAGGTCCTGCCAGCTACGCTCTTACCAAAGAAGAGAAGGAAATCTTCTTTGAATGCCTGCTCAGTATGAAGGTCCCGTCTGGCTTCTCATAGAATATAAAGAGAATAATAAATATGGCAGAGAAAAAGTTCCAGAAACTAAAGTCTCATGACTGCCACGTGATTATGACGCAATTGCTTCCGGTTGCATTGAGCGGGCACTACTAGAAAAATGCTTATAGGTAGACATTAGCAGTAGCACCAGGCAAAACCAGCGCTGCAAGCACAAGTTAGCAGTAGCGCGGGCCTTCCCGGTGAGGGCTGCTGTTAATGGGCCACGCCCTTGGCCCCCTGTTGCAGCTTTAGCTATAGCGCTGGCCCTCCTCCCCCGCGCTGCTGCTAATCCCACCTCTGCTTTCTCCCCCGCGCCGACCCGCACGCCCCTCTCTCTCACTGACTCAGACTCACACACTCACACTCACTCTCTCCCTCAATCCCCCGCTCTGGCCACCGCCCCCCTGAACTACTTTGGCCGCCCTCCCCCGCACCGACTCTCCTCCCCCGCCAGCCGCCCTCCCTGTGCCGGCCCTCCTCCCCCGCCGGCCGCCCCCCGCGCTGGCCCTCCTCCCCCGCCAGCCGCCCCCCCCCCCCCCCCCCGCGCCGGCTCTCCTCCACTGAGAGGTACTCCTCCCTCCTTCCTCCTCCTCCCTCCCTCCCTAGTTATTAGAGAGTAGTTATTTTGAACCCTAGCTAGTTGAAAAAATGTAGGTTCCTGGAATAACGTAGGTTATGATCGAACCCTAGCTAGGACAGATTAGGTAGTATAAACCCTAGTTAATTCGTATGAACCCTAGGTTTTTAAATTAGCTAGGTTTTTAAATTAGGACAGAAATTTATCTAAGTTTTTAATTAGGTGTAGTTAATAGAATTTAGGTGTTTTAGGTGTAGTTAACAGAATTCTAGGTATTTTTTTAGTTAAAGCAATTGTTGTTATTTTTTTAGTTAAAGCAATTTTTCCTATTATATGCAAATTTGAAGTGGACATGTCATATTTTGAACATGTCACATTTTGGACATGTCATATTTTTCCGAGTGGCCTATGTTTTGCCAGAATGTTGATTCGTTTACGTTCCAGAAAATTTCAGGCGCTCGATATGTCCTGCTTTTAGTAAAGGTCATGCCGAATTTTGCTAAGTGTTTATTAATTTTGTTTCCATAAATAAGCATTTGTTCTCGATGTCAACGATGCCTGGCCCGCATCCTCGTCGCCGACTCGGCGGAGGAGGCCTGCTTGATTATAGGGGCCATGTACGGGACTGTGCTCCGCCGGGCTGGTACTGGGAGGTGCTACCTTCCGGGGTGCGCAGCTTGGTGAGGAGGCAGCCCATCGTCAACCCGGACCTTCTTTGGTGGCGGTCGCATGGGCCAGTGACAGTGCGGAGGCTTTCGTCCCCCGCGGAGGTGGTACATCACCGTGTCAGCGAGGAGGACGAGCACATCCATCGCTACATGGTTGCGTTGGACGGCAGGTTCGACAATACCTGGCAGGTTCTTCAGGGATCTCACTGGAGCTATGATCCTGTGATGGTTCCTTCTCTTTGGGTGTCCACCGCCCGCGCCGATACCCGTTGCTGTATTAGTGATGTTATATGTATGATACTATTCGAGATGTATTAGTGATAATATTCGAGGATGTATGGACGCAAGAGATGATTTAGTTTTGCTTATTGAATGCATGCTAATTTGAATACTAATTTGTTTTATGATTTAGTTTTGCTTATTGCATGTTTGTTTCAACTATGAACATAGGAAATGTCTGACGACGATAGCGAAAGGGAATTCGGTATGTGCGAATACTGCAAAGACGAGCGCGGTCTGTGCGACAGGCCTCACCTAGAAGATGGTAGGCGATTCAGCATCATGCTGGATGAGACCTTCGAAGTGGATACAGTAAGTCACAAGTCTTTTTTCGTAATTAAGCATGACTTCTGCTTCTTTTGCTTCAACTTATAATTTTAATTTTTTACAATTCTACTAGCGTATCCCCTGCCATGCAAGACATTATGTCTTGGATAAGATTGGTTTCTCAGATATGTGCAGTATGGAGGTAAAGAAAGTTAACTTGACGACCGAGCATGGCTATGTTTTTTCTGTAAAATTATACAATGCAGAGAACTACTCCTATTTTGAATGCTCAAATTGGAGAGCACTATGCAAGGCGTATGCATTTGAGCCTAATATGCTTATCACCTTTGATATTCGTCCTGAAGATGAAATTGAAGTTAATATCGACATCTGGTCGATGTGCAGACGCCTCCAGTTCTACCTCTATGTGAGTTTCTCAACCATATTTATTAAGTAAATTATATTGTTTATTTGAAAATAGTTGACAACTAATTTCTATTGACAGCTTATTTCCATTCAAGCAAACATGTTCGGCTTTTGGTAGACAACACCTACTATTGTCCCGGGGCTGAACTAAACTGCGAGGAGATAAGTCATTGTGTTTCATGGCTTGAGGATCTTGATCTTGTCAAGACAAATTATTTTCCTAGACTTCGAGATATTAGTACTCGATACGTGCGACCACTAGTATGCGTATTGAACGACGGTCACATCTATCTAGCAAAGATGGTAAGATTTTTATTATTTTCCTCAGTGCATCTTTTACATACATTATTTTTTAAGCTAAACTTCATTGCTAAGTATGTTACTATGATGTTCTTCAACAGGGACTCCCGATGAATGTTGTGCCTCGTTGGATCGAGCCTCAAGGTCGCATCAGAATGATTAGCTTACGGCCAAGATATCCTACAATTCACATGAGTGCATTCTGGATTTCTCAAAGCGAGCAAGTCTTAATAGTCAAAGACTAGAGCAAAATTGTGAAGGATCACAGAGAAGTACTAGGGGCAGCAATCAGAAGCGCAGCCCACAATTAGAAGACAGGTTCATCTGCGTTCTGCAATATGATGAAGTAGGAGTGCTACACATGTTTTATGCTATTTTACCTGAGAGAGAGCAGCAGGAGTGATTAGCTAGCTAGAATGAGTTTCAAGATGATGATGTGCTATACTATGACTATGATGATTAGACAATGTTGGTGGTAATGACTACGATGATTATTAGCTAGTGTTGGTGGTAATTTTCCCTTGCTTGCAACTCCTATGCTGAATTAGAGGGTATGTTGATGCTACTACTAATCATTGTTGGTGAAGCAAATGCATCTGAATTTCCATCCATGAATACTGCATTTGAATTTTATTTTTTTAATTTCTAATTAGTTAGCTGTAGCGTGGGGTGAAAATGCAGTGCTACTAGTACATACGATAGTAGTAGCGTAGGAGGAGAAAGCAGCGCTACTAGTACTTACGATAGCTGTAGCGCGGGGTAAAAAACGCGCTACTACTAAAATCTAGCTGTAGCGCCATAGCAGTAGCGAGGGCACCCACACTACTGGTATGCAAAAAACCGATGCTACTAATAAGGTTTTTCCTAGTAGTGTCGGGCTTCTACCGGACAACATTCGATTAACCATTGTGAAGCTATGTGCATTCCTCAATGCAATCTCTCAGAAGGTAATCGATCCAGAAATCCTACCAAGGTTACAAAATGATTTGGTGCAATGTCTTGTCAGTTTCGAGTTGGTGTTCCCATCATCCTTCTTCAATATCATGACGGACGTCCTAGTTCACCTAGTCGACGAGATTGCCATTCTGGGTCCTGTATTTCTACACAATATGTTCCCCTTTGAGAGGTCCATGGGAGTCTTAAAGAAATATGTTCATAACCGTGCTAGGCCAGAAGGAAGCATCTCCAAGGGCCATGAAATAGAGGAGGTCATTGAGTTTTGTGTTGACTTTATTCCTGACCTTAAGCCGGTTGGTGTTCCAGAATCGCGGCATGAGGGCAAACTGGGTGGAAAAGGCACGCTAGGAAAGGACCAATTAATATGTATGGACGGGCATTCTTGGGCGCAAGCACACTACATAGTTCTACAGAATTCTGCCTTGGTGGCTCTGTATATCGAGTAACACAAGAATATTCTACGCTCCAAACACCGGGACCAGTCTGACAACTAGATTACACGTGAACACATGGGGACTTTCAGTGTTTGGTTGTAGACACGTCTCATGCATGACGACACTGTTGCAGATGAGCTGTACTTGCTGGCCAAGTTACCATCTTCGACTATATTGAATTTCAAAGGGTATGAGATAAATGGGAATACATTTTACATGATCGCCAAAGATAAAAAGAGCACCAACCAAAACAGTGGTGTCCGCTTTGATGCAGCAAACACCAATAGGCCAAAGGACACATATTATGGTTACATAGAGGAGATATGGGAACTTTACTATGGAAGTGATTTGAAGGTACCTTTGTTTCAGTGCAAATGGGTCAATCTTACAGGAGGCGGCATAAAGGAAGACCCGCGGTACGAAATGATAACAGTGGATCTCAATAATCTTGGGTACACAAAACGAACCATTCGTCCTAGCCAATGATGTGGCGCAGGTTTTCTATGTGAAGGACATGTCTACCAAGCCGAGAAAAAGAAAATATAAGGAAGTGAATACATCATACGATGAGCCAAAGCGCCACATAGTTCTTTCAGGGGAGTGGAGGACAAGACAGACATGTCAGAAGATTATGAAAAGTTTCATGAAATTGCTCCCTTCACAGTGAAGATTGACCCAAGTATCATGTTAAATGATGAAGATTGTCCATGCTTACAATGCAAAGGGACACACATGAAGAAAAAGTTTTATACCCCAAGATCCCACTCTGGGATGTGATCGGCTTCACCGTCATCTCTTTCTTCTCTAGTGAGTTTTCAGACTTATCTCGTAAATCCCACTTCAGACAAATCGGAGGGAATCTTTGTAATAGTTAGGGTATATATGTGTTTTGGCATTTGAAAGGCGAAGAAATATTATGTCCAAACAAAATATTTCATGCATTATGTAGGACTTCATTTGCTATTTTTTTGAGCTAAATGACCCCGAAATTGAAAAGCACTACAAATGAACTCTGAAATGGTTGAAACTTGGCATGGTATCATCATTTCACCCACATAGCATGTGCTAAAAAGTTGAGAGGGTTACGGAAAAAACTGGATGCACTTCATGTACAAAATGCACAATCTATTTCGAAGTATAAGGGTTTCGGACGAAAACTCATCTGTTACAAAGGCATTTCATTTTTTAACTTATTTTAACTCTAGACTTTTGGTGCATTCAATATGCACCATTCAAAGTCACGTCATTAATTTTGAACCCTTTCTGACTTCATTCGCTATTTTTCATGCATTTATTGATTTTTTTAGCTAAATGACCCTGAAATTGAAAAGCACTACAAATGAACTCTTAAAAGGTTGAAACTTGGCATGGTATCATAATTTCACCGTGATAGCATGTGCTAAAAAGTTGAGAGGGTTATGGCAAAAACTGGATGCACTTCATGTACAAAATGGACAATCTCTTTCGAAGTATAAGGGTTTCGGACAAAAACTCATCTGTTACAAAGGCATTTCATTTTTTAAACTTATTTTATCTCCAAACTTTTTGTGCATTCAATATGCACCATTCAAAGCCACGTCGACAATTTTCAACCCTTTCTGACTTCATTCGCTATTTTTCATGCATTTATTGATTTTTTTGAGCAAATGACCCTGAAATTGAAAAGCACTACAAATGAACTCTGAAATTGTTGAAACTTAGCATGGTATCATAATTTCACCCACATAGCATGTGCTAAAAGTTGAGAGGGTTACGGCAAAAACTGGATGCACTTCGTGTACAAAATGGACAATCTCTTTCGAAGTATAAGGGTTTCGAACGAAAACTCATCTGTTACAAAGGAATTTCATTTTTTAAAACTTATTTTAACTCCAAACTTTTTGTGCATTCAATATACACCATTCAAAGCCACATCATCAATTTTCAACCCTTTCTGACTTCATTTGCTATTTTTCATGCATTTGATGAATTTTTTGAGCTAAATGACCCTGAAATTGAAAAACACTACAAATGAACTCTGAAAAGGTTGAAGCTTGGCATGGTATCATCATTTCACCCACATAGCATGTGCTAAAAAGTTGAGAGGGTTACGGCAAAAACTGGATGCACTTCGTGTACAAACTGGACAATCTCTTTCGAAGTTTCAGGGTTTCGCACGAAAACTCATCTGTTACAAAGGCATTTCATTTTCTTTAACTTATTTTAACTCCAGACTTTTTGTGCATTGAACATCCACCATTCAAAGCCACATCATCTATTTTCAACCCTTTCTGACTTCATTCGCTATTTTTCATGCATTTAATGAATTTTTTGAGCTATAAAACTAAAAGAGCTAAAAAAAATCTGTTTTTCATTAAAACACCCATTTAAAATAACCTAAGAATTACCAAATTGAATATAATGATAAAACAGACTAATATTAAACAACAGGAAAAAGAAACACTCAAAAATCTATTTTTAAAGTAAAGTTATTCACAGAAATTTCAAAGAATTCAAATTTGAAAACTACTGGCACTAACAGAAAGTTTATAATTTTTGTGACCTAAAGCAAAAATATTCACTAAAAAGCTCTAAATATTTGGATGTAAGTAGAAACAAAAGAAAATAAATAAACAAACAAAAAAACAAAAAAACTGGAAAAAGACCTTTAGTCCCGGTTGCGACCACAAACCGGGACTACAAATTAAAAAATTTACAAAAAATGCCCGCCTACTAGGCCACCACGGCCTGCATACGACTAGAAACCCAACTACTATTTGGGCCAGGATGCAGACCCGCGGGGCAAGTAGGCCCCATAGGGCAGAGAGAGGTTCGTTAGGCCCACAGGTCTCTGTATATAAGCAGCCACTTAGAAAAATTGGCAAACTCACCATCAGTTTCCCCCGACGACGCTGAAGACCTCGACGCCGCCAGGCTGCCGGATCAGAGCTCGCCGCCACCCCCGAGCCCGTCGTCATCATCACCGGCCCCGACGCCGGCTGCCCGCGCCTCCTCCTCGAGTACGACGCCGCCCGCCCGCCCACCTCTCAAGCCCTGACGCCGCCCGCGCCTCCTCCCCGCCTTCGGCATCCTCCTCCATCTCCGGCGCCGCTCCTCCATCTCTGGCATCCTCCCCGCCTCCCTCCGCCCCGACGATCCCGGCCGGTGAGTCAGCACTTAGCAAATTTTGTTCATCTTTTTTTCATAGATTGTTTTCATTTTTCACTAGATGTTGTAGCTACATGCTTAGTATATTATGTATGTATACAATGTATGCTTAGTATATGTATGTATGTATACAATATATGTATGTATACAATTTGCATAGATTGTTTTTTTCACTAGCTAGTTTTTTTCTTCTGTTTTTTAGTTTTTTATACTTTTAATGTTGTATCATATATAATATAGAAAAAAATTGCATAGAAAAAAGTTGCATAGGAAAAAGTTGACCATATGTATAGTATAGAAAAAATTTGCATTGAAAACATTTGAGTAATTTTGACCAAGCATAGAAAAAATTTGCATAGAAAAAAGTTGGCCATGTGTTAAAAATGTTTTAATGTTAATATCTTAATGTTGTATTTGCAAAAGTTTGTCATGTATTTGCAAAATCAAGTGAACAAGAATTACAAAAATCATAATCAAGCATTTAAAAAATGTTAAATTTGCATAGAAACATTTTTGGCGTCGACGATGCCCGGCCCGCATCCTCACCATCAACTCGGAGGAGATAACCTGCCCGCATCCGCATTGGGAGGTGCTACCTTCCGGGGTGCGCAGCTTGGTGAGGAACCGGGCTCCCGTCGTCGACCCAGAGCTTCTTTGGTGGCGGTCGCGTGGGCCACTTTCGGTGCGGAGGTAGCCGGCCCCTGAGGAGGTGGTACGTCGCCATGTCAGGGAGGAGGACAAGCACGTCCATCGCTACATGGTCGCGTTGGACGTCAGGTTCTCCAATACCTGGCAGGTTCTTCAGGCATCTCACCCGAGCTATGATCTGGTGATGGTTCCTTCTCTTTGGGTGTCCACCGCCCACGTCTCAGGAACCGCGAGTGAACTAGATTATTCAATAATATTCGATCTGTAGTAGCTATAGTGATGTTATATGATAATATTCAAGATGTATTAGTGATAATACTCAAGATGTATTCGAGATTATATTCGATAATATTTGAGATGTATTCGAGATTATATTCGATAATATTCGGTGATGCATATTATCTGGATTATTCGAGATGTATTAGTGATATTATTCGAGATGCATATTATCTACTATGATTCAGTTTTTGCTTGTTGAATGCATTCTAATTTGAATACTAAATTGTTTTATCTTTCTTCTGGATTATAGTTAAGCTATGGACGATACTGGCAGAGACGGAGACGAGATCATGTTCGACACCATACGCTCCCCGAGCCCACAAAATGAACCTGAAGATGACGGCTCACAATATCTGAACAATTCTGGTGAGGGAATATTTGAGGAAGATGAATGAAGAGACGAAGGCCACACAAACAATGATGGCGAAGGAAATGATCTTCAATTAACAAAGACTAGTGAGGTATATATATAAGGACTCTGGTGATCAATACATGTATTAATTGATTTGTATATATATATATATATATATATATATAGTAACAAATCTTTCTTTTTGTAGCCCATCGGATCGAGCAAATCTTCTACAAGCAGGGCAGTACGAGGCCCGGCCAAAAGGTTGCAGCCTGGCATAAAGTACAACATCGATTCGATCAAACCATCTGGAGAACCGCTTGCTCCTAAAAATAATGCGGACAAATTTAAGCGTTAGTGCAGAGTTATTATCAGGGACCAAATCCCGATATCCGTTCAAGAATGGAATAAGACAAAGAGAGATCGAGGAGTTAGTTTTGTCTCCGAAAGAGCAAAAGATCTGCTTTGGGAATCACTCATGTCACATTTCACCCTACCAGAGCATTGACAGATGCAGAGCGGGAGAAAGCCAAGAAGAGTGCTCTTAAGAAGATGGCCACACAATTCTGCAACCACAAGAAAAGAACATGGAAAGGCTACGAAGAAGCAGGAAAGCAGACTCCAGAATTCACTGGAGTACTGGAGAAGGCAAAAGATCACTGGGACTCTTTTGTGAAGTTCAAGGAATCGGAAGCAGCTAAGGAACGGTCGAGGAAAAACAAGATTAATGCTGCGAAAAAAAAGTTTCACCATGTTCTGGGGCCAGGTGGCTACTAGGTCGCCCGGCCTAAGTGGGATGAATCAGAGAAACAGATGATTGTTGTATGGGTCACTCTAATTACATTGGGTTGGCCCAACAGGTGCAGGACTTGGTTTTATGCACATGGGGGAAAGTTGGACCCGAAGACAAGGCAGATTATGGAGCGGACAAGTCTTAAAGAAGCCTCTGATGCTTTACTTGTTGCAATAGAAGAGACTCGAATGGGGGTGTTCAAGCCCGAGAGAGAGAACAACGAGCTTACGCGCGCCCTGAAGAATCCTGAACACCCGGGATGAACACGAGGCAAAGGAGTTGTTCCGTGGGTTGAGGGGTTTGCGGAGTGGAACCCCACTTACAGAAGCCGTGCGAGAAAGAAGAAGCAGGGGGAGGAGTAGAAGAAGCTGGAGGAGGAGCAGAGGAAGCAAGAAGCAGACCGCCTTCAATAGGTAGAATCAAAGCACGCGGAGTTGGAACGCACTTTCATGCGGCATCAGGAGAAGATCGACACACTTAGCAAGGAAAGGCAGTGACAGCAGCAAGCAGATCTAGCATTGGATAGCACCGTCCTATCTAGGCCAAAAAGCAGCATGGGTTCCATGGGGGTCCTAGCCAATGATGCACTGCTGGCTAGATACCCCGTGGATGATATCAAAGATATGACACCTTGTGAGCTACACATGAAACTGAAGAACATATCTATGAAGGTGGCGATCGGCTATGCTTTACCAAATCCCCCTGAAGCAACCTTCCATGTCAATCCGATTCAAGCTGGCTATGCTCGTGTCAGGGTGGATGAAGTGATGTCGGGATATGACACACTAGAGCTTGACATTCCTGGAGGTCAAGAGGAGCCCATACTGGGAGAAGTCGGACGTGGTATCATTCTATGGAGAAAGGATTGCATCGTCTTTCCAAGGCCACAGACTCCTCCTCCAAGTCCGCCGCGTAAGCCGACTCCAACCCTGCCCGAGACGGAGCGCGGTGCTAGTCCACCACCGCATCAGCTGACTCCACCCCACCCCGAGACGGAGCCCATCAGCGCGAGTCCGCCATATCGATCTCGGGCACATCAGCCTTCTCCAAAGCAGAAGAGAGCATCAACCAAGAAAGCCTCTCCTCCTACCAAAAAGAAGTTGGCTTACGACAGGAGTGACGAGGAAAACAAGGCCATAGTGGATGCCGAAGTGAAGGCCTTTTTTGCGAAGAAACCACCCCCGCCGCCAAAGGAGAAAATACCTGAGGAAGTCATACAACACTTTGTGGATATGGCTCAACCGGCTATGAAGAGAACGGACTCAGACTATGAGCGCTCTATTAAGAAGTCATATCATGCACAAAAAGCGAAGGAGCGCGTGGAGCTCGAGCCAAACAGATAGTAATAAAAGCGGGAAAACTGTTCCCTAGCTGGGGGAACATGCAGTGCAATTGAGCCCCCCGCTCATTGTACAATCACATGTGAGTACCGCCGATAAGCCGGAAATAACCGACGCTCATAGAAAGATGGCTAAAGAGGCTGGTGTCACTATTGAACAACTCCGAGGCATCGAGGTTCTCCCAGGGTTTGAAGAGGAGGAACTAGCATGGAAATATGTCCCCAGCCAACCTCTGGTCAGGCCTGAGGAGGTCTCGCTTCTATCAACGAAAATGCGCAGATTGCATGACTGGTACCTGAGAGAAATAAAGAACGGGCGAGAGGCCCTCATGGTGAAAGTCAAGGGAGAGCATTACTTCCATGAAAAAGATTTGTGGGTTGAGTTTCAAGAAATGTTTCAGTTATTCAATCAAGATGCACTCGACAAATCTCTCGTCAGTTGCTATTGTCTGTAAGTGATTTCTTTCTGTAATTTAACTCTCTAGCTGTGCTTGTTCATTGCATGTAATTATCCTCACTATATTCTTTTCTGTGGTATCATGCAAAATGAAGATTTATGAAATGAAAAGAGATGGCCGCTATGGCATTGGGGTCATTGACCCAAATACCGTTAATGAAGGTGTGTGGCTAATCAGCAAAAAAGACACAGAGAGTAGCTTGCTAGAGTTTTTGAAGCAACTAAATACCCACCAGAAATAGTACTTCCTTACAACTTTGGGTGAGTGTTACTGTCTTGTACTACAAATTCTATTTTGCTTACTAGATGTTAATAAGTGTAGTTGATGAGTTATGCACATGCCCGCTTATACAAACGTGTGCGCATGCAGTTTCCACTACTTAAAGAACCTAAAGAATACTTAAACGTGAAGTCGATGCTCGACAGGTAATTTCAATCCTTATTGCACTATGTCGGCCTCTTTAGTTCATTTCCTGATATCAACTAATTAATAACTCCTTTATTCATTTTCTTTGTCGGGCAGGGTTTGGCAAAGATTCATCAAAGAGGTTACCGGCTCATGGAAACCACAGCTGAAATGGGTGCGACCCAGGGTACGTAATTAAGTAGTACTAGCTACATCCGCGTATCTCTGTAATTCTAGTTTCAATACCATTATCATGCATGATTAATTATTATCTGATTGAATTCTATTCTTGTAAAGTGCATGAGGCAGGCGTCGGGGAATAATTTATGTGCATACTACGTTTGTGAGAACATTCGCTTTATGACAGAAAGGAGCAAAAGTGGAAGAAATCTGGCAGTACGTAAACACAATTCACAATTCTTTTTATCATGATCTAATATATATACACACAACTAATATATTCATATTGATCTCCTTCTTTAAAGATGAAGGAGATGCGGGATCAGCTCCTACCAACGGATCGTATGCGAGCACTTCAAGAGGAAATGGCAGGATTTTTGCTTGACCAGGTCATAGATCCTGATGGAGAATACCATTACACCTAATGCTTGCATGTAATGATCTGCAAATTGTAGGAGAAATTGTATGTACCAAATTGTATATATATATATATGTATGCATATATGGTCATACGAGAAATTCTATAATATATGATTGATCGTACGAGAAATTCTATTATATATGACTTGTACAGTATGTAGTAGAAGTGGCACTTGACGAAGTAGCGTAAAATATGTTTGAAATGAAAAATAATTAAATGGAAAAAACAAAACGAAAAGGAAAAATAAACCATAAATCGTAAACCCTAAAACCATAAACCCCTAAACCTCTAGTCCCGGTTGGTATCACCAACCGGGACTAAAGGTCCCCAGCACCAGGCGCGCGCTGCCGGCCACGTGGCAGGGATTTAGTCCCGGTTCGTGGCCAACCGGGACTAAAGGGTGGGGGCCTTTAGTCCCGACTTATTAGTCCCGGTTGGTGAACCGGGACAAAATGCCCTTACGAATCGGGACTAATGGCCGATCCTCTACTAGTGATTGTTTCAAATAGTTTCATAGTTATAATTCAAATAGTCTCACAGGTCAAACTATTTCACATCAGATATGTCATATATCATACACTAAACACATCATATTCACTAATTTTAAAATCCAATACACTTATATTTGCAATATTATAATAACTTTTGATATATTCATATATGATATGAGAATTTGTAAACTATATTTTATTGCAATTTAACACTTATGTATTGTCTTATAAGAAAACATTATCATATATCATTCAAAGTACTCTGTATCTATATCATATCACATATCATAATGTATAACAGTTTCACACTAGTTCGAAACAAATATTTTCACATTTGTTTACATCTAATATTTTCAAATTGGTTAAAATAGTTTTAGAGTTTCAATTCACAAAGTTTAACATATCATACAGTTAACATATCACATTTCAGTATTGATCTTTTGATATTGGGTCAAAATAGTTTCACATATCAACCAATAGAAAACTATGTTAATAATCACATAAAACACTTATAACCTTGAAGCAACTATTAAACATATCATCTTCAGTTTTCAACATTTGATATCGGTTCATGTAGTTTGCATTTACACATATTCTAACTAAAGAATGTGAATACATGTTCCTTGTTATTTCAACTATTTTACAAAATTAATAGAATGCCATACAACATAATACATGTATGACCATATGTGAGCTTGATAAGTACATAATATAAGATAGGACGAAAAAATTCTTTAGAAAAGAAACTTCGAGAACAGAAAAACTTCTTAACTAGGGACAAACGTGTACAAGTATGAACAGATTTACCTAATGGAACACCTTAAGCACCATGCTCTTGTTTCTGATATTGCTGAGGAACTAATTATTTCTTCATGGAGGATCAATTATTAACAAGAACACTTTCTTTTCTCAGTTTGAGATGAGAAGGAGGAAAACTAGTAGCTGTAGGAAGGGGTAAGAAGAAGATGCATGTTGTGTATGACATGGTGGATAGTACAAAGGGAGGAAAAGTAGTACTTGTACTCTATAGTAAACTAATCATGACATGGCAATGTGTTGTCTTGTCATACAGTAAAGATATTTCGACTACTTTCGCTGTGAATCAATTGAGCACTTTTGTCAGTGTAGAGAGCTATATCCATAGTACTATGTTTACTTGGCTTCCACAGGAAGATTAGTGGGTAACTTGCACTCTGCGTTGAATTGAAGAATACCTGCCTGCCTACCAACTTTCTTCATGATTAGACAATACATATTAATTCTCACATGTAGTATAATATATTTCATATGTGTGAATTGTGATTTCTAAGATCTGCCAACTTTACAATTCACGTGAAAAAAGATTATTTTTTAATAAAGATGAAAACCTTAGAATTATATATTGAAATAAGTAGATCCCATGTATATAAAGCTCTCTTGCATAATCACATTTACATGAATTAATTTTTATATTAGAAAACCTCCATCTAGTTATGTTCATACTACTTTCATATATTACATAATCATATATCACATGAATCACATGCTAAAATTTTAAAAAATAATCCATGTGATTGTAGCTTAATTTTGGAATACATATTAAATTTTATCATTATGTACCTTGTTCAAAAATTTAATAATACTTTCATAGCATTTTCACACTTCATAGTTACAAAGGATTCAAGACTTTATATCAATTTCACATTTTTTGTATACATTTCATAATTAAATGAAACTTCAAATTTTTTTAGTTATAATTTCAGAACTATTTTATTTATAGAATAACATGTATTATCAAATTTTGTGGAATTATTACTTATAATTTCCAAACATGCTTGTTGTTTGCCAACTTGCTTAATATTTTCAAATATTTTAACAATTTCACATGCTTCTGCATTACAAATTAGTTTCACAAATTTTACATGTAAAAAATATAATACACATGTATTTACATTCCACGTATGATGTAGATGTTGAAAGTCAAATTTTTCTGCACAAGTACAGATGAAAGGTTCTGTCACCCCCTTGGTATCCGCATAGACTTTTAGGCCACTAGCTTTAACACTGTCGACTTTATGAAGACATGACAACTTGTAGCAACCTACACGCTATCAATAGATCTTTATCATAGCTTGGTACAAAATATCTAAGCATATTTTTTACCATTGTGTGTAACATCCCAAAATTCTAAATTTTGGAATGTTATATTAAATAAATAGTTTTGATTGATTATTTGTTTGTTGTGTGATTGATTGTGTGAAATTGAGTGGAATTTGAAACTTTTTGAAACTTGAATGAGAGGGAATGAAATGACTTTCCCAAACTTTCTTCCTTGCATTTTAATCCCCATGAATTCAAATTCATTTCATCACAAAAACCCTAGAGTGAATACGATATGACTTCTTCCATTTAAAAAATGAAAAGGGTTTTGAAAAGATTTGAATTCCATTTGGAATATTTCAAATTCGGAAACTTTATGCAACTCAATGATTTTCACAAGAGAAGATAAAATGACTTCTTCAATTATATGAAATATGAGTTGGAAGTTACAAAGAATCAAATTGAAATTCATTTGGAAGTATTTTGAAACCACTTTCAATTTGGAGTTATTTGGTTTTTATTCAAATTATTTTTCTCCAAAAATAAAATATATGGAAAATAGGGTAAAATGATTCCCTCTAGTAGAAAAGTAGAGAAAAATGAGTTTGAAATCATTTTGGTATTTTAAAATATTTTTTTATTTGGTTTTTAAATGAACCACTAGTACTATTCAATTTATTTAATTTTTTGTTAAATTTACTTGCCGCTGAAAATATGTTCAAGATTTAGGAAATATTTTTTTGAAAATTTTGATATATAATATGCCTATTTATAATTTTATTTTTATTTTAGTTATTCAGTTTTTCCTTTTCTGTTTCAATTTAAAAAAACAAAAACTGCGCATGCGCCTGGAACTAACTGTTGCCCACGTGCGCAACATAGTGGCATCGGGCGCCCCATCATTTTTTTCTTTCTTCTATCCTACATGGGCCAGGCCCAGCCAGCCATTTTTTTTTCTTTTCATTTTTCACTTTGGACAAATTTTGTTAAAAAAAACGCAGCGCAGCCCGCGCTGTGCATGCGCGTGGCCGACCGAAGTAAAGGCCCATACGGTGCCTTTCCCTTTCTTTTCTCCTCTTTTCGTATATATTTAGTCCCACATTGCCTAGCGTTTGACCTTCGCATAACTCTTCCACCTATCAATATATACCCATAGAGCCCCAAAAATCATCCAACTCGGGTTAAATCAATCTTTTGGTTTAACTAGCTTTCCACAAAATAAAATATTATTTCTTCTCTCCGACGGGAATTTTTGAAGTCGTCTTTTCTCTCTGAAGTCATCTCTTCTCTGCGTTCTAAAGGTACTCTCTTCGTATTTTCCTTTACTCCTGTAGTTTATTATTTCTAGACTAGAATACGGTAGAAATCTAGTTTTCCTTCAAGTTATTTATTTTTTTCGTAGGATCTTATGGGTAGAATAGTTAGTTTATCAATTAGTCTCTGTATTTACATTTTAGCTCTAGAATTCTTTAGCCGTAGCTATTTCTTTTCCATAAAACAGCTTGGCCCTTATTTTTCAAATGACCATAACTTTTTACTCGTTTAGTCCCCAAAAGTGTTCACACTCCGTTCTAAGCTGATTCAATGCTATATTGAATTACTTGTATCTTTTGTTTCATTGATTCTTTTCCTACATGTAAATATTGACTTCCTATATACAGTAGCAATTCATATCCATCATACTTCGATTCAGATACCTTTGAATTTCTGAATTCCAATTATATTCACGCTTTGTTACGCTATAACTTGCGTTGTAGTGCTCCGTTTCAATTGAATCTTTTTGTAAACAAATTCTTATGGCATATGCTATCTATCAAGTAACATTCATGTAGTTCTCCTTATACTTTGGATCATCTTCCATAGTGTCTTCAACCTATGCTTATAAAGCAATAGTTCATCATCCTTTAACCCTTTTGAGTTGATTCTTTCACCTTTCACCTTACAACACCATAAGAACTTTCTTTTCCTATTTAACCTTAGTACGTTGTTATTTTCGCGCTATGACATATTTTGTTCCTATGTTCTTTTGGTTCTTCTTTTTGGCATGAGTGTTTACTAGATTTTATTCGTTTACGATAGATTTTCTCGGAGTGTGACGAGTAGATTATTAGAATTGTGAGAGCGATAAACTTCATCAACTATACCAGGCAAGTTCACTTTGACCATGCTTTTCATACCTATGTTTTTATTGCATTTAGTATCACCATTCATAATCCCTCCAGTAGTGATATTGAATTCTTGTAGTTGAGTAGAATGCATGAGGTAGGAACCCATCTCCCTGATTACCAAGCCCGGGACGTTATGTAGTTTAAATGCTACGCTATAGTAGACGGGGTTGGTACGAGTGTTCGGGAGTGGTGTGAGAATGGAGGACTCTACGTCAATGATGACAACTCCATGCTGGAATCTGCAAGGACTGCACCTTCGAGGCCTCAAGACTTCAAGACTCGAGACAAGAATTCAATACACACTACTGGGTGAAGGACGGTTGACGGGCACCCTGGAGAAACCAGTGAGGCCGGGATGCATGGAGAAGCGCCATGACATCTTGCGGAAAGCTTCACCCAGACTCAAAGAGACGGAAGAATGCTTCATGCCCGGAAGCTTACCTGTGCAACCGCAAGTCATTATGGGCTCTGGCTTGGTTGACCTTAGTGGTTACTCTGGCTGGGACGGTGCTAGCAGATGTAGAACTACGATAGGATTGGATGAGCACCGGACAGTGGTCAGAGGAACTCTTCGGAAGACCATGTTTCGATCATCCTGTTCTCAAACATCATGAAGTGCGAGGACGAAACGGGAAGGATCGAATCTTGCGGGTAAAGTGTACAAACCTCTGTAGAGGGTTTAAACCTAATCGATTAGCCGTGTCCCCGATTACGGACAACTTGAGCCTCTGCACTTGGATCTATCTCTGAACTCTCAACACCGGACTGATAACTTAATTGTGGGCAACTTATGATTGTTCTGGGCTATGAGACATCGGTTGGCGGAACCATGTCATGATAGAAAACTCTGTAGTACAGACTCCTGATATTCCTTTGATGTAGGGAAAATAAAACCAGCTTTTACGCAAAACAAAACTCATACACAGAGCCACAAAGCCAATTTGCATATAGTATAGTTTTATCATCTGTTTTCTCATGTTGTGATCTTGCCGGTACATTCAATGTACTGACCTACACGGCTGTAATGTATCATGTTGTAGATACTTTCTTCCGACGAGTAAGAGTACGGTACAGGGTTACGGTCTACACTCAACCTGCCAATGGCGTTGATGGGACTCCACACCCGACTATTTGTTTCCGCTGACAATTACAGGTATATATCAGTTTTACGTTATTTATACATGTGATTGCACTTTGATATATACATTGATGTACTGTGTGTGCCAGCATACTGATCCAGGGATGGCACAGATACACAGAGGCTTGACCGTTTGAGGTCGGGTCGCTACAGATATGGTATGAGAGCACATGTTGACTGTAGGACGTGACCCTAGAAATCGGAAAGCCCTAGGACAGGATATTTCTAAAACTTTGTTTTTAAAAAGACCGTTACTTCTCATCTTTTCTGATTTTACCACAAACTCCCTCTTACCTCAAATATTTAGAATATACCCTTTACCCTTCTGACCACACGAAGGATCAACTGAAGCCGCTCCAAGAAGAACAAGATATCGGACAACTGATGGCCACTTCAGAGTAAAGAGTATTTCACCATACATTTCGGAGAAAGAAGCTACAACCGTTGAAGACTCGAAGAAATTGAAGACTCTGAAGATTTATTTGACCTTTAGAAGACCAAACCCCTGTTATATACTTACGTTAGATTGCAACGATTGTGAGCTGTCATTTGTTTGATGTTTTACCGACAGCCACAAAATAAAACCCGTTTCTTCAAAACTTTTGTTTGTATTGTGTGTATATCCCTCCATTCTTCTCTCGTATCTCATCCCAAAACCCTTGGACCCATAGATGATGAATGAAGTTGGACTGGTATTCTCTAGACCGATGCCTAAGTTGGAGGCAGAGTTATGGATTAAAAACATGGAGGATCAATTCGGGAAAAATTTGATTGCAAGAAAGTATGAGGTTCAATACGCTCTTCAGTATTTTACCGGGAGTGCTGCAACCTGGTGGAAAATGCATCAAGCCATACAAGGATGCAATGGAGCAAAAACCTGGGAGGAATTCAAGAAGACTCTATTGAGATCACGTCTCATCCGAAAGCACTGTGATAACCTGATGAAGAAACCTTGTGCCTGCAAGATTTGCGGAGAAATAGGACACACCCATGAAGAACACAAGAATGGATGCCCTCATTGTGAGGAAAATCACTCAGCCAAAGAATGCCCGACTGGGCAGGTTACTTGTTTCCTGTGTGAAGGAACTAGGCACTACCCTGCTCAATGTCACGTTTACCCCAAGGTACAAGAAGTTATCAATCAGCAGAAAGAAGCCCTCATGGAAAGTTTAGAAGCACCTGTGATGAAGGAAGCTATTGAAGACCCTCATGGTGAAGGCCTAAACAGATTTTTCGCCCAAGCTTGCTATTCATGTGGAGAAGAAGGACATTTCTCACAGTATTGCCCAAAGGAAAGCCAAGAGTATCTCCGAGACTTCCAGACAGCAGAAGTAAAGTTTGACCCTCAGGAAAGAGAAGCTCTGATAATTACGGAGAGACACAAGAAGAGAAGACAAAGGCATCCCCAGAACAACCCAATTTCTGCGGAGAAGGACCTGAGTAATATCACTTGTTACCGGTGCAAGGATTTAGGTCATTACGCTGATAAATGTCCAGAGAAGAAGCCAAGAACCCAAAGAGCAGACACGATCCCCAAGAAGCCCAAAGACTTGTTAGAAGTCATCTGTTTTCGCTGCAAGGAAGCAGGACATTATGCTACTAAATGTCCAGACAAGATGAAAGCTGGAGCTGAGTAGTTGGAATTTTGATATTGGTAATAAGTGTAGTAGGAAGCAATTTACTTTCATGAGTACAATGAGTTGAGTTATGTAATGGATGCTCAGAGATTGTAATGAATTCATGAAATCAATAAAGTTAATGTGTCATGATTTCTTACATGGAATTTTTTTGAGTTGTTACTCTAAAAACACAGATGTTGACCATTTTCAAGGATATGAGAAATATGGTCTACAGATGGATTTGTGTATTACATTTTAAGGGTGGTAGTACCCTGTGGGAACACCTGACCAATGGAAAGGATAATTATATTCCACAGACTAGAGTTCAGACAAAAACAAATAGTTGGAGTTTTGCTTTTGATATGATAGTTATGAAGAAATGGAGTAATATTGGATTTAAAGGAGATGTAATGTTGGAATATGGAACAATTGTAACTCCCAGGATAAGTTAAAGTTGTGCAAGTATTGAAGTGGACCCATAACCCACAGGCCTAGGAATTAATAAGGATCGAGTACCCCCCCCCCCCCCACCTGGAAGAAGAAATTTTGGAAGAAGTTGTGAATTGATCAGCAGACGTTTCTTAGGAGGTTACGAAAACCTGAGAGTTGTGAAGTAACGATAGATGTTTCATTCAGCTTGCAGAAACAATGGTTTACCCGAACCCAGTTCGAGGACAAGAGAAATTCTGCAATGCTTGTGAGACTGCCCGAGTGTTAGAAATACGAGATTCGCTAAACCTTATGCAGGGTAATGATCTGGGTGCGGAATGGATTGATCACCATACCGACTTACTCTTATCATTCGCTCTTGCTATTTGGAATGGTAAATCTGAGTGACTTACCCATAGTAGAGAGACGACGAGGTCAAAACCTTTTTTAAACCCTAGAATGGTAGGACGATTGATCCGTGTACAGGCAACCGTTGCCAATCGTAGGATATACGGTGAGATTCAACCCAGACCATTTTCCTGCAGGAGAAACCGGTAATGGTGGGCCACCATGAGATTTCGCTAGTTGTTTAGTATTGGCGACAGACCCGTCAGATAAGAAGACCAAGTATCGGAAGAACCTTACCATGAAGAAGGGATACAAGATTTTGAAGAAAACGTTATGCTCTACCGAAAGATTCCGAAGATGTGAGAAGACCGACATTGCATACCGAAAGGATGGAGTACATGAGTTCCGTCGGAACCATAACCCTGCTTTTAAGTGTGGTAGCACACTAGACCTTCCCGGTCAATGGATTTGCTAGAACACCCCAAACCCTAACCTTTTTCTTTCTAGCCTCTTCGAATCTCGAGGACGAGATTCATTTTAAGTGTGGTAGGTTTGTAACATCCAAAAATTCTAAATTTTGGAATGTTATATTAAATAAATAGTTTTGATTGATTATTTGTTTGTTGTGTGATTGATTGTGTGAAATTGAGTGGAATTTGAAACTTTTTGAAAGTTGAATGAGAGGGAATGAAATGACTTTCCCAAACTTTCATCCTTGCATTTTGATCCTCATGAATTCAAATTCATTTCATCACAAAAACCCTAGAGTGAAGATGATATGACTTCTTCCATTTAAAAAATGAAAAGGGTTTTGAATAGATTTGAATTCCATTTGGAATATTTCAAATTCGGAAACTTTATGCAACTCAATGATTTTCACGAGAGAAGATAAAATGACTTCTTCAATTATATGAAATATGAGTTGGAAGTTACATAGAATCAAATTGAAAGTCATTTGGAAGTATTTTGAAACCACTTTCAATTTGGAGTTATTTGGTTTTTATTCAAATTATTTTTCTCCAAAAATAAAATATATGGAAAATAGGGTAAAATGATTCCCTATAGTAGAAAAGTAGAGAAAAATGAGTTTGAAATCATTTTTGTATTTTAAAATATTTTTTATTCGGTTTTTAAATGAACCACTAGTACTGTTCAATTTATTTAAATTTTTATTAAATTTACTTGCCGCTGAAAATATGTTCAAGATTTAGGAAATATTTTTCTGAAAATTTTGATATATAATATGCCTATTTACAATTTTATTTTTATTTTCGTTATTTAGTTTTTCCTTTTTTGTTTCTATTTTAAAAAAACAAAAACTGTGCATGCGCCTGGAACTAACTGTTGCCCACGTGCGCAGCATAGTGGCATCGGGCGCCCCATCATTTTTTTTCTTTCTTCTATCCTACATGGGCCAGGCCCAGCCAGCCATTTTTTTTTCTTTTTGTTTTTCACTTTGGACAAATTTTGTTAAAAAAAAACGCAGCGCAGCCCACGCCGTGCATGCGCGCGGCCGGCCGAAGTAAAGGCCCATACGGTGCCTTTCCCTTTCTTTTCTCCTCTTTTCGTATATATTTAGTCCCACATTGCCTAGCGTTTGACCTTCGCATACCTCTTCCACCTATAAATATAGACCCATAGAGCCCCAAAAATCATCCAACTCGGGTTAAATCAATCTTTTGGTTTAACTAGCTTTCCACAGAATAAAATATTATTTCTTCTCTCCGACAGGAATTTTTAAAGTCGTCTCCTCTCTCTGAAGTCGTCTCTTCTCTGCGTTCTAAAGGTACTCTCTTTGTATTTTCCTTTACTCCTGTAGTTTATTATTTCTAGACTAGAATACGGTAGAAATCTAGTTTTCCTTCAAGTTATTTTTTTTTTTCGTAGGATCTTATGGGTAGAATAGTTAGATTATCAATTAGTCTCTGTATTTACATTTTAGCTCTAGAATTCTTTAGCTGTAGCTATTTCTTTTCCATAAAACAGCTTGGCCCTTATTTTTCAAATGACCATAACATTTTACTCGTTTAGCCCCCAAAAGTGTTCACACTCCGTTCTAAGCTGATTCAATGCTATATTGAATTACTTGTATCTTTTGTTTCATTGATTCTTTTCCTACATGTAAATATTGACTTCCTATATACAATAGCAATTCATATCCATCATACTTCGATTCAGATACCATTGAATTTCTGAATTCCAATTATATTCACGCTTCGTTACGCTATAACTTGCGTTGTAGTGCTCCGTTTCAATTGAATCTTTTTGTAAACAAATTCTTATGGCATATGCTATCTATCAAGTAACATTCATGTAGTTCTCCTTATACTTTGGATCATCTTCCATAGTGTCTTCAACCTATGCTTATAAAGCAATAGTTCATCATCCTTTAACCCTTTTGAGTTGATTCTTTCACCTTTCACCTTACAACACCATAAGAACTTTCTTTTCCTATTTAACCTTAGTACGTTGTTATTTTCGCGCTATGACATATTTTGTTCCTATGTTCTTTTGGTTCCTCTTTTGGCATGAGTGTTTACTGGATTTTATTCGTTTACGATAGATTTTCTCGGAGTGTGACGCGTAGATTATCAGAATTGTGAGAGCGATAAACTTCATCAACTATACCAGGCAAGTTCACTTTGACCATGCTTTTCATACCTATGTTTTTATTGCATTTAGTGTCACCATTCATAATCCCTCCAGTATTGATATTGAATTCTTGTAGTTGAGTAGAATGCATGAGGTAGGAACCCATCTCCCTGATTACCAAGCTCGGGACGTTATGTAGTTTAAATGCTACGCTATAGTAGACGGGGTTGGTACGAGTGTTCGGGAGTGGTGTGAGAATGGAGGACTCTACGTCAATGACGACAACTCCATGTTGGAATCTGCAAGGACTGCAGCTTCGAGGCCTCAAGACTTCAAGACTCGAGACAAGAATTCAATACACACTACTGGGTGAAGGACGGTTGACGGGCACCCTGGAGAAACCAGTGGATGGCCGGGATGCATGGAGAAGCGCCATGACATCTTGCGGAAAGCTTCACCCAGACTCAAAGAGACGGAAGAATGCTTCATGCCCGGAAGCTTACCTGTGCAACCGCAAGTCATTATGGGCTCTGGCTTGGTTGACCTTAGTGGTTACTCTGGCTGGGACGGTGCTAGCAGATGTAGAACTACGGTAGGATTGGATGAGCACCGGACAGTGGTCAGAGGAACTCTTCGGAAGACCATGTTTTGATCGTCCTGTTCTCAAACATCATGAAGTGCGAGGACGAAATGGGAGGGATCGAATCTTGCGGGTAAAGTGTACAAACCTCTACAGAGGGTTTAAACCTAATTGATTAGCCGTGTCCCCAGTTACGGACAACTTGAGCCTCTGGACTTGGATCTATCTCGGAACTCTCAACACCGGACTGATAACTTAATTGTGGGCAACTTATGATTGTTCTGGGCTATGAGACATCGGTTGGCGGAACCATGTCATGATAGAAAACTCTGTAGTATAGACTCCTGATATTCCTTTGATGTAGGGAAAATAAAACCAGCTTTTACGCAAAACAAAACTCAGACACAGAGCCACAAAGACAATTTGCATATAGTATAGTTTTATCATCTGTTTTCTCATGTTGTGATCTTGCCGGTACATTCAATGTACTGCCTACACGGCTGTAACGTATCATGTTGCAGATACTTTCTTCCGACGAGTAAGAGTACAGTACAGGGTTACGGTCTACACTCAACCTGCTAATTGCGTTGATGGGACTCCACACCCGACTATTTGTTTCCGCTGACAATTATGAGGTATATATCAGTTTTACGTTATTTATACATGTGATTGCACTTTGATATATACATTGATGTACTGTGTGTGCCAGCATACTGATCCAGGGATGGCACAGATACACAGAGGCTTGACCGTTTGAGGTCGGGTCGCTACATTGTGCTCATGAAATAAAAATTTAAAAAATGTATCTGATAACGTACAAAACATCAGCCATAGTCGGTTGTTCATTCATGGTTATAATTTTTGTTATAAGAAACCATGTTTTAATATCTTTTTAAATTTTTTGTAACATTGTTTTACACATATTAATTTATCCCTATTTTATGCAAACAATTTATATAGTAGAATTCACTCATCATTTAGGATGTACTTTATGGAAAACTTCCACTATGAAAAAATGTTGTACTTATGTTATATAAAATTATTTCAACACTTCATATTTTATTAAATATTTTTCATATGATTCACATGATTCATCACAATTCATATAACACATGATTCAGTTGAAAAAATTTAAGCACATAATTCATGTCCTCCTAGCTTTCTTATGTAATTACATTTAACATTAACCCATTTCACATGTCCAATTAAATTCAGTTAATAGATCATGTTCTCCTACTTGTATTTTAGGAAACATCTAGTTATTTTCATACAATTTGCATTTAATACATAATTATAAACATATAACACATTTTATATTTTAGGAAACACCCATCTAGTTATTTTCAACAATTTGCATATATAATACATAATCACATACACTGATTCACATGATAACATTTACAGATCATTCATGTTCTCCTAGCTTTGTTTTTGAATTACATATAAAATTGTATGGTTGAACTAAATATGTGTTAATTATATATTTTATATATTAATTCTGTACCATTATAAATAGTTTGATACTACTTTCATTGCATTTCACACTTCATAGTTCATGTATTAGTTATTATTTTACATTTCATAGTTCATGTATTATTTAATAGTTCACACTTCATAGTTCATGTCTTAGTTATAATTTCCAATGAAGTCATTATACAAATTACACATTTTGTTTCTATAGTAATTTTCTAAATTTCATTTTCACATGTTGTAAACTCGTATTTCACAAGTAATTCATATCACATATTGTCCATGTATTAGTTATAATTTCCATCCATGCTTGTATTTGGTTAACATGCTGTTGCATTACAAATTAATTTCACAAAATTTAGAAGTGAAAGCTATAATACATTTATAGTTATATTTCACGTAAGATGTAGTTCTACAAAGTTAAAAAATTTCACAAAAAGGACTGCCGAAAGGTGCTATCACTTCATTGGTATCTGCGTAGACTTTTATGCCTCTATGGCCACACTATGCACTTTATCAAGACGTGAAAAGTTGCACAATTCTACACGCTACCAACACATATTTATCACAACACCCTTCAAACTATCTAAGCATTTTTTTACCATTTTTCTGATGAGTTAAAAAGTAAAAAAATGAAACTGCTAGCCTACAAAAGACCACCCACACTCGGTATTACATTCATTCCTTCAAGTTTTGTTTTATGAAAAACTGTGTTCTAAACAAGTGTTTTATAGATGGAATACTACAATGATGTGAGCTTTTTCTTCTTATCTGTTCTATCCTATGTGCAATGTACTTATGAGAATTTGTTTAAATATCTTTATTAGGGTGTTGGTGAAGTAGTTTTTGATGATGTAATGTATAGAACTGCCAAAGATAAACGTTGGAATGGCATAGATCAATATACACTAAGAAGATGCATTCACAATCTTAGACCTGCTCGACGTGTAGCATGGGGCAGAGAGAATGGCATACGATGTTTTCTTGGTTGCCCTCTTCAGGTATTTAAAAGTCTCTATTGTAGTCCAAATATATCACTTTCATTTTCAATTTGTTAATGTAATAACTTTTATTTGACATGAAGGGTGATGAATGTGCTTGGAGCTGTTGGGTAGACCCTATAACACCCCCAGTGGTTAACTACAGTAATCACCCTTTTGATTATGCCATGTCATCATGTTTAACAGTGCATGATCATCATTAGCATTCTATTGCTTTTCAACTCCTAACTCAAAATCCAAATTTAAATGAAAGTGGAAAATAAAAGTTGTCCAACATAAAAACTAAATTGTTCATTAAATAGCAAATAAATCAGAGACAATTCTAAAATTGAAACCAACATTATTGAAAATGGGTAGGTGGCTTGAAGATCCTCAAACAGTGGCTGAAAAACAATATTAATTAACCTTTTATTTAATCTAAACTAAATATGAAGTGATGTTTTGCGCAAACTAGTTTTTGGTGTTAGGGTATAGTGTACTGCTAATTATGGGATAGGTCACACTTTTTACTAAATGCATATAGTGCCCAAACAATTAGCAAACAGAAAAGAAATTAGAAAAAGAAAAAGGAAAAGAAACCCACTGTGCCTGGGTCGTGAGTGCACAGTGCGGCCCGACCCACCTAGCTCTTCCCCTACCCCGCACTGCTCACCCGTGCTGCCTCGTTGTCGAGCACCTGACGCGCGCGCACCCGCGCCCCGGCCCCTCTCTCTCCCGCTCGACAGCGCGCGCCCTCGCTCGCCGTGGACAAAGGGGCCGCCCCCAGTGCACCCCCTGGACTCCTGGCCATTTCTTTCCCCTCGCTCGCCACCATCCCTCTTGGTTTTCTCTGCCCGAGCGCGGGCATCGACGCACCGCCATGGCCGCCATGGCCAACAGCTCCCCCGAGCCCTGTGGAGGTGTTCTGGAGCTCCACGCGCCTCCTCCTCGTCGACCCCTGCTAGCCGTTCGAGCCGAGCGACGCCATAGAGACGCAATCGCCTCATCGTCAACCTTCGGTCAACGAGCTCGCCGCCGACGATTTGCGCCATCCCTGCGCTTCCGGTCACCCAAGGGCCTGTCTTGTGCCGCCCGGTGAGCCTCCGCCTTGCTTTCCCTCCTCCCCTGCGCTCCCGCGACCTCTAGCCTCCCTACCGAACCGAGCCGAAGCTCGGCTCCGCCACTGTCGCTGCACATGAGCTCCGCGAGCTCTCCACCACGCGCGCGTGCAACAGGCGCGCTCCCGAGCGCCTCTGGAGTCGAACGCCGCCCATAACTAGGCCATTGGTCCACTCCCGCCTCGTCCCCGAACGGAGCCCGAAGCCACCCCCGCCTCTCTTGTCGCCGGCGCCGTTTCCGGCCATCTTCGGCCACGACACCACCACCACCGGGCGCGGCGTGGACTGGCCGTTCCATAGCATGAAACCGCGCTCAAAACCCTCCACCACAGCGAGTTTTCGAGCTCGCCGGAGCTCTCGGCTGCGTTCGGCGCTCGCCGGCGCGTCTCCGGCGGCCGGCGCCGACGTGGCGCCGTGGGCCCCGCCCCTGTGTGGCTGGCACTGGGCCCCGCGGGCCCAGTTGACTGGTCAGCGCTGCTGACTGGGCACAGTGGCCCACTGACATGTGGGTCCCGCTCTTTTAATTCAATTTTAAAAATAAATAAAAATGTTAATTAATTAATTAGTTAATTAAACCATAATTAGACATTGACTAAGGGGGGCCACCCCTAATTAATCCTGCTTAGTTTAAACTCAACACTGGATTAACTAATGTGACACTGACATGTGGGCCCCACTGTCAGGTTTGACTTTGGTCAAACCCTGTTGACTGCTGACGTCAGCAATACGTCACGATGACGTCACCCCCGTACTGTTCTGGATAATTCAAATTTAAATAAATATTTAAATTCCAGAAATTAATAAAACTTTAGAAAATCATGTCTTTTAAACCGTAACTCCGATGAAAATAATTTATATATGAAAAATGGTCAGAAAAATCCCACGAATCCGAATACGCTACCCACATACCTGTTAGATGCCTCTAACTATCTGAACATGCAACTTTTTGCCTGTTTCGGATAGATGAATAGTGCATGACCCTAATAAAATAATTCCAAACAAATTCCTAAAATAACTAAAAGACTTAGACGTGTCTTCAGGCAACCCTGCACTGCACGTTAGCATAGCCTGCTCCGTGTTGCTTATGTTGTCGTGTATTTACTTGTTTCCTCCCCCTCTTCTCTCTCGTTAGACCCCGACACCGATGTCATCCCCGAGGCCGACGCAGCTCAGGAGCCCCGATCGACTACGGTGTTGACGACCCCTCCTTCTTGCCAGAGCAACCAGGCAAGCCCCCCCTTTGATCATCCCGATATCGCCCATTCTATTTCGCATGCTTGCATTAGAATTGCTGCTGCTACTGCTTTACCTATTCTAATGCATAGCCGGTTTATTGTAACCTACTGTTGATAATTACCTGCATATCCTAAACTGCTTAGTATAGGCGGGGTAGAGACCTATTAGTGACCCCACTTATCCCGACTGCCCCGCTGGATTTTCCGAAGACCCGATCAACAGGATTGAAGACCAGGCCCCGACACCGCACATCACCCCCCTTAGTTGTAACGACACTGCAGCGTTACTATCGAGTGCCGAGGGTGAAACCTCTTGTAGCACTCCTGATGTTAACTCTGTAGAGCAGCTATTTGGTCGTGGTCATCGAGGGTGATTCCTCCTTCACCACTTCAGGTAACAACGCTGTCGTGCAACACATCAAGTGTGAACCCAGTGAGGGTGATTCCTCCGAGTTCACCTTGACGGAGACATCGAGTAGGAATCCAACGAGGGTGATACCTCAGATTCCCCTGATGTTATGGACACACGGTTACTTGGACTTTACACTGTTACTTGGTTAGGCGGGTCGGCCCTGAGGTGTACCCGCGTGCGCCTAAGAGGCGAGTGTTGTGAAGACGGGTGCCTGTGTGGTGCCCGAGTGAGAATACGAGGCGCGGCCGGGCATTCTTAACCCTTGCAGCAATTCCTCGAGATGGGGCGACGGGGTCACATCTTTCGTGAGTCTCTGCTCATTACCGCAAGCCCAAGGTACTAACGATTTGGATATTTGATCCGAGCAGGCCTCTGGCCTGATAGCACTAACCATCACGTGGGCATAGTATGGGCGTTCTGCATCGTAGCATTAGCCGACAGTTCTGTCAGACGTCCAGTTCAGCATTGTGGCACGGTCGGATCGTACCGACCCTCCGAGGCGGTGCTGGTATCCACCCTGCACACAACAACCCGGAGTGCACAGGGCGATGGCCCAAGACCCCTGAGTGCTTAGGATGTAGACCGGCGGGGACCTCTCTGCTGAGCTTTAGGTAGGGCTGCGGTGTGTCGTTTGGCCGAGGCCGGGCATGACCCAGGAAAGTGTGTCCGGCCGGAGTTAATCGAGCGTGTTGGGTAAGTTGGTGCACCCCTGCAGGGAAGAAAACTTCTATCGATAGCCTGTCCTACGGTAAAGGACACTCGGAGTTGTATCCTGATTGATACAATTTAGAACTGGATACTTGGATACTATGGCTCTGGGATTGCTTCTCGCAGGGAGTCGAGAAGGGATCTCAGGATGAGGTTGATGACTGTATGGCTCTGGGATTGCTTTCTCGCAGGGAGTCGAGAAAGGATCTCTGGGTGAGGATGAGACTTAATGATACTGCTACATTATATTGTACTGTTCTACTCTCTTCTACTGCTGCAAGACCGCTGAAGATGCTAGTCTTCGATAGGACTAGGTCTTCTCTCTATTCTGGCATTTCTGCAGCCCAGTCCACATATACAGCCTCCCCTTGAAAATGTTGCATATGTAGTGTAGATCCTTGCTTGCTGAGTACTTCTGAGTACTCACGGTTGCTTTGTTTTCCTTTTCTCCCCATATCAATTTGACGTGACCAAGATGACGGAGCCCCTGAGACAGATGCCCCGTCGATCGACTACTACTACTACTACCCCAAGGATGGATGCTTCTACGAGTTGGCTGACGACCAGGAGTAGGATCGGAGGGTCCCAGGCAGGAGGCCTACGCCTTTCGATCGTAGTGTTTTACTTTGCCCCGCCTTTCTAAAGGCCTTTCTGTGCTTTCTTTTATATCTGTACTCAGATATCTAATGCTTCCGCTGACGCTTGTACGCAAGCTTATGTATTCGAGCCCTCGAGGCCCCTGTCTTGTAATATAAAGCTTGTATGACTTTATTTATGTTTTAGAGTTGTGTTGTGATATCTTCCCGTGAGTCCTTAGGCTTGATCGTGTGCATTTGCGTGTATGATTAGTGCATGATTAGGCCGGGGGCGTCACAAGTTGGTATTAGAGCCGACTGACTATAGGAACCCCCTTTCCAACTCTTTGGCCGAAGTTGAGTCTAGTGGCCTAAAAACTGTTTTACTAACTTGGCTGTGTGGCTTACGGGCCCATGTCGCCAATTGGGTGGTATTAGTATCTTTTACTCCTCGACCTTTACTCTGGGACTCTGATCTCTCTTCTATTCGGGTTAAAAATTTTACTAACTCCAACATTAGGTTCTCGTGATCACATCCACCAGGTGTTCTGAATTATTCCCCCCTTGCTCCAAGATTGTGGGCCAGGTTCTGCTTACAGGATCTTCTTATCGAGGGCACCTTATGTTGTCACTTGCAGATTCCTCGCTCCAATAGTTTTCTCCGACGTTGATGTAGCCTTTGCTATGTCTTGTTGTGTACTTCCCTACCGCGTGCCTGCGCGCCACCTAGTTGTCTAGCCCTCCCTTTTCTACTGTCGTAATGCCAGATACTAACCGAGGCTATGTGTGGATTTGAATGTCTGGTGCGAATATGATGAAGTATCTATTGCGCTTCCTTTTGTTGTGCGTGATACTTCATGAATCGTTCCATACACATGCAGTTTTTCTTGCTAA
Organism: Thinopyrum elongatum; assembly: GCA_011799875.1. Taxonomy (NCBI): domain Eukaryota; kingdom Viridiplantae; phylum Streptophyta; class Magnoliopsida; order Poales; family Poaceae; genus Thinopyrum; species Thinopyrum elongatum. The sequence continues at coordinate 332,543,702 of CM022300.1, read as the reverse complement.
ACTGCCCCTGTTGATTTGGCAGGATGGCTGACGATCCTCCACCTCCACCCTATATTGCCGCCATGATGCAGCAGTTTGAACTCAACCGTCAGCAGTTTGAGCTTAACTGTCAGTTTATGACCGGAGTATTGGCTCAATTCCCAACTAAGAATGCTCAGCAACAGAATGCTCCAATAACTCTGCCAGAATTTGTGCGCCTCAATCCGTCCGTTTTCCGCAACTCCACCAATCCTATGGATGCTGATGATTGGCTTCGTGACATCCTGTTTGAGATGGAGTCAGCTAATGTTGCCCCTGACAGTTACATCACCTTTGCGACATTCCACTTGAAGGGTCCCGCTGCTCAATGGTGGGAAAGCCACAAGGCTATGTTGCCTGCAGAGACTGTAACCACTTGGCAGGAATTTCAGTCAGCTTTTCATGCACGTTACATTCCTCAAGGTCTGATGGACCAGAAGAAGCAGGAGTTTCGTAAACTCTCTCAGGGTAAAATGGCTGTGGATGAATATCAGAGGAAATTCCTTGAATTATCCCGCTATGCTGCGGATGACATCGACACTGACACTCACAAGCAGGAGAAATTCCGTGAAGGACTGCGTACCGATATAAAACTTGCACTTGCTGTCCATTATTTCACAGACTTCGCAACACTTGTCAGCAAATCTTTCCAAGTTGAAACAGCTCTGACAGAATGCCAGGAGTCGCTCAAGCGCACTCATGGAGCTGGCTCATCCTCGGGTCAGCCAGTTCAGAAACGTCGAGTCTGGATTCCCCACAATGTTTACCACCGACCTGCTCCAACACCAAGACCGTCTTATGTTGCACCTCGTCTGCCTTCACCGCCGAGACAGCTTACGGTTCATGATGGACCGCCTAATGCTATGGCTTCCCCTCAAGTTGCGCCACTTCCTTCTAATGGTCGTAAGAAGGGTTGTCGAAACCGCCGATTCAGAAACCGTAATACCATACCGTCTGCTATTGTACTTGGCTATGCCAATCACGTCAATGCTGAAAAGGCTCAGAAGGAACCGACTATCGTGCTGGGAACACTCTCTGTGAATTTAGTACCGGCCTCTGTTCTCTTCGATTCAGGAGCATCGCATGCTTTTGTGTCCGAACAATTTGCTCAGTCACATGAGTTATACCTAGAAGAATTACCCACTCCTCTAATGGTTCAGTCCCCGAGATCCAAGTGGCAAACCACAATGCTAAGCCCTCACAACCACATCGAGATTGGAGGTCTACTTTTTCCGGTTTCTGTCATTGTACTTGGACCTTCCGACATAGACATTATTCTTGGTATGGACTGGTTGACAGCCCATAATGCTTTGATTGACTGTGCTACTAAGACAGTCCAGCTCACACACCCTTCTGGTCAGGTGATCAATTACTCAGCCCGAATAGCTCAAGATGCTGAAAGCCAGATATATGTTCTGAATGCATTGAATGCTTCACCTCTTGAAGGCATCGAGAACGTTCCAGTTGTTCGTGAATTTCAAGATGTCTTTCCAGAAGAACTTCCAGGAATACCCCCTGCTAGAGCTGTTGAGTTCGTCATCAACTTGAAACCTGGCACTACCCCTATTGTGAAGCGCCCTTATAAGATGCCTCCGCATCATCTTCTCGAACTTAAGGAAGAAATCGACACGTCACTTAAGAAAGGTTTCATCCGCCCCAGTTCCTCTGCTTGGGGAGCACCTTCACTCTTCGTTAAGAAGAAGGATGGAACTAACCGATTGGTTCAGGATTAACGGCCCATTAACCAAGCTACAATCCAGAATAAATATCCGCTTCCCCGGATCAATGATTTGTATGATCAACTTGCCGGTTCCTCAGTATTCTCTAAGCTTGATTTGAGATTGGGATACCATTAGATCCGTGTTCGCGAAGAGGATATTCCGAAGACTGCATTTGTTACTCGTTATGGCTCCTACGAGTACACTGTCATGTCATTTGGCTTAACAAATGCTCCAGCCACATTCTCCCGCCTGATGAATTATATTTTCATGGATTACCTCGACAAGTTCGTCGTGGTTTATCTGGATGATATTCTGGTATATTCGAAGAATAAGGAAGAACATGCTGAACACCTCTGTCTAGTATGGGAAAGGCTCCGAGAACACCAGTTGTATGCCAAATACTCCAAATGTGAATTCTGGCTTTCTGAAGTAACTTACCTTGGTCATGTGATTTCCAAGGATGGAATTGCTGTTAACCCAGAACGAGTTCAGGCTATTCTTGACTGGACTCCTCCGAAGAACGTCAACCAAGTGAGAAGTTTTCTTGGCCTTGCAAGCTATTACCGTCGATTTGTTGAGAATTTTTCTAAGATTGCTAAGCCTTTGACTGATCTGCTTCACAAAGGCGTTAAGTTTGAATGGACAAAAAAATGTCAGGAAAGTTTCCAGACACTCAAAGACAAGCTGACATCTGCCCCAGTACTATCTCCTCCAGATACCCGCAAAGACTTTGTGATTTATTGTGACGCATCCCGTGAAGGATTAGGCTGTGTCCTAATGCAAGAGCGTAAAGTGATTGCTTATGGCTCTCGTCAGTTGCGCCCACATGAAGAAAATTATCCGGTACATGATCTAGAACTAGCTGCTGTGATCTATGCATTGCAGTTGTGGCGACATTACCTTCTCGGTAATCGTTGCGAGATCTACACGGATCATAAAAGTCTGAAGTACTTGTTCACTCAACCATCTCTAAACCTCCGTCAGCAAAGATGGATGGAGGCCATTGCGGACTATGATTTGGGTATTTCCTATACCCCTGGCAAGGCTAACGTGATGGCTGATGCCTTAAGCCGCAAATCCTATTGCGACAACCTCATGGTTAGGCGAGCTCAACCTCGTCTTTTTGAAAAACTGCGCAAGCTGAATCTGCGTATTGTTCCACAGGGTTCTCTTAATAACCTTGTGATACAACCAGATCTTGAGAAAGCTGTTAAGGATGCGCAAGCTAAAGATGCGGAAATTTATCTCAGAAAATCTTCACCATGAAAAGTACAGGGATTTCTCGCTGTCTGAAGATGGAACCTTGTATTTCAGAAACCGCATTGTCGTACCTCGCTTCGAGCTTATGACTGACAAGGTCATGAAGGAGGCACATGATACCCCGCTGTCTATTCATCCAGGTAGCACCAAGATGTATCGTGATCTCCGTCAAAGGTACTGGTGGTCTAAAATGAAGCAGGACATTGCTCGTTATGTTGCCGAATGTGATGTGTGTCGTCGCGTTAAAGCAGAACATCAGAAGCCTGCTGGAATTTTGCAACCACTTCCTATTCCTTTATGGAAATGGGATAAGGTTCAGATGGATTTCATTACAGGACTTCCCAGGTCACAGAAGGGTCACAATGCTATTCTTGTCGTCGTCGACCAACTCTCTAAAGTTGCACACTTTCTGCCCGTCAAGGAAACTATCACTGCTAGTCAGTTAGCAGAGTTGTATATCTCCAGAATTGTTTCACTCCACGGTATTCCGAAGGAGATTAGTTCGGACTGTGGCGGTCTTTTCACTTCCAAATTCTGTGAAAGTTTTCAAACAACTATGGGAACTCATATTACCTGGAGTTCAGCTTATCATCCCCAATCCCAAGGCCAAGTCAAACGAGTCAATCAAGTGCTTGAAGACATGCTTCGGGCTTGTGTTATATCGTTTGGCAAGAAGTGGGAAGAATCTCTTCCTTATGCGGAATTGTCATATAACAATAGCTATCAAGCCAGCTTGAAAATGGCTCCCTTTGAAGTTCTATATGGACGTAATTGTTGAACCCCTCTGAATTGGTCAGAAACTAGGGAACGACCGCTCGTGGGTCCTGATATTATCCAACACGCCGAAGAGCAAGTTCGTATTGTCCGAGAAAATCTCAAGACGGCACAAGATCGCCAGAAGAGCAACTATGATCGCAAACGATGGGGTTTGACTTATCAACCTGGTGATCAAGTTTATCTGCGTGTCACTCCTATGAAGGGCACTCACCGTTTTGGAATCAAGGGCAAGTTAGCTCCCCGCTACATTGGTCCTTTCCGCATTGTTGCAAGGCGTGGACAGGTGGCATATAAATTGGAATTGCCGCCGCAATTCTCTCATATCCATGACGTCTTCCATGTGTCGCAACTTCGTAAATGCTTCAAGGAATCTCCGCACCGAGCAGTGGATCACGAGGTGCTCGAATTGCAAGATGATCTATCTTATAAGGAGCATCCGATCCGCATTCTCGATGAAGCTGAACGTCGGACCCGTCAGAAGGTTACCAAGTTCCTCAAAGTGCAGTGGTCAAATCATACTAAAGATGAAGCCACTTGGGAACGCGAGGAGAACCTTCGTGCGGAATACCCCGAAATTTTTCCTTCTACCTCTTAATTCTCGGGACGAGAATTCTTGTTAGTAGAGGAGATTTGTAACACCCCCAGTGGTTAACTACAGTAATCACCCTTTTGATTATGCCATGTCATCATGTTTAACAGTGCATGATCATCATTAGCATTATATTGCTTTTCAACTCCTAACTCAAAATCCAAATTTAAATGAAAGTGGAAAATAAAAGTTGTCCAACATAAAAACTAAATTGTTCATTAAATAGCAAATAAATCAGAGACAATTCTAAAATTGAAACCAACATTATTGAAAATGGGTAGGTGGCTTGAACATCCTCAAACAGTGGCTGAAAAACAATATTAATTAACCTTTTATTTAATCTAAACTAAATATGAAGTGATGTTTTGCGCAAACTAGTTTTTGGTGTTAGGGTATAGTGTAGGTCACACTTTTTACTAAATGCATATAGTGCCCAAACAATTAGCAAACAGAAAAGAAATTAGAAAAAGAAAAAGGAAAAGAAACCCACTGTGCCTGGGCCGCGAGTGCACAGTGCGGCCCGACCCACCTAGCTCTTCCCCTACCCCGCACTGCTCACCCGCGCTGCCTCGTTGTCGAGCACCTGACGCGCGCGCACCCGCGCCCCGGCCCCCCCTCTCTCCCGCTCGACAGCGTGCGCCCTCGCTCGCCATGGATAAAGGGGCCGTGCCCAGCGCACCCCCTGGACCCCCGGCCATTTCTATCCCTCGCTCGCCTCCATCCCTCTCGGTTTTCTCTGCCCGAGCGCGGGCATCGACGCACCGCCGTGGCCAACAGCTCCCCTGAGCCCCGTGGAGGTGTTCTGGAGCTCCACGCGCCTCCTCCTCGTCGACCCCTGCTAGCCGTTCGAGCCGAGCGACGCCATAGAGACGCAATTGCCTCGTCGTCAACCTTCGGTCAACGAGCTCGGCGCCGACGATTTGCGCCATCCCTGCGCTTCCGGTCACCCAAGGGCCTATCTTGTGCCGCCCGGTGAGCCTCCGCCTTGCTTTCCCTCCTCCCCTGCGCTCCCGCGACCTCTAGCCTCCCTACCGAACCGAGCCGAAGCTCGGCTCCGCCACTGCTGCCGCAAATGAGCTCCGCGAGCTCTCCACCACGCACGCGTGCAACGGGCGCGCTCCCAAGCGCCTCTGGAGTCGAACGCCGCCCATAACTAGGCCATTGGTCCACTCCCGCCTTGTCCCCAAACGGAGCCCGAAGCCACCCCCGCCTCTCTCGTCGCCGGCGCCGTTCCCGGCCATCTCCGGCCACGACACCACCACCACCGGGCGCGGCGTGGACTGGCCTTTCCATAGCACGAAACCGCGCTCAAAACCCTCCACCACAGCGAGTTTCCGAGCTTGCCGGAGCTCTCGGCTGCGTCCGACGCTCGCCGGCACGTCTCCGGCGGCCGGCGCCGACGTGGCGCCGTGGGCCCCGCCCCTGTGTGGCTGGCACTGGGCCCCGCGGGCCCAGTTGACTGGTCAGCGCTGCTGACTGGGCATAGTGGCCCACTGACATGTGGGTCCCGCTCGTTTAATTCAATTTCAAAAATAAATAAAAATGTTAATTAATTAATTAGTTAATTAAACCCTAATTAGACATTGACTAAGGGGGCCCACCCCTAATTAATCCTACTTAGTTTAAACTAAACACTGGATTAACTAATGTGACACTGACATGTGGGCCCCACTATCAGGTTTGACTTTGGTCAACCCCCTGTTGACTGCTGACGTCAGCAATACATCACGATGACGTCACCCCCGTACTGTTCTGGATAATTCAAATTTAAATAAATATTTAAATTCCAGGAATTAATAAAACTTTAGAAAATCATGTCTTTTAAACCGTAACTCCGATGAAAATAATTTATATATGAAAAATGGTTAGAAAAATCCCACGAATCCGAATACGCTACCCACATACCTGTTAGATGCCTCTAACTATCTGAACATGCAACTTTTTGCCTGTTTCAGATAGATGAATAGTGCATGACCCTAATAAAATAATTCCAAACAAATTCCTAAAATAACTAAAAGACTTAGACGTGTATTCAGGCAACCCTGCACTGCATGTTAGCATAGCCTGCTCCGTGTTGCTTATGTTGTCATGTATTTACTTGTTTCCTCCCCCTCTTCTCTCTCGTTAGACCCCGACACCGATGTCGTCCCCGAGGCCGACGCAGCTCAGGAGCCCCGATCGACTACGGTGTTGACGACCCCTCCTTCTTGCCAGAGCAACCAGGCAAGCCCCCCCCTTTGATCATCCCTATATCGCCCATTCTATTTCTCATGCTTGCATTAGAATTGCTGCTGCTACTGCTTTACCTATTCTGATGCATAGCCTGTTTATTGTAACCTGCTGTTGATAATTACCTACATATCCTAAACTGCTTAGTATAGGCTGGGTAGAGACCTATCAGTGACCCCACTTATCCCGACTGCCCCGCTGGACTTTCCGAAGACCCGATCAACGGGATTGAAGACCAGGCCCCGACACCGCACATCACCCCCCTTAGTTGTAACGACACTGCAGCGTTACTATCGAGTGCCGAGGGTGAAACCTCTTGTAGCACTCTGTAACACCCCCTGTCATTAGCTACAGTAATCACTTTTGATAATGACATGTCAGCAAGCATAATAGTGCATAATCATCATTAGCATCATGTTGCATTTCAACTCCTAACTCAGATTCAGATTTAAATGAAAGTGAAATATAAAAGTTGTCCAACATAAAAACTAAAATGTTCAGTAAATAACAAATATTGCAGAGGCTTGTCTAAAATTGTAACCAACAAATAATAAAATAATTAGGTGACTCTAACATAATCAAAACAACAAAGATTAATGCATATTAATTATTATGAAAATTGTGTGAACTCCTATTGACTCCAAACCAATTTTTGGTAGTGGTAGGTAATGCCTAGTATTTGTTGGAGCAATTCCTATGTTTTACAAAATTCAATATGTGGCCTAACAATTTGCTAAACTGAGACAAGTGAATAAATAAAAAGAAAAGGCAAAAGAAAAACAGAAAAGAAAAAAAAAAGGAGAAAGCCCCGGCCCAACTGGGCCACAGCCCAGCCGGCCGGCCCAGCACCCCACCCCCTTATCCCCTGGAGGCCAAACCCTAGCCCCACCCCCACCGACAGAATCCCCCCCCCGGTTCCCCCCACTCGTTCTGGATCGGGCCGAGCGGACCGCCCCGCGTCGCCCCGACCAAGCAGGACCGCGCCTGACGCCCGACGCGCACCCGCCGGAGCACACGCACACAACGAGTATGGTTCCCCCGCCCTGGACGAGCGAACCACTAGCCTCGCCACCTTTCTTCACCTTCTTTCCACTTCTTTCCCTTTCCTTTTATTTCCTCTCCTTTCTTCTTTTTCCTTTCCCTCGTTTCTCTTCCTCTCTCCTTTTATTTTCCCGCTCTCCCCACCTTTTTCCCCTCTCCTCCATCTCCCCTCCATTCTCCTCCTCTCCTTTCCACCACCTCTTTTTATCCTCCTTCCCCTCTTTCCTTCGTTCCTCTCTCTTCTTCCCCACTTTCTCTCTTCCCCCTCCTCTTTCCTTCTCCTCTCCCATTTTCTTTTTTTCTCTCCCCCCTCCCTCCTTTTCCCTATCTCCTTCCCTCTATCTCCCCCCTTCTACCCCACCCCCCCTCCCTTCCCCCTTTCTTTCGTTTTCCCCCCTCCCTCACCATTCCTCCACCCTCTTTCTCTCCCCCCCCCTTCCCCCCTTCCCTTCCCCCCACTTTCTCACCTTTTCCTCTCACCCCCCCTTCCCCTACCTCCTCTCCTCTCATTTCTCCCTCCTTCCCCCACACCCCCCCGCCTCTCTCCTTTCTCTTTTCTCTCTTTCCCCCCCCCTTTCTATCTTTTTTCCCCACCTCCCTTCTCTTTTTCCCCTCTCTTTCTTCTTCCCCCCTTCCCCCTCTATCCCTTTCGCTTCTCCCCCCTTCCTCTTCCCTCACCTTCCTTTTTTCCTTCCCCCCCCCCTTTTCCCCCCCCCCCCCCCCCACTCTTCTCCCCTTCCCTCCCTCTTTCTCCCCCTCTCCCTTTTTCCTTTCTCCTCTTCTCCTCTCTTTCCTTCTCCCCCCCACCCCTTCTCCCACCCCCCTTCCCCTTTTTTTTTTCTTTCTTTCTTCCCTCTCTCCGCATATACATTCACCGTCGCCGTCTTCCCGCGCCCATTGCCTAATCCAGGACACCGCCTCGTTGAGCCCCCCCCCTTTTCTTCTCCTCTGCCTCGCCCGCCGGTCCGCCCGCGCTCGCTCCCGCACCGCTGCTGCCGCTCGCCCGCGCGCCCGACCGCGTCGGCCTCGCCTCGCCCTCCGCTGCTCGCCCGCCCCGGCGCCTGCTCGCGCCACCGCGCCCCCCCTGTGCCGCCGCTCGCCCCTGCCGCTGCCGCGCTGCTGCCGCCCGCCTCCGCCCCGCCCACGCGCACCCGCGCCGCGCCCCTGCCCGTCGCCGCGGGCACGCGCCCGCGTCGCCGTGCCCCGCCGCGCGCCCGCGCGAGCACCGCGCGTCGCGCACCCGTGGCCTTGGGCCACTGCCCGATGGGCCCCGCGCCCCTGTGCCTCTGGCCGCCGGGCCCGAACCCTCCCTGACGCTGACAAACGGGCCCCGCCCGAAAAACATTTTAGAAAAATAAAAATAAATAAAAATAATAAAAATAATTAATTAATTAATTAGTTACTTAATTAGTTAATTAATCCTGATTAGGTTAATCTAATTAACTAGTTAGTGTTAATTAAATAGTAATTTAATTAGTTAATCCTAATTAGCCTAACAGTCTATGACAGGTGGGACCCACCCTGTCAGACGCCTGCTGACGTCAGCATGATGTCATGCTGATGTCATTGCAACACTGTTTCGGATAATGTTGATTTAAACAATTAAATAAATTCAGAAAATTAATAAAAACTTTAGAAAATCATATTAAATAATCCGTAACTCCGATGAAAATACTTTATACATGAAACTTGCTCAGAATTTCGATACGAACCCGGATACGTCCTCCGTATTCCCGTCAGACGCCCGCAGCTATAAGAACGTTGAACTTTTAGACCGATTTCAGTAAATGAATAGTGTCCAACTTTAATTAAATAAATCCAAATAAATTCCTAAATTAACTAAATCACTTAGTTAGGCAGTAGAACACCCCAGCATATCATTTAGGCATGTCATACATATTGTTTGCATTATTGCCGTGAATTTATTGTTTCTCTCCCCCTCCTTCTCTCTCTCGATAGACGCTGAGACCGACGACGCTGCACCAGGATACGACTACTCTACCGACGAGCAGCCCATTGACGACCCCTCTCTCTTGCCAGAGCAACCAGGCAAGCCCCCCCCCTTGAGCATTCCAGATATCGCCCATTCTATTCTCCTGCTTGCATTAGATTTTGCTACTATTAATGTATGCTCCTATTCTGATGCATAGCCTGCTGTTGTAACCTGTTCATTGCTACCTTACCTGCCTATGATAAACTGTTTAGTTTAGGTTGGAATGAACCATCAGTGAACCCCACCACCTTATCTTTGTTGCCCCTGCTTGATCATCGACGACTCGATCAACGTGATTGTCGACCAGAGACCGACACCTCACTTCACCCCCCCTTAGTTGTACGACTCTGCGTAGTACCTATCGAGTGCCGAGGGTGATACCTCGTAACGCACTCCTGATGAATACTCTGCAGTGTAGCTGTTCGGTCGTGGTCATCGAGGGTGATTCCTCCTTCTCCACTTCCGATACGACTCTATCGTGCGACCCCTCAGTGTGAACCTCGAGGGTGATACCTCATACGTTCACCCTGATGATTTCGTCGAGTGGAATCCGCCGAGGGTGATTCCTCGGGTTTCCCCCTTGATGTCTTGACCACATGATTACTTGACCTCTGTTACAGGCGAGTCCACCCTGGTGGGTACCCGCTGGGGATCTATGATTTTCGGGTGTGCCGGAAGGGCACTCGACTGTGATATTGTGGCGGAGCATCAGAGACTCTGATTGTCTCCGCTTGGTACTAATTGAGCCTATTGGATTTGGGTGTGTGATCTGAGTGGGTCGACGTGCCCTATACGCACTACCACCACGCGGGATAATGGTTATGGGACCCTCTGCGAAGTACGTTTCTCCGAAAGCTCGTCTGACGTCACGATTCATCGTGCGGGCTGATTGTCGGGATTGGGTTGGATACTTCACTGACGAGTTCAGTGTCATGCCTGCACCCCAGTCAGTCTCGCAACACGCAGGGTGCCTAGGGCGATGGCCCGAGACCTCTAGGTGCATAGGTTAGTCCGGCGTGCTGACCTCTCTGCCGAGCCTAGGTAGAGCGCTGTTTCGTGTTGATCTTCCGAGGACGGGCATTACCCAGCAAGTATGTCCAGCCAGAGTTGATCGAGCGTGTTGGGTAACAGTAGTGCACCCCTGCAGGGATGAATCTTCTATCGATAGCCGGTCCTACGGTAAAGGACGCTCAGTTTGTGTATCCCGATCTACTACTTAAATTGGATACTTGTTACTTAATTGAAGCTTCGGGATCGCTTTCTCGCTTGGGAGTCGAGGAAGGATCTTTGAGCTGTACTTCAACATGTTTGCTAAATAAAATGCTATTCTACTCTCTTCTACTGCTGCAAGATGATGGCTTTGTGAAGATGTTTGAAGATGCTAGTCTTCGATAGGACTAGGCCTTCTCTCTATTCTGGCATTTCTGCAGCCCAGTCCACTTATACAGCCTTTCTCCATTGATAATGTTGCATATGTAGTCTAGATCCTTGCTTGCTGAGTACTTCGGATGAGTACTCATGGTTGCTTTACTTTCTCTTTTCCCCATATACCCCACCTTGATGATACATCAGACGATGGAGTTCAGGAGCCAGATGCCACCACCGGAGCCTACTACCAGGAGGGTCCAGAGGGTACTTACTACTGGATCGAGCCAGCTGACCAGGAGTAGGATCGGAGGCTCCCAGGCAGGAGGCCAACGCCTTTTGATCTAGTGTCGCTGTTTGTGCTAGCCTTCTTAAGGCAAAACTTGTCTAACTATGTCTGTACTCAGATAATATTTGTATGACTGACTTATGTATTCGGATCTTCGGATCCCTGGTCTGTAATATTGTGGACCTCCGTTTAAATTTGTGTTAGAGTTGTGTTGTGATATCTTCCCGTGAGTCCCTGTGCTTGATCGTACATGTTTGCGTGTATGATTAGTGTACGATTGAGTCGGGGGCGCTACACACTCCTGATGTTAACTCTGTAGAGTAGCTATTTGGTCGTGGTCATCGAGGGTGATTCCTCCTTCACCACTTCCGGTAACGACGCTGTCGTGCAACACATCAAGTGTGAACCCAGTGAGGGTGATTCCTCCGAGTTCACCTTGATGGAGACATCGAGTAGGAATCCAACGAGGGTGATACCTCGGATTCCCCTGATGTTATGGACACACGGATACTTGGACTTTACACTGTTACTTGGATAAGTGGGTCGGCCCTAAGGGGTACCCGCCTGTGCCTGAGAGGCGAGTGTTGTGAAGACGGGTGCCTGTGTGGTGCCCGAGTGAGAATACGAGGCGCGGCCGGGCATTCTTAACCCTTGCAGCAAGTCCTCGAGACGGGGCGACGGGGTCACATCTTTCGTGAGTCTCTGCTCGTTACCGCAAGCCGAAGGTACTAACGATTTGGATATTTGATCCGAGCAGGCCTCTGGCCTGATAGCACCACTACTAGGAAAAGGCCTGCTAGTGGCGCACCTGTTTTGGCTATTAATGGCGCACTACAGGTGCGCCACTAGCATCACACCACTAGTAATTAATACTAATGGCGCACCCCTGGTGCGCCATTAGTATACCAGATACTAATGGCGCACCACGGAGTGCGCCATTAGTAAGTCACACGGTGCGCCATTAGTATGCCTCCCAGGGGGCATATTTACCTTGTGCTCTTGCTTACTAATGGCGCACAAACAGATAATGCGCCACTAGTATGTTTTATAGCAGTGCGCCACTAATGTGCTGTATGGTGCGCCACTAGTATGAATATTAGGAATTATTTCTTTTTCTTTTCTGATATTTGCGCAGGTTACAAAATATATTACTGCACAGAATATAGATAGCATAACATATAAACAGCAGATTCATCGAATACAATAGAAGATTAGTCTCCGAATACAATTCATCATATTAGCTAGTCTCCGAATTCAAAAGACCGAACAAAGTTAGAACATTTACAAGTCTCGAGACCGCGAGTAGCGAGTTTGTCTTCACATTACAAGTCGATATCGATCATCTAAACTACCATCACATAGAAGAGAGATGCGGTCATCACGATGAGCATCATCGCGATGAAACTGGTCTTCATCCGGTTCCTCCTCCGCTCCCTCCTCTCTCCCGCTAGATAGCGCGTGTATCTAGCTTCCGCCTCCGCCCTAGTGGTGTACCCTTTGTAACTGTTACCGCTGAAACGGTGAACCTGTCTCAGACACTCCTCCCAGTCGTCGTAGACTCCGGGAACCTTACCCTTGTACACGACATACGACGGCATCTCTATGCACTAGCCAAACAAAATGTTAGTAGCAATTCACAGACAATACATAAGCAATATATAAGTATGCAACAAAAGGATCAGAAGAGAAAAGCAAGACATTAATAGCACGATTCATGGCCCTACTAATAAATAGCATCGATTACATATAAGTTGAACGACTGTCCAAACCAAAGAGGCATACAAGTTCATTAAAGTTTAATTACAACATGAGCTAATCGATATTTCAGAACTACATAGCATCACTACTTTCGACTCGACTCAGGGACCGGAGCGTGGATGAAGCCGCCGTCTGTCGTGATGGTCATGAAATCGCGGGCGTCGTCAGCCTGCATTTGTAGCGTTGTTTCTATCTCACTGTTGGACGGTTGATATCTGAGGTAGAACTGCCCCGAGGTACGAAGGACATCTTGATGGATGATTTCTGAAAACTCCGACTGGATGCGAAAGAATTCTTGTCTGATGTCCGCGTCCTGGATTGCCGACAAGCGTGCGGCCCAATCTTTGAGATTATTTGGTAGCAGAAGGTGATTATGGTCCCGTACAATCGCCCGCATGTGATGGAGGGCATAGTAGGCATCCTTCTGACCGCCAGGCGGCTGCTTGACGCAGGGGAACGTCGTATTGTGGGTGAACACGTGCTTGCCGTACCTACGAATTGGCCTGCTGAAGGTGCCTCCAGATCTGGCGTAGCCGGGGAGAACATCATCAAGAACTTTCTTGATATTTGTGTAGTCTTTCTTCGACTGATGGTCCGAGTCAAAATACGTGGCCATGGAATATTTCGGGCTTAAGAGGATGAGTGTGCAATGTGTGTCACTGCACAAAACACGGAATGTTAGAAAAAAAAAGAACGATCGAAATCTAAGAAATCATATGTTATGGGGCGGTGAGGGGATGACTTACTCGGGAAAGTAAGGCACGAGGAAGTTATCCTTATCTGGGTTTGCCAGAATGACGCCTTCGAGGTATGAACTCACGACTTGCTGGTCCCCAGCGCTGCCCAAGATCTTGGCACGCATGTAGAAGGGGTCGACTATCACGATGTTCGGGGTCTTGTCTCTAATGATCTGCATCTCCATACTCAGCGAAAACAGCCGAACGAAGGTGTAGTGCAGTGGATGAAGGTTAAACATAGCGAAGATGTCATCAAACCGCAGGACGATCATACCCCCGATGGTGCTATCCACAAAGCCCTTGCCCTCTGGCACCTTGGCCACGAAAACCGGGTATGCCACATCATTCTCTCGGAGACGCCGCTTCTCCAAAGAAAGAACACTGTCATGCAGACTCCGCATAGCACCGGTTGCAGCATTGAGCAGATTAGTCGGTAGCATCGGCCTACCCGCCACATGCACCCTCCTCGAGATATCCTTAGGTGAAGGTGGCCCGTCCTAAGCACGGATCGTACTCGGTGCCGGCTGGCTCGCAACCTTGTTGGTTTTTCTTTTCCGTCCCTTCTTCTGCTGTAATGGGATCGAGTTCTGCTTAGAGACCGCCTTCTTGAGTGTGTTGGGGCTGATAATATTTCGCACCTCGGCTATCTGAGGCTCGGTGAAGGCGGCAGCTGGAGGCGTCTCCTGAGAACTGAACGCCAGACGACGCCTGTTGCAATTGGGTTTCTCCGCGGTACCAGCTAGATCGCGATCGTCTTTTGCAGGGTTGGGTTCTTGAGAAGGAGGCCCCAAGAATTCGTCATCGCACCCATGTTCGTTGAAGTACTTATCGACGTTGGTAAATGTACCGTCGTCGTCGTCGTCCTCTGGATCCTGTGCCATATGCATGCCCGGATCCTGTGCCATATGCATGTCCGGCAAGTCCAGTGGCGTTGCGGGGGTCTTGCCATGGCTTGGCGCCGGCACGACTAGCGGTGTTGTCTGTGGGGTGGTGTCCCCCGCCCCCAAACGAATCTGGCTCTTCGGCCAAAGCATGGGCCAGCTTATGCAGGCGCTAAGGGTCATCACATCATCTTCGTTGGCCCCATGGGGTCGATACGGAGGTAATATGTCATGGAAGCCCGGCAGCACCCGAACCAGTTGAACCCTATAAACGGTGGGTGGCATCTGATTACCGTGGAACACGCGGCTGCCCGGTTGAACGATTCTGCCTTGGCGACATCGACCAACTCGTCGTTCACGAAGTGCAGGAGAGTGCACGGAACGTCGGCGGCGCCCTGCGAAAACATGTAGGGCGTCAGGGATGCCCAGTCAAAGGCAAGGAGATGAAGTCGTCGGCCGAGAGGCTTAATTAGTTACTGTGATGGCGTCGAGCTCGGTTAATGTCGAGGCACCACCAACGGCGGGCGTGCAATTGACGGAGGGGCTGCTTGCTGCCGAGGTGCCGGCCGGCGTATTCTTCCCACACCCGGGTGCATTAAGCTGCAATGCCGGCGCCGCCGCGGGAGACACCAATGCCACCTCCGCGGGAGACACCGACTTCCGAGAGATGACGTCGAAAAAGTTGCATAGGCCAAATAGTATTTGACGGACGTGCGCGTCCATGATCCCACGGATTGCAACTGGAAGTATCTGCGTCATCAGCACGTGACAGTTGTGAGACTTCATCCCGCTGAACTTCTACTTCGCTGAGTCTAGGTATCTGCTTATCTTCCCCGCGTAACCGTAAGGAAGTTTTACTCCTACGAGGCAGGTGAAAAACTGCTCGATCTCCTCCTGACTTAGAGTGAAGCACGCGGGAGGGTAGTCATTTCCGGTCTTCTTGGCCTTTTTGCCTTTGCGACAATTTTCCGTGTCCTGCTTCGCCTCATCATCATCATCATCATCATCATCATCATTAGCGTGAAGCTCCTCCCTGATGCCCATTGATTTCAAGTCTGCCCTTGCTTTTGGCCAATCTTTGGTCCTCTCTGGCATGTTGAGCAGGGTACCAAGCAGACTCTCGCACATGTTCTTCGTGATATGCATGACATCAAGGTTGTGAGGCACACGGTGGATCTTCCAGTACGGCAAGTCCCAGAAAACAGACCTCGTTTTCCATACCTTCAGCAGCGGCTCTGGCGCCTTTCGCTTCTTTCCCGGCTCTAGCGCCTTTTGCTTCTTTCCCGGCAGTGGGCAATCTTTCCAATTTTTCAACAGCTCGTCTATTTCCTCGCCGCTCCTCGTACGCGGGCATCTTCGGGGTTCGGTTTCACCATCGAACAGATCCTTGCGTTTTCTCCATGGGTCATCGTCGCGAAGCCACCTTCGATGTCCCATGAACACGGTTTTCGAAGACCCGGGATCTCTATCTAGCTGGCGATACGTTGTGTCATCCATGCACCTGACGCATCCAGAAAATCCGTGGACCACCTGCCCCGCGAGATATCCGTAACCGAGATAGTCGTGCACCGTCGTGAGCAGTGCGGCTCTCATAGAGAAATATTCTTTCTCTGCGGCGTCCCACGTATTGGCTGGCGTTTTCCACAGCGTGTCTAGCTCCTCTTTCAGCAGCCCCAGATACAGATTGATGTCGTTCCCTGGTTGTTTCGGCCCTTCAATTAGCATACTCATGTGAATGTACTTCCTCTTCATGCACTTCCAGGGGGGAAGATTGTACATCCACACAAACACAGGCCAGGTGCTATGTGTGCTTCTCTGGCTGCCAAACGGATTGACTCCATTGGTGCTCGCGCCCAGCACGATGTTCATTGGATCGTCCCCAAATTCTGGATGTTCGAAGTTCAATGCTTGCCACTGGCTCGCATCCTTAGGGTGACTCAGCATCTTGTCTTTTTTATTTATCTCCGGATCATTTCTGTCATCTTCTCGCTTCTTCTCCTCCCTATTCGCGTGCCAACGCAGGAGCTTTGCTGCCTTAGGGTCCGCGAAATACCGCTGCAGACGAGGAGTGATCGGAAAGTACCACACCACTTTTCGAGGAGCTTTCTTCCTCTTCTTGTATCGAGTGACGCCGCACACCGGACATATGGTAGACTCCGCATGCTCGTCCCGATAAATGATGCAATTGTTCATGCACACATGGTATTTCACGTGCGGTAAATCCAGAGGACACACGATTTTCTTCGCCTCCTTGAAACTGGTCGGGCACTTGTTCCCCTTGGGAAGACGTTCGTGCCAGAATGACATGTTCTCGGCGAAGCATGCGTCGGTCATTTTGTGTTTTACCTTCATCTCCAGAGCCATGAGCGTTACTTTCAGGCGGGTATCCTCGGGCCTGCATCCTTCATACAATGGAGTAACCGCGTCAATCTCCAGTTGATCCAGCTTGGCTTTCTCTCGGGCGGCAGCTCTTGCGTTATCCGTCTGCTTGAGAAGCAGCTCTTGAATATGAGGGTCCTGCACCCAGCCCATCGATGGTCCATCGTCGTCTGCTCCGGCATCTTCATCTTCATGATCATGCCCTTCATCTTGATCTTCCTCATCATCATGTCCGGCATCTTCTACATGATGACTGTGTACAGCATCACCGTCATGATCATGTCCTGGAGATTCTTCGTCTTCTCGCCCGCCCTCGCCGAGGTGGTTGTCTTGCTGCCCTTCCTCATTTCTTGCCCGGCCCCCATGGACGACTTCATAGTCATCTTCATCACCTTGCCACCGATAGCCATCCATGAAACCACGCAAGAGCAGGTGGTCCCGCACCTGCCCGGAATCTGGGTCCGCAATAAGGCTCTTCAGCTTGCATCTTCGACACGGACATCTTATCTCCGTCTCGTTCTTTTGAAGCATCTCGGCCTTCGCGGAGCTCAAAAACCTATTCACGATGCCTTCGGTCATCGTGCGGACCATGGTCGCCTGCGGGGTAAAGCAAAACGATATTTTAGAACCAAGAAAAAATTTGGCATGACTTTGCCTAAAAATAGGACAAAAAACAATGCATAGTGCCAAATTCTCGCCGAAACGGAAATGAATCAACATTCCGGCAAAATATTGGCAACTATCGCATTTCAAATACCGGTACCTGCAAACACAAACATATATGCAACACCACAAACATACGTAGATCTAGCTAGGCCATAAAAAGTGCATGTGCACGTTGTTGGAGGGAGAAAAAAGTAGATCTACAACATAAAGAAAGCTTTCCCCTTACTTACCTATCAAAAAAAGATAATTTAACCACTTAATTTGGGTGAATCTATGGTGCAAATGAGGTGAGGAGGAGGAGGCAGCCGAGACAAGCTTGGAGGAGGAGGTGGAGAGAATGAAGTGGGGAAAGTGAGTGTGGTAGGTGGCTGTCCAAAATATCTAGCTGGTCTCAGGTTACTAATGGCGCACCACCTAAAAATGCGCCATTAGTAACCCTGATTACTAATGGCGCACCAGTTAGGGGTGCGCCATAACTAGTTTTGCAAAAAAAATAATATATATAATTGTTAGTAGTGGCGCACCGTGGTTGTGGTGCGCCATTACTAGTTTGAACTAGTAATGGCGCACTTCACATAGGTGCGCCATTACTAGTTTTGAAAAAAAAAAGTAAAAAAAATGTTAGTAGTGGCGCACCGTGTGTCTGGTGCGCCATTAGTAATTAGGACACTAATGGCGCACCTGTATCTGGTGCGCCACTGCTATACATGGTGCGCCATTAATGTCCATATCAGCTATAGCCCTTTTCCTAGTAGTGCACTAACCATCACGTGGGCATAGTATGGGCGTTCTGCATCGTAGCATCAGCCGACAGTTCTGTCAGACGTCTAGTTCAGCATTGTGGCACGGTCGGATCGTACCGACCCTCCGAGGCGGTGCTGGTATCCACCCTGCACACAACGACCCGGAGTGCACAGGGCGATGGCCCAAGACCCCTGAGTTCTTAGGATGTAGACCGGCGGGGACCTCTCTGCTGAGCTTTAGGTAGGGCTGCAGTGTGTCGTTTGGCCAAGGCCGGGCATGACCCAGGAAAGTGTGTTCGACCGGAGTTAATCGAGCGTGTTGGGTAAGTTGGTGCACCCCTGCAGGGAAGAAAACTTCTATCGATAGCCTGTCCTACGGTAAAGGACACTCGGAGTTGTATCCTGATTGATACAATTTAGAACTGGATACTTGGATACTATGGCTCTGGGATTGCTTCTCGCAGGGAGTCGAGAAGGGATCTCAGGACGAGGTTGAGGACTGTATGGCTCTGGGATTGCTTTCTCGCAGGGAGTCGAGAAAGGATCTCTGGGTGAGGATGAGACTTAATGATACTGCTACATTATATTGTACTGTTCTACTCTCTTCTACTGCTGCAAGACCACTGAAGATGCTAGTCTTCGATAGGACTAGGTCTTCTCTCTATTCTGGCATTTCTGCAGCCCAGTCCACATATACAGCCTCCCCTTGACTTGCTGAGTACTTCTGAGTACTCACGGTTGCTTTGTTTTCCTTTTCTCCCCATATCAGTTTGACGTGACCAAGATGACGGAGCCCCTGAGACAGATGCCCCGTCGATCGACTACTACTACTACCCCGAGGATGGATGCTTCTACGAGTTGGCTGACGACCAGGAGTAGGATCGGAGGGTCCCAGGCAGGAGGCCTACGCCTTTCGATCATAGTGTTTTACTTTGCCCCGCCTTTCTAAAGGCCTTTTTGTTCTTTCTTTTATATCTGTACTAAGATATCTGATGCTTCAGCTGGCGCTTGTACGCAAGCTTATGTATTCGAGCCCTCGAGGCCCCTGGCTTGTAATATAAAGCTTGTATGACTTTATTTATGTTTTAGAGTTGTGTTGTGATATCTTCCCGTGAGTCCTTATGCTTGATCGTGTGCATTTGCGTGTATGATTAGTGCATGATTAGGCCGGGGGCGTCACAGACCCCGAACATAAACCATGTTTGAAAAGCTACCTCAAAAACTTACATGATGACCTAGAGAACTGTTGGATGAATATAGAAGATGCAATTGATGAATTGAAGCAAAAGCATGATCTGTTCAAGTTGAAGGAGAAGAAGCTGAAGGAAATGATATGTCATATTAGTAATGATGCGAATAGAAAGGTTATTATAATTATGCTATTTTCTTTTGTTGTAATTTTATTTCTATCTAAATATTACTTTATGTACTAGTTTCTTATGGTATGTTGTGGTTTGAAAATGTGAAAACAAAAAATATATTCAAGCATATGCTTATAGAAACACATAACATAATACACTTAAGAAATTCATATATGTGTATATCATGTAATGTAATATTTGAACACTTCAATCAATATATGAAGCAGTCTTCACTCATCATTGAAGACATAATTATATAATGTAATATTTGAACACTTAACTTCATGCAAAGTTTGAACTACATGTGAACTAGACTTCACTCAAATTATACATTTATCAGACAATCATTTATGAATTGCACAGATAATTCTATATCTACTATATCATGTAATGTAAATATTTTGTAACACATGTTTAAGTTTATAAGACTAATACATTTTAAGATTTGACAGGGCAAATTCATTGTGTAATATGCCAGGGTATTTAAAATTTTGTTAATAAAATGGAACATTATTTAACACTTCATATTTTATTACATTTTTCACATGATTCAATAATAAAATTTGACCAGTTTTTATGTTAGATTTGTTCAGGAAAAAACTTATGTTATGAAAAACATTCAAACTATGTGATTAAAATTATTTCAACACTTGGAATTTTCTCAAAAAAATTCACATGATTCACAATATTCAACAAAAACTATTAACACATAATCATTAATACGAAATAATATTAAAAATAATTTGATTAATGTGATCTTTCTCTCTCATATAAAATAGTAAAATGTATTCACACATAAAATATTTTGAAAACTTCACTCAATAATGAAAGCTTCTCACTCAATATATATGAAGACAATATATCTATAATGTGAATATTTGAACAATTCACTTGATGCAAAATTTGAGCTACAAATTAAGCAGACTTCACTTAATATATAAATTTATCAAACGATACATTTATGAATTGCACAGATAAATTCATATATGTATATATTCATGGAGTGTAAATATTGTTACACATATTTAAGATTATAACACATAATACATTTTAAGAATCGACAGGCAAATTCATATGTTGTAATATTCCATCGTATTTAAAATTTTATTAAAAAACATGTTATTTGAACATATCATATTGCTTACATATTTCATAGGATTCAATAATCAAATTTAATCAATTTTATATATTACATTTCTTCATAAAAAAACTGATATATGAAAAACATTCAAAATTATGTGATATAAAAAAAATTCAACACTTAAAATTTGGTGAAAATATTTTCACATGATTCACAATATTCAACATAAACCATATAACACATAATCATATAATACATAATCATATAAAAATAATGTGATTCATGTGCTCCTAGCTATGGTTTGGAATTGCATATAACATTTACGCATTTCACATTTGCCTATTATAATACATTAGAGTCCTTAATAATTAGAAAACAAATTGATTGAATTTTATACTTAAAAATCACACATTTTCAAAAACTAATTTTTATATTAGAAACCTCCATCTAGTTATCTTCTTACTACTTTCATATAATACATAATCATATACACATGAATCACATCAAAAAAATTAAGAAATATTCATCATGTGATCCTACCTTTATCATGCAAGTGAAGATGTGTTAATTTAAATATTTATATGAAAATTATTGAATTACATATCAAAATTTATCATGCCAGTGAAGATGTGTTAAATGAAATATTATATAAAATAATTATGTACCTTGTTTAACAATTTCATAACTCTTTCATAGCAATTTCACAATTCATAGTTACAAAGGATTCATGACTTTATACCAATTTCAAATTTATTATATACATTCGGTAATTTAATGAAACTTCAAATGTTTTAAATTACAATTTCAGGACTGTTTCATTAGAGAATAGAAGGTATTTTCAAGTATTGCACGTAAAATATTTACATTTATGTTATATATAAGTATTTCAACACATCAATTTTATTTCATGTTTTTCACATGATTCACATGATTCATCATAAATCATATACTCCCTCCATTCCATAATGTAGTGCGCCCACGTTTCCCGAGATTCAACTTTGACCATAAATCTAATTACCGAGACCGACTACGGCGGGAGAAAAAATTATACCACTGAATTTGTATTTTCGATATGAATTTAGTGATATAATTTTTGCCCCCGCCGCAGGCGGTCTCGTTGGTTAAATTTACGGTCAAAGTTGGATCTCGAGAAGCGCGGGCGCACTACATTGTGGAACGGAGGGAGTAACACTTAATCATGTAATACATAATCATATAACACATGATTGACATGAAAAAATATATTGAAATAATTCATGTGCTCCTAGCTTAGTTTCTGAAATATATATAAGTATATAACAGATTTCATATGTCCAAATGAAATTCAAATTTAAATCTTAACAAATAATAATATTTTTATTAGAAAACTTACATCTAGTTATCTGCAAAAGGCCAAACCTTTAGCATGCAATTTAAGATGTGTTAATTTATATATTATATATTACATTAGTTACAACAATAAAAGAAATGTTCAATTGTCATGTTCCACATAGCAATTTTCCAGTCTTGTACTCATTGTACATTTCATTTAATTAATAACATTTAACACATTTTCATTTTTGGTCATAAGTAATGAAATTTTATAATAACATTTAACAAACTTCACATTTCTTCCGGAGCAATGAAATTTGGAAAATATGTTGATAGTAAAATACATATAAGGATATTAAGTTCACTACACTCTAACAAAATGACGTAACTTCTATCCAAATCCACTACAAAACATAGAAGCATTCTTATACATTACACATTTATTACGTGAAACTAATCAAGAATTCTCCTTCTTTTCGTCGAACGACCAGCTGGTCTAACAGGATGTAGTGACAAATAACTGATTGCTTCCTGAAGCAGCTGTTGATTTCTTTTAGATTCCACATCTGAAGCAACATCTCCATCTTCCATCTCTGCCTCAGGTAAGAAATTTCCCAGCAAACTACTTTCACCAATTTGCTCTTCTTTAATATTTTCAACAATATATTACACATCTGCCTGAAATATAAACTTAATGTACTTAATATAAACAATATTTATAAAAAAGAAGCAATGTTTATAACTTACAATAGATTTAGTTGTTTTGATCTGTCCAATTTTTCTTTTCATAGAAAATATCCTTGATGAATCAGCATCATCCTCACAAGAACTTCCAAAAGAATCCTTTATAAATGTGAAAAAGCACAAGATTTTTTTATAAGATATGGGAAGAAAACCATTATCAATATTAATAATAATGTAAAAAAACTTACTTTTAAGTCCATGTGGACGAGATATAGCTTACTATCCTCCTCAGCTTTCTTGTGCTCACTGTCACTTTGAACTTCATTCTTGCTAGCTGTATGTGAAACAAGAGGGGATGTGTTTTCTTCCATCTAGTGTTATGCTTCTTGGATGTAGTATGTGATTTGGAAAACCCAAAATTCTCCCACCAAAACCTCTTTTGAAAGTTTAAAAATAGTTGGCGGTAATGTAGTCATCATCATAGTTTTCATTTTTCTATGTCAGACCCCGTATTATAAATTTCATATCTGTCCCTGCAATAGTTATATAATATTACTTCACTATGTATTGTGTATTAAAGTTGTTTCTATGTGTATACATAACAGAATAGCTATACTATAGTGCCCAATTTGTAAAATGCACACTTTGCCAGTACCACATGTACTATATTGTATTTAATATAGACATTTTGTCAATACACTTGTCCCATCCATCAATTCTACTGAAAAGCCGCTGCAGAAACCTCCCCTCTTTCACTTATCTACTTCAAGTCTTCTTTGTTTGCTCTCTATCTTCTCCATTGCTTCTTCAGGTTGATTTCTTTTACTACTTGATCTTATATGAAGCTTTCCGATCATCCATGAAATCCATGGTAGACGTATTCTCCCTATAGAATTAAGAAGATAGCACGCAAAAGGTTAGTGCTCTGCTCAACATTAAGGTAAAATTACTTCTCCTCCATTATATAGTACTTTTCCTATAATCCATAATCATTTAGATGACATAACAGATATAAAAAATATTTCATTATACAAAGTACCTACCTGTGCTTTTAATGTTCTTTTTCGTAACTGAAATCTTGTGGTCATCTAACATGTGAAATGTGTTCAAGAGGAGTAACAAAATTAAATAACATATTTTTCTTGTGGATTGTCAAATGTAGAAGATATTTTTAGTGTAAAATGTGAAAATATATATGGAATGTACAAAATACATAAATAGGAATGTAATTTTTATTTTCTTACGTCAATCTGAAATGTGGAACAAATATAGAAAATTTTCATATAGTTTAATTGAATTTTCAATCTTTTCATCGAAGACTTATTATTACTTTACATGAAAATTTCAAGCATTTTGTTCATACTTTATTATATGAAGTAGGTTGTTCCATACCATATGTGAAATGTGTTCAAGGGTAGTACATAAAATATATAACATATTTTAATTGTGAATTGTAGAAGTTCCTTTTACTGTTAAATGTGATAATAAATGAAATGGAAATAATATAGGCATACGAATGTAATTTCTTTTGTGTTACATGTATCTAAAATTAGATTTAATTATAGAAAATTTTCATATAATTTAAGTGAATTTTCAATCTTTCCATAGATGAGTTATTATGGCTTCCAATGAACATTTCAAACATTCAATTCATACTTTTTAATTGAAGTATGTACAAATCTTAATTTGAACAAATTACTACAATTTAAATAATTTCAAATGAATGTATACTATATTTTTATAAATATTAGTTGTAATGTCAGAATCTAATAATGTTGGGGATATCGCTTATCGGGAACTTATCTGTCGACCCATGATAAGGGGTAAATTGGCCAGTTTATCAGCATATCGGCTGACTTATCACCATATCGGCTGATTTATCGGCCGATTTATTTTATTGGTCAAACAATGGTAAGCGAAAAATCGGCCGATTTATCGGAATATCGGAAGATATCTTGAACAGTGGAATCTGATGGTTTATTAGCTTTACGGTCAAATGATTCCAAAACTTCTGATGTTTCTGAATCTAATGCTGCAACTCTAAGAAGTTCTTGCAAAAAGGTTGCAGGTGTGATCTATAAGTTTGATCTTGTGAAGAAAACCTTGTCAAGGAAGTTGATTTTGGAGGTATTCTAGCTCTGCCTCAAATAAACAAGATTGATAGAAAATTCACTATATTACTTTTATGCAATATTGATCCTAACAAAAAATATTAAGATCAATGAAAATTTAAGTCTGAGTATTACTGCAAGTGATGTTCATCGTATACGCCAAATCCCAATTGGTTAAAAAACTTTGAAAGGCCTAGATTGCCAATCTATTGAAGAAAAAATTGAATTCATAAGAATTGCAATGGGTTCAATTACTTATGATGCTGATGAGCTCAATAGCATGAAGGTTGCTGAAATGATAATAACAAGGAATTATCCTGGTGGAATGGACAAAACCCAACCCGATCAGTTCAAAACTTCATTTGTTTGCTATGTAATGGGTAATTTTCTTATTGGAAGAAGCACTGCAAACCATGGAGCAAAGGATTTTTGGGGATCTCTTCTAAAACCTGAAGACATACCACTATACAATTTCTGTGAGGTTGCATTGAATGAAATAATGAATGCAGCAAGGAAGGTCCAGTATGATATAATAATGAAGAAAAAATTAACTACATATCTAGCTGCCCACTAGTAGTCCATGTAAAATTAATACTTTTTTCATTATTTCTTTAGAATGAACAATTACCTATTAAAAGAAGATTGTTAACAATTATTTTCCCATGACAGGCTTTGTTTCTTGACAATATAAATCTAGGTTCTCTCAACATACCAGATCATATAGTACCAACTATAATAGCTTTTGATTCTGAGAGGTTAACCAAGATGATAGAAGCTTTTAGACAAAATATGAACGAACACTCGTTCAAGGACATTGAGGTAATTATAAAATTGCTTTGCATTATGCTTCTTCTAATATTATTTTATGATTCACAAAAAAGAATTTAATTCCAAAACTTTTTCCTATGCAGATAAGGATTTGAAGTACAATGAAACAAAACCTAGAAAAATTTAAAATATCATTCGGTATCTGCTTTGGAAATGATTGTGCACAAAAATGGTAACAAGAGAGTTCAGATCAGAAATCCTGTTATTATGAATGCTTTCTCTATTGGACAATAATAAAATATTACGATTTCATAGACAGTAAATATATAAATGTACTAATCATTTATATTATGTATGGTCAGCTATCCATATTACAATTAATCTTTAAATGGCACAATGCAAGAATTGTACGGCATTTCAACGAATTCAAGTTTGATATGTCTAATTGCCGTGGTGATAGCAACATTATGGTGAATGTAGATTCTTTACTTGCCAAAATATTGGCTGATAACATGGAATTAGCCAAAAGGATGTAGCAACATACTTCTGAACAAAGTTGTGGCATATCGAAAAATAAACATTTATCAGCTACATATAAAAGGTCAACAACAGAAGTCAGTGGTAGAGATTCAACAAGTGACTGTAAGTTAGCACGCTTTATTTTTAAAAAATTATGTAACTTCTTATAGATAAATGGAATAAATGTTGAAGACATTTCAATTTTATTCATTCTAGGTACTTCAAAACGACTGAAAACATCCTCTACCTCAATGCTACTTTTATCATTCTCTACCATTAATATCACCATTAATTTGCAGTTGAAGAATCTCTTGAAAATACAGTTAAAATTGTGAATCGAGGAGAACAAGTTCTCATAATTGAAGATGCGGATCTAGAAAACAAAGTTAATGAAAGATAGATGATTTATCACTTGTTTATAACTTTGAGACACCAAAGTGTGTTATGAAGATCCCGCCGCTTTCACCTGCTACAATTGTTGCTCGGTGTCTAAAACTGTTGTGGCATATAGATTATTGCAAAGTGAAGACAATTTGAATCTAAATCCCAGATCATTGGAAGCAGAGTTCACTAATTATCCCCTCATAAAGATATCAGTAAGTAATGGTAGAAAAGCAAAAAACCCATGTTTATTTGGTGTACAGAGAGCTACAAGATCTTCATTTGTCATCACAAAATTCACTAACTGGCTGTTAGACAACAAATATGAAGATATAATAGGGTATATAAATTGTATCATATTTGTAAATAATTATGCAGCAACAACATATGAATTTGTTTTATAATCCTGATAATGATTTATATTGCAGAATATGGATTATTAACTATACACCAAGATATATTGAAGTTAAAGGACTTGAGTTGAAAGAAATATTTGTGCTATTCAAGACATTTTGCTATGAAGTATTTGATATATCTATTCATAGACTTGTTCAACTTGATAAATTTATGTATTGTTCTAGAAAGAAGCAAAGATGGAGACACATCATGGAGTCAGATTTTGTGGTATGAATTTGTTATCAAGCTTTTATATATGTTCCTGCTATATAATATATTTAGTTTTATGTTACATGCTAAACGGTATCACATAGTTTAGATGATGGCCCTTGCGAACAAGAATGTATTATCAATTCGATCCATAGTTGATCAATTCAGAAACGCTGCTGAATTCTATGACATATCAGAATGCAGAATGGTACATTCATAAATAATATAATTATACTAGTTGTACACATGTTTTATATACTTATACAACTAACCAATTATTGCAGATTACATTCCCAACTTTAGTAAGTGAAACATGGTGTTCGTATTACTTTGAAACCAAGTTGTCATGCGTCCATGTGGCTGATCCATCATATAGTAGATCAAAAGAGATAGAACTTAAGGCTCTACATGAGGCTAATGTCTCTAAGATAAAATCACCATTCCATGCTTTGATAGATGAACTCTACTCTGGTTGGAATATAGATTTCAACATATGGGAAAATAACTATCTTAAGGCAATAATTGCAAATGCGAAGAGGCATTTTAATTACCCATATCATTAATTATTTTTACAATATTTTAAAAGTTCTATCTTTCTTTAACTAAATACACATTTTGTAGTAATAACTCTAGCATTTTATCTTTAATTGGAATACTTGATTTTGATGGTAATAATTTCATTGAAGATCATACTAAGGTAACCGATCTAATTTAAATTTTATAAATTAATTGTAGTAATTTACACTAATAATTTTCTATGATTGTTCATTGGAAACAATTCTTCTATTCAAAGATATAATGCTATATGAATTGTTGTCCATAGAAGGGAACAATGGATGTGTGCCATCATCTTACATAACTGAGATTGAAGTTTAGATGGTTTTAAAAATTTATTTGAAACGATGAAATGTTGGTTTGAAGTCTGTATTTGGGCATTTCAATACAATCTATGTATGTATGATTTTTATATTATTAGAAGAACAATGTGCAATGAGTTATATGTTTATGAGAGTAATCTTTTGTTCTGGCTTTTTTATATAACATATTTCATATATGAACTGGTAAAACTTCTATTCAACCGAGTTTCCTGAAAATCTGTTAAGCCACACATACTAAATTATTTCGACATGCCATTAACTACAAACATTCTCGTCCATTAGGAAACAACAGAAATGATAAATTTTATCGTCCACACACATTGCGTCATACTAGCTATAAATAGAGGTCATGGATTCAAGATATCTCATACCTAGAGCATTATGAGAAGTATTTTGGTACCTATGACCTTTGGAAAACAACCATCAAATCCTTGAAGGTAGATTTTATTTACTTAGTATCTTATTTGATAGTAATTACATTTTTAAGATTGGTCTTTCTAATTCTGGTAGGATAAAATGGCTAACACATGCAACAAATGCAGCACCGGTATAACACCATGTTTTATAGATCATGAACAAATTTCACAGTTTTGGGCTTTCATTCCAGAAGATCATCGCTTTGGTATTGTGAGTAAACAAATTTCGAGTTAAATGTGTTACGCAAATACAATGTTCTCACTTTTAATTCCACATTTTATAAGAAAATATATATGCACTGTTAAGTAAGAAATATTTAATTGTAACATTATCATATAATTTTATTGTAGTATAATTTAGTATACATGTGAACTATGAGTTTTTTTGCTAGATGCATGCTTTTTGAGCTATGAAAATGATGTAACATATATTATATATTTCATTATTAAGTGTAATGAAATTTAGAATATGTACTGTCCCATATGAAATATGTAATATCAGATGTGAAATGTAATAGTTATAAAAGGATTTACTAATAATTATACACAGATTGTGCACTAGTTTATATAAGAATGAAACTGATGGAAATCTATAATTAATGATACCTTAAACGTAAATAGCAATCTTTAGTATATACTTTCCATGTAATTAATGAAATATTCAATTATTTTTAAGTTTAATATTTCTTTTAATATCTATTACTAATATGTAGTTTATAAAATTTGACAATACACAATTTGTAATAATTATTTTTAAGTCTAAATATTATAATACTAACTACTTTTAATTGTTGTATATAGAATGTTCCTTGCAAAGGAGTTAGACAATTCAGACACTACATCAAACGTTATTTTACCGCTAAAACTCCACATGGATCTACCTATAGAATGTGCGCAAACGATAACGGAGATACAATTCAAATATGCGGCGGAGGATGGGATTGCTTATGCTATGATTATGATATAAAGGGTGGAGACACGTTACATTTTCATTATAACTGTGTCAAATTCGTCATGTATATGTCACCGATTCACCCTAATGGAGATCATAAGTATATAATACGTAAGTTCATATTCTTGTTTTATTTTGTTTGCATAGAATTTATAATAATTATGATAACTTATATATGAAGTTTTATATTTGTTTATAGCAGAGATATATGAAGAGGACGAGAGACCAGTTGCGTACAGCAATGACTTCAATCTTACGAATCAACAAGTTAATAACATGCACCTCATTTTTGAGAGATACAATGAATATCCTGCCCAAGTTCATTGCATAACTGCTGCGAACATGAATGATAATGTATTGGTAAGTACTACATAATATATATTCATAGTCATTGTAATGTCATAATTTGTTTATTTTTAATTGCAGTATATTCATAGACCAATTGTCGGTAAGCTTGGACTACCACAGTACGAATCGGTTTTGTTGGAAGTAAATAGGGAAACATGCCAATCAATAGAAATTGATTATCAAATTAAGAAGGACGGTCGCTTGGAAATTAAAGGAAGTTCATTCAGATATTTTGTACAACTTCATCAGTTAGATGTTTATGCCTGGGTAGTAATACTTATCATCAAACGAAATAATTCTCATGACTTAAAAATGAGATTCAAAACAATATCGGCTGCCAGAATGCAACATTTGAGTTCAGACGAGGATGATGAAGATTCAGACGATGACGAAGATGATGATGATGTTGAAGAATAAATTACTTTGTATAATATACAAACTTATTTGTAATCGATTTTTTTTTGAATTTTTTATGTAATAAATTCAGTATTTAGCATATATATTATTAAATTAATTTAGCTACTACATGAAAAATACTAATACAATATAAAATTATATTATCTCAAATAAGTCATATTATAGATAACTTCCAACAGTAAGACACATATGTCTATCTATTTAAAAATTCATAGGAATTACAAATTTCCATCACGAAAAATAGCTAAATAGTAATTTTCAAAATTACAAATGGGCACGTCGCTGATAACCTCACGAGGGAGTGTCTGAGAGGACCACCAATTAATGCATGCATGTGGCCCGAACATGTATGTATGAAAGGGTTGTGTAATGTTTTAAATAACTAATTCACAACTTTGCTGTGGCATATATGACTCACAAAATGATCAATCCCACACGGAGGCTCATGACTCGTAGTGTACTGCCGGACCCCCCCCCCTCCCACACACACATAGACACACACATCCCGCACCACCACCGCCACTCTGAGACATGTCAAACTTTTTCTGTAGTGAACATGCATGTGACCAAAGTAGTGTCATGTTAAAATTTGAAAAATAAAACAGAGATCGTTCAATCATTTTTATACATTGATTGATTTCCTTGGATTTAATGTGCAAAAATCAAATTTGAGCTACATGTGCACCAAAATGGATTGCAAAATCATATGTGTGTTCCTGGGTGCATGTTTCCCCGTGCAAGAGATTTCAACACATTGAGAATATTGATTTTTAAAATTCAGTAAATCCAAAACTTAGTTGAAATTCATGAAACTTATCGTGGTGTCATATGGACACCAGTAGACTGTGATATTGTATTTTTTTCATCAAATATGAGACACGTTTTGATATTATCTTCTTACAAATAGGAGATTGTTAATAATTGGCAACCAATATCGCATACGAATTATTTATTCGGACCGTGTTCGTTAGACAAACAATGTATACGTGCCATGCTTAGGTTAAGCAATAAAGCAGCAGAATTAATCATCAAAAAAGAAAAACAATATATGTGCCGCCACGCACCCCGTTTTCCCTACGAGCAGGCGTGAGTTGGCGGGACGCATGTGAGCAGTCCGCCGTGCAGGCAGATCGGGAGGAGTGCGTGCAGGTGTGTGAATTGACGGGAGGCGTTTTCGCTGCATAGTGTCATCGGGGGGCATGCGAGTAGCTGTGTGAAATGATGGTAGGCATGCCAGAAGTCCGCCACGCAGGCTAACGGGGAGGCGAGACAGCCTTTGACCGCCGCCCGCCTCGCTGCCACTGCTCCATATTAATGACGCGCCCGAGCCGCTAGCCATAATAAGCGGCCGCACCCCCGGTCCACAGTGGTCACCACCATCTGGAGTGTATGACTATGCCGCCGAAGCGCACCATCAGAGGGAGTGGCGACACCGGGGCTGGTGAAGCACCCGCGCAATGCGTGAAGCTGGGGACAGAGGTTGCTGTCGCCGCCGACGAGGTCTCACGTGGGCAGCAGCACGACCTTGACTTCGTCGGCACCGTCGTGCCCCTCCAGCCGGAGCCGGAGGTCCACATCAACTTCGGCAACGACTGCGACTCTGACGGAAAACCGGTTAGTCATCTATACCCATTTGTGCGGCAAACATATCATGTGTTTTCTCTGGTTACTCCCCCCACCCCCTCTAATTTTTTTGGAATACAAATCCTATGGTTATGTTCTCTCGGTCCATGAAATCAGAGTAATTAAGATCCGTTAGATGCATCTAGTGTATTGATTGTCTGAATGGTATCCGTATAGGGTTAGTGATTAATTATTTGTTCTGTACAAATGATTTTTGCTAATAATCCAACTAGGGTTAGCGTGCGTGCTAATAATTCGTGGCTAGATCTTGAGAATTGATTTTGAATGTCCTACATATATGTGTGTGCCTTTTTTTTCTTCCAGATCTTGAGAATTGATTTTGAATGTCCTACATGTATGTTTCTGCCATTTTTTCAGATTGGTATGTACACAGATGAGGCTCCGGCCAGCGGCGCTGCCGGTTGTAGATCTTGCACCCGGCAGCGCGGCCAAAAGCGGCCACGGCCCCCTGGATATGAGGAACCAGTAGAATCTCCGGCAGACCGCATAAGCTATCTCTCGGACCCATCCTTGGGGAGATCATCTCCCTTCTCCCCACCAAGGATGGTTGCCGCACACAAGTCCTCGCATCTCGGTGGCGCACTCAGTGGCGTGCCGCGCCTCTTAATCTTGACTGTCGTCAGCTATCTATTGATGATGATTCTGAACTCCCCAGAGCCATCATATCCTCCCACCAGGGCTCCATTCAACGCATCTACATCCCTACATGCTACCTGCTGGACATACCCTGCATGGTGGCCGCCTGGCTGACATCCCATCAATTAAAAAACTCCAGCAGCTTGAGTTCTACCATTATTACAGCTACAGGTTACCACCAATCGCTGGACCTGTGCCCTCACTACTGATGCCCATCTCATGGCTTTCCTCCTCTCTCCACACCGCCACCCTGACCCGGCACCATCTAGCAGACAATCTGGTACAAATGCTTCGACTCCCACTGCTGAAAAATCTTGTGCTTGTGTTGGTTGATCTGTCGGAGGCCTCACTACATAGCATCATCCACTCCAGCTACCCTACCCTGGAGCATTTGGTGCTTGTTTTTGGAAACGGAATCCATATCCCTTGTCTCAAAATAAATTCGCCTCACCTTGTAAGCATTGGAATTCATTTCGAAGGACAGGAGCTCATCATCGAAGATGCCCCTTCACTTCAAAGGTTGCTCCTTGATTGTTATTATAAACCTTCGCAAATAACTGTGGTCTCTGCGCCTAAATTGGAGACCTTGGGGTGTAATTCCTGATCCATTTAAAGGTTACAAGATGGTGGTTGGCTCCACACTTATTCAGGCACTGTATACTATCCATGTACACTTTTGTAATCTGCATTTTTCATTTGTGCGCATAAGTTAAATATCATCTTGGAGTACACTTTTGGTGCTAATATTATGTTCTATGCTAAATGAAGAGCTTGTCCATGGATGGCCTATCAGGGGTGCTGGATTCTTTCAAGACCTTATATGTTTATATGTGGTGTCTTGATCTGAACGAGAGTATTGGCTTGCTGCGATGCTTTCCATGTCTGGAGAATTTGTATATAAAGGTGATGATTTCACGCACATTGAAAGCCCATATATAATGTACTCGAATTAACCGTTCAGATGTCGCTCCTTCGACATACTCTATTTTAGACATTAGATGTTTCCTATCTTCATGTCTATTTAGGTACTATCAGTTGGAGAAAAAGGTATAACCAATCGATGGGTGAGGAAGCACAAGGATTTTCTCAGATATCATGACTTTCGTTTGAAGACAATAACATTGGAAGGATATGCATCCAACCCTGCAAACACAAGCTTTGTCACATTCTTCATGTTGAATGCGAGGTTACTATTGTCCGTGAGGATTAAGTTTTTCAACAAGAATTTTCTCATGGATGGATATGTTGAACAACATAAAAAGAAGTTTCAGGTGGACCTAAGGGCTTCTGAACGTGCTCGGCTTCTATTTACAACAACTTGTCATCATCATGGACCAATAGAATTTTTGTACGGGGATCTTGATTTTATGGATCAGACTGGTCCATTTGATTGTAACTGCCCAAAACTTTGGTGTAGTTAGATTTTATTGCCCTGTTCAATCTTGGTTTTGTCTAAACCTGATGAACAATTAATCCTCGTGCTGTTGGACAGTTTGTAAGCTGGAGTTAGATATTGTTGCCCTTTTAAACTCAGCTTTGACCCATATTTTCTTTCATACTAGGCCAATGGCTTGCCATTTCTTTAATTAAGACATAAATATTATAAGCTATCACTACATAGGGAAAGAACATCACTCTTGCGTAATCCTTGATATCATTGTTCATTACAGAACCCGCAATTTCTTAGCGCCCGCCAGCACCCACAAACTTATTTTCAGCTAGCACACCAAATGGGATGTAATTCTTAATAAGAAAAGCTGCATGGTAGTGACAGATTTGGATTCTGATATTTGGGACGCACGAGGAAAAAGCCTATCCAGGGCGATGTCGAATCGACAATAAATATTGAGAAACCTAGTTTTAAAATTACTGTAAATCCAAAACTCGCCTCAAAATCATGAAACTTGGCATGGTTTTATGACATGGCACCTAAAAAATTAATCCAATTTGGGACAAGTTTTGGTATAAACTTCTTACAAACCGGAGCTTCTCTCAAGAAGCCTCATGGTTCCGAGAGGGAACTTGTCACCTATGTGTGCGAAACGACATATGTTGTCTCTTCCCGCCTTGATTTATTTTACAGAGGCAACATGCAACTATAGGAGTGTCGTCCTAAAAAATATGAAATTATTCAGCGTTCGTTTTGCTTTTTTACACATTATTTGAGTTTTCTAGGCATTTTCGTACATACTTTGGCGTGTTCAAAGGTCATGTGTGTACTAGCCACCTAATTGGATGATTAATTTGGTTATGGAATCAAGTCCTTCTAAGTTATAAGTACATATATTGTTGTTTTGTATGCAATGGCATCACACACGGACCATACTAGGGAACCCGTCGGTGATGAATTCATTAATCGCTGACAATTGTATACTAGCAAGCATTTGCCCATAGCACACATGGCTTATTAGCAGAAATTGTCTGTGCTATTATGGGTCTTCGCACACATTCCTGATTAGGAACCTGTTTGTTGCATATCACACACATCTTGTTAAGTTGAACCATTTATGTTGTGTTGCCTAACCGAAAATAGCTCACCCGAGTGAACTGTATGCCGTACATCCCACACACCTTGAACTGGGAGATTGTTTCTGTTGCGTTCCCTAATCACAAACAGTTCATCCAAGTGAACGTATGCCGTATATCACACATACCTTCATCTGTCTGCCCATTTATGTTGTTCTTCCTCATCACAAACAGTTCATTGGACTAAACCGTATGCAACGCATAGCACACGCAACTCTAATTTGAATCGTGTTTGATGTCTCCTCCATCGCAAATGTTTCGTATCATTTTTGATGTTTTTTTACATCACCGTTTGCAATTAATGCATCGCACACACTTTCCTCGAAGTGTCTCTGATTGTATTGTCGCGT
The DNA here is from genome assembly GCA_011799875.1 of Thinopyrum elongatum. Taxonomy (NCBI): domain Eukaryota; kingdom Viridiplantae; phylum Streptophyta; class Magnoliopsida; order Poales; family Poaceae; genus Thinopyrum; species Thinopyrum elongatum. The sequence goes on along the minus strand of CM022300.1, from coordinate 332,508,267 downwards.
TAGCAGCATCCTGCAGTAGTTATCTATGGGGCCATCGATCCCCTTTGTGATTTGGCTAGGTAGATGCATGAGCGCAAAGAGCAGGGTTAACAGAGTGCGCAGGGTTTTTTACCCAGGTTCGGGCCACCTTGAGGTGTAAAACCCTACTCCTGCTTTGTATGTTGGGTGTGTGTGGGAGCACAAGTACAAGGAGCGCTTTCCCGGCAAGGTGCGAAGGGAGAGCAGCTACGCGTGTGGGTTGTGCCAAAGGTCGATCCTTGTAAAAGTTGCCCTGGCCCTCCTTTTATAGCTTAAAGGGGTTACCACATAAGTAAAACAGTAATTACATGTTGATTAGATAGCAAACAATGCTATCATACCTAAGTCTGCCAGACTAGGACAAAAGCATTAAATGCTCTCTTAGGTGTCGTGTGGAGGAGGAGCCCCGGTAAGGTTGCTACACCACTTGCCCAGCTACCTCCTGTTATCTTGACACGCCTTATGGACGGGTGTCATTAAAGGTAAATCTCCTTCCAGCACGCTGCCACATGCCCGACAAATCCCACCTAACCACCTGCAAACTTGACACCTCATCGATTAGCGACTAGCTGTTCAGTGAGGTGGAGCGCTGGTGGCTGGTAAGAGCTTGCCGGCCATGGAGCTTGTCTGGCCATCGCCTTGCTGGCAAGGGCGTTTTTTGGTGCTTCGTCTAGTTCTCTTTCCTTTAGTTGAGAGTAACAATTGGGTCTTGAATCTTGGTATTTTTGATGCGCTCCTTGATCTCACTAAAAGCGGCTTCTCTGGCCTGGAGATCTTCTTGGCATTCCCCGGCAAGCCTTGTCTTGAGTTATCTTCCAGCAAGCCTACTCGCCGGGGAACTGGCACTGCATGTGCATAAGTCTGGGGTACTAGGGACCCAAATCTTAGTACACTGCCAGGAGCCCTCTGGCTTGGGCCACACGCGCATGCGAGGCATCATTGGGCTAGGCCCTAAAACATGCATAGGCATGCGTGGCAGAGAATAATTGCCATAATCCTCTGGTGTAATCTTAATCATGATGATGCCTCAAACGCACGTCCAATCCGCATTAAATGCGGGTTGTGGGAACATGGACTGTTGCGGTTATCTAGTGGTAGTGTGCCTTTAAAGAGCGCTTGTTGGGGTAAAGAGCCAGCCCACTCGCTCCTTTTCCATAAAAAGGGCAATCGCGAAGAGGCCCTGCTCATTCACCCTTTCCTTCCCCTGCTTCATCTTCTTCCCCTTGCCAGAACTACTTCCGCCGCTGCCGCCGTCAATCCGTATCTCAACCCCACCTCTCCCTTCTTCCCCGAGCACTAATCGCGCCCAAGAAGGCCAGCGCGGAGGGGTCGAAGCCCGCCAAACTGCTTGATTCCAAGGCGGAGAAGAAGAAGGAGGAATTGGAAGAGCTGGAGAAGAGGAGGAGGGAAAATGTGGTTTTCTCGCCGTGAGCCATGGATGCCAACACCCTGATCATGAGGTATGCTTACTTGTGGGGGAGAGACACCAATGACCACAAGGCCCCAGTGATCCTTCCTAAAGGCACCAAGATTCCATCAGATTCTTACCCATTCTTCTGCGCTTATTTCTACTACGGTCTGGTTCCTCCATTCTCGGATTTTTTTTAGCGCAATGATGGACAATTTTGGGTTTAGACCGTTGGATTTCACCCCCAATGCAATGACATGTATGGCAGACTTTGCTCATATGTGTGAGGGCTTTGTTGGAGTCGCCCCCAACGTAGATTTGTTCCGCCATTTCTTTGTCCCCCGAATTGAAGACAAGTCGCTTTCTGGTAGTGTGACATGAATCCCTTGGACCAAAACCAAGGGCCAGTACCTGTCCGGGAAGCTTCGTCTCAAATGGGAAGAGTGGAGGGCGGAGTGGTGTTGGATCCAGGAGAAGGTTTCCAACCCCCATTCTGTTTACCCCGCACGGTGAGGTTCCAACGCGGCAAGAATTGGAGCAAATTTGGCGCCATGGAAGAGAATCTCCGCTTGACACTGAACATGATTGCCCGTCTCAAGGCCGCCAAGCTGACCATAGAAATGGTTGGCACTGACTTCCTCCAGTGATGCATTCTGCCGCTGCAGCAGAGGTAGAGGCCCACTTGGGACTACCAGGGGGCGGCTGATATAATCTGGCTGTACCCTAGGCTCGGCAACAATCTGACGGTCATGGAGCACGCCAGCCTCTGTGAGCAACTGTTCCGAAAGACTGGCACATTCCACTTGCCGGACAGGATCATCCTACTACACATCAGTTTCGCCAGGAGCTCCATCTTGGTGAACATGATGAATTGTGATGCTAAGGGCATCAAAGGGGAATGGAAGTTACCTTCTCTGGAGATCGAGATGGGCTGGACTTCCAACCTGACGGAGGTCGCCTCCCGGAAAGAGACAAAGCTCATCCGGGCCACCAAAGAGGAAGAAGTGGCATATATCACCAACAAGCTTACTAAGGCCGCAAGGGATAGGGCTGCAGGCGGTTCTGATGCCGCAGCGGACAAAAGTGATGACGAAGAGCAACCCAAAGAGGAATCCACCAATGACCAATAGGAGGAGCCCGCCAGGGATGAGCCCGGAGAAGCTGAGGTTGCCGGGAACGAGCGTGCCGGAACGGAGGCTGCCGGAGACGAGCTTACCGAGGCCGAAGTTTTCGGAGAAGACGAGGGAGAAAAAGAAGCCCCCCCGAGGTGCAAAGAAGAAGTGCCGCCTCTAGAAGGTGGCTGGCCAAGGGACGGCACGCGCCCCGTCGCCAAATGCTCGCCCAATAGTGAAGAAGACGACCACCAGAACTGGCCGCCAAGAGGAAGTGCGCCGGCAATCTTCCTGGCTTGCTCGCACTTAGCCCTCATCTTCCCAGCAAGAGGTTGTCGAGGAGATGGGATCCTCCCGGCCAGCCAGATCATCCCCTCCAAGACTCAAGAGTGCTAGGGAGACGCCTCCGCCGGTAGTTATGACCTTTCCGCCATCCTTGAGTCTGAGGAAGAAGAGTAAGTCAAACTATTTGATTTTGCCAAGTCTTGACTCAGTTTGATTTCTGTCTTAACATGATTCCTTCTGTTTTGGCAGGGACCTAGAATCGCTCGTGCACCGGACGAAGTGAGCTAAGCCTATGATAGAGCAAGAACCCATGACAAGTGTTGGGCAGCGGATCTCAGCAGCCGATGCCATCGTTGCTAGCCCCCAACCCAGCCCCCTGCGTGAGAACATGGTACAGAGCCCGCTAGGCGGTGCCAGCACTGAAGTTCCTCCCTTTAAGCTTGACAAGGAGATGGGAGAGGTCCGCCAAGAGGAGGAACACCAAGAGGCACATCGTACCGTGGGTTCCCCATCAACCATCATCCCAGAGAGTGCTTCCCCGACAAGGGCCTCCACCGATGACCTTGTCCACATAGGTGCTACTCTGACAACTAGGGTTGTCGAGGACCCTGCGCCAGCAACACAGGTTGCTGGGGGAGGAGATTTCCTCCCACAACAAGCGCCAACAGGTAATCCTCTTATCATTATGCACTTCTCACAGAACTCTTGTTTTCCTGGACTTGACTTGTACTCCAAATCTCATTTTGTTCTTGCTTTTGCTTTGATCCGCAGCCCCAACTTCCCCCGAGGAAGGTGAAATCCTTGTGGAGGTGGTGGATATCACGAAGGCTGCCGCTGTGGAAGCCACCAAAATCGTTGCTGAGGAGATCCTTGTGCAAGCTGCCAAATGGACCCGAGAAATCCCCGGAGAGCTTGAGATGTCCACCGGCAACACGCTAGATCCTGCCGGGATGGATGTGGAGAAGGTTCCCATTGATGCCGACGCGCCGATCTCCGACAAGCAACCCGTGGCATCAACCTTGCAAATCCCATCGAGCAACATGGAGCTAGTTGTTTCTCCGCGCGAGTCTGGAGCCCCCAGCTCATTCGGTACTGCGAGGCCAAACTTTGATGAAGAATTTACTCGGATCCTACTTCCTCTCATCTAAAGAACCACTGAAGCCGCTAATGCTGCCAATGACGCTAAAAATTTCTCGTTTCTGGAAATCATGGCTGTCGATTTCAAAGGCATATAGGAGAGGTACAACCGTAGGTGGAGCACTCTCCAGGAAGATTGGCAATCCACGGATTTGGCTGACCAAAAGTTGAAGGATAAGGCACACGAGATGCGCACATGGTACAACAAGCAAGCCCGCTACATCATAAGTCAAGAATAAAAGCTCACTGCTGCCAAAGGGGAAGCGACAATCCGCGATGGCAAGTTGACGGAGCACGAAACGCTTCTCAACGCCAAGGAGAGAGATCCTGCTGCCCGGGAACAAACTCTTATTGCTACTCTCCGCGGAAAGGATGAAGAGATTGAAGCGCTCCTCAAGCAACGGAGCAAAGGGTTGGAGGATGAACATAAGAAATTTATCATGAAACAAGCCTTGGAGAGCACCACCAAGCTCAAAGAAGTTACTGACAAGGCCGCTACTATTGACACCGCCAAAACAGATCTTGAGGTGCAGGTGGGCAAATTGAAAGAAGAGCTCACCGGTAGCGGTAAAGAGATCGAGACCCTCAAAGGCGAAGCATGGAAAACAACCCTCGCCCTAGAGGAACTGCAAGCGCAACTTTCGTCCAAGAACCAAGAACTCATTATTGCCGCCAGCTTGGCTGACGATCTAGAATCCAAACCTGCCGGCCTGGAAACATATCTTGAATCTGCCAAGGAAAGGGAAAAGCTCTCGGCAGAAAAACTTGTTGCGGCAGAAACCCTCCAGAAGGACACCGAGAAGAATCTTGTGCAACTGTGTGATTTGGACTCCCTCTGGACATTGAAGCTTGTCGATACAACTGAGCGCCTCACTTCACAACTTGTTGTCATGGATATGAAGAGCCGGAGCTTCACCGTCAATGACCACAAGGCCGACAGTGTCAGACTGACGAAATTCTTTGACGGCCTTATTAAAGCGTTGAAGACATATCATGATGATAGGGCTGCTTCTTTCACCAACAAATCCTGGGAGTTTGCATGCAGCGACCTTTGCACAGTGCTGCTAAACCTTGCTCATCGCAACCCTGGCCTTGATCTCTCTAGAATCTTCAAAAGGTTGCCGCAGGATGCTGATGTCATAGTTACCGATAAAATTGCTGCTCCTCTTGCCGACAAGGTCCTCCAAGTTCCCAGAGTCCAAGGCATTCGGCGGGATTAGGCTTGTCATTATATTCACCGCCGTGCTGTCATGTGAAAGATACATTTGATATCATGTTAGATCCGCACTGCTTTTGTGATGTAATACAACTTTAAGTAGGCGCACGAATGCATGCTATCCCCCTTGTTTTATTATTTTCTTGTCTTTGTATGATTGGGTTCCCTACGCAAGCCACAAGCTTGTCGGGGCAAACACTTGCCAGGAGCGCTTTGGGAACGGGTCCCTAGCAGCCTGCCGGTAGTTTTGCCACCGGCAAGTTTTCCTTTGACATTTTCAATGCAGCCACTTAAATTGTTGAGTGGGCATGAAACAAAACAAGGGCACGAGTGATCACGACAAGGTTCCTTTGAGTGCAGGTTTCTCATACAAACACATAATCGTTCAAGGGAGATTGCAAAAGCGTAACAAAGAATTTTTGGTTGACAAATAATTTTTCAAGTTAGCTTTTCTTTGCTATTCTTCTTGTCGTATAAAATGACCACTTGAACGCCATTAAATGGTATGGTATCCTCATCACCACTTCCCCCGGGAAACTTGTAAGCGAGGGATCCTTCTGTCCCTTGTAAAAGGAAAGAAGAGAAGGTAGTGGTTTGGGAACCTTGGCGGTTCGTCAATCATTTTGCACGAGCTAAAGTGTAATCATGATATGTATTGATACATAAATAAATACGCACAAAAAGTTGCAAAAATCTTAGCTTTATTCACATATGCATAGGGTCTACACCTGGCTTTGTAAAAAGGGTTACAAATCTTGCCGACAAAGCTTGTAAAAAAGGGGCTACCGGGAATAGGGCCCGACAACTGTGCCTCATGGGTAGAACATGCGAAGATGCTCAATATTCCATGAGTTCTGCACTTGGATGCCATCTTCGGTCTCCAGATGGACTGCTCCGGGTCTGGTGGCTTGTACTACCCGATAAGGGCCCTCCCACATTGGCATCAACTTGTTTGATCCTTTGGCGGACCGAACGCACCGAAGAACAAGGTCGCCTTCCTCAAAGCTTCGGGCATGAACTTTGCGGCTATGGTAGCGACGCAAAGCTTACTGGTGGCGTGCAGCTTGCACAGCCGCCTGAACACGATCCTCCTCAATGAGCGTCGCGTCATCTTGCCGCAACTTCTCTTGCGCTGCCTCATCATAGGCAACCACTCGAGGTGAGCCGTATGTGAGTACCGTGGGGAGCACCGCTTCTGCACCATATACTAGGGAGAAGGGTGTTTGGCCAGTAGCTCGATTTGGTGTCGTCCTGAGTGACCAAAGAACCACTGGCAACTCATCAATCCCACACCTTCCACACTTGTGCAGCTTGTCGAAGGTTCTCATTTTGAGACCTTGCAACACTTCATCATTCATCCGTTCTGCCTATTCGTTGCTTCGTGGGTGAGTGATAGAGGCATAACAAATCTTCCTTCCAAAGTTTTGGATGTACTGCATGAAGGTGCGGCTCATGAACTTGGTGCCATTGTGGGTGATGATTCTGTTAGGAACCCTAAAATGGCAAACTAGGCCTTTGAAGAACTTGATGGCTGACTGTGCTGTTACCTTCCTCACTGGCTCCACTTTAGGACACTTTGTGAACTTGTCGATAGAAACATACAAGAACTCAAAGTCCCGGTAGCACAGGGGAAGGGGCCCAAGATATCGAGCCCCCAGACCGAAAAAGACCTAGAGAGAGAGATTGTTTGGAGAGCTTGAGCTGGCTGATGTATACTATTTGAATGGAACTGTCATGCTTCACACTTGGTTACTAGCTTAGTTTCATCATGTAGTGCAGTGGGCCAATAGAAGCCTTGCCCGAAGACTTTTCCGACAAGTGCCCTTGATCCTATGTTAGAGCCACATATGCCCCCGTGTATCTCTGCCAACAACCTTAGTCCATCTTTCCGGCAGACGCACTTCAATTTCACACCGTTCGGTCACTTTCTGTGTAGAATGTTATCCACAAACTGGTACATACTTGATAGACAGGCTACTTTTTCAGCTTCGTCTTGTTCATCGGGAAGTTCTCTTGTTTGAAGGAAATGAACTATGTGTTTTGCCCATGCCGAAGCTTGCGGCTCGACGACAAGAGCCAAAGGCATTTCCTCGGCTGTGGGACCGCTTGCTTCAATGGCCAGAACCTGAGGTTCTGTGAGAGGCTGCTACTCACCAACAGTTGTGTCGTTGTTCCTGGTAGCATTCTTGCCGGCAGCTTGTGGGAGCTCTGGTGGAAAATACTTGCCGGTGTTCAACTTTCTTCTCTTGTTAGCCTGCACTGATGGAGCGACTAATGGTTGATTCAAATGGAGCACAAAAGTTCCCGGTTCCACAGGAAGCTTTTGAATAGCACGCTTCGATAGATGGTCAGGGATGCTGTTTTCCGCATCGGGGACGTGTTCTATTTGTAATCCGTCAAAGTGTTCTTCTAGTTTCCTCACTTCTTCAACATATGCTTCCATTAGCAGGCTCTAGTAATCCTTATTCACTTGCTTTACCACAAGCTGTGAATCACCATGGATGATCATCTTTCTAATCCCCAACTCCACTACGATCCTTAAACCAGCAAGGAGCCCTTCATATTCTGCAGTGTTGTTGGTTGCTTTCTCCGTGGGAAAGTGCATTTGGATCGCGTACTTGAGGTGTTCTCTGGTGGGTGCGACAAGCAGCACTCTGGCAGGGACACCTTGTAGCGAGAAGGCCCCGTCAAAGTACACGATCCATTCTTTTATTGTGTTTTTGTAGGGGAAAGCTGACTCTTGGATTTCCTCATCTTGCTTGGTGTCCACTCTGCGATGAACTCCGCCAAGGCTCTGCTTTGAATAGTTGAAGTGCTTTCAAACTTAAGTGCAAAGCTTGGCAATTCCAACGCCCACTCCACTATCCTGCCAGTTGCTTCTGGATTTCTCAAAATGCGTTGCAATGGGAAGTGAGTGACGACGGTGATCTTGTGTGCTTGGAAGTAGTGGCGCAGCTTTCTTGAGGCCATGAGAAGGCCAAAAAGCAATTTCTGCACCCCAGAATACCTTGATCTATCCCTTTGCAGAAGGGAGCTAACAAAGTATACTAGTCGCTGCACCATCTTCTTCTTTGGCACTATCTGTTGATCGGCTTCATTTACTTGCACTATTTTTGACTCGTTGGCATCAGATCTTACCGGAGAGGATTTAGGCTTGTCGTGGGATGGGCTTGCCATTGTTGCTCCTTCGTCATCAGCTTCCCTCTATGCCACTAGCGCGGCACTGACCACCTAGTTCGTTGCCACTAGGTATAGCAGCAACAACGGTTCTTGTGGTTTAGGCGCAACTAGCGTTGGCGCGAAGGATAGATATCATTTCAAATCCTGCAGCGCAACCTCCGCTTCTGGAGTTCATTTTTTTGGACCTGCCTTTTTTAATATCTTGAAAAACGGCAGACCGCACTCAGCGGACCTTGAAATGAACCTACTTAAAGCAGCAATACAGCTGGCAAGACGCCGCACATCCTTGACTGTTTTAGGTGCTTGAATTTGCTCAATTTCCATGATCTTGTCGGGATTGGCTTCAATTGGACGTTGAGATATAAAGAACCTGAGAAGTTTTTCAGATGGGACGCCAAACACACACTTCTCAGGGTTGTGCTCCATGTTGATTTTGCGCAAGTTCGAAAATGTTTCTTCTAAGTCCTGAATGAGGGTTGATTTGTCCTTGGTCTTGAACACTATATCATGCATATATGCTACCACTACAAAAAAACACACTTCCGTGATGATACGTGCTTGTCAAAGTAGGTCATGTTTTATGTCATGCATGTACATCCATGATGATTTTATGACAGAATCAAGATAGTCATACCTGTGCTATCGTAGAAGTGTTCCATGACAATACTCAAATTATCATCACGGAAGTGTCCACTTCCATGACGATAATCGGCGCGTCATGGAAGTGGTTTTGTCAAGGGTAACCCACACGTGGCATCCACCGTAATGGGTCGCCGTTAAGCTATCAGGTCCTGTTTTGGATCCGATAACCCGTTAACAGCCCGGACTAATGACGATTTTCCACATGTAAAATTCTCATTGGACGAAGGAACCACGTGTTAGCTCCTCGGCTCGACAGATGTCAGCTGTCCAATGCACAGGAGGTGTCTATGATACATCGACACGCGGCAAGGCCCAAAATTGGCCCATTTAGGTTAAAAGGCCGGGCCTATCAAAATAAGCGGGCCGCCCCATTACCGGCCTGCTTGTGTCTGGCCCATTAATAACCATGGCCCATACAAGTTACGAAAAATCAGACCGTCAAAGGCCCATTATAGATTTGACACCATCCCGGGCCAACGTCAGATCCAGCTCGTTAGCAGCCCGGTATGTCTTTGGGCTCAATTGCGGCCAGAGTTTCTTTCGTGCTGTTAGCAACCCATTACAGAGATGGGACAATATACCCACAAGTACGTCTTTCGGCCTTTTGTTGGCCCAATCTGTACTTGGGCCAATTTCTAGCCCGTTTTGCCTTTCGGCCTGTTAACAGCCCACACAATAGTTGGGCCTTTGACAGTCCCACCTGACTTTCGGTCCATTAGCAGCCCATTCTCCATGGCAAAATTCCAGCCCGACCCGAGTTTTGGCCTGTTAAAAGCCTATGTTGTACATTGGGCCACTATTGGCCCAAAACGCTTTAGGCCTCTTTATGGCCCGAGATGGAAATGGGCCGAGACAAAAATGACGCTTATTTTGGCCTGCTAAAGGCCCGTGGGCCATCTCCATTACTAAGGCCCTATCGAGCTTTCGGCCTGTTAACGACCTGGTAAGAGCCCTTTTTACGGTGGGCCCACATTCGAATAAGGAATCCACTATTTCTAACTGGCCGAGTTGAATGGGCCATTTGGGCCCGCATAGATTAGGATGCATTAACTAATTAGTTGACAAGCCCAATTAAGGCCCGCTTCGACTACCCACGTTTGTTCTTTCGAATGGCGTTCAGGTAATGTTTGGGCGTGTTGGCCACCGTTTCAACGATAGCATATACAAAGAATTATCCTACTCTACACTATATCCTCTAAAAAACCTACACTATACAATAAAGAGATTAAACCATAGAAATGAAGAAAAATCCTACACTATACAATAAAGAAATTACAGCATATTACATCCACTAGGCATCATAGTTCGCCACCAGTGATAATAAAGTGTACACAAACAGCAAATTACATACACTGGGCAAATAAAGCTCACACATCATGGACGCGCATCAACAGAACTTACCATTTGAATTATAGTCTCTTCAGAAAATATGATTGGCTGGATTCAGATAGCACGAATTTCAGTCTGTAAAATCTCCAACTCCTTTGTGGTTACCTCAATGTCTTGTTTCATTTTTTTGGCTCGTGCATCTGATATCTGCACCTCCAGTCTCAACTTGTTGATTACATGTTGAGACTCATATGAACATTGTCTTGGCACCTCTAGTTGATGCTCTAGAACATCAACACATTCCAATTCCAATCCATAATCATTTGGCAACGGCCATGCTGCACTGCTCTGAGATCGTTGTGTTGATGTCACTTCATCCTGAAATGTTTCTGTAAGTACACATGACTAGGGCAAACATATAGTTACAATAGTGAAGCGAGCAAGATAGACTATCTTGTACATGGAAAAATAGGACTAACAATAATGTACACGTCCTGAAGCATAAGGAAGTGATATTTTAAGAATATAAAAATGGTTGTCTGTGAAGCCCGCGTACAGAGATCTCCTGGTAGCTCGCCAACGGAGCATGATGTTGGGGCCAAATCCAAAACACAGACAGGTCACACTTTTATATATATCTTGTGTTAACTAGTTGGAACATTGTGTGCCATGTTCTAAAAGATTCTTAGGGAGCATAATGAACTGTACAGGGATTCATACAAACCAACTACAACAAGCAAAACTATTGAATCATTAGCCTCATATAAACTAGATTGTAAGCCTCATGCAGTAATAGTTGGTTAATAGACATCAAAAGCTTCAGGCACACTTCGCCAGAGTAATGAAATGGTAAGGCATTTAATTATGTCAACTAATAGTTATAACCCTACATCAAGCATCATTGTTTGGGCATCTCATTAACTGAGGACAAATAAAGCAATTGAAAAGAGAAATTTAACTATGCCTGAAGCAAACAAGCAATTGAACTGTTGAGTTGGCAGGATGCATACATGCATGCCTCAATAACATCCTTGGCCTAGCTACATTTGAATCAACTAATGTATCAGCTATATAATGGAATAGGTAATGTAACATTGTTTGCCCCCTATGAAGTATCTCGACTAGTATGTAATCAAGATCCTGGTAATGATAGGGTTGCTAATGATGTGAACATGCGTTTGGTTATGACATTTATAGTAGTGAGTGGAGGGAGTATTAATCAGTGGCCCAATGACTGGGTTACAGGTGAAGAATCCTATGCTAGCATAGTGGTAGACAAATAGGATGTCTTGGTAATTATAATACAGTGACTTGCCATAACTGGTTGTACAGGCTTAGCGCTGCTCCTTCTTCTCTTGCAAGGCTCCTTCTTAATATCTTGTACATGGAAATCCTGTATCCTTGCTTCATTGCACCCCCTCTGCAAGGTGACACAAACTAGTTACTGGTCTCCCTACATGGAAGATAAATATGCATACTTTCTAGTCTCTGAACAACACCAAAGCATGAGTTTATAAAAAAAAATGACACCACATAAAGAAACATGCCACATCTCTTGCACACACCCCAAATGAGCATTTACTATGTGTCGCTATGTAAAAACTAGGCGTACCTTCGAACTAGACCTCCAGGTACTCTTGGAGAGCCTAGTTTAGTGTACAGGCAAGCCTTTATGTCACAAATATGTTATATAAGCCCCCTCTACAGCAGCCCTTAGTGTTTAAATCATTGACATGCTCTGTTAGGTCAAGAACAGCAAGTAATCAAAGCAAACAGTTCTAGTATGGATGGCTGATAGAAACATACAATTGAACACATGTGTGAGCAAATCTTGCACAACACTGAATTACATATCAAGAAAACAAGCATAGAAGGAGGCTTAAAGACCATCACTTGACTGACCAGATTTAGGAGGCATTTAAACATCATGTGCAACGTATGAACTAACATAAACATTGCATATTTCAGATTCTATAATGAAATGCACATGTATTAGGTTATGCTATGTGTCATGCCTAAATCTACACTATAGTAGGCAGGAGTGATTCATCATTGCACGCAGAATGGAATTGCAGGTTAAGGGCCAGTTCTATTCCACCTTGTGAGAGCTTATTATCAAAATAATCCACAAAATATGTAAAGAACTTATTTTTGAGTTATGGGCATGGGCTTAACTTATTTCCACCATCAATTCCTTCACAATGAGAAAAAGCTTCGGGGGGGGGGGTGCTTCCCATGGAACCTCACCTAAAATTGAAGGGAAGGGGAATAGTGAAATGACTCTGTTGTGTGCCTATATTACACTCAAAATGCCACTGCTCACGCCTGCGTCACACCTGACCTCCAAGTAAAAACAATCACGCAAGCATTCATTGCCCTGCCCGCTCGCATCTCCTCTTCCCTTTCCCTCTACCTTGATCCCCTGCCTCCAACGCTAGGGTTCAGCAAGCGAGCCGCCGCCACAGGTCCCATCAAGCCTGCTCCTCAACGATGCTCTTTCCAGCTAGGCTATATGGCCGGCGGGTAGGGCCCCATCTCCCCAGCTGCTCCTCCCTTCGGCGCTGCCCCTCAATCTTGTCGTCTCTAGCAGCTACTCCGCTGTGGTCCGTCCAATGCTCTACTCCGGCGGTTGCCGCACAACTATGGCCGACACCCCACTCTGGCAGAAGGCACCTCGTTCCGCGTCCCCTCCTCTTAGGTCCTGACCTTGAGGTGCTGTTGCGGGATGAGCTCATCCAACAAGGTTAGGATCTCCTCTGATTTTTTGCTAAATGTTCTTTCTGCTCTACTATATGATGAATTGCTATTAGCTGCTGCTGCTGCTTCTGCTATGTGATGAATTGGTATGAGCTGCTGCTGCTATATGATGAATTGGTATGAGCTATTGCTGTTGTATGCTGAATTGCTATGAGCTGCCGCTATATGATGGGTTGCTATGAGCTGCTGTTGCTATATGATGAATTGCTATGAGCTGCTACTGCTATATGATGAATTGCGATGAGCTACAGAAGCTACCGCTATATGATGAATTGCTATGAGCAGCTGCTATATGATGAATTGCGATGAGCTGTAGCTGCTGGTTGTATGATGAATTGCTATGAGTTGCTGCCGCTGCTATGTGAGGCTTTCAGGTGGTGCTGCTATATGATAATAACCCGCCACTTGGACCATAGAATTTTGTTAAATCATGGTTCTTCATTTAAATTTAGGCAATGGGTTCTTCATTTAAAATTAGGCAATGGGCTCTGTTTGGGAGACATTGACCAAAATGGATTGTGGCAAGTAGATGGCATCTTTGTATTTGCACTTTGAACAAATAATGATGGTCTGTTTTCCTATCATATTAATTACTGCAATGGGTTCAATTCGTGATGTTTGCAAGTCAAATTAATTTCGATATGGGTAGCAAAATGACAAAATATAATTCAATTTATACTTTTCACTGATCATACCACAGATAAGCTGAAAAAGCGGTCAATGAAAAGAACTGGTTGGCTTATTATATAGAGCATATATTCAAAGGAGCTTATTTTCTTAGGATAACTACAAATAACTGTCCCTAAGAACCCTGGCCAACAGCACTGATATAGAAATAACATGTCAGGATGATTGCAATGGAGTAACCTACCATACCATGCTGTATAGGCTCACCACTGCCCCTCCTTTTTTTGTGATGTTCCATGAAAATGCCACATACATCTTGTACTAAGAAATCTTGTACTTTTTCATTGTGGCACCCAATCTGCAAGTTGACACGGCTAATTAGAGATATATCTACATGATAATACATTGCATATCCTAGCAAAGCACACTAGCAGGCACACAATAATACAAGAGAGAGATGCACTTACAAGATCATAGCAATGCCTTAGGACAGGATCTTGGTTGGCCAAGGTGTTAGATCCAGAAGAAACATCGTCCTTGTAGCTCTTGCCAGCTCCATAACATGTAACAGCGACCTGTTAGTATATTTGAAGTACATCTGGCAGGTGATGCTGGACGAGTTTAAAGGTGACAGTACCTCGGCCGCGGCGGGTGCTTGCCATCGTGGCAGACGGTGGGAATAAGGTTAGAAACCTCAAGGGTGATGACGTCGCGCTGGCTGTCTGCGTCCGATAAGGAGATCTAGGACCGTGGAGGAGGGTGTTCATGAAGCGGCTCCGGTAGAGTGGAATACGGTGTGGATGAAGAGGATCTAAGGCCGTGGACGAGGGCATCGGTGAAGCTGCTCCTGTGGTTGTGTTGAGGATGTTGTCGATGATGTGGATCTGCGACCGTGGACGAGGGCATCATTAGTTGCTTCGGTAGGTTGGACGAGGGTGTTGACGAATCAGATCTGAGGCCGTGGACTTGGGCGTTGACAGAGCGGCTCCGGTAGGGTTGAGAATGGTATCGGCGAAGCTGCTCCGGTAGGTTTTAGGATGGTGTCGGCGAAGCAGCTCCGGTAGGGTTGAGGAAAGTGTTGACGAAGAGTCACAGGCCGTCGACGGGTGCGTCTGTGGGGCGGCTCCAGGTGAGTGGACTAAGCAGCTCCGGTATACAAAGGAGCCGCTGTAGATGCGCTGCGGTTGATGAGAGGATGGGCGATGCAAATCTGGCATCGTGGACAAGGCCGACACTGAATGGGCTGTGGTACAATGGTGGATGAGCAGTCTACTGTTTCTAGTGGAAGTGGGAGGGGTAGATGCGGCCGCAGAAGCAGATCCGGCAAGGTGGATGACGTCGGTCATGAATGGGCTCTGGTACGCCGATGCATGAGCAGTCTAGGGTTTCGAGAGGGAAGGGGTAGAATGGCCGATGAAGTACGGATGGCGTGATGTAAGATGCTCTGTTGCTTTGGAGTAGTCATTTTTGCGGGAGGGGAGAGGAAATGTGGTGCCGTGTGGTAGGGGAACTTGAAGTTACGAAAGCAACCCCGACCTATTATGTTAATGAGGGCCATATTGTTCTCCGTGCACCAAGGACAAAAGGGGAGTTTCGCATGCTACGGACTTGGTCACAGAAATTTTAGAAGGAGGCGGGAGATTTTGCCGCCCGCGGGATCGTTCGTATCTAGTTTCAACTTTTTGGACAGTGCTAGCGGGAAGGTCATGCGAGAATGTGTACACAGGGCACACGTCAGCAGTTAATAACTGGTATGAAGTCCACCCCAGAAAAAAAGACAATAACTCGGGATGATGCACCGATAAATTTTTACGATCACAGGGGCACGGCCAATCATACGGGTGTAGAGGCGCGTTCTCAAAAAAAAATGGATCAAATGCTCAGCCTATGTATTTCTCGTGTAAATATATAATTTAGTGCCATTGGTTATTTATTTCAAACACAATGCATTGATGTGTTAATTTTAATTATATTGCACAGTAAAAAATGGATAATATAGATGTACAAAAGAAATGTATATTGTAGTCGACTACTTAAAAGTGTTACTCATATGATTACATGGCCTTCATTTCATAAATTGCAGTACCCGTTGAATTCATATATGAATATTACATATATCACTTCATAATAGAACCTTAAATCATCCAAGATAAATGAATTTGAATGCAAAAATAATAATGGTGCATGTACATGATAACTACAGTGGTTGTTTGAAGAAATATCACTATAACTTTGGCACGCACGATTGAAGAGGACCATTTGGAAAAAAATGTGATATGTGAGTGTCCAATATTTATAGCGTTGAATCGATATTGTACTTTCGGCCATGATATGAAGTAGATATTGATTTTGTTCAAGCAATGCATGGCCACGATCGCTAGATAGTGACACGTGAATGAATTGTGCAATCACTCTCACACGCATACATATCTCATTTCTCCGTGGGGCATCTGAATCACACACGCGCACTAAGTGTATTTCTCTCCCTCCATCAAGGTTAGAATTTGTCTTTATACCCTGTCCTACAAGTCTCTCACACAAAAACACACACGCTCTCTCTGTCGAACACATCCACCCCTTTAATTCCTCCCACCCACCGCCACTCATGTCTCAAAGTATAACTATGTCTCGCACACATATCCGTAAGGTTAACTCGAGTCTCGGAACCATATCAATAAATACAATGGGTTTCTAGCAGAGCACCTTTTGTTTTGAGATTTCGCTCTCACACACACACTCACCCGCGCACACATTGTTTCTCTCTTCATTTTTTTTCCGGCACTTGCATGAACACCGCTTGTTTATCTCCGTGATGCTTTAAATATGCCTCACACACATGCTATCTACCTATCCCTTAATATAGATATGTAACACACAAACTCCTTCTCACTATCTCTAAGTGTCACTGGCCCCCCCCACACACACACACTTCCCGACACCGAAGGAGTAGGGTGGAACCTCGATCTTGATATTAATCTATCTACTGGCTTCTCTCTCAAACACAAACACACACACACACATGCTAGTTGTGCCTCTGTGCCTACCGTGCGCACACTCTCGATACGTCTTTCTCTCCCTCCCCCCTCACCCCCCGGAACAACAATGACAGCAGAAGGGTGACACCACGATCTTGATCTTAATATATCCATTGGCTTCTCTCTCAAACACACACACACACTCGCTAGTTGTGTCTCCATGCCTCACTCAAACACACTCGATACATCTTTATCTCCATAGCCCCCCTTGATATGTAGATTTCTCACGCGCGCACAGCTGTAGTGATGATGACGCTGAACCCAGTGTGCCTTGTTTTTACCGGCCTCATGTGATAGTTTTCGCCCTGTTTTCTGTTAATTAACAAAGCAACCTTTTCTTTGTTACTACCTCCTTCCATCTATATATATAGGGCCTAATGCGTTTATCGAGGCTAACTTTGACCAAATGTTAGAGAAATAATACATGACATGCAAGTTACACAAAGTATACCATCAAATTTGTACGTGAAAGGAGCTTCCAATGATATAATTTTCACATTATACATCTCACTAGCAATGTGCCCGTGCGTTGCAACGGATCCAAAGTAGAATAATACATATTCACAAATTTGAAAGAAAAAAATCTAGTTTTGATATACATATATCACTAAAAATATCTTATCTTTCACTCAAAATATATTCCTTGTGCTGTTTTGATGAGGTAAGGGAGGAATGTGGTTGGTTTCAAGATACTAAGGGGCTTTCTATAAATTGGAGCAGAGAAGTGGGATATTGTTGCAAAAAGGCCACAACTTACATCACAGTCGTTAGATGGAGAACTAATGGTCAGAAATGATGGATGGAAGACACACCATCATCACAAACTGAGTCTTTTATAAGAGTAGAGATGTACTATTAATCTTATCAATAGTCAAAGGCTGTCTTGAAAAATGCATTAGGCCCTATATAGATGGAAGGAGGGAGTAGTGAATTTGAGATCATTCGGGGCAGACATAAAATATATCACTTCAAACCAATTATTGCAGTAACTATTTAAAAAGAAATATACCTCTTGCATCGTCCACAAAGAACATCTGGTCGACTGGTTAGTGCCGGATGCTTGCAACGGGATGACCTGAGTTCGAAATCTGTCTTAAACTTTAGATTTTTTTAATATATACTTATTTCGCTACTGTACTAACAATGGAACCCACAGAGTACTTAGAATACAAGATTAAGGATTGATTTGTTTCTTTTTAACTTGTTGTATGAATCTGTAGCCACCCTGCAAGTCATGTACACTGTACATGCAATTAACTTTTTATGTTTGAGAATCATACACGCAATTAACTTAAATAGATTGGATGTGACTATTATTTCCAGCATAAGAGCATCTCCAACGGCAACTGGCAAATTTCCTCCCGCTTCCGTCCGCGGAGGACGACATCCAACGCCAGCGGCATACATTTTCACAACTATAACCAACTAGAGAAAATTCATGCAAACACGGACTAATTTCATATAAGCATGAAGGATTTCTATAAAAAAGCCGGATCTTCATATAAACATGACGGATTTCATTACATTTACATGAACTAAGCAGTGCTAATCCATCTCCCATGGTATAATTAATACCTAATCTAAATAGCCGTCCGCAGATCCCTTTGTCTTCTTCATGTCTGGCAGACACTTGCGGGGTCGACGAAGGTCCTCGCAAGAGACAAAGCAGCCAAGAGACCATCTATATACGTAGTCATCGCCTCGGCAATGGCCTTCATGGGATCCAAGTGGCGGCGGCCTCCTGTGTTCTACTTCTCCTCGATGATGGCGGCGGACACGGAGAAGCTGGCCACCGACTCGTCGCTCTCCACGCACCCGGCTTCTGTCTGTGCCTACATGCCACTGCTGCAGGCATGGGAGGCACTGCCACAGACATGGGAGGCGTGGCCACCGCAGACACGAGAGGCGTGGTACGACGCAGCAGCGACGATGCCCATGCCACCGTGCTCGCCGCCGGCTTGGGGCGGCAACTGGCTCCGTCGGGCCAGGCAAGGTAGGTGAAGCACCGAGCGGCCTCGCTTGTATCCGGAGGCCTCGGCGGGCCACCCAACTGGCTAGTATGTTGGAGAACGGCTCCTCGGAAGCCATCAGAAGAGTGGAGAAAATGGTGAAGGAGGAGATGGTGGAGCGGCAGAGGGGTGCGATTCTTGCCCGCCGTCTGGCCTTGTTTAAATAGAGGGCGGGCAGTAAGAGCTTGGCCGGCATCTCGCCTCACTTAAACTGAGGGCGGACGGGAGGAGCTCGGCCGGTGTTGCATCTAATTCCGGCCCGCTCATGAACAGATATGTGGTCAGAGTAGCTTTCTCGGTTTGCATGCGGGTTTTCTGGAGGCGTTTGATGGAGGCGAGGAGGCGAATTCAACCGGGCGTGTAGCGGGCGGCGCAGTACTATTTGATTTGACAGCTACTAGTAAAATAGGACGGTAAAAACAAATTGAGAAATGGACGGTAAACTAGTGGTAAACCAGGGCTGTTCCCGATACGGCTTTAATGCAGACGAGTGAGAGGGTAGCGGTTCCCGAAATGTTGAACGGCCAATGATGCATCCTCCTTCAATTAGTAGCATGCTGAGGAAAGTAGGGAGGAGGACACGGGAAGGAGGCAACACGATGTGAATGCAATGCAGTTTGCACTCATATAAAGGCGCCCCTCCATTCCAATGCATCCACCACATTGTATGCACCTAAACACCTACATTAAGCGCAACAGTGCTCACTTCAGACCCATGGCGGCGATGCGATCGACCGGCCAGGGGCTATGCCAGATGGTCCACGATGCCGGCCTGTGGCATGGCACCGAGGATCGTCTCCAGAGGGTGTTGGCGACCGGCTGGTTCATGGCCATCGTTGATGCCAGCTACAACTCTCAGTTGGACAAGATGATCGTTGCCACCATCAACAAGTTCACCATCGTGAAGAAGCTCGCGGACGACATCGCCGTACTCCTCCAGCCTACGCGCCCAGGCTCCTCATTGCCTACCACCCTAATCGTCCTCCACGGTGAGAAGCTCTTTCAAGCACTAGTGGCCCTGCGACAGCCTGTCGACGCAACGAAGAATGTCCACCTCGAGATCGCGCTCACTGCTAGGCGCCTCGCCTTGCAAGAATTCATCAACCTACACATCCACGTATACGAGAAGTCGTGTACATAGGCATCTATAAGGCCAGTGAGGACGCTATGACATTGGACTTCATCAACCGGCTAGAAGCCTTGGACGCCTTTGTTGAGAAGCACCTTGACCTCACCACAAAAAGCCGCCGCTCCTCAGCCGCTGGTCGTTGGCCCGGCGCACTGAGTCAAGGAGGAGGAGGTCATTGATGGATGCGTCTTTCTTCTTGCCTCCTGTAATCACCACTGCGATCGCGTCATCGTGGCCTTAATTCTAATTGTACTATTACATCGCCGTTCCAGTCGATAAAGACATGTGTTATCCCTTTGCTCACATTTGGCGTCAATTGTATGCATCACTTTAACTAGTACTACCTCCGTCAATTTATAAGTGGTGCTTACCTTTTGCATCAACTTCGTAATTTAAGTACGATGCTTCACCCGACCTACGCTCTACTCGTAAATTCAAAAACTGAGACCGAACTTATAAATTCAAAACTACTCGTGTAGCACGCCTGTCACGTTCGCAAGTTCAAAACGAGAAACTGGAACACGTACATGAAGCATGTCCCTTCCCCGTCGCGTACTACACTGTTGTCCCGGCCCCCCGGTTAACACGCGTTGGCTAGGCTTTATATCACTACAACATGTGGGACCGCATGTGACCAAACCGACGATGCGCCAACCTAGCTACTACTACTGTACCCTGCTTATCGAGCGGGAAAAGCCCAGCCCTAGCATTTCCAATCGTTATTTCTATCTATCGATCGCGCCAAGGAGCAGAACCAAATGTTACAATTTATAGATGTTTAAAAGGAATAGGCCTACCGCGTTCGCGTCGCACCCTCACATTCCCGGGAATCGGGAGTACTCCATGGTCCGTTCGGCACGTCACATAGCTATGGAAGGCGTGTTGCCTAGCATTTTCACTTCCATGCGGCACCACAGTTGAGCAACTGACTATTGTCAAACGGCACCCCACCCACCACGTTGGAAAACAGAAACAAGGAGGGGAAGATCTAGCTGTAGCACCGAAGCCAAGAAATTTGGTGTCAGACGGGACTTATTGATAGAGTAGGAGCACTCCGTACTACTCCTACTACGAAGTTTGTACGACTACTACCACCACTATACAACTAGGTACGTGCACGGCACAGCATTGTGGGAACAAAAAACGGGGAGGTCTTGTTTTGGGTGATTTATCTTGTTTTTCTGTCAACGTAGTATAAATAAAATGATGTGGGGGGCACCCATGAAGCCATGTGGCACGTCTGGAGGTCTTATTGAGAGCTCCTTGTGTGGATTGATCACACTGTCGTGCTGCTCGTTCGAGAAGAACGTGCATGGGTACAATTAGGTTATAGTAGATCCGAATCGCAGCCACCTGGACCATTGGATCAACGTCAATCAACGGTTTATATCATGTATGTGCAAATACATGCATTGACCACAAAAAAATAATGAATATATAATATATAATGCATAATACTGCATATTGGATTTCTCAAAAGTCAAACTTTCATACTTTCAACAAGTTTGTAGAAAAAAGTACTAACATATACACCACCAAATATATATCATTTGATTCATCATTCCTTTTATTTCCACATCATGTAAATTTGTTAGTGTAAATGTTCTTATTGTTTTCACCAAATTTGGTCTTTATAAAATTTGGCTGCAGTCAAAGCTATGTGCGGAGTAAATTACAAACGGAGGGAGTGGAATAGATATAGATATAACTATACTGATAAAAATATAGTAATATAGTCTATATATATAGATAAGGCTACTACTTTTTTTCTAGGTTAGAACTCGCGTTGTTGTGTACACATTGTTTTGCTTCGCTATAATTTACATTTGCAGGGTGTGTAGGACTACCGCCCTATTCAGATCCTATACCAACAGCCCCACCATTATCCTTAATTAATTCATATTGGCAATTAAGATTGCATTATCTTAGTTCTAGCCGGTTCTTCGGTTGCTTGGAGGAATTCCATCTCGTTATTTAGGCTGATTTTGTGCATACGAGAAGATCATCGACCATTGAAAATTGGTTTAGTAATGATTGTCTATTTGTATCACCGGGTATGATATAGCTGTATCATCAACATCAAAATCCACCAAATCGATACTAATCCCGACTATCATTGAAAGATTGAGTCACCGTCATAAGACAACCACCTAGACAATTCCATCCCTCTAACATACACATGAGCACCTGTCGGATTCAGGGCTCCGCAGACCCAAGAAAGGTTCAAACTCTGGGTGCGTGCGAAGAACTCAATCTCCCCAGCCTACCGACTCGCCGATCTCACTGCCCAGATCGATGAACATGAAAGGAAAGGGACTCAGCAGTTTACCCAGGTTCAGGCCACCTTGCGGTGTAGAACCCTACTCCTGCTTTGTGGTGGATTGGCCTCGAGGTGGGCTGAGGATGAACTAGTACAGAGGGAGAACAACCTTAGGAGGAGTGTTCTTGTGCTGGTGTGAGCTGGTGAGGATGCTCTGGGTCTCGTCGCCGTCGTATGGTGGTGGCCTAGCTATATTTATATTGGCCTCGGTCCTCTTCCCCCAAAATGAAGGCGGGAAGGGATCCCACAATGGCCAAGTTTGAAGGGAGACAAGTAGTACATCTCATCCTGATGAAAGCTGGTCTTCGCCTACAAAGCTTCTGGTCGTGACGTCGTGGTGGGCTCGGCGATGACCTCCGTCCAGCTGTCCTGGTCTTGTAGCACGGGAATGGAAACCTTTGGCTGATTCCTTGGGACTTTGCGTCTGCGCTTGCTTCCTTAGCACCGAAGAGGAAACCTGCTGTACTGCGCCTGCTGGCGCCCGCTTGGCCTTGGTTGTCATGGCTTGCATCATCTGAACCTCATGAGGTGGGGCTCGCATGGAAATCTCCGCTCCTCATGAGCCGGCCTGGGGAAGCCGCTCCCTCAGGAGGTCTTGGCGTCGTCCGCCTCATGAGGCTTGGCCCCTCGCGATGGTCTTGTGTTGTTGATGCTGGAGAAGGGCCGTACCAGGCTGCTGATGAAGCCACGCTGTGGGCCGCAGGCAGGCAAGTCTGGGTACCCCAGTTCTCAGAATGCCGATAGTAGCCGCTGGGCCCAAGGCGTGCTCGGACTTGGCTTCGAGGCGAAGCCAAAGGGCAAGGGCGAAGCACCGCGGGCCCTAACCGCCTGCGGACCTGGTCGACACATGGCACTTGATGGGACGTAGGCGTCTCCGCTTCCCCACGCTGCCTCGGCAACCGTCCGACTTGCCAATAACCTGCTTCATGCAAAAAGATCATCATTATAGGAGATTGTGGAGGCGGGCGGTTGTCCTCCCTTTGGCTATAAATGGGAGGAGGGGCGGAGCCCCCTGATCATCTCCGTCTTCTCGTTGCTTGCTTCTCCTTCCTTCTTGCCTCACCACCTTGACGAAGTGTCCATGGAGCCGATAAGGAGGTTTTCTGCGTCGGAGAAGGGAAAAGCCCCTCGGGAAGAGCCCGGGCCACTCATGCCGAAGAAAAGGCTTGGCCGCTCCCGCGACAACGGCGAAGGGGCCGAGGTGACACGGCCTTGGCACGAGCGGGCTCCACCGAGCTTCCCGATCCCTATGTACGACCGTGCACAGGGACCTGCGCTTGGAGACAGCGCCCAGCGCTGCGTGGGCCAGGGTCACGGAGGAGGACAGGCAACGGCTGCTCGGCCTTCCAGCTTGCGAACTCATGCCGAAGGTACATCACGCGAGTTCGTGGTGTGGGCGGCAATGCCGCCACGCACGTGGATCCGGCTCCCACGGTTCTTCGCTGAGGAGATACCGCCAAGGGGGCCCGTTGAGCTGTGGCTGCAACACGCCGGGTGCTACCGAAGCGGAGGTCGAGGTCGTCCGCCCTGGCGAAGTCTTCATGACCCGGGGATGGGCTGAGGTCGCCCGCACCTGCTGCCCGGAGGGGGCCCTCGCCATCCACTTTGAATACGATGGAGCCTCCATGATTTTCTTCAAGGTCTTCGGCGAAGACGGCCGGCGCCTGGAGTACTGCTCCGGAGGAGGCGATCCACACGGCACGGCCACGGGCGCTGAACTTGCCCTTGGCCTTGCCAGCAGCTCCTCTGGTGACAGCAGCTCTCCAGAATCCAGCGACTCTCCAGAGTCCAGCGACGACAATAGCTACGAGCCGCTGAGCTCTCGTCGCGCTCAGAGCGCGGTAGTGGCGTCGACTCGGCACTGTCGGTGACGTCCTGAGGCCGGGGTTCTCCAAAGTCCCTTCTTTTGTTTTTCCTGCACAAATTTGTGACGAGCCCCGTGGGGGCATGTAAGAACTGTAATGCTTTTTCCTTAGTGTTATTGTTCCTAGTTCGATGCTGCGATCGCGTATCTCATTTTGGCATGGTGCTCCCTTTCGTTCTCGCGGTAGCTTTAGCGCTCTACACTGACAGGACCCAGTCCCCAGGCGGCTCTAGCCGTCGCTGGTATGCCAGGTCGCGATGCCGTGGTCAAGGCCAGGAGGTGGGCGGCCCGAGGTCCGGTAAGAGCCCCTGAGGCGCGATGCTCAGGAGGTCCCCTTTAGTGCGCAAGCAGCCCCCGGAACACCGATAGGGAAAACGGCCTTGCCCGAGCGAGATCGCGAAAATCAAAATACCGGGTCATGAGATTTACGCTGACATGTATGTGGTGACTTATCTTGGCAAGCTTGTAGCGATTCCTCCGCACGACGCCTGACTACATCCTGGTGGTGGCGGTTCTAGGCAGGGCTCACGCCGGTCCCCTTTTTCTTGCTCATGTGGATGCTCTACATTCTCGGGTCCCAGCCCTCAAGCGAGGCTCAGCCGCCGCTGGTATGCCAGGTCACAATGCCGTGGTCAAGGCCAGGGGGCGAGGGCTCGAGAGCCAGCTGGAGTCCTTGAGGCGCGATGCTCAGGGACCC
Source organism: Thinopyrum elongatum (assembly GCA_011799875.1). Taxonomy (NCBI): domain Eukaryota; kingdom Viridiplantae; phylum Streptophyta; class Magnoliopsida; order Poales; family Poaceae; genus Thinopyrum; species Thinopyrum elongatum. The sequence goes on along the minus strand of CM022300.1, from coordinate 332,483,502 downwards.
CCCTTTAACATGCAAGCGAATTGCGTAAAAAGGGAGTGGCCTGCGAGAGCCACTCGTAGTCTGGTTCTGGAGGTTCCTGCGAGTTAGTACACATAGCCGCGCTTGCCGTCCAGCCGTTGATCGTTCCGCAAGAAGACGAAGGCACTGAGGATCCGGTGAGGTGACATGCACGGGGCGGACCACGAGCCAGAGCTCGATCTCTCAGGTTTATCAGCGCTGCAGGGACGGACCCGAGCACAGGTGTCGTGCCAGCAGCCCCCGTGGCAGGATGAGCAACAGGCGGGTTCGCAACACGCGGAGGCCGCGAAGGGGCGACAGGACACCGGGCAGGCAGGTGATAATCATAAAGCAACTCATGAAGAGGTAAGGCCAGCTCTGATAGATGCAAAGAATGATACATGCCATAGGGACGGACCCACACGGCTTGGGGATAATGCAGCCCGAGGGGCGGCCCCAACTGAACAAGCTGAAAAATGTCACCTGGCACCGTTGCTGAAGAAGTGTTGGAGTAGCTAAAGACGCGAACCGCAGAAGTCGTTCCTCACGAGCCGTCCAGGTCCTGAGCCTCGTGAGGCCCCGGTGGCCCGTGGGGCTCACGAGGGCCCGGCGCCTCCTCCGACAGGATCGCCTGGTGCCTGGCCTCATGAGCCGCCAGGATGCTCCGCATGTGGCGCTGGTGCATGGCAGCCTGGTTCAGCAAACCGAAAGGCATGCGAACATAGCTGTGAGAGGGGCCCTCGCACCGGCCCATGTGGGACGGCCAGTAGAGCTCCTGAGACGCGACCCGGTTGAGCCCTAGGATGTTGACGTAGACGCGCAGCCCGCTGTTCTCGTCAGGGCAGGGAGTTGCGCCTGGTGGTGCAGGGCGACGCTCGCCTCGTATGGCCCTCACCTCCTGAAGATCCTCGATCGTCTTGGTGATGAACTCCCGAGCGCCTGGCACCTGGCGCCCTGCGCTCTTCTCGTGGGAGCGCGCGTTGAAGCACGCCTCCACATGGTGCCCGAACGCCTCCCTCGTGACGCTAGCCAGGTCTGAGGCCCTCTAGAGGAGAGCCCCCGAGCCCAGCCTGAGAGGGGCGCCTGGCGCGCCTTCCTATGCGAGAGGGGAAGGCGCCCCGTCAGTGGGCGCGGGTCCTGAGGTACGGTCGTCGGGCGCCCCATCCTCCTAGGGTCCCGGGCGGAGCAGCTGCTTCTTCTTCTTCTTGAGGATGGCCTCGGGAGGGTAGGCAGCGCCCTCATTGTCTGGGTTCTCGACTGCTGCAGCCTGGTAGGCGCGCTCGAAGGAGCACACCACATCCTTCTCATCGCAGACGACCGTGATGATGCCGCCGCTCCCTGGCATCTTGAGGACATTGTAGCCGTGGTGAGTGGCGGCCATGAACTTGGCCAGGGCTGGATACCCGAGGATGGGGTTGTACAGGAGGCGGATGTGGGTGACGTCGAAGTCGATGAGCTCAGTGTGGTAGTTGTCACGCTTGCCGAAGGTGACAGGGAGGTGGATCTGCCCTATTAGGGTGGTGGAGCCATCGGTCACTCCTGAGAAGGGCTTGGTAGGCTGAAGCTGGTCGTACGGCACCTGGAGTCTATCGAACGTCTCGACGGAGAGGACATTGACTCCCGCACTTCCATCGATGAGTGTCTTGGTGACGAGGACGTTGCTGATGGTAGGAGAGCAGAGCATTGGGAGCATGCCGGCAGCGGCCGCACACTTGAGCTGGTCAGTAGAGTCGAAGGTGATGGCGTACTTGGACCACCTGAGCGGATGCGTCGCCTCGATCTTGGGGAGGGCCGCGTTCACCTCACGAGCGAACTGCTTGAAGTTGCGGTGAGAGGCGGGAGCCTGAGCGCCGCCCAGGATGCAAGCCACGGCACGAGGCTCTTGGAAGCCCCCAGCCCCATCATCTTGGTGGTGGTCATCATTCCTCCTTGGCGGTGGCGGCAGCGGAGGAAGGCCGGCGTTGCCCTGAGGGCGGTCCTCATGAGGCTGATCCCTCCAGGGGCCCTCGCAAGGCTGGCCCTGCTAGTGATCCTTGCGGGGCTGGTCGTGCCAATCCTGGCGGGGGTCGCGGTTGTCCCAGCGTCTGCCACCTCGGCCTCCTCCACGGCCGTAGCCGCGGTCGTTGCGCTCAGGGCGGCAGCCAAGGTGCCCATCCCGGATGGCCCTGAGCTCTTGGCAGTCGTTGGTGTTGTGGCTATGCATGTTGTGGAAGACGCAGAACGGACGGCTGCCCTTGGAGGACTCTGGGTAGTCGCAACCACGCTTCATCTCAGGTTCAGCGGCGAGCATAGCTGGCCCCTTGCGCTTCACGTCCTTGGCCTTGGCCTTCTCGTCTTCTGGGTCAGCTTCTGGGAGCTTGAGGAGGGTGAGGCGACCTTCCTAGGCCCTCGCACATCTAGCTGCCATGTTAAACATTTCCAGAGCCGAGCACAGGTCCTCGTGCATGACGAGCTCTTCCTTCATCTTAACATCCCGGATGCCATCAGTGAACGCGGAAATGATGGCCTCATCCGTCACCTTGGGAATCTTGAGGCGAACGTTGGTGAAGCGCTGGATGTACTTGTGCAAGGTCTCCCCAGGCTGCTGCTTGACGCGCCGCAGGTCGCCCACAGCCGGAGTGCGGTCCCGAGTGCCCTGGAAGTTGGCGATGAAGCGCTCCTGCATCTCATCCCATGAGGAGATCGATCCAGCGGGGAGGTTCATGAGCCATGAGCGCGCGCCATCCTTGAGGGCCATGGGAAACCAGTTTGCCATGACCTTCTTGTCGCCGTTGGCCGCCTCGATGCTCAACTCGTAGAGCTGGAGGAACTCTGCAGGGTCGGGGGTGCCGTCGTAGCGTGGAGGCAGGTCTGGCTTGAACTTCCCTGGCCAGACGACGCCACGCAGCTCTGGGGTGAGCGCACGGCAACCCGCCGCGCCCACGGGAGCCCGCCGCAGAGGGGGAGCCTGGACTTCGTGCTCGCGCACTGCCCCTCAAGCAGCACGCGGTCTTGACGTGGCGGCACTGGGAGTGCACGTGCCTCTCCTTGGGGGTGCTGCACCACTTGGCAGCTTTCTTTGTCGCGCGCCGGTGCCCTCCGTGGCGGGTCACGCTGAGGAGCCTCACGCCTTGGCTCGAGGGCGACTTCTTGCCTGGGAGGTGGAGGAGGCGCACCGTGGGCCACGTCGACCACAAGAGGTGGCTGGGGAGGCAGCGGGCGAGACGGAGTAGGGGTCTCTCCGGCGGCGTTGACGAGCTCAGTGATGCGGTCCAGCCAGTCTTCGTAGAGGTCGTCGGTCGGGCGATAGCGCAGAAGCTCGTGCGCCATGAGCAATGCGGCCTGTGCATTCGCCGGGCCACGATGGGCATGGGAGGATGAAGCAGCCGCCAAAGTCAGCGACGGGGTGGCGGTGCGCCTGTCGTGCCGTACAGAGGGATGCAGCGATGAAGCCTGCTGCTCGTGGGCTGCGGGGCCGGTGGCAGCATTTGCCGCAGGCGACGGAGAACGGCGGGGGGCGCCGTTGCCCGTAGGTGCAGTCTGGGTGACACGGGCGGCAAGAGCAGCCCGGCGCTCAGCGCGAACCCGACGAGCGTCGGCCATGGGAACGGTGGAACGGTGGCGAATCGGTCGGCGGAAGAGAGGCTCCGACGCACCCCTACCTGGCGCGCCTAATGTCGGATTCAGGGCTCCGCAGACCCAAGAAAGGTTCGAACTCTGGGGTGCATGCGAAGAACTCAATCTCCCCAGCCTACTGACTCGCCAATCTTACTGCCCAGCTCGATGAACAGGAAAGGAAAGGGACTCAGCAGTTTACCCAGGTTCGGGCCACCTTGCGGTGTAAAACCCTACTCCTGCTTTATGGTGGATTGGCCTCGAGGTGGGCTGAGGATGAACTAGTACAGAGGGAGAACAACCTCAGGAGGAGTGTTCTTGTGCTGGTGTGAGCTGGTGAGGATGCTCTGGGTCTCGTCGCCGTCCTATGGTGGTGGCCTAGCTATATTTATATTGGCCTCTGTCCTCTTCCCCCAAAATGAAGGCGGGAAGGAATCCCACAAGGGCCAAGTTTGAAGGGAGACATGTAGTACATCTCATCCTGATGAAAGGTGGTCTTCGCCTGCAAAGCTTCTGGTCGTGACATCGTGGTGGGCTCAGCGATGACCTCCATCCTGCCGTCCTGGTCTTATAGCACAAGAATGGAAACCTTTGGCTCATTCCTTGGGACTCTGCGTCTGCGCTTGCTTCCTTTGCAGCGAAGAGGAAACCTGCTGTACTGCGCCTGCTGGCACCCACCTGGCCTTGGTCATCATGGCTTGCATCATCTGAACCTCACGAGGTGGGGCTCACATGGAAATCTCCGCTCCTCAAGAGCCGGCCTGGGGAAGACGCTCCCTCCGGAGGTCTTGGCATCGTCCGCCTCACGAGGCTTGGCCCCTCGCGAGGTTCTTGTGTTGTTGATGCTGGAGAAGGGCCGTACCAGGCCGCTGATGAAGGCACGCTATGGGCCGCAGGCAGGCAAGTATGGGTACCCCGGTTCCCAGAACGCCTACAGCACCCATCTCATTATCTAGGTCCACGCCTCCCTCTCTCTCTCTCTCTAAACACACACACCTCTCCACACGATGTGTGTCTCTTGATCTCTCTCACATCCCATGAAAAAAGGCACACTGCCATTCTCTTCTTCTTGCTACCCCCGTCTGTGTAGTTAGGTCTCCTTGCAATGAACAAACATTCATCTCTCTCTTTACTATCTCTTTCTACCACACATAACCTTCCACCCCCTAGTCAGCTGTGCTGTCGAGGTCTATCCAGCTCTCTCACACGCAAATAGACGCTCTGGGTCCCTTCATCGCACACACACTATCGCTCTCCCATATCCCCAACCTTGTAACCTTGTTGATCCTGACATTACACGCACCTCTCTCTCTCTCTCTCTCTCTCTAACACATACACGCACACGCAGACACCCTCTCTCTCCCTTTCAGACACTCCTCTCTCTACGACACACCCAGTCTTTCAAACATGCATATGCCCCTCTCTCGTTAGGTATCACTGCCCCTCTCTCGTTGCGTGCATGAATGTCAGTGATATGGATATAGTACTCGTACATCCACACAGACCCATTTCACACAAATTACATTGAACCCTTCTCAAAATATGGTGCGCATGTGATGTTTGTTGTATTGCTCCCGCCAGCCTTTCTCCGACACGTTCCAACATATTGTGCTACTTGAGATTCTATTTTTCTCCTCAGACCATGTGAGACCACAAAAAGGTCACCCACCACCCCCACTGGTACTGTAGCTCCAAGCTCCCATACGGACACAACACCCACCAGAGCACGCAGCCGTTGCTGAAGTGGACGGCGCCGTGGCCTGGGAAGAGGACGGAGTCTCCGAAATCGTCGAGGTGGAACATGCCCTCGACGGCTGCGAGTAGTGCGCGCTGACTGGCTACGTGGACAACAGTGTGATCTAGCAGCTCGCCCTCATCGGCCACGAAGGGTAGCTGTCACGAGGAGGTGCATCGCGTCCTCGCTGCTCACAATGTGGACGAGTGCGTTCTCCAGTAGCATGCCCGCGAGCATCGCATCATCGCCACTCTCGACGTGGATGAGAGCACGTCCGCGAACATCGCATCATCGCCGCTCTCAACATGGACGAGCGCGTGCTCCGGCAGCACGCCCGCGAACATCGCATCCTCGCCTCTCACAATGTGCACGAGCGCGTTCTCCAGCAGCATGCACGCGAGCATCGCATCATCATCGCTCTCGACGTGGACGGGAGCATGTCCGCGAACATCGCATCATCGCCACTCTCGACATGGACGAGGGCATGCTCTGGCAGCATGCCCACGAACATCACATACTCGCCGCTCAGGCGCATGAGTGTGTGCTCCAACAGCACGGTCGTGAGCATGGCATCCTCACGGCTCATGAGGTGGTTGAGCGCGTGCTCCAGACATTACCCCAGGAGTCAGGACGTGAGCACCGCGCCCCTAGCTACGAGGAGTACTGCATGGTGCCCATCGTGGTTTAGGAAAATCCCGTGACTTCGCCGCTCCCTGGAGGAGCGCGAGCTCAAGTGGGCGCTCGAGGAGTCCCGCGCCGATATGCAGGTGGCGGCGGACGTGCAAGATTATCCTTCAAGCTCTCCTCCTCTTACGAAGACGCCTCCACCACCCCCGTCGTACGTCCTCTGCCTCAGCTCCGGCGGACCTTTGGAGTTTAGTTTTATGGAACATTAATATTTGGATTAATCATACCACTACCAAACTGTGAAGGATCAAGACTAATGCAAAAAATAACCTATGACTATCAGGCATAAATAGATGATGTGGCGGCATTGCATGATGGAGAGTAACGCAAGTATATTGCAATTTATGGACTGCATGCATGACTAGCTTATGTGGCATGGTTGCATGGCTAGGAAAGGCTAGAGAAAAATAAATATATAATGTGTTTAGAGTGCACTCCACTAAATGGGAGCATGCAAATATCCTTAGAGTGCACTCAACTTTTTTTTAGACTATTAGGTGCACCGGATGCCATGCCATGCTACAAAATGTTAGAAAAAAATCTGCTACAATGTTTTAAAAATCTATTATTATCTTGAAACCAGCCACACCCGCCCCTCACCTCATCAAAACAGCCCGACGAATATGTCTTGAGTGAAGCATAATTTATTTCTACCGATATATGTATATCAAAACTAGAGTGTTTATATTTCAAGTCGGTGAACAAGTATTATTCTACTACTTTGGATCCATTGCAACGCACGGTCCGGCACATTGGTAGGAGTAAGAAACAAATTTCGAGTTTGGCACGAGTTCGTACGGCGGGAGCACCACAAGGCCTGGCGCAGGAGTTACATTTCCCTCTCGGGGCCCATGGGACCGAGCTTCAGTGGCTTAGTGCACCTGCCTTTGAGTCAATGACATGTGGACCCTATAGGTGGCAGGCCCACATGTCATTCCCACAAAGACAGAGGGGCGGTGGGAATGAGAGGGGTGAGGCGCAGGTTGGGGGATGTGTGGTGTCATGGGTTCGAGCGGCGTCATGGGAATCACGTGTGGCTGTGGTAGAAACGTGATGGTCACCGCAGTTTAGCTGGCCCACATGTAATGCACACAAAGGCAGAGGAGCGGTGAGGCCGAGAGGGGTGAGGCACACGTCGGGGGATGTGGTGCCATGGGTTGGAGCAGCGTCGTGGGAATCACGTGTGGCAGTGGTAGAAATGTGATGGTCGCCGTAGTTCAACTTCCATGGACAAGATCATGTCTACTGACAGATGCACTTCAAACCGATCACTGCAAGGAGTAGTAGAGAAAACTAGGCTGATAAATAGCTAATTATAGTAAAGCGGACCTACGCAACTACACTTGTTCCAAAGACATGCACACCAGCGAAATAGTTCATCTATATCAATGCAGAGTGGAATTTTTTTTACAAGAGAGGAAATAGTTCATCCATCTATAATGCCCTGCTGCTCGTGCAGCTTCTTCTTCTTTCTTCTTCTTCTTCTTCTTCTTCTTCTTCTTCTTCTTCTTCTTCTTCTTCTTCTTCTTCTTCTTCTTCTTCTATGGGAGACGGCTTCACAACAAGCTCTTTCGACCTTGCAACTATCTTGAAACTCACACGGGCATCGAGGGCAGCATATTTTATCCGCTCACAGGTCAAGGGATAATTCTCCCATCCAGGCGATCTTAATCCCAGCGTCTCATCACCCTTCTCAAGATTTGTTCCGAGCACAAAATTTGCTACATCGAATAGGGATGGTGTTTCTTTATCACAATCATTACAGGAATTATGGTTTGTAGGTCAGCGATGTTTTTCTAGTCAAGGTTGTACGGCGCGAGCTTCTGTTTGTCCCCTTTGATGGCTGCAGCATAGAAGTATACCTCCTCCCGAGACATGAAATCATGGAGCTCACCTGGTATGGAGGGCACGTGTATGATGTGATACACCAAAACTTCATCTTCGAGGCACAGCTGAAGGATGGCGTGTTGGATCATCCCAGTGTACTCTGCATCGAGACCGATGACCTTCATCTACACCTTTTCGAGGGAGTTTGATACATTGTTGATCCACTCCCGAACAACCCTTGGGTGGTCGATGACGGTGGAAACTATGCTCAACGAGCCTTCGATAAGGACATGTTTGACGCTAAAAACATGCATAGGGATCTCTTTCGCCATTTGGAACCGCTGGACTGGAGGGCTAAGGTTTGGAGAATTAGGATTAAGATGGCTAGTCTAACCGAAGAAGATGATTATTTAGAGGGGCTTTGGAATTACTCCAGGAGTATCTGAAGATGTTAAAACAATGTGAATCCAGTGGGGTTTCAATGCAAATGAAGGAGAGGTGAAGAAGCCGAGGAAAATCAGTTCCCGATGGAGAAGTAAATGGGAGAAGTGGCATGTAGGCAGTTGATTAGATGGCTAGGTAGACTAACCTGCAAAACGAAAAGACTATGTGGGTAGCATAGTGAGGAGTGGTACCTGTCCGTGTAGGTGCCCATCCTTCTATTGCTATATGTGCCATTGGTTAGTTGAGGTCACCCTTTCAAATCACCGTGGCGATACATTTTATGATTCCTTTTTATTTCTGCACCCCTCCCGACGGGTGGGACCTACGCAAAACCCACTTGGGTGGACGAATAGATATACAAACATATCCATCTCTTTGCACACAAAAAATGTGTCGTAGCTGGTTCGGATGGATATTGGCGCATGTCTGCGAGACACAACCTTTTCTGGTTAAGGAATATGCGATTATCCTAAAAAAAGAAAAAAACCCTTCTTCGCGCTTCCGCATGCATGAGAATTTGGTTCTGCTCGCAATATGGATGCTACCTGGAGGATGAAGTGAACCCAGAGGCATGCTAGCACGGGAGACCTCTTTCCGCTATACAATACTACTCCGTATGTTACTGCTAGTAGTAGTACAACTGTAGTACACTTGATGGTCAAAATATTATTCATCCGGTCCTCATAGTGAAGTGACAAGACCCTGCGCCTGAGGTGACACTAGTCCAGGCGGCGTGATTGGGTTACCAAAGTCAACCTCACCTTGTGCATTGTGCAGTCACTGTCACCGCCGCTGTATAGCATGCCTCGCCTCGTCTCCCTCTCCCCTGGCACCACCCATCTCCATCTCCATCGCGCCGGAGATCCTGAGGTCACTCTTCATCATCTCACTGTACCCCCGCGTACCCTCGCCTCGCTCGCCTCCCCAGTACCACTATTCCCTCGCTAGCCGCTCCAACACTGAGAGCCTTCTCCCCCGTAAATCAAGCCCCAAAAAGCCCACCTTCCAAACTCCACCATGGCCGAAGGCAAACCGCGCAGCATCAATATGAGCCGCGACTGGAGCGATCTTCCAAGTGACATCCTTGACCTCTATTGTTTGCATATGGATATGTTGAGTGTCATGCGGCTGGCTGCATGCTCGAGGGGCATGCACGTGGCCATCGTTGAAGCGAGGCCTGAGCTTTTCAAGACACCCTGCTTGCTACTATCTGCTCTCGCAAGATGCACTCACCATGATACGGAGGCGTACATGATGCCCCTCGACTTCATTCTGACCTCCATTAGTTGAAACTTCTTTGTAGGTATGTACTGGGTCACCGTAAATCATACCCCTCGACTTCGATCCGATCACCATCGCCCGAAACTTCTTGGCAGGTATGTACTAGGTCAGCATGAACTCCCACTGGATGGCTGCCGTTAAAGAAAACCGGAAAAAGTCTCATGAACTTCCACACCTCCCATGAGATTATCCTTCCTCTGTTGGATTATGTAGGATTTTACCGTCGCGGTCCAAGTCATCTAGATTACCACGTCAGTTGGACATACCTTGTTTCGCAAAACATTGTAATCTGCCAAGTGCCCACACGATATGCGGATTACGCAGACTTCATGCTAATTTCCTTGTTCGACCATGGACTCGCCTATCTTTCCGCTAGTGCCTTCTTTAGCTGGAGACAACTCACCTCGCAATGGATCGTCAATGCTGATACACACTTCTGGGATGCTATTGAACACAATGGCATCATCTACGCGATCGACAAGGCAGATGGCACCACGTATTGCTGGGATGGCACGTGTAAGTTGTTTTCATCTGATTTTAATGATAACGCTATGACACTGTTTCAACTTTTTGTGATGATTGGCATATCCCTGTTTGAGCAGAATTTGAGTAGAACTATGGCAATGTATTAGAGATGTCATAAATCAGCTATATTTGGAATGAGTTAAATCATGCGATTGTGACCATGTCATTACAACCAATTTGTACCTTTGAATAATCAAACTGTTAGGGAGATATGGATAATCTCCCTACTTTATAGTAATCTATATACTACTAAATATGAGCGTGTATCAATAGCCATGTTAGTTTCCTCATTTTCATGATGTAGAAACATGCATCACACTGTTGGTTTTATCTAACCATACATTAGGGAAGTAAATGTCCATATGGAGAACTCTATATTTGGAAGTAGTGAAATCCTGTAATGCTTACCATGTGTACACACCTATATCGCCTTTCAGTTATCAATGGCTAGAATAATATCCTCACAAGAATTTTGCCCACAAAACATGAGTATATAACAATGCATGGTGTGTTAGTTTCCTTGAAGAATTTATTTGTGAGGACAGAACATGATTACATAACATGCATGGCATGGTAGTTTCCTGTGAACAATCGATTGCGAGATAACATGAGTATAACTGTGCATGGCACTTCTATATTTTTGAACCCAGTATACATTTCCCTGTATTTTCCTCTTAGTTCCAATAGGGACAGATCAATGTTGTTTCTTGCATTATCCTACTCATACTCTGAACAATGCTGATCTTACATTAACAATGCCTGTCTTTTTTATATGATGCAGTGTCCCTACAGTTACTGCCCTTTGTAATCACACCACCTTTGCCAAAAACAGGGGAGCACAACTGGTTCCTAGCTCGATCAGACGACGACAAAAGACTGATGATCATTCCCACACATGAGATGGCAAAGTTATATTGCAAAAACCCCACTGTGTACAAGCACCATGAAATACGTGAGTATCCGGAGAGTGGTTGTTACGTCTATGAGCAGGATACCAGCTTGTTGGGGCCTTTAGGATTTTTGAGTTGGAGGCGGGTAAACAGCCTTGGTTCACACTCTCTGTTTCTCGTACACAATTATCTGATTAACCAGGAGATCACCGTTGGCAAGGACCTTGATGGCAGAGAGGCTCTGTTTGCTAGGGAAAATTGTGTCTACACGGCGAGCCCTAGGACTTCGGGAGCAAACTCCCCTGATTGTCAATGATACAGCCAACAGCCAAAAGAAGGTGAGAATGACAAAGGCATCTGGATTAACTTTGATCCTTGGATGTCTCAACTTCGACAGGCAGGGAAGTGGTTCAAGCCTTCAGGTTGATAGGTAATTGGGTTGTTGCGTCGAATGGGTGGAGTCCTGGTGTCTCCGAATCACTCGTGGCTGAAGCGGGGCTGCAAATTATGATGGTGTTGGATCATCCCTCTTCGAATGACTTTTTGTCTTTGCTGCTTGTTCTGGATGGGTAGTTCTCTCTTATGTTATGCAGACTCCTTGTCATTTGGTCATCCTCATCTACGTCACTCTTACTATGCAATAGTTGCCTCTCTTTAGAATGTCATTCTCGTCTAGATCACGAGAGTCTGAGCGCTGCAGATGGGTGCATTTTGGTGGTGTAGCAAGACTTCTTACGAACTATCATGTCTTGCTGTTTATGTCAGTAGTAGTCACTAGTCAATGTTTCAATGTTGTATATATCGTTATTTTGAACTGTTTATTGTCTCGAACTGCTGGTGGGCTAAATGAGGGCATCACCATTCTCCAGTGTTCAGTGTATATATCCTTTTTTCAAGTTATAATTTGAGCTCAGTGTCTTTTCGATGATGTACGCTTGTTTGGGCCAATGTGAGGTGTCGTTGAATATGAGCCGAGTAGTAACGCAATGCCAAACAGGTTAATTATGTATCTAAGGCCGGGCGCTCAAAAAAAGAAAGAAAAAGGACTCTTAGGCTGACATGTGGGCTCCACCGCTGTTTTCGTGTGCTTGCGCACTGAGAGTGTATTGGCGCGTGTTCGAAATTCATGCTACCTTTTCATCCCCAATCTCCCACCCCTCCCCCACCTTTGGAATCTCGATTCATACTTCAGTGTCCAGTTCCCCCAAATCCCCCTCCTGTACTCCCTGTACTCAAGGGCACTATCATGTCACCAATCAACACGGATCTCCGAGCCGGAGATCCTAAGGTTTGTCCTGCCTTTGGGCGCAGCGTGATCTCGCTCAACAGTGGCATGGCGGCGCTTGACGACCAGTTCACCGGCAAAGTGTTGATGGTAAGCATCAATAGCGACCGGCCTCCCGTCTCGCCGAACGACCTTGTCAAAGCTCTTGGCATTGCGCACGGCATGCAAATAAGTGACTTGCTCATCGAAGTCTGTCCGCCATCGGTTGATTTCTTTGCCAGGTTCCGGATAACTTTCGACTACATTCGTGTGTTCGAATCATCCTGGCGTTTGTTCCACGATGGCGCATTGGTGAGCTTTGATCGGTGCCACCCAGGATGGGGCTCGGTGCCCTCTGAGCTTGAGTTTTAACAAATCTTACCTTCCACGGCATGCCTCAACGTGCTTGGAACAGCGAGACCATGAATGAACTTAGCAACGAGCTAGGAGGTGAGCTCGTAAGTATGTTTGTTCCTCCAGACAGCTGGGCTCTGATGGTTATGGCATGCATGAAGAAGCCATCCACCATACCGAAGGTGATTGGTGTTGAGATACCGGTGCAGGAACCAGGGTTGTACTATTCGTCGCCACCAAGGCCGCCACGGACCACGTTAGGGATGTACCTGTATCGAGTGTTCGTGCATGTCGAAGAAGTTGTCAATCCATCAATCGAAGTCCTGCCGCCGCCGCTGGTGCCAGGGTCTGTCAACGACGTCCATTTCAGGAGTTAACATCAGACTTTCCCCATGTTGCTCGGAACGATGGATGGCACAGGGCCTACTCCATCGCGCGGCGGAGGCCACTACTTCTTTGGGAGAAGGGGCAGGGTTGGCTGCCTGGATGTGCTCTAATTTGAGGTAACAACTGAATCTTCTCAGATACTAGTTAAATCCGAGCTATCGGTGTGAATCACTGATGTGCCAGTACATTTGATTGTGACCTGTTATATTTTTGTACCTGAACTTTTTTTAGAAAGGGGTGTACATGAACTTAATGTGCTAGTAGAACTTATTGTGTTGTCTATCTGTTTTCTTTGCACACAATTCAAGATATTTCCCTGTCATTGATAAAGACGATGAATGGTTATGTACGAGTTTGTTGGTTTCAACATAGCCCTACCCGTAGCGATCCACTGCTTCCACCCTGATTGTGCCGCCTGCGTGAAATTTTTGTATGCAAGTTCAATGTCCTATGATGTTGTATATGATTGTGTCAACTATATAAGTTTTTACCGAGCATCAACAATGCATATGGCTGAAAGATGTATTCACGAGCATCGACTGATGGGTCTCTCTCTCTCTCTCACACACACAAGTGGGACCCGTTGAATTATTTCTTCACTCATGACAGCTTTTAATTAGGTTCCATTGTACTCTAACTTTTTTCTTTAAGTTATAAATTGAGCTCAGTGACTTCAAAAAGTTGTACACAAGCCTTGTTTGGGCCTTTTCAGGCGTCGTTGAATGTGGGCTGAGTAGCTATGTAAAGTTGTACTGTACTACTACCCAGGACTTTTTCGTTGAACATCAGCAATGCAACTAGGCCGACAATTCTACACAAGATCCTAAAATAAGCACAACTTAGCCTTTGTTTCTTTTAATAAAATGCACAACTCAATTCATTTTTTTATATAATAAGATTACCAAGCCCAACTTAAGTTTTTTAATAATATTCCTATCTCAATATTATTTTTTTATACGAAATGCTCAGTCCAGACCATCATTGTTTTTTCACCCATCCCAGAAAATGGGTCCATTTCTAGTAAAATCAAATGGGTTGTAAATTATCAAAAATAATAAATGGGCTGCTGATGTTGCTTGAACTATGTTGGTATTTCCCCAAAGAGGAAGGGATGATGCAGCACAGCTATGGTAGGTATTTCCCTTAGTGATGAGACCAAGGTTATCGAACCAGTAGGAGAACCAAGCAACACTATGTAAATGGTACCTGCACACAAATAACAAATACTTGCAACCCGACGTGTTAAAGGGGTTGTCAATCCCTTTCGGGTAACGGTGCCAGAAATTGTCGAGTTGACAGGACAAAAATTATGATAGATTGGATAAATAGATCTCGAATAAACACGAAATAAAAGAAGTAAATAAGAAGTGCAGCAAGGTATTTTTGGGTTTTTAGAAATATAGATATGAAAATAAAAGTAGCAAATAATAGATTGGAAAGCAAATATGATGAAGAATAGACCTGGGTGCCGTAGATTTCACTAGTGGCTTCTCTCGAGAAAAATAGCATACGGTGGGTAAACAAATTACTGTTGGGCAGTTGATAGAACTTCAAATAATCATGATGATATCCGGGCAATGATGATTATATAGGCATCACATCCAAGATTAGTAGACCGACTCCTGCCAACATCTACTACTATTACTCCACACATCGACTGCTATCCAGCATGCATCTAGTATATTAAGTTCATGGAGAAACAGAGTAATGCAATAAGAATGATGACATGATGTAGACAAGATCTATTCATGTAGGAATAGACCCCATCTTGTTATCCTTAATAGCAACGATACATACGTGTCATGTCGCCTTCTATCACTGGGATTGAGCACCGTAAGATCAAACCCATCACAAAGCACCTCTTCCCATGGCAAGAAAAATCGATCTAGTCGGCCTAACTAAACCAAAGATTCAAAGAAGAAATACGAGGCTATAAGTAATCATGCATATAAGAGATCAAAGAAACTCAAATAACTTTCATGGATAAAAATATAGATCTGATCATAAACTCAAAGTTCATCGGATCCCAACAAACACACCGCAAAAAGAGTTACATCAAACAGATCTCCAAGAGACCATTGTATTGAGAATCAAAAGAGAGAGAGGAAGCCATCTAGCTACTAACTATGGACCCGAAGGTCTACAATGAACTACTCACGCATCATCGGAGAGGCACCAATGAGGATGATGAACCCCTTCGTGATGGTGTCTAGATTGGATCTGGTGTTTCTAGAACTTGCGACAGCTGGAATTGTGTTTTGTCGAGGGTTTTTGGAATATTGGGGTATTTATTGAGCACAGAGGCGGTGCGGGAGGCCACCGAGGTGGGCACAACCCACCAGGGCGCGCCTGGGCCCCCAGGCACGCCCAGGTGGGTTGTGCCCCCCTCGGGGCACCCCTCTGGTACTTCTTTAGCCAAATTTGTTCCTTCTGGTCCATAAAAACTCTCCAAAAAGTTTTGCTGCGTTTGGACTCCATTTCGTATTGATTTTCTGCAAAGTAAAAAACAAGGAAAAAACATGAACTGGCACTGGGCACTATGTCAATAGGTTAGTCCCAAAAAATGATATAAAGTTGCTATAAAATGATTGTAAAACATCCAAGAATGATAATATAACAGCATGGAACAAGCAAAAATTATAGATACGTTGGAGACGTATCAACTTCCCAAAGCTTAATTCCTACTCGCCCTCTAGTAGGTAAATGATAAAAACAGAATTTTTGATGTGGAATGCTGCCTAACATGTTCATCACATTTTCTTTTATTTGTAGCATGGACATTTGGACTTTTGTATGATTCAAAGCAATAGTTTAGTTTTGACATGAAGATTCCATTACTCAAGCATATCAACAAGCAACCATGTCTGCCAAAATATCAACACTAAAGCGAATTATCCCTAGCCCATTATGCTCAATCATTGATCCATTCATGAAACACACTCGCATATTAGCTATATCCAATGATCAAGTACGATCATAGTGCCCCTTAGTTGGTTCTTTATAAGAGAAGATGGAGACTCAAATAAAATTAAAATTGCATAAAGTAAATAGAAAGGCCCTTCGCAGAGGGAAGTAGGGATTTGTAGAGGTGCCAGAGCTCAAAGCAAAAAAGATAGAGATAAAACATTTTGGGTGGCATGTTTTTCCTGTCAACGAAAACAATCGAGTAGTTCCCAATACTTTCCATGCTAGTTACATCATAGGCAGTTCCCAAACAGAAAATAAAGTTTATTCCTTTTTCCACCACACTTTCACATTCCACGGCTAGCCGTATCCACGGGTACCGTCCATACCAACACTTTCCAAGGACCTTATTATTTGACAACATAAAGTAAATTCATTTTTCATTTCGGGACTGGGCATCCCTAATACCTTTGCCGTACTCTCGTGCAATGACAAGTGAATAAACACTCATCTTGAGAATAACACATCTAGGATGGAAAAATATCAGCCACCCCCTACCGTTTCATGAGCGGTACGAGCACACAAAAAGGAAATTTATTTTGAAAATTAGAGATGGCACATACAAATTTGTTTAGAACGGCATGGAAATACCGCATATAGGTAGGTATAGTGGACTCATATGGCAAAACTGGGTTTAAGGATTTTGGATGCACAAGTAGTATTCCTACTTAGTACAAGTGAAGGCTAGCAAAAAGATTGAGAAGCATCCAACCAAGAAACGAAAAATCTCATAAGCGAGCATTAAGCATAACTAACACCGAATAATGCACCATAAGTAGGATGTAATTTCATTGCATAATTATTGACTTTCGTGCTTGCATAGGGAATCACAAACCTTAACACCAATATTCTTACTAAAGCACAATTACTCATCAACATGACTCACATATTATATCATCATATCGCAAAACTATTACAAAGAATCAAGTTTATTTTGTGCAATGATCTTCATGAAAGTTTTTATTATATCCCTCTTGAATGTCTATCACTTTGGGACTAATTTCATATGTTGCTTTTGATAGCTCAAACAAATCTAAGTGAAGAACATGAGCGTAAAATTTTCTTCTCTCAAAATAATATAAGTGAAGCATGAGAGAATTTCTTCAAAATTACTAACTCTCAAATAAATCTAAGTGAAGCATGAGAGCGTTTCTTAAAAAATATCAAAGCACACCGTGCTCAAAAAGATATAAGCGAAGCACTAGAGCAATTCCATCGCTCAAAAAATTTAAGTGAAGCATATAGAGCAATTCTAACAAATCATAGCATAATTTTGGCTCTCCCAAATAGGTGTGGCCAGCAAGTATAGATGACACAAACTAATAAGCAAAACAAGCAAAGACTCAAATAACACAAGACGCTCCAAGCAAAACTCATGACATGTGATGAATAAAAATATAGCTCCAAGTAAAATACCGATGGTCGTTAGAAGAAAGAGGGGATGCCACTCGGGGGCATCCCCAAGCTTAGTTGCTTATTTCTCTTTGGATAATGGCTTGGGGTGCCATGGGGCATCCCCAAGCTTAGGCTCTTCTTACTCCTTATTCCTTCATCCATCGTGATCTCACCCAAAACTTGAAAACTTTAATCACACAAAACTCAACAAAACCTTCGTGAGATCCGTTAGTATAAGAAAACTAATCTTTACTTTAAGTACTGTAGAAAACCCATTCAAAATTTGTTATTGCATTATATCTACTGTATTCTAACTTTACCATAGCTTATACCCCCCGATACAAACCATAGATTCATCAAAATAAGCACATAATGCAAAGAAAACAGAATCTAACAAAAACAGAACAATCTGTAAAGATGTGAATTGTTCTCATACTTCTGTACCTCCAAAAATTCTAAAAAATTAGGACAACACAGGTAATTTGTATATCAATATTGCATAAACAATTCAGAATTTTTTGTCGCTTATGTGATTTTAAACAATTATTTTACTGGACACAAAAGTTTCTATTTTCCAACAAGATCAAATCAACTATCACCAAAGCTATCCCAAAGGCTTTACTTGGCACAAAAACTAACTAAAACATAAAAAACATAAGCATAACAGAGGCATAATTGTGCAAAAACTCAAGAACAGAAAGAAAAAGGCAAAAATAATTTTTATTCATTGGGTTGCCTCCCAACAAGCTCTTTCTTTATGGCCATCAATATAGGCTTGAGATTTTATTGATGCTCAAATTAAAGATAATAATTGTAACACAAAGAGAGCACCATAAACCATGTGAAAAACTCATTTAAGTCTAACATACTTCCTATGCATAGGCATTTTATAGGAAAACAAATTAGCAAGACAAGCAAGATCTAGCATATGCAAGGAAGAAGAATGAAACAATAGCAATCTCAACATAACGAGAGGTAATTTAGTAACATGAAAATTTCTACCACAATATTTTCCTCTCTCATAATAATTATAAGTGGTATCATATTCAAATTTAACAATATAGCCATCACATAACATATTCTCTACATGATCCACATGCATGCAAAGTTGACACCTCCAATATGGTGGGATTATCATCAAATAAAGTCATGACCTCTCCAAGCCCACTTTTATCAAAAATTTCATAAGATTGATCATTCCCCAAAGTAGTGGGATCATTATTACCTAAGGTTGACACTCTTCCAAACCCACTTTCAATATTATCGCAAACATATTCATCTTGATGCTTAAATAAATTTTCAAGATCATAAGAATCATTATCACCCCAATCGTGATCATAGCAATAAGTAGTAGACAAAATAAAATTATCGTCCCCAAGCTTGTAGCTTTGCATATCGTTAGCACAATTGTCATTAATAAAATTTGTAATAACATCATTGCAATCCTTCTTTTCATTCAAGGGGCTATCAAGTGTAGGTGCAATAGCAATAATTTCATGTTTAACATAAGGAACTATAGCAAGTTCATCTCCATAAGCATCATTAATATTGGCATCAAGGCCACAAGAATCGTAAGCATCATGTTCATCAAGAGGGGATAATACAATCAAACCAACGGAATCATAATTATCCATAGCTTCATGCATATCATTATTTTCTTCCAAAGCAGAGGACATTCTCATAATAAATTCTTTAACATGGGTATTATGAGCATATTTTTCATAGCAATACTTAAGTATGTCAAAATTTCAGATTTGTAGAGAGTAATATCATACTTTTCAATCAAAGAAGCAACTTCATAAGCACCCTTAAAAGCAACAAATTCTTCAATTTGTTCGATATCATAGTAACTATAAATTTCCTTGGAATAAGAAGATAAGGTTTCATTGCCATTAAACTCACATAGATAGGGAAGGTGTTTTCTAGGGTTCTTAGAGCAACAAGTAAAATCAAAAATTTCACAAAGATTCCAAGCATAGCATAGCAAACAATTTATTTGATTCCATAAGAGCTTCCCTTTTTCAGACAAACGATAACGGACAAAATGGGCATGCTCATCTAATGATTTTCCCTCAACTAAACTAGTTGGGGTTTCAACACGAGCACAAATGGATCGAAGATGACCCAAGTAGAAAACTTTAAGTGGATCCATATCAATAGATTTTTAGCAAGCGAATATGCAAGAAAATAGAGGCTCATGGTGACATAAGCAAACAAAAGTTCTGACAAAAAAAGGTGAACAAAAAAGAAGGCGAATAAAACGGCAAATTTTTGTGAAGTGGGAGAGATGAAAACGAGAGGCAAATGGCAAATAATGTAAATTGCAATGAGATGAGATTTGTGATTAGCAACCTGATAGATGTTGATGATGTCTCCCCGGCAACGGCGCTAGGAATTCCTTTTGATGTCGCTTGAACTACGTCGGTATTTCCCCAAAGAGGAAGGGATGATGCAGCACAACTACGGTAGGTATTTCCCTCATTGATGAGACCAAGGTTATCGAACAAGTAGGAGAACCAAGCAACACTATGTAAACAGTACCTGCACACAAATAACAAATACTTGCAACCCAACGTGTTAAAGGGGTTGCCAATCCCTTTCGGGTAACGGTGCCAGAAATTGTCGAGTTGATAGGAGAAAAATTATGATAGATTGGATAAATAGATCTCGAATAAACGCGAAATAAAAGAAGTAAATAAAAAGTACAGCAAGGTATTTTTGGGTTTGTAGAAATATAGATCTGAAAATAAAAGTAGCAAATAATATATCAGGAAGCAAATATGATGAAGAATAAACCCGGGGGCCATAGATTTCACTAGTGGCTTCTCTCGAGAAAAATAGCATACGGTGGGCAAACAAATTACTGTTGGGTAATTGATAGAACTTCAAATAATCATGACAATATCCAGGCAATGATCATTATATAGGCATCACGTCCAAGATTAGTAGACTGACTCCAGCCTGCATCTACTACTATTACTCCACACATCGACCGCTATCGAGCATGCATCTAGTGTATTAAATTCATGGAGAAACGGAGTAATGCAATAAGCACGATGACATGATGTAGACAAGATCTATTCATGTAGGAATAGACCCCATCTTGTTATCCTTAATAGCAATGATACATACGTGTCATGTCCCCTTCTGTCACTGGGATTGAGCACCGTAAGATCAAACCCATCACAAAGCACCAATTCCCATGGCAAGAAATATCGATCTAGTCGGCCTAACTAAACCAAAGATTTGAAGAAGAAATACAAGGCTATAAGTAATCATGCATATAAGAGATCAAAGAAACTCAAATAACTTTCATGGATAAAAATATAGATCTGATCATAAACTCAAAGTTCATTGGATCCCAACAAACACACCACAAAAAGAGTTACATCAAATAGATCTCCAAGAGACCATTGTATTGAGAATCAAAAAGGAGAGAAGAAGCCATCTAGCTACTAACTACTGACCCGAAGGTCTACAATGAACTACTCTCGCTTCATCAAAGAGGCACCAATGAGGATGATGAACCACTCCGTGATGGTGTCTAGATTGGATCTGGTGTTTTTGGAACTTGCGGCGGCTAGAATTGTGTTTCGTCGAGTCCCCTAGGGTTTGTGGAATATTGCGGTATTTATAGAGCAAAGAGGCGGTGCAGGAGGCCACCGAGGTGGGCACAACCCACCAGGGTGCACCTGGGCCCCCAGGCGCGCCCAGGTGGGTTGTGCCCCCCTCGGGGCAGCCCTCTGGTACTTCTTCGGCCCAAGTTGTTCCTTCTGGTCCATAAAAATTCTGCAAAAAGTTTCGCTGCGTTTGGACTCCGTTTGGTATTGATTTTCGGTGAAGTAAAAACAAGGAAAAAACAGGAACTGGCACTAGGCACTATGTCAATAGGTTAGTCCCAAAAAATGATATAAAGTTGCAATAAAATGATTGTAAAACATCCAAGAATGATAATATAACAGCATGGAACAAGCAAAAATTATAGATACGTTGCAGACGTATCAGCTGCATGTACGCAATATTATTTTTTCACCCAACCCAGTAAATAGGTGTATTCGAATAAATAATCAAATGCGCTGTAAATTATCATTGTAAATTATCATAAATAGTAAATCGTCTATTATTATTTTTACCTAGCCCAGGAAATAGATTATTTTTTGTGTCAAAGCCCGGGAAATAAATGTATTGGCCAACAAAATGAAATGGGTTGTAAAACTTAAATAAATGGGCTGCATTCCGCCACAGCGTTTGAAGCTGACTTTGTTGGCCCACTAGGACGAAGCCTGCGCAAGGTGTTTTCCATTTAGTGAACAAAACAATTTAATGGTCTAAAACAAAAAGTCAACAAATTATTCTGACATCTGTATTCGTTGGATTGACATCCAACGGTGATCCTGCTTCTTCAATCTTTGATATAGTTGCTCTTGCTCCAGCCCCCAAAACCGTCGCCGGCTGGAGGGCCTGCATCTGCCTCCCATTGCCAGTTGTGCTTCCACACAGGCCTCGTTGCCCCACCCTACTCCCAACGATGGCCAGGTCATACATGTACTCACCCACACCTTCTGTTATTCTCCGGCGATGGCAGCCTCACCCCACAGCCAAACCAGTCTCTCGCACTCACCTCCGCCAGGGACTCTAGTGCCCCTTGTTCCAAGACTCCAGATCGTTCCCATCTTAGGCCTCACCGTCGTCAACCGCCGTGGTCCACTTGACGATGCATGGTCAACAACGAGAGCCAACATGGAGTACGTCGAGAGTCTGATAGCGGGGAACCACCAGCGACATCTTCACACACAAGCTAGTGCCTCCTTATTATGCGGGAATAAACAATTCCTCCCCCTGACAGGTTGGACCCACCAACTACAATGTTCGCATGCAAGGATGTTCGTTCTTATTACTGGAAAAAAAAGTTACCCCATGACAGCTGGGACCCATTAGCTACATCTTTGCACGGAAGGAAGTGCCTCCTTATTACGCGCAAGAAAATTGATTCCCCCCTTGCTAGCTCAGACCCACCTGATTCGGAGGCTGACTTGTGGGCCTAATAAGTTGACACGTACGCAGGGCTTTGTTAGTTTGTTAACCTAGTCAACAAACAATTCTAGCAGCAGCGACCGTCGGATTAACATCCAACGGCCGTGCTGCTTCTTCAATCTCTGATCTTCTTGCTCCAGCCACCGAAACCAGCGCCGGCGGTACCGCCTGCTCCTGCCTCCCGTGGCCGGCTATGCTACCACCACTGGCCATGCCATCCCTCTACTCACCCCCACCTCCTGTTATTTTTCGGTGACGGCAGCCTCATACAGCGGCCGAAGCAGTCAACCCTCATACTCCCCATCGCGTGGGCATCCACTGCCGGGTCTTCCCCAACTCTGCGACGTTCCCTTCCTAGGCCTCGTTGTCGTCCACCGCCTTGGTGCTCTCGGCGCGGTGTGGTCAACGTGGTCAACAAATGACAGCCATCGGAAGACGACTGTAGGCGGTGACGCTGACAGCTGGGACCCACCAGCTATATCTTCGCACACAAGGAAGTGCCTCCTTATCCTCCCTGACAGCTGAGACCCACCCGGTCAAAGCATACATAGCATTGTCTATCTGGTCGCGAACGTGTACATACATACTGGTCGAACGGTCTCTCTGCAAGGATGAACAATGGCCGAGCAAGTAGCGGCATGTGTCATAGTAAATCCCCCGTTGTAGCAGTTCAGGCGGTCCCGTCGAAACCGTGTACACGTACGTACAGCCGCAGGGCAAAAAATATGGTCACGTATGTACATACGGGCGGGGGTCTCGAACGCGTACTCGCGCATACGTACGGCCAGGGCTCGTGCACATGGAAAGGCAATGGACGGCAGCAACGGCGTCCTATTCATTGCCAGCCAACCGGCTGGGTTGGAACGGAGAAACTGCGTCATGTTCATCGGGAGGCAACAGAATGCGTCGTGGTCATCTAGAGCCAAGCTTGGACGGAACAGCCGAAATGGGGCCTCGCGTATCACAGAACAAAGGAAACGGCCTTCTGTTTGACCGCCTACGATCGAAACGGGTTCCTGTTCATCAGGAGGGGTGTGGCGTACTGCAAAATGAAGGAAACGGACTTCTGTTGGAGCGCCTAGGGTCCAAATAGGGTCCTGTTCATCGGGAGGGGTGTGGTGTACTGCAAAACGGGACTCCACGAGCTACTGTTCATCCACCATCGACTGCCTCGCTCCAGCCTCCATGGGCTACTGTTCATCCACCGTCGACTTCCTCCAGCCTCCACCTGCTACTGCTCATCCACCGTGTCTTCCTCCTGTCTCCATCATCTATTGTTCATCCACGAGCCACTGTTCATCTAGCCTCCACCGGCTACTGTTCATCCAGCCTCCATGGGGTGCTGTTCATCCACCCCCAACCGGCTGGGGTGTGGAGGCCTCCTCAGGGTCCTGTTCATCCAGCGGCAACCGCCTACTACCATGGGGTCCTGTTCATCCAACCCCCACAACCAACCGGCTTGACTCACCACGTCTCGACTCGTTCTACATAGCGCGCACATGGTAGGAATGGTCACTGTTCATTGAGATGCAACCCAACACACCAACTAGCTATGTCTCGCACGGGGGCTCTATCAGCTTCAGTAAGCAGCAGCAGTGATCGATCGCTCGGGTTCAGTTACCAGCAGCAGCAAAGGAATCGCTCGGGTTCAGTCAGAAGCGAAGGAATCGCTCGAGTTCAGTTAACAGCCAAGGAATCGATCACTCGGGTTCAGTAACATAGCTAGTGCGATCGCTCGGGTTCAGTTAGAGCCAACGCCTCGCACACCACGCGTGTACGAGAGAGAAATGCGCAAACCATAGTGCATAGCTCGGCCCCGACCACCCATCGTAATCGGGAACTCCCCGATATTTTCCTCGCCCTCGATTCTACCATGATTTTTTTCATCATGGACGGCCCAAAGAATGTCATGGAGGTGTGTCTCAGGCTCGCCCAGGACGAAAAGCACATTTTCTGTCATGATTTTTTGTCATAGAAGTAGGAGCCCACCACATCTATGATGATACGTGGTTTTGTCACTATTATCGTCATAGAAGTGTCATAAGCATGACAAAAAAAATTGTTCGGCCCATAATGTCACGGATGTGTCTTTTTTTTGTAGTGTACGGCTCAAAACCAACTTCGACTGCTCTTGCGAATGCCGAACCAACACTCTTTAGTCAAAAAGGCATGTGCACAGTACGGTATGTGCCACATGGAGTAATGAATGCGATTTTCTCCTCATCTTCCTTAGCCATGAATATTTTGTGGTATCCAGAATAAGATCAAGGAAGGATAGTAAATCACAGCCAGTGGTAGAGTCTACAATTTGATCGATGAGCGACAAGGGAAAAGGATCCTTTGGACATGCTTTGTTGAGATCAGTGTAGTCGGTGCAAAGTCTCCATTGTCCATTTGCCTTGCGCAACACAACTGGATTTCCTAACCAAGCTGGATGTAGTACCCCCCTAACCAGACCTGCTACTTCGAGCTTCTTGATTTCTTCAGTGATGAATTGTTGCCGTTCCAAAGCATGCTTTCTTACCTTCTGCTTGACGGGCCGAGCATGGGGACAAACAACAAGGTGGTGCTCAGTTACCTCCCTGGGAACACCAGGGAGGTCAGATGGTTACTAGGCACACACATCTACATTCGCCTGCAGGAACGCAATGAGTGCGCTTTCCTATTTGCTTTCATGGGTGGCACTGACGGTGAACGTAGCGCGAGAGCCATCCTCCCTTGCCGGCACCTTCTTTGTAGCTCGTGCAGTGGCCTTGGACCTCTTGCTAGTGGAGCTTTCTGGCAAGCTTTCAATGGGTGCGCAACACTCCATGGAGGTGCGCTTCTCGGAATCCTTGCCAGATGCTTTTTCGGGTTTCTTGCTCTTCTTTTTCTGGGCAGGAGCTGCTCCCTTGGCGGCCTCTACTACATTGGCGGCCTCAGGTGCAACCGCATCTCTATAAAGCTTGTTGACGCATATGACTGTGTCCTTCTTATCCGAATTGATGGAGATGACACCCATCGGCCCAGGCATCTTCAACGTGTTATAGACATAATGAGATGCTGCCATAAACTTAGCCAAAGTTGGGCAGCCAAGATTTCCATTAAACGGGAAAGGGATCTTGACAACATCAAACACTACCTTCTCTGTTCTATAGTTCAATTCCCCGCCAAACGTCACAGGTAACGTCATCTCCCCCTTGGGTTGGCTCCTTCCTAGGTTGATTCCTTGGAATGTTCCAGTTTTCTCGAGCTCTTCATTAGAAATTTGCAGCCTCTTGATTACTTCTGGAGAGATCATGTTCAAGCCAACACCACCGTCAACTAACTTTTTCATGACCTAGAGGTTGCGAATCATTGGTGAGACCAACAACGGCGAACACCCGACCGCAATTGTGCGATCAAGGTGGTCCACGACATCAAAAATGATAGGTGTCTTTGACCACTTGAGTGGTTTCTGGGCGTCTATTGCCGGTTCCGCTGAGCTAACCTCCCGTGTCCACTGCTTGAGTTGGTAGTGGGAGGAATGCAGAGACGCACCCCCGTCAATGCACATGGCTTTTGTTTTCTTCTGGAATTCGTGTTCACTGGATTCATCGTCATCCTCTTCTTCGCTCTCATCATCTTCTTCTTTTTCATGGCCTCTAGCAGGTTTCTCCTTCGGCTGTTTGCCTTGCGCGGCGCCCTCCTCGGCCACCACGACCCTTTTTGCTGGATCCACTAGTACCATCCTGGCCCTTTTCCTTGTCGCGCTTCTCGTACTTAGCTTTCTGCTCTCCGGCCAGATGCTCAACTTGCCTGCACTCCTGAAGGTCGTGGCCCTTGGCGCGGTGAATCTTGCAATATGGCCTGTCAGACTTGCCAATTTTCTTGCCCGCCACGGCTACCTGGCAATCAGCTCATGTAGCAGCTTCCTTGCCAGTGCTCTTTGTTTGGTTTTCTTGACGGAGCAAGAGTTACCAGATCCTTCTACAGCCATAACTTCCTTGCCTTTGAGCTTCCTGTTGTGCTTTCGTCCCTTCTTCTTCGGGGCAGTGGAATCGTCATCCTCATAGTCGAGTTCAGTGCCAGCATCATCTCCGAGAAGCCTTCTCCCCTCTTGAGCACGTGCACACTTGTCCGCCAATGTGTAGAGCTCGTTGACAGACTTCGGCAACCGGACGTTCATCTTTTCCTGCATCTTTCGATTGCGCAAGTTCGTGTGAAATGCGGCAATCACAGCTACCGGGTGTACATCTGGAATGTTGTGGTGCACATGGCTAAACCTCTGTATATACCTGAGCAAATTCTCACCCTCCCTTTGTGGGATCACTTGCAGATCATTGGGTCGCCCGGGCCCCTTCAGACCTCTGGTAAAGGTGCCAACAAACTCATTGCATAGATCTGACCACGAGGAGATAGAGTTCTCCGGCAAGATCATCAACCAAGACCTCACATTGGGCTGGAGCACCAGTGGAAAGTAGATGCCCAAGAATTTTGCCGGGTTCAACTTGTCGTCGTACTTTTTTTGTATTTCTTGCTTGAAGGCCTAGACGGACAGCCAACGGACTTGCCACAGCTCATGTGTGAAAGTGGGGCACCCAACCTCATAAGGCAGATACCTGCCAACAACATGCGCAGGCTCATCGACAACTCGGCCGTTGCGCTCATCAGATTGACTGTCCGTTTCTCAGCATCGTTCAATGGTGGTACGGGTGTCTCCTACCCGTCTATCTCGCAGCACTTGCCATTGATCTCGCTGTGTTTCTGGACCAGAGGAGGACGTCGACATTTCGTCAGGCTCCGCAGTTCGTTGGGTCCACCGTGGCTGCTGGTGTTGCTGCTGTTGTTGAGGTTGTTGCCGTAGAGGCGACTGCACTGTTGGAGCACCACCTACAACATGGCGATCACTTTGAGCTACTGGTGCTGTTTGCGGGCGCCATCAGTGCTCTGCCTACTATGACTTGTTTGACTCACCAAATCCAGTCAAGCTCTGGAGAGTGGCTCTCCACTCATCCATCTTGTCTGTTGTCTGAGAGAAGTTCAGCAGCATCTGGGCTCGCGCCATTGCCTCTGTTTTTGTTGCCGGCAAGGCCTGGTGCGAAGAACGCGACCTCGCTCGACTCCTAGCGGAGCTAGCAGGAGTGCCATTGCGATCTTGTCGTCGCGGTCAGGCACAATAGTGGGTGGCGTGGTGAAAGTGGTGCCTGAGGATCTTGGACTTGATCAATAGGCCTCTTGCCGTGCGGGCGCGGATGTCTGTGCCTAGCAGTGCGGCTCTGCATCGTTGCAGCGGGAATATCTTGGATCGCGCTCAATCATGCTATGATGCTCCAGTGGCTATGCTCGCCGGTGCGTCGAGCAGGTGGGTGTTTATCCGTCCACACCGCCTGCGTCATCGTGGATGTTCTCGCCAGAGGGTCGAGGAAGATGATCACCTCAGGCGCCTCCACCTCCTATTTTTCTACCATGGTGGGCACGACGACAACGCCACATGAGCCGGCCATGCAAGCCGTGGCGTCTACATCGCCCGCAGCGGTGGCATCGCCTGCACCGCCCGTGGACGCGTGTGAAGGAACTCTGGAAGTAGAGGGCTTCGTTGTTGTGGCGCCCTTCTTCTTGGGCGCCATTGATGATGTAGATGGTGATGAAGCTTGACGAAATCAACGCACAATCTACTAATCCTGGTTCACATCAGTGATCCCCTACCTGGCGCGCCAGAGATGTCATGGTGGATGACCATCTATGGGGTCATTGCGCCCCTTTGTGGTTCGGCTAGGGAGATGCACGAGCGCAAAGAGCAGGGTTAACAGAGTGCGCAGGGTTTTTTACCAAGGTTTGGGCCACCTTGAGGTGTAAAACCCTACTCCTGCTTTGTATATTCGGTGTGTGTGGGAGCACAAGTACAAGGAGCGCTTTCCCGGCAAGGTGCAAAGGGAGAGAAGCTACTTGTGTGGGTTGTGCCAAAGGTCGATCCTTGTAAATGTTGCCCTGGCCCTCCTTTTATAGCTTAAAGGGGTTACCATTGTGGCAAAACAGTAATTACATGCTGATTAGATAGCAAACAATGCTATCATACCTAACTCTGCCGGACTAGGACAAAAGCATTAAATGCTCTATTAGGTGTCGTGTGCAGGAGGAGCCCCGGCAAGGTTGCTGCACCGCTTGCCCAGCTAACTCCTGTTATCTTTACACGCCTTCTAGATGGGTGTCATTAAAGGTAAATCTCCTTCCAGCACGCTGCCACGTGCTCAAAAAATCCCACCTAACCACCTGTGAGCTCGACGCCTCATCAATTAGCAACTAGCTGCTCGATGAGGTGGAGCGCTGGTGGCTGGTAAGAGCTTGTCGGCCACGGAGCTTGCTGGGCCTTTGCCTTGCTGGCTCGGCCCTTGCTGGCAAGGGCTGTTTTTGGTGCTTCGGCTTGTTCTCTTTCCTTTAGTTGAGAGTAACAATTGGGTCTTGAATCTTGGTCTTTCTAATGCACTCCTTGATCTCCCTAAAAGCGGCTTCTCTGGCCGGAGATCTTCTTGGCGACCCCCAGCAAGCCTTGTCTTAAGTTATCTTCCGGCAAGCCTCCTCGCCAAGGAAATGCCACTGCCTGTGCATAAGTGTGGGGTACTAGGGACCCAAATCTTAGTACACCGACACCCTTAGTGCTATCTTATAGAGTTCTCCTTCATGAACCTTATAGGCTTTAGATTGCCTTACGATCCAATGTGCGCCAGTTTGGTCCTCGGGGAGCTTTTTATGGAAGAGGTATGCGAGGAGCGGCTTGGTCCATGGTGCATTGACTGCCATTACTTCGTGTGCGGAAGCTGTTTCTTGAATAGCCGAGCCGCCCATTATACCTTGTTCTTCGTCATCTTCGGGCGCGGCAGGTTGCCCGGCGTCGCTTCACTCCGACGTTCCTTTCTCATCTTGCCTGACTACGGTTGGATTGAAGAGCCGTTTGAGGAAGGTATTATCCAGGACTTTATCCCACTTTGCACCCATTCGGGCGAGTACATATGCGGCCTAGTTACTATCTCGGGGTATGTGATTAAATTCTAGCCACTCGAACCTGGCCAAGATTTTTAAGACGGCACTCCGGTAAGCTGTCATCTTTGAGTCCTTTGCATCGAATTCACCGTTGACTTGTAAGATGGCGAGGTTGGAATCACCTCGGACCTCCAGGCGTTTAACTCCCATGGAGATTGCTATCCGGAGTCCGTGTAACAGGGCTTCGTATTTGGTCGCGTTGTTGGAGTCCATGTACATAAGTTGTAGCACATATCAAATACTGTCTCTCATGGGTGACATGAGAACGACACTAGCCCCAAGCCCAACAAGCATTTTGGAACCGTCAAAATACATGGTCCAATGCGAATAGGTGCTGTAATCTCGCGGTGGTTGGGCCTCCATCCACTCGGCCATGAAGTCGGCCAAGACCTAAGTTTTAATAGCTCAGCATGGTCGGTAGTTTATTTCAAAGGGTAGGAGCTCTATGGCCCATTTGGCTATGCGTCCCTTTGCATCCCTATTACTGATTATGTCACTTAATGGGACATCAGATGCCATGGTTACTGATCATTCTTGAAAGTAGTGCAGTTTGCATGATGCCACAAAGATGGCGTAGGCTGTCTTTTGATAGTTGGGGTAGCATGTCTTGCAAGGGATTAAGACCTTGGATATGTAGCAAACTGGCTTTTGGACCTCGAACTTGTGTCCCTCCATATATCTTTCGACCACGAGTAAAGCACTGCCCACCTGGTTTGTACCCGAGATGTATAATATCATCGGCTCGCATATACCGGTGCTGGTAAGATGGGGTTATTGGCGAGGAGGTCCTTGATGTCTTCTAGAGCCGCTACGGCCTCCTCGCTCCATTTGAATGTATTTTAATAGCCTGTACAGAGGTAAGGCTTTCTCCTCGATTCTTGGTATGAAGCGACTTAATGCCGCCACACAGCCTGCTAGTTTTTGTACGTGCTTGAGCTTCGTTGGTACCTCTAAGTGGTCTAGGGCTCATATCTTTGCCGGGTTGGCTTCAATTCCTAGGCTAGATACAATGAAACCTAGGAGTTTTCTAGCTGGAACTCCAAAGACACATTTCTCTAGATTGTGTTTAATTTGGTACTCCCGCAGGCTGGCAAAGGTGTCGCGGAGGTTGCCTACCAACTATCCGACGTGTTTGGTTTTGACAACCACATCATCTACGTAGGCCTCGATGGTCCCGATGTGTTTCTCCAAGCCTGATTGGATCATGCGCTGATAAGTTGCGCCGGCGTTAATTAGCCCGAAGGGCATTGTGTTAAAATAGAACGACACATAAGGTGTGATGAATGTTGTCGCTACCTGGTCAGATTCTTTCATCTTTATTTGATGATATCGTGAATAGGTTTCTAGCAAGCACAACGAATCATGCCCGGTTCTCTTGTTAGAGTTCTCCCTTAGTGCTATCTTATAGAGTTCTCCTTCATGAACCTTATGGGCTTTAGATAGCCTTATGATCCAATGTGCACCAGTTTGGTCCTCGGGGAGCTCTTTATGGAAGAGGTATGCGAGGAGCGGCTTGGTCCATGGTGCAATGATTGCCATTACTTCGTGTGCGGAATTTGTTTCCTGAATAGCCGAGCCGCCCATTATACCTTGTTCTTAGTCATCTTCGGGCAAGGCAGGTTGCCTGGCGTCACTTCACTCCGACGTTCCTTTCTCATCTTGCCAAGCTACGGTTGGCCTGAAGAGCCGTTTGAGGAAGGTATTGTCCAGGACTTTATCCCTCTTTGCACCCATTCGGGCAAGTACATATGTGGCCTAGTTACTATCTCGGGGTACGTGATTAAATTCTAGCCCCTCGAACCTGGCCAAGATTTTTAAGACGGCATTCCGGTAAGCTGTCATCTTCATGTCCTTTGCATCGAATTCACCGTTGACTTGTAAGATGGCGAGGTTGGAATCACCTCGGACCTCCAGGTGTTTAACTCCCATGGAGACTGCTATCCGGAGTCCATGTAACAGGGCTTCGTATTTGGTCGCGTTGTTGGAGTCCATGTACATAATTTGTAGCACATATCGAATACTGTCTCTCGTGGGTGACATGAGAACGACACCAGCCCCTAGGCCAACAAGCATTTTGGAACCATCAAAATACATGGTCCAATGCGAATAGGTGCTGTAATCTCGCGGTAGTTGGGCCTCCATCCACTCGGCCATGAAGTCGGCCAAGACCTGAGTTTTAATAGCTCAGCATGATCGGTAGTTTATTTCAAAGGGTAGGAGCTCTATGGCCCATTTGGCTATGCGTCCCTTTGCATCCCTGTTACTGATTATGTCACTTAATGGGACATCAGATGCCATGGTTACTGATCATTCTTGAAAGTAGTGCAGTTTGCATGATGCCATAAAGATGGCGTAGGCTGTCTTTTGATAGTTGGGGTAGCATGTCTTGCAAGGGATTAAGACCTCGGATATGTAGTAAACTGGCTTTTGGACCTCGAACTTGTGTCCCTCCATATATCTTTCGACCACGAGTAAAGCACTGTCCACCTAGTTTGTACCCGAGATGTATAATATCATCGGCTCGCATATACCGGTGCTGGTAAGATGGGGTTAGTGGCGAGGAGGTCCTTGATGTCTTCTAGAGCCGCTGCGGCCTCCTCGCTCCATTTGAATGTCTTTTAACATCCTGTATAGAGGTAAGGCTTTATCCTTGAGTCTTGGTATGAAGCAACTTAATGCCGCCACACAGCCTGCTAGTTTTTGTATGTGCTTGAGCTTCGTTGGTACCTCTAAGTGGTCTAGGGCTCGTATCTTTGCCGGGTTGGCTTGGATTCCTAGGCTAGATACAATGAAACCTAGGAGTTTTCTGGCTGGAACTCCAAAGACACATTTCTCTGGATTGAGTTTAATTTGGTACTCCCGCAGGCTGGCAAAGGTGTCGCGGAGGTTGCCTACCAACTGTCCGACCTGTTTGGTTTTGGCAACCACATCATCTACGTAGGCCTCGATGGTCCCGATGTGTTTCTCCAAGCCTGATTGGATCACGCACTGATAAGTCGCGCCAGCATTACTTAGCCCGAAGGGCATTGTGTTAAAATAGAATGGCCTGTAAGGTGTGATGAACATTGTCGCTGCCTGGTTAGATTCTTTCATCCTTATTTGATGATATCGTGAATAGGTTTCCAGCAACAATGGCTCTTTTGTTATTACTGTAGGACACCAGATCACCAGGAACAATGAGGAGTCCATCCCCACTGTGCAAAGCTGGACTATACCTACGGTTGAGGTATCTGAAATCATGTCTGCTCTGCACCAGGATAGCACCAATCTTGTGGAACTGCCTCCTTCAGATTTCACTCTGCCTGACAATTGCACCAGAGATTCAGTCACTAGTCACCATGGAAAGATTCAGGTTCCTGAATGTGTGGTCAGCCTCCGTCGCAGTGCTCGATCAAATAAGTATGATGGTTTTCGGGTCCAGGCTCTCACTGACGGCAAGAAGAAAACTTCCAATGTGAAGCCACGCCGTACTCCTGCTACTCCTTCTTCTGTCATCATCACGGAGCTGGATGATGAAGCCATGCCTCCTCCCACCGCCATCCAGGTAATCCAATAGGTGGGCGTCCTCAAGTGCGCCATTCCGGCTGAAGAACTCTCTGAAGAGGCCCTCTTGGCACCCAAGGAGGCGAGGCCATCTTCTTCTTCTTAATTTCCAGGCACTTTATTATCATGGGTCTTTTGGTTAATTGGAACATTTTATGTTGGAACATTCGCGGGTTAAATTCTGGTGACAAACAATTAGCCCTGTCCAATGCTATCGCTGCTAGTGGCTGTTCGGTCATATGTTTGCAGGAAACTAAAAAGATAGACCATGCTTTTATCAAGTCATGTTGCCCCTGTTGTTTTGATCAATTTTCTTATATTCCTTCCAATGGGGCTTCGGGTGGAATAGCCACCATTTGGAATAGTTTAGTTTTTACTGGTACGGTGATTGCTTCTGAAGATTTTGCTCTGGTGATTAAATTTCAATCAACCCAATCCTCTCAAGCTTGGACTCTAGTGAATATCTATGGACCCTGCCAAGGTGACCCACGCATCAACTACACTAATTGGCTCTTCTCCTTAAACATTCTGCTCACTGAAGACTGGCTTCTTGTGGGGGATTTCAATTATATCCGAAGTCTAGATAATCGTAATAAACCAGGTGGGAATATAAATGATATGATCACTTTCAATGACTTCATACGATCAGAATGCCTTGTTGAGTTACCAATCAAAGGTCGTACATTCACCTGGAGCAATATGCAGCAGGATCCTCTTTTGGAACAGCTCGACTGGTTCTTCACCACTTGTTACTGGACACATTCTTACCCTAAAACTATTGTTAAACCCTTGGGTGAACCAATGTCCGATCACATCCCGTGCGTGGTTACAATTGAAACGACAATTCCACGGAGTAAACTTTTTCGGTTCGGGCCTTTCTGGATTGAACACCCTGGTTTTATGGAGATAGTACAATCAGCATGGGATAAACCTATCAGAGCAACCAACAGTGCAACCATTTTATGCAGAAAGTTCAAGCATTTACGCTACTGTCTGAAAAATTGGAGTAAGAATATATCCCGCCTATCCATTGCCATTGATAACTCCAACAAGACTCTGGCAGAGCTAGATACAATTGAAAACAGAAGGCAGCTAACCACTCCTGAGGCAGTTTTAGGAATATACTCAAAGCCCACATTCTTAGACTATTGTCGTATCAAAGGCAATACTAGAAAAAAACGTTGCACAATACTTTGGGTTCGCTTTGGAGATGAAAACTCAAAAAAAAATCAAGCCATGGCTTTGGAATGATACAGAAGAAACAATATAGCGTCCTTAACTCTCCAGGATGGAACCCTAGCTGACGATCACGCGTGCAAAGAATCTGTTATTTACCATTCTTTCAAAGAGAGATTAGGGACCTCCTCCAAGCATGAGATGAATTTAATCTTGAAACAATCATTAAGAGAATTGATGGGCTGGATGAACTCACTATCCCATTTACTAGGCAGGAGATTGACCTAGTAATCAAAGAAATGCCGACCGATAGGGCTCCAGGTCCAGACGGCTTCAACGACTCGTTCATCAAGTCATGTTGGCACATAATAAAGGAAGATTTTTATGCTTTATGTGACCAATTCTTTGAAGGAGGACTCAACTTGGAGAGCATAAATGATGGTTACATAACTCTCATCCCTAAAGTTGCTACACCACAAGGAGTCAATGATTTCAGACCGATTACTTTACTCAACTGCTGTCTAAAAGTCATTACAAAACTTCTTGCTAATCGGCTGCAAAAACTTATACTGAAGATTATACATCGAAACCAATATGGGTTCCTGAAGAAGAGGTCCATCCAGGACTGCCTAGCGTGGGCGTTCGAATACATCCACCAATGCCAAACATCAAAACAATCAATTGTTCTCCTCAAGTTGGACTTTGTAAAAGCTTTTGATACTATTGAACATGATGCAATGTTGGAAATCATGAAGCACATGGGCTTTAATGACAAATGGTTGGGGTGGATTAAAACCATTTTCTCCACTGCTAAATCCTCAGTCCTCCTAAATGGAGTTCCGGGTAGACAGTTTCATTGCAAATGTGGAGTTCGACAAGGTGACCCACTGTCTCCCCTCATAGCTGTCCTCGCTGCAGACCTGCTACAAGCGGCTATCAATGATTCTTTTAGAACAAATGAGCTTAAATTGCCTTTCCACTGCCCAAACCAAACGGACTATCCTGTGATACAATATGCCGACGATACAATCATGTTACTCCCGGCATGCTCTGACCAAGCTACACTTGTCAAGAAAATCCTCACTGACTATGCAACATTTATTGGGCTCAAGATAAACTTTCACAAATCAACCCTAGTGCCCATGAATTGTGATGCAGTCACTGCTCAGCATAAAGCGCAAATATTCGGATGTATGGTCGGGAAGCTACCATTTACTTACCTTGGATTACCCATGGGTACTTCTGAACCGACGGTGCAGGATCTCATGCCTCTGGTCTATGGAGTTGAAAGAAGACTATCATCAACCCTATCGATGATCTCTTACGGAGGCAAACTATCACTGCTAAACTTTGTTATCACGTCGCTGATAATCTTTGCGCTTTGCACCTTGAAACTACCGCAAAAAATTATTGAGCTCCTTGATAAAATTAGAAGAAAATGCCTTTAGACAAAGAAGACTGATAATGGAGATAAGTGCAACTCTCTGGCCTCGTGGCAAATGGTATGCAGACCAAAGGAGTGCGGAGGACTCGGAGTTCTTGATCTACGAACACAAAGTGATGCTCTGCTCATGAAATACCTCCATAAATTCTACAATCATTGGGACCTGCCATGGGTAGAATTGATATGGTCCACCTACTATGTTGACGAAATACCACATGCCTCAAACCCATGCGGCTCCTTCTGGTGGAAAGATGTCCTCAAACTTACTCCAATTTGTATAGGCATCTCAAGTGTGACAGTTCATCGGGGAGACATAGTGCTTATGTGGAAAGACCTATGGATGGATGAGATCCTCGCAGAATCACACCCCCGTGTGTTCTCATATGCTAAACTTGAAGATATTTCGGTCAGAGACTTCCTAGGTTGCACCAATCTTAATGAAACCTTTCACCTACCTCTCTCCATGCAAGCTCATAATGAACTACGCCAGATTCAGGAAATCACAGCTCATGTAGGCAATGAAAGTGATGCAAATGAGAGGGATTCATGGGTCTACACCTGGGGTTCTGATGTCTACTCAGCCAAAAGATATTACAAGTTCTATTTTCGGGACGCTACAGCACACAAAACTTACAAATGGCTCTGGAAATCCTTGGCCACAATGAAAATCAAGGTCTTTGGATGGCTGTTTCTCTCCGATCACCTTAAAACCAGAAATATGCTCAAAAGAAGACATTACAATATTGGAGATAATTATGGGTGCATCCTATGCGGTCGTACAGATGAAGAAACCCTCGAACACATGATCTTTCGTTGCCAGTTCAGTATGGCTTGTTGGGACACTTTGAACATCCATTGGACACCCCATGGGGATAGACTACATTTGATCCAGGAAGCCAAATCTGTTTGGAACAACCCTATGTTCATGGAGATATTCTTGTACGCCTCTTGGAGCTTGTGGAAAGAGAGAAATAATAAACACTTCCAAAGTGTTGACCCTACTATCAGCTCATGGGCAAGAAGATTTAAGGAGGACTTCTCTCTCCTCACACATAGAGCCAAAGAGAAACACAGAGATTTTATACCCTCCTTGGTTCAGTCCTTTGTACTTCCTTAGTATAGTCTTTTTCTACTTTATTTCTCTACCCCACCCCAAACTTTTATCATGGTGATGGATGTAAGGTTATGACTCTGTAAGACCTTTTTGATACTTCAATTAATATACACAGTAGGAGCCTCTCCTACTGTTTCAGGTGTAAAAAAAATGAATCATGCCCGGTTGTGGCATCCTTGATTTGGTCAATTTGCGGTACGGATAAGGTGTCCTTGGGGCAAGCCTTGGTGAGGTCCTTGAAATCGATGTATGGGCGCTAGGACCTATCCTTCTTTGGTACCATGACCAAATTGGCAAGCTAGTCGGGGTGTTTTATGTGTCCGATGAACCTGGCTTCCAGTAGTTTGGCTAGTTCCTCACCCATTGCTTAACGCTTAGGTTCGGAGAAATGCCGAAGTGCTTGTTTGATGGGCTTGTAGCCCTTTAGTATGTTCATGCTATGCTCTGCAAGCTTGTGGGGTATCCCTGGCATGTCCGAAGTGTGCCAAGCGAATATATCCCAATTTTCCCTAAGGAAGTTGCGGAGAGCATCATTAATCTTGGTATCTAAGTTTGCCCCTATGGATGCCATTTTAGCTAGGTCCATGGGGTGTACTTGGATTTTAACTATTTCAACGGCCGGCTTGAATGAGGTAGACTTCGGCCATTTGTCGAGGATGATATCATCTTGATCGACTTCAGCTCGTAATGTGGTTAGTTCCTCATCCGCGAAGGCTTCAGAGAGGGATTCGAGGGTGAGCGAGGCTATTTTGTTTTTGGATTTAAGTGCTTGGGGTTGATCGAGATGGTAATGATCCCATTTGGGCCCAGAATTTTGAGCTTCATGTAGACGTAATGTAGTACTACTTGGAATTTAGAGAAGGCGTCCCATCCCGGGAGGGCATGATATCCACTCTTAAAAGGGGTGATGTGGAACGTAACCTCTTTGGAGCGGTAATTGTCCAACGTTTCGAAGACCACATCCAGGGTTATTTTTCCACTGCAGCGTGCCACTCGCCAGGTATTATACCTTTAAAGGTGGTGCCACTTGGTTTATTGTGCGATTTATCGATGTGATTCTGTCCAGAGTGTGTACATATATCAGACTTAAGCTCCTGCCCCCGTCCATAAGTACTTTCCGAAGTCAGCAGCTACCCACAATTGGATTGAGGACCAGCGCGGTGGGGCACCTGTTCAGGGTCAACATCGGCTGATCTTTATGATTGAAGGTGATCGGCGTGTCTATCCATGCACCCCGAGTTGGCACCTATCTGATAGAATTGATTTCTCACAGGGCTCGTTTGCGCTGGTTGTTAGACGTGAAGGTCTCATAAATCATCATGACCTTGTCTTCGTCCGAGGACTGTTTTGCGTGGCCGAGGGTGCCTTCCAGGAGGGCGGGTCCTCCTTTAGCCAGCTTCCTCACCACCCAACAGTCGTGAAGGTTGTGAGTCAGGCAGGAATTAAGCAGAATAGCATGTATTGGGCATGGTTTATCTAGGAGGCCATCAAGGGTAGTCGCGGGCTAGCCAGAGGTTTTCTTCTTCTGAGGTCGCTCGGTTAGTATGTTCCTGTTGTGGGACTCGCACCGAGGTGCGGATCAATCATGTTTTTAATTGTGTTCACAGGTCAAATATGTTATTTCCCCAGCCAGCCAAGCATCTTCGATGGTGCAGAATCTAGACACCAGATCGAACAATTCCAGGAGTGTTTGGACACAGTGGCGAGCGAGGGCGTTCGAAACGCCTTTATCCATGCATCCGCACTTGAAGGCTGTTATTATATCAGAGTCCTGGTAGTTTGGTATCTTGTTTTTGATGATAAGAACCTAGCCCAGAATTGTCTAATTGATTCATCGGGGAGTTGTCACACGTAGACTAGATCCCAGACATCTGTGGGCCCGAGTTATCAGGGCGATACTCGATGTGGGAGGTGGGTGGGTGAGTTTCGAACTCTAGGGATCACAGGCCCGAAGCCCTAGCGTCCTCATCCCGTGTCAGGTTTGTGGCCGTCGGATTGGCTGGGCTGACTCCAATATAAGTTTCATCGGCTGCCTCTAGTCGGCCGCTGTCTGAGTTGCTTTCCAAAAAGTACATCGACTTTTCATCCTTGAAAGAGGGTTCGGCAGGGGCCAAAGAGTCATGGGTCGCCTCAAGCTCGTGAAGAAGGAAAGGCATTTTTGTGATAGAAGTTCCGGGCATCGGAATCATGCCCGTGAGTTTGGAGTCCTTAACCGATGACACCAACGATCCTTTTGTCGATCTCACAGCGGAACTCTCAGTGAAAGCACCAGTGTCAGTGTGAAAACCGGAAGACCTCTAGGTAGGGGGTCCCGAGCTGTGGATCTCGGACATATGGTAACAGGAACAAGGAGATGATCTTTACCCATGTTCGGGCCCTCTTGATGGAGGTAAAACCCTACGTCCTACTCTTGTTTATATTGATGGAGATGTATCGAATACATATTTGATCTACCTCAAGATCGTCAGATGTGTTCTAACTCTAGGGCTAGGTGAATGAGATTGCGTTAATGTCCCCCCCTACGGGCTAAACCCTTTGGCTTATATACAAACCAAGTAGGGTATCTAGGGTTACAAGGTCGGTATCTTGGCGTGGAGGCGGCAGGAGAAGTCTTGGAGTATATGACAAGTCTTCAGTAGATGCAGTCTCGATCATGCCCCCAGCGTGCATCTTCCGGAGTACATCTTTAGAAGAATGTTGGCCCACTGGCCCATCCTGAGGAGCATGCATGGGCCGACTAGGTTAGTACCCCCTAGTCTAGGACACCGTCACCCGGCACGCCCCTTGAGCTCGTGACTCCCACACAACTCTGTTTGACCCTATTCCACCTCTATAAAAACCACACTATTCCCAAACCAACAAAGAGCAACCCGAAACACTTTTTTCTGCCGCCGCAAGCTTCTGTTTTTCCGTGATCCCATCTAGAGGCCTTTTCTGATACTCTACCGGAGGAGGAATCGATCATGGAGGGCCTCTACATCAACCTTTTTGCCCCATCGATGATGCATGAGTAGTTCACCACAGACCTACGGGTCCATAGCTAGTAGCTAGACGGCTTCTTCTCTCCCTTTGATCTTCAATACCATCTTTTCCTCGACCTTCTTGGAGTTCTATTCGATGTAATCTTCTTTTGCAGTGTGTTTGTTGGGATCCTATGAATTGTGGGTTTATGATCAGATTATTCACTGAAAGTAATTGAATCTTTTCTGAACTTTACTATGCATGATTGTTATAGCTTTGTATTTCTCTCCGATCTATTTGTTTGGTTTAGCCAACTAGATTGATTTGTCTTCAGTGGAGAGCGGCTTTGTGATGGGTTCAATCTTGTGGTGTGTGTTGGTGTTTTAAGAATAGGGTCTTTAATACCCCTAGCTTATGCACAGGCAGTGATAGCCTTCCCGACGACAGGGCTTGCCTGAGGAAAACTGGAGATTACCTCAAGATATGAAGAATATTACCAGTCAGGTGATCGAAAGGTACTACAGAAGATCAACACTAAGGATACAACTTGCGAACCCGGAAACATCCTTATCGAGGAGCGCTCTCAAAGCCCGCCAAGTCTGAAGCCCGGCAAGAATCCCACTGCGCTGCCACCGGTCCACCTCATTGGTTAGGTTGTCACTTGTTGATGTGGTCTCGAGCGAGCAGGCAGTTAGGTGAGTCTTATCTGGGCACGTCGGAGCTTGCCTCTGAAAATACAGCTTTAATGGCACCCGTCCAAGCGACATGTCAAAGGAATAAGAGGTAGATGGGCGAAGGGCATAGGAGGAGAGAACAACCTTGTCGGGGAGCTCCATCCACAAGACACCTCACAGCGCAATAAATACATTTGTCCTAACCTGTCAGAGTTAGGTATGTGGCATTGTAGCCACTATTTGCAGTGTATATTTACCATTCTGCCATTGTGGTGACCCCTTAGTCTATAAAAGGAGGCCCATGGCTACCTTAACAAAGGTGGAAACCCTGTCCATTTGCATGTGTAGCTGCACTGTTCTCGCACCTTGCTGGACATGCGCTCCTTGTAATTGGACACATCAACAATCAATACACAAAGCAGGAGTAGGGTTTACGCTTCACAACGGCCCGAACCTTGGTAAACCCCGTGTGTTTCCTACTAGCTCTGCTCTTTGTGCTTGTCGATCCCTCCAGTCGAACCACAAAGGGATCACCATGATCCCATAGATGGTCGTATGCATGACATCTTTGGTACGCCAGGAAGGGGGATTGCTTGTGCGAACCAGAGTTAGTAGTTAACGCGTCAGATTCTTCATCGTTTTCATCACCATGGCTCCCAAGAAGAAGGGCGCCATGATAGTTAGCCCATCTACACCCAAGCCGCCAGTGCCTTCGTAGACGGGCGATGGCATTGGCGGCAGCGTGAGTGGCAGAGGCAGAGGAGGCGAAGGCGAAGAGCAACCTCCGCGATGTTTTGGCGATCACAGCCAGGCGAGCGGCATCATCCGCAACGACAACAACCCACATGCCACCAGGTCCAAGGATGGGGCTGTGCCGCCTTTGGGTGGCACGGCAAACTCCAGGGACAACAGAGCGCACTCTAAGATGCCCACGCCGGTTCCCACGCCACGGCCATCTCAGACCGCATGCGATGAGTAGCACCACGGTGTCAGAGGCTCTGAGCGTCCCAATGGCAAGGGTCTTGCGGATCATCCTCAAGCTGCACAAGGCCAACACGCGCGCCAGCGCACTGGCGACAACCAGCCGAGGTCGCAGGTTCGATATGGTGCTACTTCCAAGACAGGCGAAAGCAATAACACCTCTCGTTCTTCATGCCTCTCCATGCCATCCATGCTAGAAGAAGCACTTGTGCATGCTCAGCTACTTCTGGAGTTTCCTCCTGCTGCAAAGAAGATGGAGGAGTGGAGAGCCACCATCTAGAGTGTTGTTGGCTTTGCCAAGAACAACAAACCGCAGCAGTCGGGACCTTCACAGCAGCAGCCCACCGCCCAGGTGCGCGCTGCTGGAGAAAGGACTAGAGGCAGGGCAGCCACGGTGCTGTCCCCTCCATGACGGCAACAACCTCAGCGGTAGAGCTAGCGGGTCGACAACCATGATGATGCGTCCATGGCTTTGTCCGATCCATGAGCTCACCGCGATCAGTGCCAAGTACTGCAAGAACAACATGGAGAAGATGCCCTTACTACCATCAAACGATGACGGGAAGCGCGCCATCAATCTGACAGGCGTGCAGGGTCCGCTGTTGATAAGCCTACACGAGGGAACAATGGTGGCCTACCTTACGAGGTCGGTTGTCCAGCGTTCACCCGTGAGTTGTAGAAAGTCCACTGGCCCAGTTCTTGGAACTTCAAGCCAGAGGTGGAGAAGTACGATGGCAAGATACACCCATCAGAGTTCCTGAGCATTTACACCATTGCGGTACAAGCTACCGGAGCTCGTGACAATAAAGTTTTTACCAACTATTTCCCGTTGGCACTCAGGCCAAACATCAGATCATGGTTGATGAACTTGCGGAGGACTCTTCCTACTTGGCAGACTTTCGCCACAAGTTTGTTGGCGCCTTCACAGGCGGCCACAAAGTTCCAGGCCAAGAAATTGGTTTGCAGTTCATTCTGCAGAAGGAAGGTGTGTCGCTCCGCAAGTACACACTGAGATTCAGCTGTGTACAACACAACATTCCTGATATCCACCCTGTAGCAATCATTGCCGCATTCCGCCAGAACGTGAAGAACCGCAGGATGCGGGAAGCAATGGCCATGACCAAGGTGAGGGACGCCGCCGAGGTCTGCTCTGGCTGAAAAGTTTGCATGGGCTGAAGAAGGGAGGAGACTTCCTAGGGAGGAGGTTGGGGCAGGGTCAGATTCAGAAGATGACGATGATGCCACTGCCCCGAAGAAGAAAAGTCGCAAGTGCAACAGCAAGCTCAAGGACAAAGTTGTACTTGCTGTAGAGGGATTCGGCAATGGTGGTTCCACCAAAAGTTAAGGCTGAGGGCTCTGCCAAGGAGGTTGTCGCGTGCTCCTCGTGCCAAGCCCTGGCGGATGCTGACTAGACCGGGGGCTCCAGCAAGCAGTACTGCAAGGTACATCGCACCAAGAGCCACGACCTTCAAGACTCCCGACAAGTTGAGCAGCTTGCCGAGAAGCAGAAGGCTAAATATGAGAAGAGAGATAAAGAAAAGGCCGATGGTGCAAATGGGTCCGGCAAGAAACGTGGTGGCCGAGGACGTCACTGCGGCAAGACCAAGCAGCAGAAGGAAAAGCCTGCGAGAGGTCGATACAAGAAGGAAGATCATGATCGTGAAGATGAAGAGGATGATGACAAGTCTAGTGAGGCTAAGTTCCAGAAGGCCACAGAAGCAATGTGCCTTGATGGAGGTGCATCCTTGCAATCTTCTCACCGCCAACTCAAGCAGTGGGTGCGTGAGGTCAATGCGATAGAGCCAGTAGTGGGAGCCTAGAAGCCCATGAGATGGTCCACCACGCCCATCATTTTTTATGCCGAGGACCACCCTGATTGCACAACCGCCGTCAGGTTCTTGCCGTTGTTGGTTTCACAAACAATACGCAACCTCAAGGTGACAAAAATGCTGGTTGACGATGGGGCTGGTCTCAACTTGATCTCACCTGACATGATCAAGAGGCTGCAGATTTCTGATGAGGATCTGAAGAAGACTGGCACGTTCCAGGGAATTAATCCATGAAGGAGCCGACCGAAGGGCAAGATCACTTTGCCGGTGACGTTTGGCAGTGAGCTCAACTACAGGACAGAGAAGATTGTCTTTGACATCATCAAGATTCCATTGCCTTACAATGGGATTCTTGGATGCCCAGCACTTGCAAAGTTCATGGCAGCATCCCACTATGCCTACAACACGCTGAAGATGCATGTGCCGATAAGTGTCATCACCATCCACTCCGATAAGAAGGATGTGTTGATTTGCGCTGATCAACTCTACCAGGAAGCAGTTGTAGCATCTTCCGCCAAGGCACTTGCTCCTGTCAACCAAGTTCCCGGGGGGAGGAGAAGAGGAAGAAGACCGACAAGACCACTGAGTCCCGCAAGCGCGCCTCTTCCGAGTGCTGTGCTCCCGTCGAGGATGTGCCAGAGAGCTCTGTTGGCAAGAGAAAGAAGAACAAAGATGCTCCCCAAGAGACCAAGAAGGTGCCCGCTAAGGAGAATGGCACGGGGGGAACTTTCACCATAAGTTTCACCCTTGATGACAAATACAAAAGCGCGCTCGTTGCCTTCCTGTGGGCTAATGTCGATGTGTTTGCATGGCAACCATCTAACATCCCCGGTGTTCCCAGGGAGGTAACTGAGAACCACCTGGCCGTCTGCCCTCACACGCGGCCCGTCAAGCAGAAGGTGCGGAAGAAAGCTTTGGAACGGCAACAATTTATTGCCAAAGAGATAAA
Organism: Thinopyrum elongatum; assembly: GCA_011799875.1. Classification (NCBI taxonomy): domain Eukaryota; kingdom Viridiplantae; phylum Streptophyta; class Magnoliopsida; order Poales; family Poaceae; genus Thinopyrum; species Thinopyrum elongatum. The sequence goes on along the minus strand of CM022300.1, from coordinate 332,439,454 downwards.
GAAGTTGGAAGTGGCAGGATGAGTTAAAGGTGTACTCTGTCCAACATTGTTGGCCAATACAGTTATTGTGCACAAAGCAAATGGGAAATGGAGGTTTTGTATTGATTACACTGATATCAATAAGGCTTGTCCCAAAGACCCGTTTCCCTTGCCTCGTATCGACCAGATTGTTGACTCCACTGCTGGATGTGATCTGGTGTCGTTTCTTGATGCCTACTCTGGGTATCATCAAATATTCATGTTAAAGGAAGATGAAGAAAAGACCGCATTCATTACTCCATGTGGCATGTACTGCTTTGTTCATATGCCTTTCGGATTAAAGAGTGCTGGTTCAACATTTGCAAGAGCAGTCCAGATTGGTTTTGAGCCTCAGCTGCACAGAAAAGTGGAAGCATACATGGATGATATAGTGGTCAAAACCAAGGACAAGGCAACGCTGATACAAGATTTGGAAGAGACATTTCCTAATCTATGCATGATCAATCTGAAGCTCAACCCCGAGAAGTGTGTGTTTGGCGTCCCATCCGACAAACTTCTCGGGTTCTTTGTTTCTTAGCATGAAATTGAAGTCAATCCCGACAAGATCAAGGCAATTGAGCAGATTAAAGCACCGAAGCGTGTCAAGGATGCGCACCGCCTTGGCGGCTGCATCACTACACTAAGCAGGTTCATCTCCAAGTCTGCTGAACGCGCCCTACCATTTTTCACAATCTTGAAAAAGGTGGGTCCAATGAAATGGACTCCAAAAGTGGAGGCAGCACTGCAAGACCGCAAGAGTCATTGATGTTATATTTGGCCGCAACGAATCAAGTGGTCAGTGCTGCACTAGTGGTAGAGAGGGAAGCCGAAAAAGAAGATGTAGACTTGGCAAGCGACGAACCAGAATCTTCTCCGGCAAGTCTTGGTGCCGGCAAGTCAAGCGTAGAGCAAGCTGATGGATCAGAACAGCAAGTTGTGCAGAAGAAGAAGGTAGTGCAAGGCTCAGTTTATTTCATCAGCTCCCTTCTCCAAGGGGCTAGATCAAGATTTTCTGGTATGCAGAAGTTGCTCTTTGGCCTTCTCATGGCCTAAAGGAAGCTGCGACACTACTTTCAAGCACACCAAATCACTGTTGTCACTCTCTTTACAATGCAAAGGATCTTGAGAAATCCAGCTGCAACGTGCAGGATTGTTGAGTGGGCGTTGGAATTGTCAAGCTTTGATCTCAAGTTGGAAAGTACTTCAACAATTCAGAGCAAAGCCTTGGCAGAGTTCATTGCAGAATGGATGCCACCGCTAGACGAAGAAATTCCAGAAACCTCTCTCCTCAGCAAGGAAACAATTCATGACTGGATTATGTACTTTGATGGAGCTTTTTCACTGCAAGGCGCCAGTGCTGGAGTGCTGCTTGTCGCACCCACTGGAGAGCACCACAAGTATGTGGTTCAGATGCATTTCCCCTGGGAGAAGGTGACAAACAACACTACTGAGTATGAAGGACTACTTGCCGGTCTCAGGATCACTGCAGACCTTGGAATCAGAAAGCTCATTGTTAGAGGAGACTCATAGTTGGTTGTAAAATAAGTCAACAAAGATTAATAGAGCCCATTGATGGAAGCATATGTTGATGAAATGGGAAAACTGGAAGAGCACTTCGACAGATTGCAAACTAAGCATGTTCCTCATGTAGAGAACAACATTGCAGATGATCTGTCAAAATGTGACACACTCAAGCTGCGTGTGGAACCAGGGACTTTTGTGCTCCATTTAACTCGGCCATCCGTAACACCATCAATTGGGAAGAACAAGAGTGGAAAGTTGAACTCCTACAAGTACTTTCCTGTCGAGCTCCCAGAAGGTGTTGGCAAGAATGTTGCCGGAGACAACGACAAGCTTGCAGGTGAGTAGCAGGCTCCGGCAAGGAACCAAGTTCTTGCCGTTGAGGCGGGCGCTCCCGCAGTAGAAGAAATGCTTTTATTCTTTGTTGTCGAGCCACAGGCTCCTGCATGGGCACAACAGATTATCGAACTCCTTCAAATAGAAGAACTTCCCGAAGATCAAGAAGAAGCTAAAAAAGTAGCCCGTCAATCCAATATGTATCAGTTTGTCAGCAACGACCTATACAGAAATAGACCAAATGGGGTGAAATTCAAGTGCATTTACCAGGAAGATGGAAAAAAATCTGTTGATGGAGATACATGGGGGGATATGTGGTTCACACATAGGATCAAGAGACCTTGTCGGCAAAGCTTTCCAGTAAGGTTTCTATTGTCCCTCTGACCTCCAAGATGCAACTGAGCTAGTAACCAAGTGTGATGCATGCCAGGTCTAATCGAAGCAGTCACCTTAGCCAGCTCAAGCTCTTCAAACAATCCCTCTCTCCTGGCCCTTCTCGGTCCGAGGCTCAACATACTAGGCCCCTTCCCACGCGCTGTCAGGGGCTTTGAGTACTTGTACATAGCAATCAACAAGTTCACAAAGTGGCCAGAAGTAGAGCCGGTGAGGAAGGTGACAACACAGTCAGTCGTCAAGTTTTTCAAAGGACTAGTTTGCCGTTTTGGGGTGCCCAACAGGGTCATCACTGACAACGGCCCATAGTTCACGAGCCACACCTTCATGCAGTATCTTGAAGACCTCGGCAGCAAGATACGATTTGCATCAGTTGCTCACCCAAGGAGTAGCGGCCAGGCGGAAAGAGAAAATGCTGAAGTGCTGTGTGGGATCAAGACTAAAACTTTCAACAAGTTGCACAAGTGTGGAAGACGCTGGATTGATGAGTTGCCGGCGGTTCTTTGGTCAATCAGTACGACACCAAATTGAGCAACTGGCCAGACACCTTTCTCCCTAGTTTATGGGGCAGAAGCAGAGCTCCCCACAGAACTCATGCACGGGTCACCTCGAGTGCTCGCTTATGATGAGCTTGAGCAAGAGGAGCTGCGTCAAAATGATGCCACGCTACTTGAGGAAGATGGTATACAGGCTGCTGTACGTGCTGCATGATACTAGCAAGCTTGCACCGCTATCATAGCTGAAACGTTCATGCCCGAGCCTTGAGGAAGGTGAACTTGTTCTTCGGCGAGTTTAGTCTGCCAAGAATTCAAACAAGTTGATGCCAAAGTGGGAAGGCACTTAACGGGTGATACGAGTCACTAGGCCTGGCGCAGTCCGCCTAGAGACCGAAGATGGCACACCAGTGCGTAAACACATGCAATATTGAGGATGTTCGCAAGTTTTATCCGTAAGGCGCATCACCCGACAACCATATTTTGTACAAGTTTGCTCGCAAAGCATGTAATCCTTTGTATAACGCCAGGCGCAGGTTGATACGTCTCCAACGTATCTATAATTTTTTATTGTTCCATGCTATTATATTATCTATTTTGGATGTTTTATATGCATTAATATGCTATTTTATATTATTTTTGGGACTAACCTATTAACCTAGAGCCCGGTGCCAGTTTCTGTTTTTTCCTTGTTTTTTAGCTTCATGGGAAAGGAATACCAAACGGAGTCCAAACGGAATAAAACCTACGCGATGATTTTTTTTGGACCAGAAGACACCCAAGAGACTTGAAGATGGAGTCGGAGGAGCCACGAGGCGGCCACAAGGGTGGAGGGCACGCCCAGGGGGTAGGGCGCAGCCCCCTGCCTTGTGGGCCCCCTCTGACTCCCCTGACCTAATTCTTTCACCTATGTATTCACATATGTTCCCAAACCACCAGAAGCATCCGCGAAAAGACTTTTCCACCGCCGCAACCTTCTGTACCCGTAAGATCCCATCTAGGGACCTTTTCCGCCACCCTGCCAGAGGGGGATTCAATCACAGAGGGCTTCTACATGAACTCTATTGCCCTTCCGATGAAGCATGAGTAGTTTACCTCAGACCTATGGGTCCATATCTAATATCTAGATGGCTTCTTCTCTCTCTTTGATTCTCAATACCATGTTCTCCTCATTGTTCTTGGAGATCTATCCGATGCAATGTTCTTTTGCAGTGTGTTTGTCAAGATCCGATGAATTGTGGATATATGATCAGCTTATCTATGAATATTATTTGAATCTTCTCTGAATTCTTATATGCATGATTTGATATCTTTGTAATTCTCTTCAAATTATCGGTTTGGTTTGGCCAACTAGATTGGTTTTTCTTGCAATGGGAGAAGTGCTTAGCTTTGGGTTAAATCTTGCGGTGTCCTTTCCCAGTGACAGTAGAGGTAACAAGGCATGTATTGTATTGTTTCCATCAAGGATAAAAAGATGGGGTTTACATCATATTGCTTGAGTTTATTCCTCTACAGCATATCATCTTACTTAATGCGTTACTTTGTTCTTCAAGAACTTAATACTCTAGATGCAGGCAGGAGTCGGTCGATGTGTGGAGTAATAGTAGTAGATGCAGAATCGTTTCGGTCTACTTGACACGGGCGTGATGCCTATATTTCATAATCATTGCCTTGGATATCGTCATAACTTTGCGCTTTTCTATCAATTGCTCGACAGTAATTTGTTCACCCACCATATTATTTGCTATCTTGAGAGAAGCCTCTAGTGAAACCTATGGCCCCCGGGTCTATTTTCCATCATATTACTTTCCGATCTACTATTTTGCAATCTTTTATTTTTCAGATCTATAAACCAAAAAACCCAAAAATATTTACTTTATCTTTTGTTTATTTTACCTATCTCTATCAGATCTCACCTTTGCAAGTAACCGTGAAGGGATTGACAACCCCTTTATCGCGTTGGATGCAAGTTGTTTGATTGTTGCAGGTGCTAGGTGATTTGTGCGTTGTCTCCTACTGGATTGATACCTTGGTTCTCTAACTGACGGAAATACTTATCTCTACTTTGCTGCATCACCCTTTCCTCTTCAAGGGAAAATCCAACGCAAGCTCAAGAAGTAGCAGGAAGAATTTCTGGCGCCGTTGCCGGGGAGATCTACGCCAAGTCAAGACATACCAAGTACCCATCATAAAACTCTTATCTCTTGCATTACATTATTCGCCATTTGCCTCTCATTTTCCTCTCTCCCACTTCTAAAATGATTTTCGAAAAGATTTCCCTTTTTATTCACCCTTATTCCGTTCATCTTTTTCATTTGCTTTTTGTGTGCTCGTGTGTTGGATTGCTTGCTTTGTCACGATGGCTCAAGAGAATACCAAATTGTGTGATTTTTTCAACACTAATAACAATGATTTTATTAGTACTCCGAATTCTCCCGCTACTAGTGCAGAATCTTATGAAATTAATTCCACTTTGCTGAATCTTGTTATGAAAGATCAATTTTCCGGCCTTCCTAGTGAAGATGCCGCATCCCATCTGAATAATTTCATTGAATTGTGCGATATGCAAAAGAAAAAAGAAGTGGATAATGATATTTTTAAATTGAAGCTATTTTCGTTCTCACTTTGAGATCGTGCTAAAACTTGGTTTTCATCTTTGCCTAAAAATAGTATTGATTCATGGAATAAGTGTAAAGATGCTTTTATTTCCAAGTATTTTCCTCCTGCTAAGATCATCTCCCTTAGGAACGATATTATCAATTTTAAGCAACTTGATCATGAACATGTTGCACAATCTTGGGAGAGGATGAAATTGATGATACGAAATTGCCCTACTCATGGTTTGAATTTGTGGATGATTATACAAATTTTTTATGCCGGATTGAATTTTGCTTCTAGAAATCTTTTAGAATCGGCCGCGGGAGGTACTTTTATGGAAATTACTCTAGGAGAAGCTACTAAACTTCTAGATAATATTATGGTTAATTATTCTCAATGGCATACCGAAGGATCTTCCACTAGTAAAAAAGTGCATGCAATTGAAGAGATTAATGTTTTGAGTGGAAAGATGGATGAACTTATGAAATTATTTGCTAGCAAGAGTACTTCTATTCATCATAATGATATGCCTTTGTCTACTTTGATTGAGAATAATAATGAATCTATGGATGTGAATTTTGTTGGTAGGAACAATTTTGGTAATAACGCGTATAGAGGTAATTTTAATCCTAGGTCGTTTCCTAGTAATTCCTATAATAATTATGGTAATTCCTACAACAATTCTTATGGAAATTATAATAAGATGTCCTCTGATTTGATAATAGTGTTAAAGAATTTATGATTTCGCAAAAGAGTTTCAATGGTTTGATTGAAGAAAAATTGCTTAAGATTGATGATTTGGCTAGGAACATGGATATAATTTCTCTTGATGTTGATTATTTGAAAATTAGATCTATTCCACCCAAGCATGATATTAATGAGTCTCTCAAAGCTATGAGAATTTCCATTGATGAGTGCAAAGAAAGAACCGCTAAGATGCATGCTAAACGAGATTGGTTTGTAAAAATGTGTTCTTCTAGTTTCCGTGAAAATAATGATGAAGATCTTAAAGTGATTGATGTGACTCCTATTGAATCTTTGTTTTCCAATATAAATCATGATAAAGAAGGGACTGAAGATGAGTCAACTTTAGTTAAAAGGCGTCCCAATGATTCGGAGTTTGTAGATCTTGATGCAAAAATTGAGAGAAGTGGGATTGGAGACGTCAAAACTTTAAGTAGCAACGAACCCACTGTTTTGGATTTCAAGGAATTTAATTATGATAATTGTTATTTAATAGATTATATTTCCTTGCTGCAATCCATGTTGAATTCTCCTCATGCTTATAATCAAAACAAAGCTTTTACTAAACATATCGTTGATGCTATGATACAATCTTTTGAAGAAAAGCTTGAATTGGAAGTTTATATCCCTATAAAACTTTATGATGAGTGGGAACCTACTATTAAAATTAATATTAAATATTATGAGTACCATGCTTCGTGTGATTTGGGTGCTAGTGTTTCCACGATTCCAAAAACTTTATGTGATGTGTTAGGTTTCCGTGAATTTGATGATTGTTCCTTAAATTTGGATCTTGCGGATTCCACTATTAAGAAACCTATGGGAAGGATTAATGATGTTCTTATTGTTGCAAATAGGAATTATGTGCCCGTAGATTTCATTGTTCTTGATATAAATTGCAATCCTACATGTCCTATTATTCTTGGTAGACCTTTCCTTAGAACGATTGGTGCAATTATTGATATGAAAGAAGGAAACATTAGATTTCAATTTACGTTAAGGAAGGGCATGGAACACTTTCCAAGAAAGAAAATTAAATTGCCATATGAATCTATTATGAGAGCTACTTATGGATTGCATACCAAAGATGACAATACCTAGATCTATTTGTGTTTTTATGCCTAGCTAAGGGCGTCAAACAATAGCGCTTGTTGGGAGGCAACCCAATTTTATTTTTTTTCCCTTTTTGTTCCTGTTTTGCTTTGAATAATTCATCTAGCCTCTGGTTAGATGTGGTTTTGTGTTTTAATTAGTGTTTGTGCCAAGTAAAACCTTTGGGATGGCTTACGGTGATAGTTGATTTGATCTTGCTGAAAAACAGAAACTTTTACATCAAGTCACTGAATTTTAATAATTCACTGGTGCGTTGAAAATCCCTGAAGTTTTTACAAGAGATTCATATACAAATTTCCTCTGTTGTCCTAATTTTTCAGAAGTTTTGTATTTATATAAGTATTAGAACAATTCGGATCTTTGCATACTATTCTGTTTTTGACAGATTCTGTTTTCTTTGTGTTGTTTGCTTATTTTGATGAATCTATGGGTAGCATCGGGGGGTATGAACCATGGAGAAGTTGGAATACACTAGATATTACACCAATATAAATAAAGAATTAGTTTGCAACAGTACCAAAAGTGGTGATTTATTTTCTTATACTAACAGAGCTTATGAGATTTTCTGTTGAGTTTTGTGTTGTGAAGTTTTCAAGTTTTGGTTAAAGATTTGATGGACTATGGAATAAGGAGTGGCAAGAGCCTAAGCTTGGGGATGCCCAAGGCACCCCAAGGTAATATTCAAGGACAACCAAGAGCCTAACCTTGGGGATGCCCCGGAAGGCATCCCCTCTTTCGTCTTCGTCTATCGGTAACATTACTTGAGGCTATATTTTTATTCACCACATGATATGTGTTTTGCTTGGAGCGTCTTGTATTATTTGATTCTTTGATTTTTAGTTTTCCACAATCATCCTTTCTGTACACACCTTTTGAGAGGGACACGCATGAATCCTGATTTATTAGAATACTCTATGTGCTTCACTTATATCTTTTGACCTAGGCAATTTTGCTCTAGTGCTTCACTTATATCTTTTTAGAGCACGACGGTGGTTTTATTTTATAGAAATTATTGAACTGTCATGCTTCACTTATATTATTTTGAGAGTCTCTAAACAGCATGGTAATTTGCTTTGGTTATGAATTTAGTCCTAATATGATAGACATCCAAGAGGGATATAATAAAAACTTTCATATAAAGTGCATTGAATACTATGAGAAGTTTGATTCCTTATGATTGTTTTGAAATATAAAGATGGTGATATTAGAGTCATGCTAGTGAGTAACTGTGAATTGGCGAAATACTTGTGTTAAGGTTTGTGAGTCCCGTAGCATGCACGTATGGTGAACCATTATGTAACGAAGTTAGAGCATGAGATATTTTTTGATTGTCTTCCTTATGAGTGGCGGTCGGGGATGAGCGATGGTCTTTTCCTACCAATCTATCCCCCTAGGAGCATGCGCGTAGTACTTTGTTTTGATGACTAATAGATTTTTGCAATAAGTATGTGAGTTCTTTATGACTAATGTTGGGTCCATGGATTATACGCACTCTCACCCTTCCACCTTTGCTAGCCTCTCTAGTGCCGCGCAACTGTCGCCGGTACCATACACCCACCATATACCTTCCTCAAAACAGCCACCATACCTACCTATTATGGCATTTCCATAGCCATTCTGAGATATATTTCCATGCAACTTTCCATTGTTCCATTTTATTATGACACGCTTCATCATTGTCATATTGCTTTGCATGATCATGTAGTTGACATCGTATTTGTGGCAAAGCCACCTTTCATAATTCTTTCATACATGTCACTTTTGATTCATTGCACATCCCGGTACACCGCCGGAGGCATTCATATAGAGTCATATTTTGTTCTAAGTATCGAGTTGTAATTCTTGAGTTGTAAGTAAATAAAAGTGTGATGATCTTCATTATTAGAGCAATGTCCCATATGAGGAAATAAAAAAAGAGAGGCCATAGAAGCCAAGAAAAAAAACGAAAAAAAAGAAAAAAATGAGAGAAAAAGAGAGAAGGGGCAATGCTACTATCCTTTTTCCACACTTGTGCTTCAAAGTAGCACCATGATCTTCATGATAGAGAGTCTCCTATTTTGTCACTTTCATATACTAGTGGGAAATTTTCATTATAGAACTTGGCTTGTATATTCCAACAATGGGCTTCCTCAAATTTCCCTAGGTCTTCATGAGCAAGCAAGTTGGATGCACACCCACTTAGTTTTCTTTTGAGCTTTCATACACTTATAGCTCTAGTGCATCCGTTGCATGGCAATCCCTATCACGCTCATGTATTCCGTGAAAGTTGAAAAAGTTTGAGAACACTAAAAGTATGAAACAATTGCTTGGCTTGTCATCGGGGTTGTGCATGATTTGAATATTTTGTGTGATGAAGATGGAGCATAGCCATACTATATGATTTTGTAGGGATAAGCTTTCTTTGGCCATGTTATTTTGAGAAGACATAATTGCCTTGTTAGTATGCTTGAAGTATTATTGTTTTTATGTCAATATTAAACTTTTGTTTTGAATCTTATGGATCTGAACATTTATGCCACAATAAAGAAAATTACATGGATAAATATGTTAGGTAGCATTCCACATCAAAAATTATGTTTTTATCATTTACCTACTCGAAGACGAGCATGAATTAAGCTTGGGGATGCTTGATATGTCTCCAATGTATCTACAATTTTTTATTGTTCCATGCTATTATATTATCTGTTTTGGATGTTTTATATGCATTAATATGCTATTTTATATTATTTTTGGGACTAACCTATTAACCTAGAGCCTAGAGCCTAGTGCTAGTTTCTGTTTTTCCTTGTTTTTTAGCTTCGTGGGAAAGGAATACCAAACGGAGTCCAAACGGAATAAAACCTTCGCGATGATTTTTCTTGGACCAGAAGACACCCAGGAGACTTGGAGATGGAGTCGGAGGAGCCGCGAGGCGGCCACAAGGGTGGAGGGCGCGCCCCCCTGCCTCATGGGCCCCCCGTGACTCCCCTGACCTAATTCTTTCGCCTATATATTCACATATGTTCCCAAACCACCAGAAGCATCCACGAAAAGACTTTTCCACCGCCGCAACCTTCTGTACCCGTGAGATGCCATCTTGGGACCTTTTCTGTTACCCTACCGAAGAGGGATTCGATCACAAATGACTTCTACATCAACTCTATTACCCGTCCTTTGAAGCGTGAGTAGTTTACCTCAGACCTACGGGTCCATAGCTAGTAGCTAGATGGCTTCTTCTCTCTCTTTGATTCTCAATACCATGTTCTCCTTGTTGTTCTTGGAGATCTATCCGATGCAATATTCTTTTGCGGTGTGTTTATCGAGATCCGATGAATTGTGGATTTATGATCAGCTTATCTATGAATATTATTTGAATCTTCTCTGAATTCTTATATGCATGATTTGATATCTTTGTAATTCTCTTCGAATTATCGGTTTGGTTTGGCCAACTAGATTGGTTTTTCTTGCAATGGGAGAAGTGCTTAGCTTTGGGTTCAATCTTGCGGTGTCCTTTCCCAGTGACAGTAGGGGCAGCAAGGCATGTATTGTATTGTTGCCATCGAGGATAAAAAGATGGGGTTTACATCATATTGCTTGAGTTTATTCCTCTACATCATGTCATCTTACTTAATGCGTTACTCTGTTCTTCATGAACTTAATACTCTAGATGCAGGCAGGAGTCGGTCGATGTGTGGAGTAATAGTAGTAGATGCCGAATAGTTTCGGTCTACTTGACATGGACGTGATGCCTATATTTCATAATCATTGCCTTGGATATCGTCATAACTTTGCTCTTTTCTATCAATTGCTCGACAGTAATTTGTTCACCCACCATATTATTTGCTATCTTGAGAGAAGCCTCTAGTGAAACCTATGGCCCCCGGGTCTATTTTTTATCATATTACTTTCCGATCTACTATTTTGCAATCTTTTATTTTCAGATCTATAAACCAAAAAACCCAAAAATATTTACTTTATCTTTTGTTTAGTTTTACCTATCTCTATCAGATCTTACTTTTGCAAGTAACCGTGAAGGGATTGACAACCCCTTTATCGCGTTGGGTGCAAGTTGTTTGATTGTTTGTGCAGGTGCTAGGTGATTTGTTCGTTGTCTCCTACTGGATTGATACCTTGGATCTCTAACTAAGGGAAATACTTATCTCTACTTTGCTGCATCACCCTTTCCTCTTCAAGGGAAAAACCAACGCAAGCTCAAGAAGTAGCATAGATCCTATGCATAAGTGAAATAAAGATAAGTATTTCGCAACTCTTGTCAATTCACATGTTTAATCATATGTGTTTCTCTGTGATATTGTGATATGCTTGCCTTGTATGGATGATTATCGAACCGTCAAGGTTCCATGTCATTATTTTCTCTTCTTTCTTTCTCTTAAAGGATTGAAGGTTGCCTCGTGTGCATGTTTGCCGGGGGGAGTGATGGTATGGACACCAACACATGACATTCAAGTTAATATTCCACGACAAGAAGTACATAAAAAAATCTAAGTTGAAAAACTTTCAAACAAATTTTCTCTGTTGCCGAGCTATTCTTCCTTGAACCTTTTTGACTTTTGTATGGAAAACCTGCACGCGAAGGAACCTTATCGTAATCAGATTGCGCTCTTGTCGTGTCTCGAGTACGCTTGGCAAGATTAGTAGCTGCACTGTGATTGCAAAGTTACCTTGTCGGCAGTGGCACTTCCAGCAGGCTACTAAGGATCCATTCCTCAAGCGCTCGCGGCAAGTGTGCATACCGACAAGTTTCCAACAACGCGTAGGGTACAGATCATGCAAAAAAAGAAATGAACAAGGAGGAACAACACACATTCATTAAACATAATTAACAGGTGATATTCATTTAAATGTGCCCGACAACATTTTCTTGCGTCCCCACAGGGTTACACTGGGCGCGATACAAGAGCAAAAGGAAAATAACTTGACCGGGGCATGACTTGTCTTCAAGATTCTACTAAAGTACCATTTGTACTCAGTCCAAATCGTCATCCTCGATCTTGACACTTGGAGAGCTCTCATCATCTTCACTCTCGCTGGAGGAATCGACGTCGCTGCTGCTCGAGCTCTCCGCGCAGCACTCCAGGCGGGTGCAAGAGGCCCCGAAGAACTTCACGAAGAGTGTATCAAATCCAACCAGCCTAAAATGAAGAAGGTGTCCCTGACCTAAGAAGCGGGCACAGACGAATGACTTCCATCCCCGTGTCAAATACATAAAGCCATTGGGAGAGGTCTCAACAGCCGCCCAGACGGGGCCGCTGCAGCAGCCGTCCACCCGCAACCACAGGCCAGATAGCTGGATGACTTCCATTGCCCTGGCGAAGGGATTCAAGAGATGCAACCAGCTGCTTGGCCCATGGTGCAACTCCACATTGAATTCGTGTGTCGTCACCTTTGTATGGCCCTATGCCTAGGGCGGAATGACGAGCGTTCCATTGTGGCTGCCCCGACCCCGGACACCGCGTTTCCCACGGTCGTGGGCCACAACCCTTACACAAGCGCTGGAACCGACCCTCGAAGTTGTGGCAAGAATGCACGTGTGGTCTCGAGGGGAAGCCATCACGGTGATAGCGGATGCGCAAGCTCGACCCTTACCCCTCACCATTGTGGCGGTGACTCCCGGAAGAACAGAGAGGGGAAGGGAAGACGAGAGGTAGAAGATGATAGTGGTTCCTAGGTTGGAATGGGAAGAAGTTAATGAGCAGCGCTCTCCGTTGTTTCCTCTTTATGGGGAAGGCACGGGGGCTGGCTCTTTACTATTTGAAGCGATCGTTCCTTGTCAGGTGCACTACTCCAAGTGACCGACCCTCTTTGCCAATCCTGCGCCTCGCATGTAATACGCATGGAGGGAGGGCACAATAAAAGAAAAGATTATGACATATTATGCCATTTATTCTCTGCCACATGTGCCTGTATATTCTTTTGGGCCTAGCCCAACGACGCCTCATATGCGTGTGTGGCCCAGGCTCGGGGGCTCCTGTCAGTGTATTAAGAATGGGGTCTTTAATACCCCTGATTTATGCATAGGTACTGATAGCCTTCCCGACGGCAGGGCTTGTCGGAGGACAACTGGAGGTTAACTCAAGATATGAAGAAGATTACTAGTTAGGTGATCAAAAAGTACTACAGAAGAGTACATAAGATCAACAGTAAGGATACAACTTGGGGACCCGGCAACATCCTTGTCGGCAAGAGCTCTCGAAGCCCGCCAAGTCTCAAGCCTGGCAAGCTCCGAGCCCGGTAAGAATCCCACTGCGCCTTCCACCGCTCCACCTCATTGGTCAGGTTGTCACTTGTCGATGTGGTCTCGAGCGAGCAGGCACTTAGGTGAGTCTTGTCTGGGCACGTGGCAGCTCGCCTCTAAAGATACAACTTTAATGACACCCGTCCAAGCGATGTGTCAAAGGAATAAGAGGTAGATGGGCGAAAAACATAGGAGGAGAGGCCAACCTTGCCGGGGAGCTCCATCCACAAGACACGTCACTACGCAATAAATGCATTTGTCCTAACCCATTAGAGTTAGGTATGTGGCACTATAGGCACTATTTATAGTGTATATTTACCGTTCTGCCATTGTGGTGACCCCTTAGTCTATAAAAGGAGGCCATGCCTACCTTAACAAAGGTGGAAAACCTGTCCATTTGCACGCGTAGCTGCACTGTTCTTGCACCATGCCGGACATGAGCTCCTTGTAATTGGACACATACACAATCAATACACAAAGCTGGAGTAGGGTTTTACGCTTCACAGTGGCCTGAACCTGGGTAAACCCCATGCGTTTCCTGCTAAGACCGCTCTTTGTGCTTGTTGATCCCTCCAGTCAAACTACAAAGGGATCGCCATGATCCCATAGATGGTCGTACACGCGACAGTGTCCTCACCCAGTGACAGAAAGGGTAGCGAGGCACGTATTTGTATTGTGGCCATTAAGGGTAAAATGACGGGATTTTATTCATATTGCTTGAGTTTATTTGGTCTACATCATCTCATCTTTCTTAAAGCATTAATCTGTTTGTCATGAACTTAATACCATAGATGCATGCTAGATAGCGGTCAATTGGTGGAGTAATAGTATTTGATGCAAAATCATTTTGGTCTACTTCTCATGGATGTGATGCCTATAGACATGATCATTGCCATGAATAACATCATAACTATGCGCTTTTCTGTCAGTTGCCCAACAGTAATTTGTCTACCCACCGTATGTTATTTGTTCAAGAGAGAAGCCTCTAGTGAAAACTATGGGCCCCCGGTCTATTTTAATCATATTACTAAAATGAAAAATACCTTGTTGCAATTCATTTACCTTTCTTTCATTTTGCAATTTATCTATCTACCACTACAAGATTTAATCCTTGCAAGTAACGACTTCAAGGGGATTGATAACCCTCTTGCCCGCGTTGGGTGCAACTATTTGCTTTTATGTGTGTAGGTGCTGTTCACTAGGATTTGCGTGGTTCTCCTTTTGGTTTGATAACCTTGGTTCTCACTGAGGGAAATAGTTATTAGCTATTATATTGCTTCACCCTTCCTCTTCGTGGAATATCCCAACGCAGCTCACAAGTAGCAAAAAGAATTTCTGGCGCCATTGTCGGGGAGACAACATCAAATCACTACAAGTACCTTCACTCCAACTATCATATACTTGCTCAACTTTTTATTTTCCTCTCTTTTTCATCTCCCTCCACTTCTCTAAAAAAATAAAAACAAAAAAAAATTACTTTGTTAGTTTGCTTGTTACTTGTGCCCCTGAAAATGAAGTTGTTAATTTTAAACAAAGGGGAGGTGAAAGTATAGGATTTGCGACGCTCAAAATAGATGAACTCGTAAGTAGTCCACTACCGTTCTTCTTCACAATTTTATGTGGGTGTTACTACTTGGTATAGATTTGTGCTTGACACTATTATGGAGGGAATTTCTTGAGTACACACCCTAATGATGCTTTCAATTCTATGGGAAATTTGGTAGGATCGTCACCTTTACTATTAATGAAATGACATTGACTTTGGAACTTGTTATGCGAAGATTAGAAGCTATTGAAAATAAAATGGCTACTATTGAACATTTGAAAACCTAGACAAAATGGTCCATAATTGAGTTACTCAAATTGGTTCAAAGGTAGGAACTACATTAAAGATGTTAAAGGAGAAGGAAGCAATAACTAATGAAAGAGTAGAACAAAATCCCAGTAGAATTGATAAGTTGGAAGAAATCATTAATAATTTGGGTTCCGCTTTTTCTTCTGTTAATACTATTGAGAGAAATCCTCCTAATAAGAGTTCCAATTTTATGTATGTTCCTAATAATAAAGGTGCCACATGTACTAAGGGAAACTAGGATCTTAAAATGATTAGTGTGCACCCGAACTTCATTGATATGATCAAGGAACCTATTACTAAAAACAAATTCCTCGGCTTTCTGTCTAGGAGTGTGATGATTAAAAATATGTATGCTAAACCTCCTAGGAAGCGTGGTTGTATAATTGAGGAGTTGGAAACTAAGGATGACAATACTTGAAACAATGCATTACACCTAGCTAGGGGCGTAAAACAATAGCACTTGTTGGGAGGCAACCCAATAGTTATCTTAATTTTTTTGCTTTTACTTTCTTTCCTTGTGTGTTGATGTTGGAGATATGCCCTAGAGGCAATCATGTATGATGATATTTCCTATGTGTTTATGAATAAAGATAGTCCTTGGACATTATCAATGATGTGTATCAGCAAGTACGTGACTTGTTTGTGGGACTATGCATTGTATGATGACTGTCCTAAAAGGTCCCTAATGGAAAGGGCTGTGTAGATGCGCAGCCGACTAGACTAGCATATGACACGGTCGATGGCTTAGTCTCACTAGCCATGGAGCATTGGATGCTAACCGGATAATATGGACTCGGAAGGATCTGGTCGGATTCGGCGTAGTCGGATCCGAGTCGAAATAAGGTCTGAGTCGGATAGACCCGTCTATGAGATGCAGCGATATGTCATCTGTCAATCTCTAGTACAACATACGTTCTATGTCCTAAGACATGAGCTAGCGCATGCACTCGGGATGGTGACAGACCTGCTTTGGGCCAACCAAACGCTACTCCATGACTGGGTAGTTACAAAGGTAGCTTTCGGTCTTGTCCAGACCCATGCTGCGAGACATGGTCGAGCAAGATGGGATTTGCCCCTCCGATCAGGAGAGATATACTCTGGGCCCCTTGTGTTATCTCACCAAGATAAGCATGGCCATGCAATTAGGATTATGAGATAATCTGGTTTGTGGTCGGCATCACTGGAACGAGAAAGAGGTCAGGCTAGCACAAGGATGATAGACACGCCTTGAGCCCGACAACTTATATCGTGCGGCAAAGGGAATAGAAGTGTGACACGTTGTACATGTTCGCCTAACCAACTTCATCGGACACTTGGTGTTGGCACGCTTTGCTAGAGGCCGCTACTGACTAGCCGAGTCAGATGTGATCTGACTCGCGACCAAGTGAACAAGAACCTAAGGGGTCGCGCGCTTAAGGGAAGGAACCTGTGAGGCTGGACACGACTCCACGAGTCGGATGTTATCCTACTCGGACTCGGATCCAGGCCGAACAGACATTGGGCTTTAGGGTCCATGCGAGGCCCAAGTGTTGAGCCCGCGACGGATGCCTATATAAAGTGGAGGTGCGGCACACTCATTTGGTTGATCGCTTCGGCGCTGTCACTAGGGTTTGCATGTGTTGCGAATAGCCACCTCCACTTGCCGCCGACTGTGTGGTCAGACCTAGCAGTCCGCCGCACGGTGTTCCTCCTACACGCGCGGATACCGTTAGAGGCGGTGCACTTGCGCCGGTCTGGCGAACCTGTATGTGGGATCTGACGACCGGCTGTTTGAGGGAGATCCGATGAGGAGGAGACGATCCACGCGGACGCACTGCCCCAACTCTTCTTCCGCTGCACGACACTGCGCATCTAGTGGTAACGACCTGTGATCCACATCCCGTAGCATGTTCTTGGTTGTTCTGCGCGTAGGAAATTTTAATTTGCAGTCGATGCACCCTACCATAGAACCCAGCAGTTGACACAATTATTGCTACTTTAATGATTTTTTTATTTTTTAGTTAGTGCTTGTGCCAAGTAAAGCCATTGGGATGATTTACATAATAGTTGACTTGATTCTGGGAAAAAACAAAAACTTTTTCTCTTAGTCCAGGAATATCTAAAATTCACTAGGATGTGCTTTTGATCTGAAATTTTTACACATGTTTGATAAAAATTTCCCATTTTTTGGTCTTAGATAACTATGATTTTTACTCAGATCATTTCCGACTCTTCTGTTTTAGACATATTCTATTTTTATTGCATAGTGAGCTTGTTTTAATGATGCTATGTATTATATCGGGGGGCATAAGTCTTGGAGAAGTTAGAATACATTAGGTATTATGCAAGAATAAATTATTAATGAGTTCACAACAGTAACTAAAGTTTATGATATGTTTATTATACTAACGGATCTCATGATGTTTTTGTTTAGTTTTGTGTGCTGAAGTTTTAAAGTTTTGGGTGAGATCATGATGGATGAAGGAATAAGGAGCGGCAAGACTCTTAGCATGGGGATGCACAAGGCACCCAAGGTAATATTCAAGGAAGACCCAAGCATCTAAGCTTGGGGATGCCCCGGATGGCATCCCCTCTTTCTTCCACAATCTAGCGGTATTTTACTTGGAGCTACATTTTTATTCACCACATCATATGAGTTTACTTGGAGCGTCTTGTGCCATAGTTTTTGCTTTGTTTTCTTTTTAGTTCGCCATAATCATTATTTTCTAGACACACCTTTTGAGAGGGACACGCATTTATCGTGATTGGTTAGAATACTCTATGTGCTTCACTTGTATCTTTTGAGCTAGGCAGTTGCTCTAGTGCTTCACTTATATCTGTTAGAGCATGACGGTGGTTATATTTTATAGAAATGATTGCACTCTCATGCTTCTCTTAAATCTTTTTGAGAGTCTATTAAATAGTAGTTGGCAATATGAACGTGTTCTAAGACTATTCCAAAAAGGATAGGTATTCAAGGGGGATATAATAAAAACTTTCATGTAGATCACAAAATATGAAATGTATGGTTTAATTATATTGATGTCGTAATATGAAAGGATATTGGTTAGTAGAAATATCAGTATTGAAGCTTGTTATCAAATTCTCATCTAAGTGTTGGTCATGGCATGGTGGGGAGGTTTGAGTATTTGTATGACTGGTTGAAATCCTTGAGTGTTGTAATTATCGGGCATGCATGATGTTAACTCCTACCAACCTCCTCCCTACGGGCATGCGAGTAGTACTTTGCTTTGAGGGGTAATTAGGCTTTCAAAACAAGTATATGAGTTCTTTATGACTAATGTGAGTCCATGGATTATACGCACTCTATCTTTTCGCAATTTGCTAGCCTCTTCGGTATCATGCATTGCCCTTTCTCACCTCGAGAGTTGGTGCAAACTTTGCCAGTGCATCCCAACCCTGTGATATGATATGCTCTATCACGCATAAGCCTCCTTATATCTTCCTCAAAACAGCCACCGTATCTACCTATCATGGCATTTCCATAGCCATGCAGAGATATATTGCCATGCAACTTCCATAGTTCCATCATGTCGGTGCAACAGACCCTGGGTCCATTGCACGGACTGTGCACAATTCAGAGACAAGATTACAAGACCAAGATCAGACCAAACACGGAGGATCAATTCCTTTGAAGGTTCCAAGTGCAAGTCGAGAAGGCCAAGGTGAGCCAGAGGAACGAGGCATCGCTAAGGGAAGGACCTACCTTGCCGGGCAGGCGGAGCCCGGCCGGGTTGGGTTTTACCTCGGAAGCAAGCTCCCAGATTGTCCCGGTAGGCCTGCTGGGGCTGGTCGAGGCAAGCCACTCCACCTCACAAGTGACGCAAGTCATTAGTCAAAGCGGTGTCGAGCTCCAAGGTGACTAAGTGGCTACTTTTTGCCACATGGCAGCCACTTCCTACAGCAAACACCTCCATATGACAATCGTCCTGAGATGTGTCAAGCAAGCAGGCGCGAAGCTGGCAAAACAGGCCGGCAGGGCCTGCCGGGCGAGCTATGATGTGACACTAAGAGGCACATTTAATGCGCTCTGTCATCCTGCAGAGTTAGATATGATAGCACTGTTAGCTATCTAATCAGTACGCAAAGACTGATTTGCCACTGTGGTGACCCCTTAATCTATAAAAGGAGGCCCATGGAAACGGTAGAAAGGGTTGGACCCTCGCATATCCATACGCGCGTTGCCACTCTCGCCCCTAGAGCGACCTTGTCGGGCGAGAGTGCTGCGTCCACCACCATTATCCACCATTAATCCACCAAAGCAGGAGTAGGGTTTTACGCCTCACGGCGACCCGAACCTAGGTAAAGACTACTCGTGTGATCTCTACCGTGCTGCGCGACGCTTCTCCGCTCTTTGTGCAACGTGCCCATCCCCCCGCTGAACCAAAAAGGAGCTCATGCCCCCATAGGTGGCCATGGTTTCCCATGACATCTTTGGCACGCCAGGTAGGGGGATCACTTGCGCGAAACCGAGAGCGTACGATGCGCGTCATCTTCATCGACATTTTCATCGTCGACGGCGTCATCGACGATGGCGCCCAAGAGGAAGCCCGGAGCTGCAAATCACCCGTCCACCTTGAAGGCTCCACCACCCACGACCGCCGACATCGCGGGGAGTGCGGGGGCATACGAGGGTGTGGATGCTGCGGGGGACGTGGTCGGCGCAGGCGGCGCCGTCACCACCTCCCCCTCGGCCGAACCAGGAACGGGAGGTATCGGGGAAGGACAGCATCAGCAACATCCCGACGGCCATGCTCCGCGAGGTACGGATGGAGGGATCATTCCACCTGAACCCCTTCTCCTCGCCAATAGGCAAAGTCGCAGTGATAACGCTCGTTCTGGGGCGAATCGTAACCCTCCGGCCGCCCCCGCTGCGGGTGCGACCGCAGGGCACGCGTCACCCCCGGGGGGGCTAACCCAGCTACTGTGCCCAACTGAGCCCCTGGCCCTCAGGCGCCTCCGCCGCGTCATCATGCCATCCAAACGGCAGGTTTGCAGCAGCAAGGGTGCGGCACGGTCGCCACTGGCAACATTAGGAGCCGAACGACACTACTATCTACATCGTCATCACCTATGCCAAGCACTGCCTCAGAGGCCATGGCACAAGCCCAACTGCTGTTGAGATTTCCACCTGCGGCAGACCAGATGGATGAGTGGCGAGCCACCATCCAAAGTTTGATTGGTTTTGCGGAGGCGAAAGGATCACAGCGGGCCCGACCACCACGGCCTTCCCAGGCAGCAACGACCGCTCGTGCGGTTGGTCGTGCGGGAGGGACCAGCCTCACGGTGCAATCCCCACCATGGCAAGCCGCCCGGGAGCCGCAAAACCAAGCACCCGATGACATCTCGATGGCCTCGTTAGAGCCTCGAGCGCGTCAAGGCCGGCAGCGTGCCACAGAGGGTAAGCGAGGGGAAGGCGCGCGCGTCATCGACGAGCGGCGCCGCGACAACCCCTGCCGGTCCAATGGGTGCGATGGCCCTGACGTAGATGAGCCCGCGCTCGGAGATGGCGGGTGCCTGCCTTTCGAGGTTGGGTGCCCTGCCTTCACCCGTGAGCTACGGCAAGTCTGTTGGCCGTCCACTCGCACGTTCAAGCCAGAGATACCCGAGAAGTATGATGGGAGACTAAACCCGGTAGAGTTCTTGAGCATCTACACCATCGCTGTTCAAGCTACCAAGGGAAGAGATGAGAAGGTGTTCGCCAACTACTTCCCTTTGGCCCTCAAGTCAAATGTGAGGTCTTGGCTAATGCACCTATCGGAGAACTCCATTTCGACCTGGGCTGACCTGTGCCACGAGTTCATTGGTGCCTTCATGGGTGGCCATCAAGAACCAGGGCGGCCCAGCGACTTGCAGCTTCTCCGGTAGAAAGAAGGAGAATCTTTGCGGAAGTACTTGCAGAGATTCAGTCGAGTCCATAGAAATATCCCAGATATCCACCCAGCTGCCGTGATAGCTGCCTTCCAATCCAACATGCACAACCGCAGGATACGTTCCAAGATGAACGTTTGATTGCCCAAGACTATGAAGGAGCTCTACACTTTGGTGGACAAATGTGCTCGGGTGGAGGAGGGGAGGAAACTTCCTGGAGAGGAAGATTGCATCGACATCGACTCAGAAGATGACGACAAAACCATCAGTAAGAAGAAGAAGAACAAGAAGTGCAATGATAAGACAGTGATCGCTGTTGAGGGGTCAGGCACGCCTAGTACCGGCAAGAAGGCTAAGGCTGAAGCCCTCGGCCAGGAGGCTACCGCATGCGCTGACTGCCGGGAGGCGGCGGCTGCCGAGAAAGCTGGGAAAAGTGATGGGCTGTACTATCAGATTCATCGGACCAAGGGCCATGATCTCGAGGAGTGTCATCAGGTTGAGCAGCTCGTCAATTGGCAGAAGGCTGAGTATGAGAAGCGCAATAAGGAAAAGGTCAGAATGGCGCTGGCGGGAAGGGCCGGGGTGGGGAAGCAAATTGCCCCAGCAAGGCTCCTCGAAACCAAGGGAAACCCACCAAAGGCTGAGAGAAGAAGGATTGTAGTAATGAGAGTGATGGAGGGAATGAAGAGGAAACCAGCGAGCAGGAATTCCAGAAGGCCACTGACGCCTTGTGCATTGACGGGGGTGCATCTTTACACTCCTCTCAACGCCAACTTAAACAATGGGCGCGTGAAGTCAATGCCATGGAGCCAGCGGCAGATTCTCGGAAGCCGCTCAAGTGGTCACGCACGCCCATCATCTTTGATGAAGAGGATCACCCCGACCGCATTACTGCGATAGGGTGCTTGCCATTGTTGGTCTCGCCAACAATTCGCAACCTCAAGGTCACAAAGATGCTGGTTGACGGCGGGGCCGGGTTGAATCTGATTTCCCCCAAGGTTATCAGCAAACTCCAGATAGCAGAGGAAGAACTTAAGACCACAGGCACATTTCAAGGAGTCAATCCCGGCAGGAGCCGTACTAAGGGAAAGGTTACGTTGCCAGTGACATTTGGAGGAGAGTTGAACTACAGGACGGAGAAAGTTGTGTTCGATGTGGTTGACATCCCCCTGCCGTACAACGGGATCCTTGGGCGCCCGGCCCTGGCCAAATTCATGGCAGCATCCCACTATGCCTACAACACCTTGAAGATGCCAGGGCCGATGGGCATCATTTCCGTTCCGTCGGACAAGAAAGACACAATTATTTGCGTGGATAAGATGTACCGGGACGCGGTCGCGGCAGAGGTCGCGGAAGCCACAGTTCTCGCCAAGGAAAAGCATAGAAGAGGCACTGGCAAGGAATCCGGGAAGCGTACCTCTGTGGAATGTGCCGCACCCGTTGATGACATGCCAGAGAGTTCCAACAACAAGAGATCCAAGGCTGCTCCACCCCAAGTGAAAAAGGTCATGGCATGGCTGGCTGGCGCTGATAGTACTTTCACTATCAGCGCCACCTTTCATGACAAATAGGAAAGCGAGCTCATTGCCTTCCTGCAGGCGAATATCGATGTGTTTGCCTGGCAGCCATCTAATATCCCCGGTGTTCCCAAGGAGGTAATCGAGCACCACCTTGCTATCTGCCCACATGCCCGGCCCGTCAAGCAGAAGGTTCGGAAGCAGGCCTTGGAGCGGCAACAGTTTATTGCCGAGGAAATCAAGAAACTTTAAGCAGCTGGTTTGGTCAGAGGAGTACTGCATCCATCATGGTTAGCAAACCCAGTGGTTGTGCGCAAGGCTAATGGAAAATGGAGGCTCTGCATTGATTTCACGGATCTAAACAAGGCATGCCCAAAGGACCCATTTCCCTTGCCGCGCATCGACTAGATCGTGGATTCTACTTCAGGATGTGAGTTGCTCTCTTTTCTGGATGCATACTCTGGATACCATCAGATTTTTATGTCCAAGGAAGACGAAGAAAAGACCCCATTCATCAACCCATGTGGCACATACTGCTTTGTGCGCATGCCTTTCGGGTTGAAGAGTGCCGGGTCCACTTTTGCAAGAGCAGTCCAGATTAGCCTTGAACCACAGTTGCACAGGAACATTGAAGCCTATATGGATGATATTGTGGTCAAGACCAAGGACAGATCAACCCTCATCCAGGATTTAGAAGAGACATTTGCTAATCTGCGCAAGATCAACTTGAAACTGAATCCGGAGAAGTGCGTGTTTGGCGTTCCCTCCGGCAAGCTACTTGGTTTCTTTCTGTCCCACCGCGGGATAAAGGCCAACCCCGATAAGATCAAGGCTATTGAGCAGATACAGGCACCCAAGACAGTTAAGGATGTGAGGCGTTTGATAGGATGCGTTGCCACGCTTAGCAGATTCATCTCCAAGTCTGTCGAGTGCGCCTTGCCGTTCTTCAAGATTTTGAAGAGGGCGGGACCCATGAAGTGCACCCCGGAAGCAGATGCAGCATTGTAGGATTTGAAGGCCTACTTGTCTTCTGTGCCTACTTTGGTCGCACCCAAACCACAAGAGTCGTTGCTGCTATATTTGGCAGCAACTAATCAAGTGGTTAGTGAGGCCCTAGTAGCGCAGTGTGTCGTGGGAAACCACGGCCACCTATCGGGCCATGAGCCCCTTTTGGTTCGGCGGGGGGATGGGCATGTTGCACAAAGAGCAGAGAAGCATCGCGTAGCACGGCAGAGATCACACGGGCAGTCTTTACCAAGGTTCAGGCCACTGCGAGGCGTAAAACCCTACTCCTGCTTTGGTGGATTGATGGTGGATAATGGTGGTGAACGTAGCACACTCGCCCGGCAAGGTCGCTCTGGGGCGAGAGTGGCTATGCGTGTATGGATATGCGAGGGTCCAACCCTTTCTACGATCGCCATGGGCCTCCTTTTATAGATTAAGGGGTCACCAGAGTGGCAAATCAGTCTTTGTGTACTGATTAGATAGCTAATAGTGCTATCATATCTAACTCTGCAGGCTGAGAGAGCGCATTAAATGCACCGCTCAGTGTCACATCACCGCTCGCCCGACAGGCCCTGCCGGGTTGTTTTGCCAGCTTCGCACCTGCTCACTTGACAAGTCTCAGGACGGGTGTCATATGGAGGTGTTTGCTGTAGGAAGTGGCTGCCATGTGGCAGAAAGCAGCCAGTTAGTCACCTTGGAGCTCGACACCGCTTTGATTAATGACTTGCATCGCTTGTGAGGTGGAGCGATGGAGTGGCTTGCCTCCGCCAGCCACGGTAGGCCTGTCGGGACGATCTGGGAGCTTGCTTCCGGGGCAAAACCCAACCCATCGGGGCTCACCTGCCCAGCAAGGTAGGTCCTTCCCTTAGCGATGCCTTGTTTCTCTGGCTCACCTTGTCCTTCTCGACTTGCACTTGGATCCTTTAAAGCAATTGAGCCTCCCTGTTTGGTCTAGTCTTGGTCTTGTAATCTTGTCTTTGAGCCCGTTAGCTTGCTGCCCGTGCACAGTCAGGGGAAAACATATACCCCTGTCTGTGTTCCCTGACATAAGCCCCCAGGTCTAAGCCATACGTGTCGCTGGTCACGTTGGGTTAGGCCCCAAACAGTGCGCGGACACATGGCAAAAAGGGGTTGCTCGCATCATGGTTCGTCATGATGAACAGTCAATCCAACGTCCACTTCGCGCAATTACTGCGAGTCGTGGGGTCGTGGGACTATTGCAGTTAATGTAAAACGGTAACTTCTAAAGTGTTGCGTCCCCGCTCCACGCTTTTTCCCCTTAAGATCGGAAAACGCGGAACGGCACGGTTCACTTGTCGCTTGTCCTGCCCTCCCATCATCTTCCTCCGCAAGCCAAACAACCGCCCCTCTGGCCGCCAGGGCCCTTCACGTCCCAACTGCTTCACGCAGTCGCCGGGCTTGACTCCGAGCTATTCTTGTCATCGTGCTATCCTGTAACAAAACGTGATGTATGCTTCGTGTTTAGGTATCGTACTGTTTATGTTTGCGTGGAACTGATGTCCCCTGCTTAATCTTAAATGCACGTTTATCCCTCTGAGCTTATATGCTTGTGTTTGTACGATTAGTCCCTATGCATGTTCTAGTTGCTTGCTGGTATCATATTGCCGCGATTGTCGTAAGGGTCCGGCCCTTAACATTCTTCTTGGCGTGGATGCATCCCGGCAAGTTTTTCCTTGGTAGCTCTCGACGCAGCCACTCGTTCTGTGAGCAAGGCTCAGGACACAACGAGGGTGCAGACAAAGAACTAGCCAAGGTTCCATCACATGAAGGATTTCATAGTACGAACACTTACTAAAACCGAGGGATAAACGGATGCAAAAATCTAGGATTCATCAAAAGGAAATAATTTGCTTGGACTTAGCTTTTATTCTTGCTCCTTCCCATCCTTGCCAGTTGCGTGCGTTTGGCGTGCTCGCAATACCCGGAAAGACGGAGGCCAAGCGAATAACTCTCTTGTTCCCGGCAGGGACCAACATACATCAACCGAGTCTCGCGGGCGGCAGGATATGGTGCCGGGCTTTCCCGGCCCCTCTTTCTCTCCTCCACTCTTTTCGAACAATCCGACAGCAGCTGGCGCAAGAGTCCCGCCAGTGCGGACGGCCTTGCCGGAGCATACTTGCCGGGGCATCGATCAATGGATTCGTACCGGCATTTTACTCAGGATTTCCCTAAGCAGGGTAAATGCTGAACCGAGTATCGCGCGGTACTCATCGACATTGACGATGCCAAGGTCAGAGCAGCTCGATTGCCGAAGATGGAGATTGATGGAAAGAGGAGCCTCGTTCCCGCGCGCCTTGCCCCTTCTCCGGACGTCACCCGAGCGGTGGTCGCACCGCCTAGGCCGCCTGGGGGGAGCATATCACCATCAGCATCGATCTTCATCGCGGTCGCGACCATGGTGGGATGAGATGATGAACAAAGCAGGTGCGGGGACGGCCCCGCTCTCCTGCTTTGTCCTCATATCTCCATGAGCACCACCGACGCCAAAAACTTTGGCTGGGCTTCAATGGAGACGACGCGCTGCCAACGCTCTCACTTTCGGGCAAGTGATCCACCTACCTGGCGCGCCAAAGATGTCGTGGGAAACCATGGCCACCTATGGGGCCATGAGCCCCTTTTGGTTCGGCGGGGGGATGTGCATGTTGCACAAAGAGCGGAGAAGCGTCGCTCAGCACGGCAGAGATCACACGGGCAGTCTTTACCCAGGTTCGGGCCACCGCGAGGCGTAAAACCCTACTCTTGCTTTGGTTGATTGACAGTGGATAATGGTGGTGAACGTAGCACACTCGCCCGGCAAGGTCGCTCTCGGGGCGAGAGTGGCTACGCGCGTATGGATATGCGAGGGTCCAACCCTTTCTACGGTCGCCATGGGCCTCCTTTTACATATTAAGGTGTCACCACAGTGGCAAATCAGTCTTTGCGTACTGATTAGATAGCTATCAGTGCTATCATATCTAACTCTACAAGCTGACAGAGCGCATTAAATGCTCCACTCAGTGTCACATCACCGGTCGCCCGGCAGGCCCTGCCGGGCTGTTTTGCCAGCTTTGCACCTACTCACTTGACACGTCTCAGGACGGGTGTCATATGGAGGTGTTTGCAATAGGAAGTGGCTGCCATGTGGCAGAAACCAGCCACTTAGTCACCTTGGAGCTCGACACTGCTTTGATTAATGACTTGCGTCGCTTGTGAGGTGGAGCGATGGAGTGGCTTGCCTCCGCCAGCCCCGGCAGGCCTGCCGGGACGATCTGGGAGCTTGCTTCCGGGGCAAAACCCAACCCTGCCCGGCAAGGTAGGTCCTTCCCTTAGCGATGCCTTGTTTCTCTGGCTCACCTTGGCCTTCTCGACATGCACTTGGATCCTTCAAAGGAATTGATCCTCCCTGTTTGGTCTGGTCTTGGTCTTGTAATCTTGTCTTTGAGCCCGTTAGCTTGCTGTCCGTGCATAGTCAAGGGAAAACATATACCCCTGTCTGTGTTCCTCGACATAAGCCCGCGAGTCTAAGCCATACGTGTTGCTGGGCACGTTGGGTTAGGCCCCAAACATTGCACAGACACGTGGCAAAAAGGGGCTGCTCACATCATGGTTTGTCATGATGAACAGTAAATCCAACTTCCACTTCGCGCAATTACTGCGAGTCGTGGGGTCGTGGGACTGTTGCAGTTAATGTAAAATGGTAACTTCTGAAACGTCGCGTCCCCGCTCCATGCTTTTTCCCCTTAAGATAGGAAAACGCGGAATGGCACGGTACACTTGTCACCTATCCTGCCCTCCCATCATCTTCTTCCGCAAGCCAAACAACCACCACTCTGGCCGCCAGGGCCCTTCACGTCCCAACGGCTTCACGCAGTCGCTGGGCTTGACTCCGAGCTATTCTTGTCATCATGCTATCCTCTAACAAAACATGATGTATGCTCCGTGTTTAGGTATCGTACTATTTACGTTTGCATGGAACTGATGTCCCCTGCTTAATCTTAAATGCACGTTTATCCCTCTGAGCTTATATGCTGGTGTTCGTACGATTAGTCCCTATGCATGTTCTGGTTGCTTGCCGGTATCATATTGCCGCGATTGTCGTAAGGGTCCGGCCCTTAACATTCATCTTGGCGTGGATGCGTCCCGGCAAGTTCCTCCTTGGTAGCTCGACGCAGCCACTCGTTCTGTGAGCAAGGCTCGGGACAGAACGAGGGTTCAGACAAAGAACTAGCCAAGGTTCCATCACACGAAGGATTTCATAGTACGAACAATTACTAAAACCGAGGGATAAACGATTGCAAAAATCTAGGATTTATCAAAAGGAAATGGTTTACTTGGACTTAGCTTTTATTCTTGCTCCTTCCCATCCTTTCCAGTTGCGTGCGTTTTGCGTGCTCACAATACCCGAAAAGACGGAGGCCAAGCGAATAAGTCTCTGGTTCCCGGCAGGGACCAACATACGTCAAGCGTGTTTGGCGGGTGGAAGGATATGGTGCCGGGCTTTCCCGGCCCATATTTCTCTCCTCCATCCTTTTTGAACAATCCGACAACGGCTGGCGCAAGAGTCCCGCCAGTGAGGACGGCCTTGCCGGAGCATACTTGCCGAGGCATCGATCAATGGATTTGTACCGGCATTTTACTCAGGATTTCCCTAAGCAGGGTAAATGCTGAACCGAGTATCGCACGGTACTCATCGACATTGACGATGCCAGGGTCAGAGAAGCTCGATTGCCGAAGAGGGAGAGAGATGGAAAGAGGAGCCTCGTTCCTGTGCGCCTTGCCCCTTCTCCCCGGACGGCGCCCGAGTGGTGGTCGCGCCGCCTAAGCCGCCTAGGGGGGAGCATAGCACCGTCAGCGCCGATCTTCACCACGGCCGCGACCGCGGTTGGATGAGATGATGAACAAAGCAGGTGCGGGGACGGCCCCGCTCTCCCGATTTGTCTTCATATCTCCATGAGCACCACCGACGCAAAAAACTTTGGCTGGGCTTCAATGGAGACGACGCGCTGCCAACGCTCTCAGTTTCGCGCATAAGATCCACCTACCTGGCACGCCAAAGATGCCGTGGGAATCCACGGCCACCTAAGGGGCTATGAGCGCCTTTTGGTTCGGCGGTGGGATGGGCACGTTGCACAAAGAGCGGAGAAGCGTCGCGCAGCACGGCAGAGATCACATGGGCAGTCTTTACCCAGGTTCGGGCCGACGCGAGGCGTAAAACCCTACTCCTGCTTTGGTGGATTGATGGTGGATAATGGTGGTGAATGTAGCACACTCGCCCGGCAAGGTCGCTCTGGGGGCGAGAGTAGCTACGCGCGTATGGATATGCGTGGGTCCAACCCTTTCTACGGTCGCCATGGGCCTCCTTTTATAGATTAAGGGGTCACCATAGAGGCAAATCAGTCTTTGCGTACTGATTAGATAGCTATCCGTGCTATCATATCTAACTCTTCATGCTGACAGAGCACATTAAATGCGCCGCTCAGTGTCACATCACCGCTTGCCTGGCAGGCCCTGCCGGGCTGTTTTGCCAGCTTCGCACCTGCTCACTTGACACGTCTCAGGACGGGTGTCATATGGAGGTATTTGCTGTAGGAAGTGGCTGCCATGTGGCAGAAAGCAGCCACTTAGTCACCTTGAAGCTCGACACCGCTTTGATTAATGACTTGGGTCGCTTGTGAGGTGGAGCGATGGAGTGTCTTGCCTCCGCCATCCCCAGCAGGCCTACCGGGATGATCTGGGAGCTTGCTTCCAGGGCAAAACCCAACCCTGCCGGGCTCGGCTGCCCGGCAAGGTAGGTCCTTGCCTTAGCGATGCCTTGTTTCTTTTGCTCACCTTGGCCTTCTCGACTTGCACTTGGATCCTTCAAAGGAATTGATCCTCCCTGTTTGGTCTGGTCTTGGTCTTGTAATCTTGTCTTTGAGCCCGTTAGCTTGCTGTCCGTGCACAGTCAGGGGAAAACATATACCCCTGTCTGTGTTCCCCGACATAAGCCCCCGGGTCTAAGCCATACGTGTCGCTGGGCACGTTGGGTTAGGCCCCAAACATTGCACGGACACGTGGCAAAAAGGGGCTGCTCGCATCATGGTTCGTCATGATGAACAGTCAATCCAATGTCCACTTCGCGCAATTACTGTGAGTCGTGGGGTCATGGGACTATTGCAGTTAATGTAAAGTGGTAACTTCTGAAGTGTCACCTCCACTCTCCACGCTTTTTCCCCTTAAGATAGGAAAACGCGGAACGACACGGTTCACTTGTCGCCTATCCTTCCCTCCCATCATCTTCTTCCGCAAGCCAAACAACCGCCCCTCTGTCCGCCAGGGCCCTTCACGTCCCAACGGCTTCACGCAGTCACCGGGCTTGACTCCGAGCTATTCTTGTCATCGTGCTATCCTGTAACAAAACATGATGTATGCTTCGTGTTTAGGTATCGTACTGTTTACATTTGCGTGGAACTAATGTCCCCTGCTTAATCTTAAATGCACGTTTATCCCTGTGAGTTTATATGCTTGTGTTCGTACGATTAGTCCCTATGCATGTTCTGGTTGCTTGCCGGTATCATATTGCCGCTTTTGTCATAAGGGTCCGGCCCTTAACATTCATCTTGGCTTGGATGCGTCCCGGCAAGTTTTTCCTTGGTAGCTCTCAACGCAGCCGCTCATTTTGTGAGCAAGGCTCAGGACACAACGAGGGTGCAGACAAAGAACTAGCCAAGGTTCCATCACATGAAGGATTTCATTGTACGAACACTTACTAAAACCGAGGGATAAATGGATGCAAAAATCTAGGATTCATCAAAAGGAAATAATTTGCTTGGACTTAGCTTTTCTTCTTGCTCCTTCCCATCCTTTCCAGTTGCGTGCGTTTGGCGTGCTCGCAATACCCAGAAAGACGGAGGCCAAGCGAATAACTCTTTGGTTCCCGGCAGGGACCAACATACGTCAAGCATGTCTGGCGGGCGGCAGGATATGGTGCCGGGCTTTCCCGGCCCATCTTTCTTTCCTCCACTCTTTTCGAACAATCCGACAGCGGCTGGCACAAGAGTCCCGCCAGTGCGGATGGCCTTGGTGGGGCATACTTGCCGGGGCATCGATCAATGGATTCGTACCGACGTTTTACTCAGGATTTCCCTAAGCAGGGTAAATGCCAAACTGAGTATCACGTGGTACTCATCGACATTGACGATGCCAAGGTTAGAGCAGCTCGATTGCCGAAGAGGGAGAGAGATGGAAAGAGGAGCCTTGTTCCCGCGCTCCTTGCCCCTTCTTCGCGGATGGCGCCCGAGCGGTGGTCGCGCCGCCTAGGCCGCCTGGGGGGGAGCATACCACCGTAAGCGCCGATCTTCATCGCGGCCGCGACCGCGGTGGGATGAGATGATGAACAAAGTAGGTGCGGGGATGGCCCCGCTCTCCCGCTTTGTCTTCATATCTCCATGAGCACCACCAACGCCAAAAACTTTGGCTGGGCTTCAATGGAGACGACGCGCTGCCAACGCTCTCAGTTTCACGCAAGTGATCCACCTACCAAGTGCGCCAAACATGTTGTGGGAAACCGTGGCCACCTATGGGGCCATGAGCCCCTTTTGGTTCGGCAGGGGGATGGACACGTTGCACAAAGAGCGGAGAAGCATCACGCAGCACGGCAGAGATCACACAGGCAGTCTTTACCTAGGTTCGGGCCACCGCGAGGCGTAAAACCCTACTCCTACTTTGGTGGATTGATGGTGGATAATGGTGGTGAACGTAGCACACTCGCCCGGCAAGGTCGCTCTGGGGGCGAGAGTGGATATGCGCGTATGGATATGCGAGGGTCCAACCCTTTCTACGTTCGCCATGGGCCTCCTTTTATATATTAAGGGGTGACCAGAGTGGCAAATCAGTCTTTGCATACTGATTAGATAGCTAACAGTGCTATCATATCTAACTCTGCAGGCTGAGAGAGCGCATTAAATGCACCACTCAGTGTCATATCACCGCTCGCCCGACAGGCCCTACCGGGCTGTTTTGCCAGCTTCGCACCTGCTCACTTGACACGTCTCAGGACGGGTGTCATATGGAGGTGTTTGTTGTAGGAAATGGCTGCCATGTGGCAGAAAGCAGCCACTTAGTCACCTTGGAGCTCGACACCGCTTTGATTAATGACTTGCATTGCTTGTGAGGTGGAGCGATGGAGTGGCTTGCCTCCGCCAGCCACGGCAGGCCTGCCGGGACGATCTGGGAGCTTGCTTCCGGGGCAAAACCAAACCCTGCGGGGCTCGCCTGCCCAGCAAGGTAGGTCCTTCCCTTAGCGATGCCTTGTTTCTCTGGCTCACCTTGGCCTTCTCGACTTATACTTGGATCCTTTAAAGGAATTGATCCTCCCTGTTTGGTCTAGTCTTGGTCCTGTAATCTTGTCATTGAGCCTATTAGCGTGCTGCCCATGCACAGTCAGGGGAAAACATATACCCCTGTCTGTGTTCCCCGACATAAGCCCCCGGGTCTAAGCCATAGGTGTCGCTGGTCACGTTGGGTTAGGCCCCAAACAGTGCACGGACACATGGCAAAAAGGGGTTGCTCGCATCATGGTTCATCATGATGAACAGTCAATCCGACGTCCACTTCACGCAATTACTGCGAGTCGTGGGGTCGTGGGACTATTGCAGTTAATGTAAAACGGTAACTTCTGAAGCGTCGCGTCCCCGCTCCACGCTTTTTCCCCTTGAGATAGGAAAACACGGAACGACACGGTTCACTTGTCACTTGTCCTGCCCTTCCATCATCTTCCTCCGCAAGCCAAACAACCGCCCCTCTGGCCGCCAGGGCCCTTCACGTCCCAATGGCTTCACGCAGTCGCCGGGCTTGACTCCGAGCTATTCTTGTCATCGTGCTATCCTGTAACAAAACATGATGTATACTCCGTGTTCAGGTATCGTACTGTTTATGTTTGCGTGGAACTAATGTCCCCTGCTTAATCTTAAATGCACGTTTATCCCTCTGAGCCTATATGCTTGTGTTCGTACGATTAGTCCCTATGCATGTTCTGGTTGCTTGCCGGTATCATATTGCCGCGATTGTCATACGGGTCCGGCCCTTAACATTCATCTTGGCATGGATGCGTCCCGGCAAGTTTTTCCTTGGTAGCTCTCGACGCAGCCACTCGTTCTGTGAGCAAGGCTCAGGACACAACGAGGGTGCAGACAAAGAACTAGCCAAGGTTCCATCACACGAAGGATTTCATAGTACGAACACTTACTAAAATCGACGGATAAACGGATGCAACAATCTAGGATTCATCAAAAGGAAATAATTTGCTTGGACTTAGCTTTTATTCTTGCTCCTTCCCATCCTTTCCAGTTGCGTGCGTTTGGTGTGCTCGCAATACCCGGAAAGACGGAGGCCAAGCGAATAACTCTCTGGTTCCCGGTAGGGACCAACATACATCAAGCGTGTCTGGCGGGCGGCAGGATATGGTGCCGGGTTTTCCCGGCCCCTCTTTCTCTCCTCCACTCTTTTCGAACAATCCGACAGCGGCTGGCGCAAGAGTCCCGCCAGTGTGGACGGCCTTGCCGGAGCATACTTGCCGGGGCATCGATCAATGGATTCGTACCGGCGTTTTACTCAGGATTTCCCTAAGCAGGGTAAATGCTGAACCAAGTATCGTGCGGTACTCATCGACATTGATGATGCCAGGGTCAGAGCAGCTTGATTGCCGAAGAGGGAGAGAGATGGAAAGAGGAGCCTCGTTCCCTCGCGCCTTGCCCCTTCTCCCCGGACGGCGCCCGAGCGATGGTCGGACCGCCTAGGCCGCCTGGGGGGGAGCATACCACCGTCAGAGCCGATCTTCATCGCGGCCGCGACCGTTGTGGGATGAGATGATGAGCAAAGCAAGTGCGGGGACGGCCACACTCTCCTGCTTTGTCTTCATATCTCCATGAGCACCACCGACGCCAAAAACTTTGGCTGGGCTTCAATGGAGACGACGCGCTGCCAATGCTCTTAGTTTCGCGCAAGTGATCCACCAACCTGGCGCGCCAAAGATGTCATGGGAAACCACGGCCACCTATGGGGCCATGAGCCCCTTTTGGGTCAGCGGGGGGATGGGCACGTTGCACAAAGAGCGGAGAAGCGTTGCGCAGCACGGCAGAGATCACACGGGCTGTCTTTACCCAGGTTTGGGCCAATGTGAGGCGTAAAACCCTACTCCTGCTTTGGTGGATTGATGGTGGATAATGGTGGTGAACGTAGCACACTCGACCGGCAAGGTCGCTCTGGGGGCGAGAGTGGCTACGCGCGTATGGATATGCGAGGGTCCAACCCTTTCTATAGTCGCCATGGGCCTCCTTTTATAGATTAAGGGGTCACCACAGTGGCAAATCAGTCTTTGCGTACTGACTAGATAGCTATCAGTGCTATCATATCTAACTCTGCAAGCTGATAGAGCGCATTAAATGCGCCGCTCAGTGTCACATCACCGCTCGCCCGGCAGGCCCTGCCGGGCTGTTTTGCCAGCTTTGCACCTGCTCACTTGACACGTCTCAGGACGGGTGTCATATGGAGGTGTTTGCTATAGGAAGTGGCTGCCATGTGGCAGAAAGAAGCCACTTAGTCACCTTGGAGCTCAACACCGCTTTGATTAATGACTTGCGTCACTTGTGAGGTGGAGTGATGGAGTGGCTTGCCTCCGCCAGCTCCGGCAGGCCTGCCGGGACGATCTGGGAGCTTGCTTCCGGGGCAAAACCCAAACCTTCCTGGCTCACCTGCCCGGCAAGGTAGGTCCTTCCCTTAGCGATGCCTTGTTTCTCTCGCTCACCTTGGCCTTCTCGACTTGCACTTGGATCCTTCAAAGAAATTGATCCTCCCTGTTTGGTCTGGTCTTGGTCTTGTAATCTTGTCTTTGAGCCCGTTAGCTTGCTGTCCGTGCACAGTCAGGGGAAAACATATACCCCTGTCTGTGTTCCCCGACATAAGCCCCCGGATCTAAGCCATACGTGTCGCTGGGCACGTTGGGTTAGGCCCCAAACATTGCACAGACACGTGGCAAAAAGGGGCTGCTCGCATCATGGTTCTTCATGATGAACAGTCAATCCAACGTCCACTTCGCGCAATTACTGCGAGTCGTGGGGTCATGGGACTGTTGCAGTTAATGCAAAATGGTAACTTCTGAAGCGTCGCGTCCCCCCTCCACGCTTTTTCCCCTTAGATAGGAAAACGCGGAACGGCACGGTTCACTTGTCGCATGTCCTGGTCTCCCATCGTCTTCTTCCGCAAGCCAAACAACCGCCCCTGTGGCCGCCAAGGCCCTTCACGTCCCAACGGCTTCACGCAGTCGCCGGGCTTGACTCCAAGCTATTCTTGTCAGCGTGCTATCCTCTAACAAAACATGATGTATGCTTCGTGTTTAGGTATCGTACTATTTACGTTTGCGTGGAACTGATGTCCCCTGCTTAATCTTAAATGCACGTTTATCCCTCTGAGCTTATATGCTAGTGTTCATACGATTAGTCCCTATGCATGTTCTGGTTGCTTGCCCGTATCATATTGCCGCGATTGCCGTAAGGGTCCAGCCCTTAACATTCATCTTGGCGTGGATGTGTCCTGGCAAGTTCTTCCTTGGTAGCTCTCGACGTAGCCACTCGTTCTGTGAGCAAGGCTCGGGACAGAACGAGGGTGCAGACAAAGAACTAGCCAAGGTTCCATCACACAAAAGATTTCATAGTACGAGCACTTACTAAAACCGAGGGATAAACGATTGCAAAAATCTAGGATTCATCAAAAGGAAATAATTTGCTTGGACTTAGCTTTTATTCTTGCTCCTTCCCATCCTTTCCAGTTGGGTGCGTTTGGCGTGCTCGCAATACCCGGAAAGACGGAGGCTAAGCGAATAACTCTCTGCTTCCCGGCAGGGACCAACATACGTCAAGCGTGTCTGGCGGGCGGCAGGATATGGTGCCGGGCTTTCCCGGCCCATCTTTCTCTCCTCCACTCCTTTCGAACAATCCGACAACGGCTGGCGCAAGAGTCCCGCTAGTGAGAACGACCTTGCCGGAGCATACTTGCCGGGGCATCGATCAATGGATTCGTACCGGTGTTTTACTCAGGATTTCCCTAAGCAGGGTAAATGCTAAACCGAGTATCGCACGGTACTCATCGACATTGATGATGCCAGGGTGAGAGTAGCTCGATTGCCGAAGAGGGAGGTAGATGGAAAGAGGAGCCTCGTTCCCGCGCGCCTTGCCCCTTCTCCCCGGACGGCGCCCGAGCAGTGGTCGCACCGCCTAGGCCGCCTGGGGGGGGGGAGCATACCACTGTCAGCGCCGATCTTCACCGCGGCCGCGACCACGGTGGGATGAGATGATGAATAAAGCAGGTGCGGGGACAGCCCCGCTCTCCCGATTTGTCTTCATATCTCCATGAGCACCACCGACACCAAAAACTTTGGCTGGGCTTCAATGGAGACGACGCGCTGCCAACGCTCTCAGTTTCGCGCAAGTGATCCACCTACCTGGCGCGCCAAAGATGTCGTGGGAAACCACAGCCACCTATGGGGCTATGAGCCCCTTTTGTTTCGGCGGGGGGATGGGCACGTTGCACAAAGAGCGGAGAAGCGGCGCGCAGCACGGCAGAGATCACACGGGCAGTCTTTACCTAGGTTCGGGCCGCCGCGAGGCGTAAAACCCTACTCCTGCTTTGGTGGATTGATGGTGGATAATGGTGGTGAACGTAGCACACTCGCCCAGCAAGGTCGCTCTGGGGGCAAGAGTGGCTACGCCCGTATTGATATGCGAGGGTCCAACCCTTTCTACTATCGCCATGGCCCTCCTTTTATAGATTAAGGGGTCACCACAGTGGCAAATAAGTCTTTGCGTACTGATTAGATAGCTATCAGTGCTATCATATCTAACTCTGCATGCTGACAGAGCGCATTAAATGCACCGCTCAGTGTCACATCACCGGTCGCCCGGCAGGCCCTGCCGGGCTGTTTTGCCAGCTTTGCACCTGCTCACTTGACACGTCTCAGGATGGGTGTCATATGGAGGTGTTTGCTGTAGGAAGTGGCTGCCATGTGGCCGAAAGAAGCCACTTAGTCACCTTGGAGCTCGACACTGCTTTGATTAATGACTTGCGTCGCTTGTGAGGTGGAGCGATGGAGTGGCTTGCCTACGCCAGCCCCGGCAGGCCTGCCGGGACGATCTAGGAGCTTGCTTCCAGGGCAAAACCCAACCCTGCTGGGCTCGCCTGCTCGGCAAGGTAGGTCCTTCCCTTAGCGATGCCTTGTTTCTCTGGCTCACCTTGGCTTTCTCGACTTGCACTTGGATCCTTCAAAGGAATTGATCCTCCTTGTTTGGTCTGGTCTTGTTTTTGTAATCTTGTCTTTGAGCCCGTTAGCTTGCTACCCGTGCACAGTCAGGGGAAAACATATACCCCTGTCTGTGTTCCCCGACGCAGCGGGAAGTAGAAGAAGCAGCCACCTCAGCAAGTGTGCCACCCGGGGAAGAGGAAGAGAATGGCCCGGCAAGGCAAGATACGGATCAGGAGAAAGAAGAGCACGGCAGCGGAAACAACCCCAAGGACATGGCAAAGAAGAAGGTGGTGCAGCGCCCAATATACTTTGTCAGCTCCCTGTTGCAGGGGGCTAGATCCAGGTATTCTGGCATGCAAAAATTGATCTTTGGCCTTGTCTTGGCCTCGAGGAAACTGCGCCACTACTTCCAAGCCCATGAGATCACGGTTGTCACCCGCTTCCCGTTACAAAGGATACTTCAAAACCCAGAGGCCACCGGTAGGATAGTGGAGTGAGCATTGGAGTTATCCAGCTTTGGCCTGAAGTTTGAAAGCACATCGACAATCCAGAGCAGGTAGTTGGCAGAGTTTATTGCAGAATGGACGCCAACCCCTAATGAAGAAGTAAAGGAAACATTTATACCCGGCAAGGAAGTGCCCCAAGAATGGATCATGTATTTCGATGGTGCCTTGTCCCTACAAGGTGCAGGGGCTGGCATGCTTCTCGTGGCTCCCACTGGAGAGCACCTGAGGTACATCGTCCAGATGCACTTTCCCCGGGAGGTGGTGACCAACAATACAGCAGAATATGAAGGGCTTCTTGCCGGGCTCAGGATTGCTACAAAGTTGGAAATCAAGAGGCTGATCATTCAAGGAGACTCACAACTAGTGGTGAGACAAGTCAACAAGGATTACCAAAGCCCATTGATGGAGGCATACGTCGAGGAAGTGAGGAGATTGGAGGAGCGCTTTAACGGGTTGCAAACAGAGCACGTACCCCGTGAGGAAAACAACATAGCTGATCACCTGTCAAAGTGCGCAGCGCAGAAGCTTCCTGTGGAACCAGGAACTTTTGTTCTCCATCTTACTCAGCCCGCCATATCCCCGACAACAATGGCCCGAAAGAGGAGGAAATTGGACTCCGGTAAGCCTCTCCCATTAGAGCCTTCGGTGCTCCTAGCAGGGACCCTGTCGGGAACAACTCCCCTTCGATTGCCGGGCTGCACCCTCCTGCTGGGCCACTGGTCCCCGCAGTCGAGGGATGCGCCCCCACGAATGAGGAGGTGCCACTAGTCCTCATTGCCGAGCCTCAGGCTCCAACTTGGGCAAGGCACATAGTCCATTTCCTCCAAACCAGAGAACTTCCCGAAGAGCAAGAAGAAGCTGAAAGAGTAGCCCGGAGGGCCAGTATGTATCAGTTTGTTGATGACACACTATACAGAAGAAGGCCCAATGGTGTGAAATTGAAGTGCATTTGCCTGGAAGGAGGAAAGGAACTGCTGGCAGAGATACACAAAGGCATGTGCAGCTCCCACATTGGATCAAGGGCTTTGGTTGGGAAAGCATTCCGGCAAGGATCCTATTGGCCCACAGCCCTCCAAGATGCGGTTGAGCTCGTCACCAAGTGTGAAGCCTGTCAGTTCCATTCCAAAAATATCCATCTGCCTGCCCAAGCACTCCAGACAATCCCTTTATCATGGCCGTTTTTGGTCTGGGGGCTCGATATCCTCGGCCCTTTCCCCCGAGCTGCCGAGGGCTTTGAATTCTTGTTCGTTGCAATCGACAAGTTTACAAAGTGGCCGGAAGTAGATGCCATGAGAAAGGTGACTGCTC
The DNA here is from genome assembly GCA_011799875.1 of Thinopyrum elongatum. Classification (NCBI taxonomy): domain Eukaryota; kingdom Viridiplantae; phylum Streptophyta; class Magnoliopsida; order Poales; family Poaceae; genus Thinopyrum; species Thinopyrum elongatum. Next base: position 332,400,667 of record CM022300.1, on the reverse strand, counting down.
AGTCAGCTATCAAGTTCTTGAAAGGATTGGTGTGCCGCTTCGGGGTCCCTGCCCGGATCATCACTGACAACGGCACCCAGTTCACGAGCCGCGCCTTCATGCAATATGTTCATGCCCTTGTAAGGAAGATCTCATTTGCCTCTGTCGCACATCCCAGAAGCAATGGACAAGTTGAGAGGGAGAACACTGAAGTGCTGCGAGGACTCAAGATGAGAACGTTTGATAAGCTGCGGAAGCACGGCAGGCAATGGATCAATGAGCTGCCAGTGGTTCTTTGGTCCCTCAGAACGACACCACACCGAGCTACTGGGCAGACTCCCTTCTCCCTAGTCTATGGGGCAGAAGCAGTTACCCCCACGGAACTCATTTACGGGTCACCTCGAGTGCTTGCCTACGATGAAGTAGCGCAGGAACAGCACATGCGTGACGACGCCGTGCTTCTCGAGGAGAACCGTCTCCGGGCTGCTACGCGTGCTGCACGCTATCAGCAAGCCCTGTGTCGCTATCATAGCCGCAGGGTTCATGCCTGGTGTTTTGTGGAAGGCAACCTTGTCCTTAGGCGCGTTCAGTCCGCCAAGGGTACAAACAAGCTGTCGCCGAATTGGGAAGGCCCTTACCGGGTAGTACGAGTCACCAGACCTGGCGCAGTCCGTCTAGAGACCGGAGATGGCATTCAATTGCAAAAATCATGGAATATTGAGCATCTCTGCAAGTTCTACCCGTAAGGCGCGGCTGTCGGGCCCTGCCCGGCAGCCACCCTTTTGTACAGGCCTTGCCTCACCTGCATGTAACCCCTTGTACAAAGCCAGGTGCAGACCCTGAGCAACAGAGAAATAAATGAAGCGCTAGGGCCCCCCGACAAGTTGCATGCATGCATAAGCATATCATAAGCATCGCATGATTGATGTAGATAGGTTGCATGATTCATGTAGATAGATTGCATATGGCATCATCTTCATTTGCATAAACTGCAGGTTCCAGCCGTGGACTTAGTCCTAGGAAGAGAATGCGAAGACAGGCCAGCACTGCGGTCTCCGGCAAGCCAAACAGATAAGTTTTGTCTCTTATCCATACATGTTCCGTGAGTAGGACTTGTGCATTTGAAAACCTCACAGCCTCGGAAACAAAGGTGCTCCCATCTACTGACACGAACGCTGCTTTGGTCAGGATGGTCATAGTGGCCTTTGGCTGAAAGGGGTTGGCGGGGAGCTGGTCTCTCCCAATGGGTTCTGCGCCCGGCGGGCTTAGCCTCACGGCAGCATTCATATGGGGTACCGGCAAGGTAGCTTACCGGGATTAACTTGTTTACATGAAAGTATGGAGGCGTTTCACCTCTACATGGATATCGTACATGCACAGGTGCCCGGCAAATCTTACCTTTTTCATTAATATGCTGATCAACAAGTACGAATCTCACAGAACATAAACATGGATACAAGAGATTACATTATTTGAACTAAAATTTGGCAAATGCCTACAGGTTTAAGATTAAAAAAAGATAAGTGCCCCGTAATGCCCTTTCTTGTCCCTCTCCTCCTAGGCACGGTGGTAGAAGGTGAAGAGGGCAAAAGGAGTGCCTGGGCAGGAGCCCAGCCTGACCCTGTCGGGCTCCAGGAGATGATGCTCGGCGGGGGCGGGAGGGCGTGGACGAAGACAATGACGGAGAGCATGGCGGAGGTGACCCGTCGACCGCCACCACCAAGGCCAGTAGGACACGGCAGGGCTAACGGAGCTGCAGCCCGAGAGGAAGCCTGCTGGGGTCCAGCTGAAGGACTACCGGAGGAGCCAGGGGGCACCATCACCACCTCTACATCCAACTTCCCGGCAAACCACCTTGCCCGGGAGAAAACGCAGGTGCAGATGATGGTGCTGCTGCCTGATGAACATGGTGCAGGTGACGTTCAGCCAGAGTTGGAGTCGTCGCCCTCCCGGTCGCTGCCGTCATCATCGCCCTCACTGTCCTCCTCGTCGCTTTCGCTCGAGGAGGAGCTTTCGTCGTCGGTCGAGCTCTCCGCGCAGCACCCTAAGCAAGCTCCCGAGCGCCCAAAGGCTTTGACGGAAAGCAGGCCGCTCTCCATTAATTTAAACTAGAGAACGTGCCCCTTCGACAAGCTATGGGATCGAGCAAAGGTCTTCCAGCCGCGACGGAGGTACATAACATGAGGAGCAAGGAAGTCAACATCCACCCACATGCCGCCGTTCCCACAGCCCCTCATGTGCAACCTCGGTGCACGCAGCTGTTCGTGCTCCATCACCCTTACAAATGGAGTGGGGAGGCGGAGGTGGCCGCGTGGAGGCTTATACAGCCTGATGATGAACTCCAAGGGTTGATCTCTGACATGCCTTCCATCGAGGGAGGAGTGTCCGGTGCGGGCGCAATTAAGGCGCCGCCCCGGCCTCCTTGGCCACGCACACCGCGACGACCTCGGCCACGCCCCCTTCCGCCTCCTCTCACAGCGGGTTCCGCCCCCACATCATCGAGAGTAGGGGGAGACGCTGTCGAGCAGAAGTTCTCGTCGCCACCACTGGAGTACCACCACGCCCTCACCCCCTCACAATGGCAAGCAAGGGAAGCTTTGAGGAAAGGGAGAAGGAAGGTGTGTGAGCAAACACACTACTCCTACCCCCTTTTATAGGGGAACGAGGCAGGGGGCTGACCTCTCATCCAACAGGCGACCGCCTTGCTCCTCCAATGCGGTTCCCCTGTGCCTCCAAAAGCTCGGGGAATCAGAGTCGCCCCTCTACACCACTCAGCGATGCCTAGCTTTCTGCCATGGCACCCATTCCCGCGCCCTCCGCGTCCACCACCCACCCTACGTAATGCATGCAGTACACGTGGCGAAGGTGCCCCGGGGCAGGAGGAAAGTGGGATGGCAGTTTCCTACCCCATGATCATGGGGCATGGGCTGCCCGCGTATCGTGGTTCAGTTTCTCCCCTAAGCATTTTGCACGACGCGCGGGAAAACTGGAAAATGACCCGAGCTCAGGTTAAGAAAGAAACAGAGAAGATCTCAAAGGGCGGAGCCGTCCTTACATTTCTGCCTGTGCACTGGTTAGGGCCTACCCCGATGACACCCAACAGCACGTCCGTGCCAGGCCCGGGGGCTCCTATCGGTGCAACAGACCCTGGGTCCATTGCACGGACTGTGCACAGGCCAGAGACAAGATTACAAGACCAAGATCAGACCAAACAAGGAGGATCAATTCCTTTGAAGGATCCAAGTGCAAGTCGAGAAGGCCAAGGTGAGCCAGAGGAACGAGGCATCGCTAAGGGAAGGACCTACCTTGCCAGGCTGGCGAGCCTGCCAAGGTTGGGTTTTGCCTCAGAAGCAAGCTCCCAGATCGTCCCGGCAGGCCTGCCGGGGCTGGTGGAGGCAAGCCACTCCACCGCTCCACCTCACAAGCGACGCAACTCATTAATCAAAGCGGTGTTGAGCTCCAAGGTGACTAAGTGGTTGCTTTTTGCCACATGGCAGCCACTTCCTACAGCAAACACCTCCATATGACACCCGTCCTCAGACATGTCAAGCGAGCAGGCGCGAAGCTGGCAAAACAGCCCGGTAGGGCCTGCCGGGCGAGCTATGATGTGACACTGAGCGGCGCATTTAATGTGCTCTGTCTGTCTGCAGAGTTAGATATGATAGCATTGTTAGCTATCTAAACAGTATGCAAAGACTAATTTGCCACTGTGGTGGCCCCTTAATCTATAAAAGGAGGCCCATGGCAACGGTAGAAAGGGTTGGACCCTCGCATATCCATACACGTGTAGCCACTCTCGCCCCAGAGCGACCTTGCCGGGCGAGAGTGCTGCGTCCACCACCATTATCCACCATCAATCCACCAAAGCAGCAGTAGGGTTTTACACCTCATGGCGGCCCGAACCTGGGTAAAGACTGCTCGTGTGATCTCTGCCATGCTGCCCGATGCTTCTCCGCTCTTTGTGCAACGTGCCCATCCCCCCGCCGAACCAAAAAGGGGCTCATGGCCCCATAGGTGGTCGTGGTTTCCCACGACACATCACATGACTTGTGTGTTCATCATCATATTGCTTTGCATGATCAGATAGAGCTGACTTGATATGTCGACCACCATTAATCATTAGTATACATGTTACGCTAGATCATTACACATCCTGGTACACTGCCAGAGGCATTCATATAGAGTCATATTGTTTCAATTATCGAGTTGTAATATCAAGTTACAAATTAGAAAACTATGATGATCATCATTATTAGAGCATTGTCCCAGTGAGGAAATAATGATGGAGACTATGATTCCCCCACAAGTCGGGATGAGACTCCAGACGAAAAAGAAAAAAAAAGAAAAAGAGAAGCCAAAAAGAGCCCAACAAAAAAATGAGACAAAAAGATAGAAGGGGCAATGTTACTATCCTTTTACCACACTTGTGCTTCAGAGTAACACCATGTTCTTCATATACAGAGTCTCCTGAGTTATCACTTACATATACTAGTGGAAATATTTCATTATAGAACTTGGCTTGTATATTCCGATGATAGGCTTCCTCAAATGCCCGAGATCTTCATGAGCAAGAAAGTTGGATGCACACCACTTAGTTTTAGTTTGAGCTTTGATACACTTATAGCTCCTAGTGCATCTGTTGCATGGCAATCCCTACTCCTCGCATTGATATCGATTGACGGGCCTCTGCATTGCCCATTGACCTGCCGAGTTGATGCGAGACTTTCTTCCTTTTTGACTTCCCTTATTGATCTCTACCACCACATTCTATTACACCTATAGTGCTATATCCATGGCTCACGCTCATGTATTGCATGGTGTTGAAAATGATGAAGCGTGTTAGATGTACGATCCAATTGCCTGGTTTGACACCGGGGTGCTCATGATTTATATTTATGTGGTGAAGGTGGAACCATGCCAAGCTAACATGATAAAATGCGCTGGGATAACATTCGTTAAGGATCATATATTTTGAATTAGTAATGATTATGTTTCTTATATTCATGGATATTATGATCTCGATATTATTACTTCATTGTTTCTCAATATTTATACCGTAAAGAGATTACATGATAAACATGCTCGGTAGCATTCAACATAAAAAATCTATTTTTATCATTTACCTACCCGAGGACGAGCAAGAATTAAGCTTGGGGATACTGATACGTCTCCAACACATCTATAATTTTTTATTATTTCATGCTATTATATTATCAATCTTGGATGCTTTATTATGCTATTATATAAAAAAATTTGGGACTAACCTATTAACACAATGCCCAGTGCCATTTCGTGTTTTTTTGCTTGTTTTTGGCATTTCAGAAAATCAATACCGAAAGAAGTCCAAAGATAATCAAAGTTTACAGTGATTTTTTCTGGACCACAGGGGACCCTGGAAGGATTAGGAGGAGGCCAGAAGACTTACGGGAGAGCCACGAGGTCACCCGACATGCCACAGGGGGGCGCCCCGTAAGCTCGTGACTCCCACGTAACTCCGTTTGACCCAATTCCACCTCTATAAACTCCCAAATATTCTGAAACCAATAGAGAGCCAACCGAAACACTTTTTCCATCATCGAAAGCTTTTGTTCTTCAACAATCCCATCTGGAGGCCTTTTCAGGAACTCTGTCGGAGGGGAATTGATCACGGAGGGCCTCTGCATCAACCTTGTTGCCCTACATATGATGCATGATAGTTCACCACAGACCTATGGGTCCATAGCTAGATAGCTTCTTCTCTCTCTTTGATCTATAATACCATGTTGTCCTCAATCTTCATGGAGCTCTATCTGATGTAATCTTCTTTTGAGGTGTCTTTGTTGGGATTCGATGAATTGTGGGTTTATGATCAAATTATTCATTGAAAGTAATTGAGTCTTTTTTGAACTTTATTATCTATGATTGTTATTGCTTTGTATTTCTCTCCGATCTATCCGTTTGATTTGGCCAACTAGATTGATTTATCTTCAGTGGGAGAGCTGCTTTGTGATGGGTTCAATCTTGCGGTGTCCTCACCCAGTGACAGAAAGGGTAGTGAGGCACGTATTTGTATTGTTGCCATTAAGGTTAAAATGATGACGTTTATTCACATTTCTTGAGTTTTCTCTCTCTATATCATGTCATCTTGCTTAAAGCGTTACTCTGTTTGTCATGAAGTTAATACCATAGATGCATGTTGGATCGCGGTCGATTGGTGGAATAATAGTAGTAGATTGCAGAATCATTTTGGTCTATTTGTCACGGATGTGATGCCTATATACATGATGATTGCCATGAATAACATCATAACTATGCGCTTTTCTATCAATTGCCCAACAGTAATTTGTTAGCCCACCATATTCTATTTATTTGAGAGAGAATCCTCTAGTAAAAACTATGGCCCCCAGCTCTACTTTAATCATATTACTAAAACCAAAAATACCTTGCTGCAATATATTTACTTTTCTTTTCTTTTGCAATTTATCTATCTACCACTACAAGATTTAATCCTTGCAAGTAACAAGTTCAAGGGGATTGACAACCCTCTTGCCCACGTTGGGTGCAAGTATTGGCTTTTGTATGTGCAGGTCTTGTTCACTAGGATTTGCGTGGTTCTCCTTTTGGTTCTATAACCTTGGTTTTCGCTGATGGAAATACTTATCAGCTACTATATTGCTTCACCCTTCCTCTTCGGGGAAATCCCAATGTAGCTCACAAGTAGTGGTAGACAGTAGCCGATGAAGCTTCCGGCATAAGCCATATATGAGGGTACCCCAAGATATTTGATAAGCAACACAAAGTATTTGTGCTCATCAAGTGTGTGTGATGTACTTGATTTCATTTTGATTTGAAGACAAAATGGGGTTACAACGACAAAGGACGTTGTTTGAATTGCTAGAACATTTATATGCAGTGAACATGCAACTATAGGAGTGTCATGCGAAAATTGTAATTATCCAGGGTTCATTTGGCCTTTTTTATACATTAATTGAGGTTTTTAGGCATTAAATGTGCATAATTCAAATTTGAACTACAGGCATGTGCTGCAGTGCACCAAAATGGTTTGAAAAATCATATATGTGTCCTTGGGTGCATGTTTAAGTCCCATGCAAGAAATGGGAATGAAGTTCAAATATCTCGGCGTCGTGGCTTAGCCGCAAGCATTGAGAATCTTGGTTTTAAAATTCTAGTAAATTCAAATCTTGCCAGAAATTCATGAAACTTGTCATGGTGTCATGACATGGCTCCAACATGTTGTGGTAAAAAATTGTCTAATTCGGGACAAGTTTTGGCATAAGCTTCTTACAAACCAGAGTTTCTCATAAGAAGCCTCGTGGTTCTAGTAGGGAACATGTCACCTTTGTGGGCGAAACGACATTCGTTGCCTCTTCTCACATTGAATTTTTTTCTAGAGGATACACAGACCAATAGGAGTGTCGTGTTTAAATTTGGAATTATTAAGGGTTCGTTTTCCTGTTTTAATACATTAGTTGAGTTTTCTAGGCATTTAATGTGCATAATTCAAATTTGAATTACAGGCACATGCTGTTGTGCACCAAAATGGGTTAAAAAATTGTATATGTTCGCTTGGGTACATGTTTCCATGCAATAAATGGGAATGAACTTCAGACATCTCGACGTCGTGGCTCAGCCACAATTGAGAATCTTGGTTTTTAAATTCTAGTTAATCCAAAACTCACCAGAAATTCATGACAGTTTGCATGGTGCCATGACTTGACGTTAACATGCTATGGTAAATTTTTTGTTCAATTTGGGACAATTTTTGGTATAAGCTTCTTACAACCCAGAGCTGCTCACAAGAAGTATCGTGGTTCTGATCGGGAACGTGTCACCTTTGTGGGCGAAACGACATTCGTCGCCTCTTCTCCCCTTGAATTTTTTTCAAGAGGCAAGACAAACCAATAGGAGTAACGTTTTAAAATTTGGAATTATTCAGGGTTCGTTTGCCCTTTTTACACATTAATTGAGTTTTCTAGGCATTTAATTTGCATAGTTCAAATTTGAACTAGAGCCACATGCTCAGTGCACCAAAATGGGTTGAAAAATCTTATATGTTCCCTTGGGTGCATGTTTAGGTCCCATGCAATAAATGGGAATGAATTTCAAACATCTCAGCGTCGTGGCTCGACTGCAAACATTGAGAATCATGGTTTTTGAATTCCAGTAAATTCAAGACTCACCTAAAATTCATGAAACTTGGCATGGTGGCATGACATGACACCAACATATTGTGGTAATTTTTTTGTTCAATTTGGGACAAGTTTTTGTATAAGCTTCTTACAACCCGAAGCTTCTCACAAGATGCCTCATGGTTCAGATAGGGAACATGTCACCTTTGTGGGCGAAATGACATTGGATGCCTCTTCTCCCCTTGATTTTTTTCTAGAGGCAACACATACTAATAGGACTGTCGTCCTAAAATTTGGAATTATTCAGGGTTCATTGGCCTTTTTGATACATTAATTGAGTTTTCTAGGCATTTAATGTGCATAATTCAAATTTGAACTACAGGCACATGTTGCAGTGCACCAAAATAGGATCAAAAATCATATATCTGTGCTTGGGTGTATGTTTAGGTCCCGTGCACGGCGTCGTGGCTCTACCTCAAACAACTTTCAGAATATTGTTTTTTAAATACCACTAAATCCAAAACACTTCTAAAATTCATGAAACTTCGCATGGTGTCATGACATGGCACATATAGGCCATGATAATTCTTGTTTACCCATTTGAGACAAGTTTTGATTTTTTTTTCTAGAGCCAACATTGAGAATATTGGTTTAAATTTAGGGATAATTAGATTTATGCCCCTAGTTGTGTCCCACTCGGTTGTTTTACCCCTAATTTCCAAAAGTCACCGGTTCTGTCCAAGTCACTTCGCTCCTCTTATGCTTTTGCCCTTTGACCATTTGATCGTCAGTTTGAAAAAATCATAACTAATTCATACTAAATCAGAAAAATGCAAATAAGATACCAAAATGTTCATAAAAACATCACTTATATGTCAGTGTCATTTGCATTCATGAAAAAGTGTTGGAAAGTGCCCATCCGAGTTTTAGCTCTTATGATACCACCATGAATAGTAAAATCTAAAAAATATTCAAAAAAATTTGGTGGCAAAGAATGACAAATGTTTTAAGTGCTTGCCAAGTTTCACATGCAATGCCATTCGTGGATGTCATGGCAAAAAAAAATCAACACTCCAAAATAGATTATTTTTCTGCCACGACTTCCACGAATGTCATTTCCTGATGAAACTTGGCAAGCACTTAAAAAATATGTCATTCTTTTCCACCAATTTTTTTGAATTTTTTTAGATTTTACTATTCATGGTGGTATCATAGGAGCTAAAACTCGGACAGGCACTTTCCAACACTTTTTTCATGAATGCAAATGACACTAACATATAGGTGATGTTTTTTTGAACATTTTGGTATCTTATTTGCATTTTTCTGATTTAGTATGAATTAGTTATGAATTTTTCAAACTGATGGTCAAACGGTCAAAGGGCAAAAGCATAAGAGGAGCGAAGTGACTTGGACAGAACCGGTGACTTTTCGAGATTAGGGGTAAAACAGCCGAGTGGGACACAACTAGGGGCATAAATCTAATTATTCCTTAAATTTAAGTAAATCAAAAACTCGCTAGAAATTCATGATATTGGGCATGGTGTCATGATATTGCACAAACTCTGTTCTTATGAACTTAATACTCTAGATGCAGGCAGGAGTCGGTCGATGTGTGGAGTAATAGTAGTAGATGCAGAATCGTTTCGGTCTACTTGACACGGATGTGATGCCTATATTCATGATCATTGCCTTAGATATCGTCATAACCTTGCGCTTTTCTATCAATTGCTCGGCAGTAATTTGTTCACCCACCGTAATAGTTTCTATCTTGAGAGAAGCCTCTAGTGAAACCTATGGCCCCGGGTCTATCTTCCATCATATAAATCTTCTATTTTCCATCATATTAGTTTCCGATCTACTCTTTTGCAATCTTTTACTTTCCGATCTATAAAACAAAAATACCAAAAATATTTACTTTATCATTTATCTATCTCTATCAGATCTCACTTTTGCAAATAACCGTGAAGGGATTGACAACCCCTTTATCGCGTTGGGTGCAGGTTGGTGTTTGTTTGTGCAGGTATTCGGTGACTTGAGCGTTGTCTCCTACTGGATTGATACCTTGGTTCTCAAAAGCTGAGGGAAATACTTACTCTACTTTGCTGCATCACCCTTTCCTCTTCAAGGGAAAAACCAACGCAAGCTCAAGAAGTAGCAAGCAGCATGAGGAGATATATAAACAATACCAACAACTTGGCCATTGCTACAAACTGAACCATCAAAATATAATCTCCAAGGTACTAATGAAACAAGGTTTATATCAACATCATGCTTGTCATTAATCCGATGCTCAACAATAAAATTAGCAACAATTTGGCCTTTCATGGATTTTAGAGATTCATAAGCCAAATCTTATTCAATCAAAGCATAAGCCCACTTGCCAATTCTACCACTAAGAATTGGCCTATGCAACATGTATTTAATGACATCGGTTTGACAAGCTACTATGCATTCACTCGGCACTAAATAATGTCTCAATTTTGTGCAAGCATAATATAAGCATAGGCATAGTTTTTCAATAAATGTATACCTTGTCTCGGCGTCCAATAAACGCCTGCTCAAATATGTAATAGCATGCTCTTTTCCTTTGGTTTCTTGAGTCAAAACAGCACCAATAACACCTTCTTCTGCTGCAATGTAAAGCTTAAAGGGTTCCCTATGCTTGGGCGCTTTCATCACCAGAGGAGTGCACAAATAGTTCTTCATCATATCGGCGCTTTCATCACCGTAGGAGTGAACAAATAGTTCTTGATCATATCAAATGCTTCTTGCTGTTTTGCCCCCCAAGTGAAATTAACATCATTCTTTAACCGAAGGATAGGAGTAAATGCGTCAACTTTCCCTGACAGATTAGCTATGAACCTTCTCAAATAATTAACCTTGCCAAGGAACTTTTGCATATCTCTCTTGCATGTTGGAGCCTCCACTTTCTGTATGGCCTCTATCTTTTTGGGATTAATCTCTATGCCATCTTCATGAATAATGAAACCCAAAAACTTTCCAGCCGACACGCCGAATGCACACTTCAAAGGACGATGTCAAAAATAATTTTTACCTTGTTTTTTCTAAGGACGATGTCAACACTCCATTGGCCATTTATTTTTCTTAGGACGATAATTATGTATCGGCTATGTTTGTGCTAAGGGCGATAATCATATATCGGCCATTGCCTACTTAGGCTTCTTGCCACACACTCGGGTGGTATTTCTTCAAGTACTTGCCATTGAGAGCTCGAGGTAACAGTGCCCCTTGTACAGATTCCACCAAATAAGAGTTTCCGGGAACTACTCTTGCAACCCTAAAAGGACCTTCCCAACTTGGAGACCACTTCCCGAATTTTCTATCTCTTGAACCAATCGGTAGAATCACTTTCCAGACAAGATCGTCAACTTGAAAATTCTTCAACTTAACGCTCTTATTGTAAGCTCTTGCTACCCTCAACTTGTCTCTCTCTATGGCCTTCAAAGCAGCCAAACGTTTATCGGCAACCTCATCAATATTGTCCATCATCAAGTTATAAAAGTCTATTGCCGATAAATCATTTTGTTTGGCTATTCTCAAAGCATTCAAATTTACTTCCACCGGTAAAACAGCCTCTTGACCATATACTAGCTCATATGGAGTCACCTTCGTAGCACCATGCCTTGAGATCCTATGTGCCCACAAAGCTTCGGACAACAACTCATGCCATCTCCTTGGATTATCCTCAATCTTCTTCTTGATAAGCTTGATTAAAATTTTATTGCTGGACTCAGCTTGTCCATTAGCTTGGGCATAATACGGAGAGGAATTGAGCAACTTTATGTTATAAGATTCGGCAAATTCTCTGACTTGATGTGACATGAAAGATGAACCTTGATCTGTAGTTAATGTTTGCGGAATGCCGAATCTATGAATAATGTGCTCAGTTATGAATTGGATTACCTCTGTCATGTTCTTGAGAGGTGCTGCCTCAGACTATTTAGTGAAATAATCGGTTGCTACCAACATGAACCGATGCCCCTTTGAGGAAGATGGGTGAATTTCTCCAATAAAATCTAAACCCCGTCCTCTGAAAGGCCACGGCTTGACAACAGGATGTAACATAGCAGCAGGAGCCAATTAAATATCACCAAATTTTTGACAAGCTTCACACCCTTTGTAATATCTGAAGCAATCACTAATCATAGCCGGCCAATAAAACCCAGCACGTCATAGTAACCATTTCATCTTGGGAGCCGACTGATGAGTGCCACAAATACCTTCATGGACCTCTCCCATAGCAACTCTCGCTTGGTCCTCGTCCAAGCACTTTAAAAGAACATCATCAACCATTCGGCGATAGAGACCATCATCTCTCATTGTGTATTTGAAAGCCATACGCCGAACAGCCCTGTCCACCCTTCTACTAGGATCACACAAATAATCAATGATGGGTTTCCTCTAGTCTTGATTTTCTCCTGCATTTAATATTTCATTAGTGGCCGAAACGGTGGGCTCCGGTTCGGCCTCCCCTATGTTGTCAAGACTAGACATCGGCCTTTGAGAAATATGAAACATGCCAAGATCAACATGATAGCCGGATGCTTGTTGTGCCAACTCATTTGCTCTCCAATTGTCATGTCTAGATATATGAGCAATGCTAAAATAATCCAAAGTAGAAATTATATCTAGACATTTATCAAGATAAACATTAAGTGATTCGTCAAAACATTGAAAGACTTTGAATATTTGTTGCACTACTAATAACGAATCACCAAAAGCCTCAATATTTGTAGCACCTATGGCAAGCAACATCTCTAAGCAGAATAACAATGCTTCATATTCAGCTTGATTATTTGTGCAAAAATATTCTACGCGGCATGAGGCTTAAAAAACAGCACCATGAGGAGATATATAAACGATACCAACACCTTGGCCATTGCTACAAACTGAACCATCAAAATATAATCTCCAAGGTACTAATGAAACAAGGTTTATATCAACATCATGCTTGTCATTAATCCGATGCTCAACAATAAAATTAGCAATGATTTGGCCTTTCATGGATTTTAGAGATTCATAAGCCAAATCATATTCAATCAAAGCATAAGCCCACTTGCCAATTCTGCCACTAAGAATTGGCCTATGCAACATGTATTTAATGACATCGGTTTGACAAGCTACCATACATTCACTCGGCACTAAATAATGTCTCAATTTTGTGCAAGCATAATATAAGCATAGGCATAGTTTTTCAATAAATGTATACCTTGTCTTGGTGTCCAATAAACGCCTTCTCAAATATGTAATAGCATGCTCTTTTCCTTCGGTTTCTTGAGTCAAAACAGCACCAATAACACCTTCTTCTGCTGCAATGTAAAGCTTAAAGGGTTCCCTATGCTTGGCGCTTTCATCACCGGAGGAGTGCACAAATAGTTCTTGATCATATCAAATGCTTCTTGCTGTGTTTACCCCCCAAGTGAAATCAACATCATTCTTTAACTGAAGGATAGGAATAAATGCATCAACTTTCCCTGACAGATTAGCTATGAACCTTCTCAAATAATTGACCTTGCCAAGGAACTTTTGCATATCTCTCTTGCATGTTGGAGCCTCCACTTTCTGTATGGCCTCTATCTTTTTGGGATCAATCTCTATACCATCTTCATGAATAATGAAACCCAAAAACTTTCTAGCTGACATGCCGAATGCACAATTCAAAGGATTCATCTTCAGTCGATATTTTTTCATTCTTTCAAAAGCTAAGCGCAAATCAGCTAGATGAGATTCGAAAGCATCCGATTTGACAACAATATCATCAATATAAACCTCAAGTATAACACCAAGTAAATCATGAAAAATTAAATTCATAGCCCATTGATACATGGCACCGGCATTTTTTAATCCAAAGGTCATCACTGTCCACTCAAATAAACCAAGGAAACCAGGACATCGAAAAGCCGTTTTTGACATGTCCTCTTCGGCCATAAAAATCTGGTTATACCCCGCATTACCACCAAGAAAGCTAATGACCTTATGTCCAGAAGCATCATTAATAAGCATATCGGCTATTGGCATGGGATACTCATCTTTAGGTGTAGCTCTATTCAAATCTCTAAAATCAATGCACACCCTCAACTTGCCGGAGCCTTTCTTCTCTACTGGTACAATGTTAGAAATCCACTTGGCATACCTGCAAGGTCTAATAAAATTAGCTTTAAGCAAACGACCGATCTCTTCCTTGATCCGGTCATATGTTTTTGGATTAAACTTTCTGGCCGATTGCTTGTACGGTCTAAAACTAGCCTTTATAGGTAACCGATGCTCCACTAGCTCTCGGCTTAAACCTGGCATCTCATGATATTCCCATGCAAAGCAACAGACATATTATTTCAATAGCTCGATCAACTTAGCTTTATGATCGGCTCTTAAATTTTTGTTTACAAATGTCGGCCTAGGAATTGAACCATCTCCTATGTCTATCTCTTCTAATGGATCGGCCGACGTAAAACCTTGTCCTAATTTATCCATATCATCTAACTCCTCTATAGATTCATACATATCGTTTTCATTGGACCGATATTCAACAAGATGCTTTTGCAACCAATCTGAGTTAGAATCCATTTAAATACATCATACCTTGGAGCCGATTACCACCAACTGGCTTTAAAGAAACGGGCACGAAACCACTTTTTGTGGCGCTAAGAAAATCAAATTCTGATAAGTCGTGTCCCATCAAGCAAGTAGCATTGGGATGCTGCCAATCCACCGATGCATCGGCCAAAGCAACACAAGCCGAATTATCCGCATGAATGACCACTTCATCATCCACCCACTGGATCAAAAATTGGTGCATAGTGGAAGGCACGCACTAGTTTGCATGAACCCAATCATGGCCTAGTATGACGTTGTAGTTACCTTGCACCTCAGCAACAAAGAACGCAGTAGCCAAAGTTTTGCTTCCGACTGTAAGCTCCACATACATCACACCTTTGGCTTCAGTTTTCTCTTTGCCTACAAATCCATTAAGCACCATATTGGTCTTGATCAATTGTTCATTAGGCAAACCCAATTTTTTGAAGACCGAATATGGCATAAGATTCACCGCAGCACCACCATCGACAAGCATTCTAGCAACCGGCGATCCATTAATATGACCTTTAAGGAACAATGGCTTCAAGTGTGTCACCGGTTCTTTTGGCTTCTCGAATATAGCATTTTTAGGACCAAAATCTAGCTGAGCTACTTCCCCTTCTTCATCTATAGCACGAAATTCAGCGGGTAAATAATACACCATATTGATATCCATACCTTCGTGGACCGGTGTAGGCTCATAATCCAACATATCATCTTCCTCCTCGGGCATGTTCATCGATTCTGAAATTTGTCCAAGCGTAGTGGAATCAATAGGTGATGGGGATGATGTAATAGCGGTGGCATCGTCCTTCTTTGGTGGTGTAGGTGCTGCCGTGACGGATGTAGAAGCCACTGCACCTTGTATTTGTTTAGGCATCCATAGTTGTTTTGTATGTACCATAGGCCGAATGTCGTTGAACAATTTATCTCTTTGCTTCTCGGCCTCCTGTTCTACCATCTCTTGACTCCTCATGCGCTGCAATCTCCTTTTTTGTGCCTTGGTCAGACCGAAAGGACACCACTTAGGCTGAGTATATTTTGGATCCCTCGACTTGGCCTTGCTTGTGCTAGCTTCATGATCATTAGCCATGGGATCTTGCTGGACAACAGCCACATCTTTATTGGAACCAGCCGGATTTTCAACAATAATTGGCTCTTCGATTGTTAATTCTTTAGTGCCTATCATGATAGTTTCAGCACTAGTATTCTTCTCCTTTTGCTTGCTAGGCTCTGAAATTTCAGCACTTAGTGATTTAGCACGCCACACTTGCTTGCCAACCCTTTTTTGATTATCTTGCACTGGCCGATTGACACCATTGTTCAAACGGCCTTGTGTGGGATAAGAAAGTCTCTCATGAACGGGCCTCCTTGGTTCTGCCCAACCTGGATGAAAAGTATAAGGGGCCATTGGGGGCTGCCACCATCCTCCATTGAAGTCTCCCATGTAGTATGGCGCATAGGGGGGTGGCGGCATCCATGGTCCCGGTGCCCACGACCCATATGGCCTTGCATGATGCTGAAATTCTTCCCGAGGGGGTGACCTTGAGCGCTTCAAATTTGATGACCGGTTAGAGCTAGAACCGGCCGCTTGACTTGCATACTTGGACAACAACATATCGAAAGTTGGCTTGATTTTCTTGCGCTGCACTTTAGCTTCATTCATCTTCCACTTGCCAACCTCTGGACTCTTGGTCTTAAAAAATTTGACATGAGTGTTCTCTTGCATTTGTGGTTGCCCCCCGAGTGTAGGATTCTTGATGGTGATCTTGATTATCTCCTTGCCACCAGGTTGCTTGTCAAACACGACTTGTCTCCCCAAGACCTTGTCGCTCTCCTTATCTTTCCTGGGCTGACCAATAATGACATTAGCTTTATTAGCAGATTCGGCTACCTCCGGTCGAATGAGCAGCTTCTTCAATTCCAAATCCATGGTATTCATTCGAAAGGGTTGTTTATCAACTTGCATCTCAGAAAAGTTCAATCATCCATCATTAATGGCCGATTGTATCTGTCGTCAAAAAACATTGCAATCATTAGTAGCATGAGAAAAAGAATTATGATACTTGCAATAAGCGCGCCGTTTCAGTTCTTCAAACGGCGGTAAAGTATGAGATATTCTAATAATTTTGGCTTGTAGCAAAGCATCAAATATTTTATCACACTTGGCAATATTAAAAGTAAACTTCACCTCTTCATCGTGATTCTTATGAATTGGTCTCAGATCATTGTAAGTGAAGGGTTTGGCCTTAGATGGCCAGACAAATTCAGTAGCATAAATATCACCCTCATCGTCCGAGTGATCACTATCATATTCAACCATGTTCATCTTAGAGCGATCAGCTTTATATCTTTGCACTTCTTTGAGTTCTTTGCTTCGGCTTTCTTGAGCCAAAGCCCTTTATAAGACTTGGTTGATATTTAAAAACTCATAGCCCTCTAGCTGTTCTCTAATGGGAGTTTTCAAACCACTAAGCACAAGATCAACCAAATCTCTCTTGGTTATCACCAAACTATAGCACAGGGTTTTTTGTATCTCTAAATCTTTTGACGTAATCGGAGACCGATTCGTCATGCTTTTGTCTAACCGATGTAAGATGTGATAACTTAAGCTTGTTATCACCGCTATAAAAGTGATCATGAAATTTTTGCTCTAGCTGCGACCAAACCCGAATGGAACCATGTGGTAAAAGAAGAAAACCATGAAAATGCGGTACCAGTTAATGATAAAGGAAATAAACGCACTTTCAATTCATTTAGTGAGCCTGCTTCACCTAATTGTGCCAAGTATTGACTAACATGCTCCCATGTGGTTTTTGTGCCCTCTCCATTAAACTTAACAAAATCTGGAGTTTTATATCCCGGAGGGCATTGAATGGCATCAAAGTATTCTGGATATGGCTTTTGGTAAATACGGTTCCTTGGCAACTCAACTCCAAAATTCTCTCAGAGCATCTTAGCCATCTCCTCTCTAAGATTAGCTAGACCATCATCCACAGTGGACGATGAAGCTTGTGGCAGTGGCATGGGAGGAGTAGGGTTAGTAGTTGGAGGTGTGAATTGTGGCATATATGCTGAATTGTAATTCGGCAATGATCTAACAGTGTTTGCACTTGTAGGTAGGGTTTGGTTCTGCGTCACCACCAAACCTGGCATACTCATAATAGGATCAATGTGTGCAGCAATAATTTGATTTGTTGGGTTAGGATAAAAATTCATCGGCAAGGGAGGCGCCGATGAAATAGGTAAAGTTGGATTAGGAATTTCTGCGGTAACAGGCACACCAGCATTACCAATAGATGATTGAGGCATACTTTTTTGAGCATTACTATTTTCCAAGAAAATTTGGTATAAAATATTATTGCTATCAGTAATGCGACTATCAATTTCAGCCCATACCTCAGGAGAGAAGGCACTACTCACAGGGGGTTTAACCTGTTTATCATGAAGAGGAGGAAACTTGATTTCTCCAACCGGAGTGATATTGCCTTGACGATCCTTCTTGAACTTAGCAAGGAATTCCTGCATCTTCATTTCTTCACATGCCCTCTTGTATTCCTCATAAGCTTGGCGATGTTCCTCCGATAACTCCTCAAAATTGGGCTTGATTATGTTATCGGTGTTGATTTCCGAGGGCTTGGGAATCTTGTCGTTGCCAGACATGATGGATGATGATGATGATTGATCTTAGTCCCCAGTGGAGTCGCCAAAAAGTGTGTTGACACACGAACACGTCATGTGTACCCTCGATGCCGGGGGTGATGCACCGCAGCTCATGTCGAAGGAGACCCGACCGACAGCGCGATACGCAAGACAGTCGGCGGATGCTTTTAGGACCCGAAACCCCACACACCCGGGAGGGACCCCGTCAGGGAGTGCGGCGGCTATGGGCTGCCCTAGGTCACTTCGCTTGCTTCTAGAGCCTCAGGATTCGCAGCTCTCAAACACGAAGAACAACGAAGAATGAGAGAGAAAAACAATGGAGATATAAAACGAAGATAAAAAGTAGTATATTGATTTGTTCGATTGTGTGTTGTTCAATCGGCCGTCACCCCCAACATATATAAGAGGCGGATGGACTTCCCATACAAGTAAAGGATTCATCTAGGCTTTTCTTACAAGAAAATTACATCAATTCACGTCCTACAGTTCTAGTTTCAGTCCAACTCGGATTCAGCCCGAATCTGTCCCATACTTCTGTCGTGCTTCTTGCGTGGGCTGTCAAAATTGTATACTAACTCGGATGGAGTCGAGTTCAACATCAAACTTGTCCGCCTCGATGATCTTCACAATACAACGTGGGCCACTTCTCCTTTTAAGGCAGCCTTTATGACTTTTAGGGCCATCTTTAACTGTGGGTCGGATTCAATTATTCAGTTTTCTGAACTGTCCGAGTTTTGTAACAACTTTGTAGGCCGTATACTATCTCCGATGATTATGACTCCAAAAGAAAAGTTGACCATTTCAACGATACGCACAACTTCCATGTAGAACACTTTTCCATCCGAGGTCATCTGAATAATCTTTCGAGCCCATCTCCAACTTCTGGTCGGATTGACTTTGACAGCTTCCACTTTTCCGGAAAGCTTTTTTCCGGGAAGCTTTCCACGCTGGCAAGGTTTCAACCCCGGCAAGCTTTCCACACTGGCAAAGTTTCCACCCCGGCAAGCTTTCACACCGGCAAGGTTTCCACCCCGGCAAGCGTTCACACCGGCAAGGTTTCCACCCGGCAAGCGTTCACACTGGGAAGCTTCCACGCCGCCAAGCTTTTCGCGCCGGCAAGCTTCCACGCCAGCAAGCTTCATTTAGCTGGCAAAGGACGAATAACTCACGCGACCCATTAGACACCACCTAGGTGGGTGTCTGGTCCCTCGCGTCACTTTTTCACTCAGGACCGGTCCACAAAGTGTTGCCTCTAACTTTTGCATACGAACTCGGATTGGAATGATTTTTATATCAAAATCAACCGATTTGACGAGACAAAAACAATTCATGTAGAACATTTTTTTATATGAGGCCATCATAATTGCATTTCATACCATGCCAAAATCTGGTGTCAACACTCAGGAGCCAGCCTAAGGAGACCGCTCCCTCCGGAGGTCTTGATGTCACCCGCCTCGTGAGGCTTGGCCCCTCGCGAGGGTCTTGTCTTGAAGGTGATGTAGATGGGCCGTACCAGGCCGTCGATGGAGCCACGCCATGGGCCGTAGGCAGGCAAGTCTGGGTACCTTGGTTCCCAGAATGCCGACAAGGACCATCGCCTGCGCATGTGCCAGTGCGCACCCTTGCACGCAGCACGCCGGTCCCAGTGCGCGCGCCTGCACCCGCCGCGCCCATGCCCGTTCCTACTTCAGAGGCAAGGGCCGTCGCCATCGACTGCTTCCTCACAACGCTGCAATACACCATCCCCCGTTCCTCGCCCATCGACCGGCTCTTTCTGGCAGAAGTTGAGAACCTTCTCGGCTAGCTTGAATACTTGACCAATGGCGTCATGGTGGGTGGTGAGCCTGATGGCCATAGGTCGGATGGCGGGCACAGCGGCCGAAGGTGGGGTGGCGCCCACAGCGGCCGACACCAGTTGCCTTTGGGAAGCAATGGAGGAGCCTGTGGTGGGTGCCTGCGCACACCCAGCAGGTCCAGCATGCAAACTCGACACGCCCGGGGATTGTGTCGCCGCACGGTGCTTCCTCCCAGCTGCTCTCCTCTAGGGAGTGGTTGAGAAATAACGATGGGCCGGTGCCACTGGTGACAGGGGATAAAGCGGGCGAGCTAGGCTAGTGGGAGTGTTGGTGTCAAAACCGGCAGATCTTGGGTAGGGGGGACCGGACTATGAGATCAGATCGATGGGTAACAACATAGAACACACATGAAGTTTACCCAGGTTCAGCCCCTCTCTATGGACGTAAAACCCTACGTCTCGCTCTTTCTTATATTATGGAAGTATCAAGGTACAAAGTTGTTCTACCTCGAGATCATGAGTTGTGGTCTAAACCCTAGGTGTATGATGAATGTATGAATGGGTGAATGGATGACCTCTATAGACTAAACCCTCTGGTTCATATAGGCACCAGGGGTATCTAGGGTTACACATGGTAGGTTGCCATCTAAGAATTTACATGTCGAATCTAATCAGATATGCTTGAAGTACATGCCAAATCTTCGGTAGCCGCACTCTGAAAACCTCCGGAGTCCTCCCTCCTTAACGGGCCGATGGTCCGACCCATACATTAGTCTGGCTGGGCCAGGACCCTCTAGTCCAGGACACCATTAGTAGCCCTTGAACTTATCTTTGAAGCCTGGGTTGACAACCTTCCTCAGATAACATCTTTGGTTGGGCGGTCTTTGGCTTAACAGGCAAGTTCCACATCCTCAGACAGGTATCATACGAACCTTCGTGTGCCCTTTTAATTGATTACTATCTCCCAAAATGCACTATTATTCATCCAAAGTAGAAAACTCGCTTAGTCTCAAAGACTAACACCTTAGGTGAGTTTTGGAGTCAGTTATTGACAACCTTTATCGAAGCGTCACCACTGCTGACATTGCATACAACAGTCATTACTTATTCGAATCGCTGTTTGAGGCAAACCTCTTACTGGCACGTCGTATCAAAACAAAGATCGTGCCCCACATTTTGGGGGATATCATCAATCAATTGTTTCTCCCCAAGCGGCAATAACGGCATGATAGGCTGAAACATGGCAATTTTTACGGCGCAACAGAGGGACAGTTCGCCTTTTGCTGGCTTATAATGAGCAGAAGGGGGGCTTGAATCTACACTCCCATGCTCTCCACCTTCTCTAGTGCCCAAATCTTCCGAGCCTTCGCATTTGCAATTTCAAGCCTGAAAAACCTCCTCCCCAGCTTCTGCATCCGTACCAATGGCCAATGCGGATGTGAAGGGGAGGTGTGTCGCCTCCAAGGTCACCGATGCGGACATGAAGGGGAGGTGGGTGGCCTCAGGGCGGGATACATCCCCACTGACGCCTCCTACCAGCCACCAGAGCCCAACCAGCGCGCACTCCCAACCCAGGGGAGCAAGTCATCTTCATCCCCCACCTCGTCTGAGGCCTAGGGTTCCCCCTGCACCCCTTTGTGCGGGGGATCTTGTTCTTCTACGAGCTTGATTTCCATATTCTAGCCCCGAATTCCATTCTACACCTCACCACTTTCATTATAGTGTGTGAGGCCTTCCTCCGCGTGGAGCCACACTATAGCCTATGGATGAAGACCTTATGCATCAAGTCGAGAAGCGGAGGTGCCGAATTCGCCGAGTGGGGTGGCGCCATGATCAGTAAGCTCCAAAAGCTGATATGGTTGGAGGGGACCTTCCTTGAGCATCAAGATCTGGCAACACGAGTGGTTCTACATCACCAAGCCACTCTTCCCAGGTCAGGCCACGGCACCTGCCTTCATTGGCGCTCCTCCGAGGAAGCTGGTGTCCTGACAGAAACAAGGCCTAGAATGGGGTAACCCGAAGGAGGTCGAAGCACTCCAGGAGTAGCTCCGTGCCCTCAAGAAGAAGTTCAAGCTGGTGGACATGGTAGACGTGATGCTTCACCGATACATCCTTCCACTCCAGCTCCAAACTAGTCCTATGTGGCTTTACACGCCCGAGGACACGCCGACCATGTGGAACTTCTTATGCACCAATGTCGATGGGATGTGGATGACTCTTTGAAAGCCGTCCCAAAATGAATTCCCTGCTGATGGGCAAGACAATGGCTATAACACCGAGTGCGGGCCTTCCGAGGTAAACATCCCTTTATATATTCATCATCAGCTTCATTTTTTTTTCATTCATCTGAATCTTCCTTCCCTATTTCCAGAAATGGGCGTCCAAGGCAGCGCTCATTGCGTGCCTGGCACCGCTACCCGAGGACCCATGGACCTCCGAGCTGCTGGCCCTCCTGGCTATGGTGCCTCCGAAGGCCCCAGCCAAGGATAAAGAGCCGGAGAAGAAGAGGAAGGGTCTCTGGATCAAAGATCCGGTGGATGACAGGCCCGATAACATCCAATTTTTCTCCTCAGAAGAAGAGGAGAGGAAGGATGAGGAAGGGGAGGACGGTTCCTCCTCCCCAAAGAAGAAAAGGGTGGCGTTTGAGGACATTGCGAGGGCCCACACTATCCGGACACGTCGGTGCCTTGTGAAAGCTGCCGATGCCGTACCCACAAGGCCCTACCGCAACCATGGTCGACTCCCCCAAAATGGAGGACGACCTCGTTGAGACGCACCGGCCAAGACCACCACCGAGGAGGCACGCCTTCTTCCCGTATGAGCAGTAAATACTCAAGCGCAATTCTTTGCGCTCTTTGAATGATTATTTGTCTTTTTTGTAGGCCATAACGCTCCAATATTAGCGACAAGACATCGTCGAGCGGTCTCCCTCCTTCGATCACCTTGGAGGATCATCATCCCTCCCCCACTACCCATGATGGCCTATGGGAGGCAACTTCTCAACAAGCCCCACCCAAAACCACCACAGGGGCGGGGCCGATGCCTCCATGGCTGAGGTGGAGGCCTCGGCCTCCAACGACCCCATGGAGAAGAACCCCTCCTCTACTTAGGGGGAGAAACTGGGCGGCCGACTACCTCGGCGCCCGTTGACCCGAAGTCACCTCAGCAGCGTTCATCAGCGGCAATTTCTCCCATGACGAGGAGGGCCGAGGGGGCCCGTCCATCCCCGCCTGCAACAGGGCAGTCGTTGGTGGGGTGGACCGCAGAGATGGATGTGTCGATGACGGACTCCTTCATCGTTGCCGAGCACCGTGTCCTACTCGGCGTGGCGCTACAAAGTTACCAGTCCGCAGAGGCCAGTATCAAGGAGGCCTTCAAGGGCCTCTATCACGGCTTTGAGGTAACCCTTCCTAGTCATCTCTCAGATTTTATATCGTCTCATAGGAAAAACTATTTCCATTAGACACACCTCATGGCCTTTTCAGCTGATAGGCGAAAAGTGAAGTTGTCCGAAGACTTAAGTTACCACGGACACGTAGAATGGCCGCGTAACTACAGTAGCCCCCGAGCCTTGAGTTAGATACTAAGATTTTACTCGGGGGTCTTAGTAAAAACTAAATGTTTGGTAGAAGCGAATGTATTGTTGTCATCCAAGGAAGCTAACTATTGTCGTTGCAGGTTTCGGCCTCGGTTTCGACATCCAACACAAGGGAGTTGGAAGAGCTGAACCATAAGCTCGATCGGCTGAGAAAGATGCAGATATGCTCAAGAAGCTTATGGAAGTTGCCAAAGGTAAATACTGAAAATTTGTAGCGTTGTGAAATTGCAATGAAGGCCGGAAATGGCTATTGTCAGCTCTAATTCGTATGCTGATGTATTCGCAGCTGCCTCCATGGAGCTTGAAAAACTCGGGCCCGAGCTAAAAATAGCTCGTCAAGGAGCCAAGCAGCAAAGGGATGTGGTAGAAAAGGCCAGCATAGAGCTGGCCAAAGAAATAGAGGTCAGCGAGGAGCATGTGGCCCAGGTCGCCAAGGTCAAAGAACACCTGAAGGGTCTTTGCGTGCAGCGTGATGCTCTTCAGAAGGAGAAGGACAAGCTAACTTCCAAGCTGGCCACTACCAACTCGGTTTGTAAGGAGGCCATGACCCTAGCCCAGGCTGATCGCGAGGTGCTTCAACAAGTGAAGCAAATCACCGCTGGTAAGCCCTATCTGCTTCGCTACATTTTTTGTGACAGTCGATTTCCTCATCTTACGCAAGTCTGGCGCTCTTCAGACACATTTAGGGACCTGCCGTGGAGTGCCTCGGATGCCGGTGCCTATTTCACTGCCCAGTCTGGTGGGTCGGAAGAGTATACCTTCTAGGCTCAGTTCGAGGTGCTCGAGCACCCGCCGCTGCTGAACAATCAGATGAAGCAGCTGGCACAGCTGTTCCGTGCAGCCTGGCCGATGATGCAGGACATCTGTGTTAACCTCTGGCCGGGCTAGCCGATGCCGATAAGCTTCTTCGGCTTGATGAGTAGGCTCTGGGAGACCTGCCCCCAGGTGGAAAAGTAGAAGTGGTCAGCCTACCTGGAGGGGGTGGAAAGAGCCAATGCATCTATAATGGCGCATTTCCCGAAGATAAATCCACTGGAAATTGAATCCGGACCTCTAGCAGGAAAATATCGGACTCTAGAACAGTTCCTGGCCCAGCTGCATGAAGGTGCTTGGGTGAGCGAGGGCAAGTGTAGGAAGGCTGAACTTAAGCTAAATTTCCCTTGGTATGCCGATGAGGTGTGTAATAAACAATTTATATTTTGTTGAATGATCCTTTTTATCCGATGTTTTATTGCTGCTCCTGTGCGATCATTCTTGATTCTAGAAGCGGCCAGTCATCAGCTTCTACCCCCTATAGATGCCACACGGGGTGTTCCTTTAAAATGCGTACACTGTTAGACAATGTCTCGGGGCCCAGAGGCGGTGGCGTGTTTAGAGAAACCAGGCAATCAGACTATAAGGGCTTGATAACTTTCACTTAGTCATAGGAGCTCGATTTGTGGGGTGGTTTATCTAGTCCCCGGTGAAGTGGTGATCAGCTCAGCCGAAGTGAACCTAGCTTAACACCTCGGTCCTTGTAACAAGGACCCTTTGTTTATCATGGCATAACCCCTAGCGGCTTTTAGTTTGACACTATCTATGGATTGCTGACCAATTTGCGCTTATTGTGGCAGTCGATTTTCATCTTTCTCCACTGAGGCACTTGACCATTCGAGCTGGAAGTACAATCACAGTGGTTCTCCCTTTAGGCTCCTAGCCGAACATAGCGAAACGTAGGACGTAAACACAGGAGCCGGGAAATCCAATCATTGATAGAACTAACAATTCAAAACTAATGCATATAGTGCTATATCCGAGACGCTGAACAGTTTTCGCACTTGAGCATAGGCTTGGTTCGAAATCCAAGCCCCAGATTGGAAGCTGGGCTCATCTTTATGTATTACTATGAGGTGAAGGGCCAAATAAGAAAAATGACACATAAAGTTGTACTAGGACCGAAAAAAGTCTGTTTTATCATTCATGGGGCTCAATCATACGTCCCGAGTTGTTTACATGGAAGAACCATAACTGATACAGAGAGTATGTAAAAAAAAGAGAAAGAAAAGGGTACTTGAGAATGATACATGGCTTTAATGAACGGGGGTTTGGCCCATGTCTTTTCCTTGCCACACGTCTGCGCCTCCGTGCTATTGACCAGCGCTGCCTTGTCGATGCCAAGGATGTGAGAAGAAGGCCAAATACTCCGCATAGGCTGTGCTTGACGCATCCCAAATGTGGGGCCCCTTACGAGGCTAGGGCCGCAATGATAGCCACACACTGCTAAAATGTATTTCCTAGAGGGCCTTTATTGTGCCGAAGATATCACCATGTGTCTTGGTGTGTTCGGGTAAGCCGAGATGACACACCCTGTTTTTTATGCTGTCGAAGCTCCCAAGGAATTTTAAGTGAAAAGTTGTGTGCTCTAGGTATGTAGTCTGCTACCATGAGGTGGGAGCTGGGGAGCACGTATCCCTATTTAGGATTCAAGCAAATGCATCCCAGAGCCGAAGTGAGGATGCGGACGCGCTTCGAAGAACCTTGTAGATCCAGCCGAGCAGATCATTGAGCCGCTTCCTCGGCTGCCTAGGAATCGGATGCATAGGTTGCTGTTTGCTCCTCTGACTGAGGGAGTGCTCTGTGTTACCATTGATGGTGATAATGCCATTTGTCGGTGCACTGAGATATCGGTGCCTAAGTACCCTGACTTGTGCACATGCAGTTGTAGCCTTCCTGACGGCAAGGCTTGCCGGAGAACTACTACAAACAAGACTCAAGACATTGCTATGCAAGACCATGAAGAAGACCTCCAGGGATGTCATCAAGAAGTACTAAGTTAGTACTTCAAGTCGAGATTCCAGTTGCCAGCAAGCTCTGCACCAGCTAGCCAAGACTTGGCAAGCTCCTTGCCGGGAAGTTCCCCCTTCTTGCTTTTTGGCCGCTCCACCTCATCGACCATATGATGGCTTGTCAAGATTAGGTGTCGAGCGGGCAGGCGGCTTAGGGAGGACCAACAGGACATGTGTCAGCACGTTGCATAAATGTTAACTTTATTGAAACCCGTCTAGTGGACGTGTCAAGATGATAGGGCGTGACCGGACCGACGACACAGAAAGAAAGACACCTTTATGCCAAGGATCGTTATCCGCTCATGGTGCATTAAATGCCCTTGTCCTAGTCCGGCAGGATTAGGTTAGATAATGTCAAAGCCACTATTCCAGACATGTAATGACCATGTTGCGACTGTGGTTACCCCTTTTCATTTATAAAGGGAGGCTCATGGCTACCTGGGCACGGGTCGACACTTTTCTCATACTTACACAGTAGCTGCACCTTGCTGGCAAGCTCCGCTCATCTAGAACTTGAGCCCCAAGTCAATCCACCCAAAAGGCAGGAGTAGGGTTTTACGCCCCCACGGCGGCCAGAACCTGGAAAAACCATGCGCATTTACCTCTAGATTTGCTCTCTGTGCTCGTTGATCTCCCCATCGAACTACAAAGAAGGGGCCTTGCTAGTTCCATATATTCTCGTACTCCGACATCTTTTGCGCCCCAGGCAGGGGATCGCTTGTGCGGATCCACTCCAGCAGTTCTCATGCAACTTTCACCATCTTTTTTATCCATGGCACCCAAGAAAAGAGCACGGCGGGTGCACCATCTCCCTCTAAGCTACCGACCCAGATGCCTCCGCCGGATGGGGGCCTCCGCGAGCACTCTCCACGCCGTTCTGGTGACAAGAGTCGTCACTCTGGCGGCATTCAAGACCCGCGCATTGCTACGTGGAGAGGCGGCACTGCGGCCCCTAAGGTTGATGCGGCTACGTCCAAGGATGATGCCGCGGATTCAAAGACTGACGAAACGGTGAGGCGCATGCTGAGGCCATCGCAAGATGTACATGAGACGCTTCCCCGCAACGACGTCGACCCTGGTCAGCGTCCAGGCAAGGAGCATGTGCACCAATCTCATGGTGCGCATGGCCTGCCGCCACGTCAAACTGTTGGCGAGCATCGAACACGTCAGCAGGATAGAGATGGAGCTGCTTTTCACTTGCGCAGAAGTCGAGGAACTTCTCAGTCCTTGCACCCAGTCATGCCGACGTCACCAGCGGAGCCGCTGACATAGGTGTAGCTACTGCTGAACTTTCCTCCCGCTCCAGAGAAGATGGATGATTGGCGTGCCACCATTCAGAGCCTCACGAGCTTCGCCAACAATGATGGGGTGCGGCTGGTGGGGCCCTCTGAGTGGCAGACAACGGCCCCAGTACGAGGGGCTGGTGGGCGAACCGGGGGTGGTGCACCAACGGTGTTGTCCCCTCCTCGAAAAGTACGGCAGAGCCAGCGGGTCGATGCCCATGATGATGTGTCCATGGCTGCTTCTGATCCGACAGGCCGCCGAAATCGCCATCAAGACCAACGCCAGGTCATCAACGACCGGCGTGGTGAGGTGGTCGAACTACAATTGAACGGTACCGAGAAGCGCACCGTTAGTCAGACATGTGAGAAGGACCAGTTGTGAACGAGCCTGCACCGGGGTTCCCTAGTTGCCTACCCTATGATGTGGGCTGCCCAGCATTTAGCCGTGAGCTACGGCAAGTTTAGTGGCCCTCTTCCCAAAGTTTCAAGCCTGACTTGCCAGAGAAGTATGACGGCAAGTTCAATCCATTCGAATTCCTTAGAATTTATACCATCGTGAGGCAAGCTGCTGGTGGCACAGACGACAAGATTCTTGCCAACTATTTTGCATTGGCACTCAAGCCCAACGTGAGATCTTGTCGGATGAACTTGCCGTAGGGCTCCATTTCTTTTTGGTCGGACTTGTGTGATGAGTTTTTTGGGACCTACATAGGGGGCCACGAGCCTCCGGGGATTCCTAGCGACCTCCACTTGATTCCATAGAGGGATGGTGAACCCCTTTGTTAGTACGTCCAGACGTTTAGCCATGTCCATCACAACATCCCTGGTGTGCAACCTACTGCTGTGATTGCTTCATTCCACATGAATGTTCGCAATTCCAGGATGCGGCCTGAGTTGAACATCGTGCAGTTGAAGACCGTCAATGACTTGTACGCCTTGGTGGACCAGTGTGCGCATGCTGAGGAGGTGAGGAGACTTCCGGGGGAGGATGCCGGAGCCGAGGTTGATTCTGAGGATGACGACGCATCCATCCCAAAGAAGACAGGCCGAAAGCGCAATCGCAGGCGCAAGGGCAAGGCCATGATGGCTGTTGAGGGTTCCGGCGACTCCAATGCCGCCAGGAAGCCCAAGAACAAGAGCTCCGGCAAGGAGGTTGCTGGATGCGTTGTTTGTCAGGAGGCCGTGGCAGGCGAGAAGATGGAGGGCTCCAGCAAGCAATACTGCAAGACCCACCATACCAAGGGCCATGATGTCAATGACTGTCGGCAAGTGGAGCAGCTTGCCAAAAATTAGAAGCAAGAGAATGAAAAGTGTGACAAGGAGAAAGGCAAAGATGCCGCCAGTGGGTTCGGCAACATGAACCACGATGGCCGTGGGGGTCGCCGTGCCAAGGGCCAGCAGCAGAAGGAGCAGCCTGCTCGCGGCTTGGAGAAGAAGGAGGGCGAGGATGATGGTGATGACGATGATGGGGAATCTGAGGGACAGAAATTCCAAAAGGCTATGGAGGCCATGTGCGTTGATGGAGGTGCATCTTTGCACTCCTCTCACCGCCAGCTCAAGCAATGGGCGCGTGAGATCAATGCGGCCAAACCAGCAGTAGAGGTGCACAAGTCGCTCAAGTGGTCCAACCCACACATCATTTTTGATACCGAGGACCACCCTGACTACACCACTATGATCGGGTGTTTGGCTTTGTTGGTTTCTCCAACAATTCGCAACCTCAAGGTGACGAAAGTGTTGGTTGACCGTGGGGCCGGCTTGAACCTGATCTCCCCCGATGTGATTAGGAGGCTGCAAATCCCTGACGGAGATCTCCAAGAAATAGGAACGTTTCAAGGAGGTCAATCAAGGGAGAGCCAGCCCACCGGCAAGATTACCTTGCCAGTCACTTTTGGTACTGTACTGAACTACAGGACCGAGAAGGTCGTTTTCGACATCTTCAAGATACCATTGCCCTTCAATGGGTGTCTTGGTTTTGTCATGGCAGATGTCCTCGTGAAAGGACTTAGTTGTGAGGCCATCGTCATGAGGTACTAGCTTGAACGGGGTTGACCGGAATCAAAAGACAAGGGTTTACCCAGGTTCGGCCCCTCACAGTGGAGATAAAAGCCTACTCGTGCTTGATTGATACTGATGATGATGATCTCGATTACAAGGATGCGACTTGGCTAACCTAGTACTCGAGATTGTGTAACTTAGTCTTTCTGCCTCAGGGCCCCCCCTTTATATATAGGTCAAGGCCCTAGGCTTACAACAGAGTCCGGGTCGTACTATGATTCGTATCTTAATGAATTTCCTACTTGTCTTATTTCCCAAGATAACTATGTCCTCCCTTTTGGTAAGCCGCTACCTCTGGCGCAGGGCCACAAGCCGACCCACTGAATGAATTGCCACATGGGCCTTTGAAGTCTTGATCATCATAGCCATGTCAAGTCTCCCTTCAAGCCGCCACTATATAACCCGGCCCTGAACGGGTGGGTCATGCCGTGGGGTTATATCCCCAACATTAGCCCCTAGATTGACTTGGATTCATGCATCGTGGCCGGGTTATCTTCCCTTTGAATATGCATCGTGGCCGGGTCATAGGTCCCGGCTTATGATACTTCCAAACTTGTCCTTTTTCTATCTCTTTGAAATGTGACGTCATCTTCCGGATTTTCAAGACCTCACGTGTGACATCACAACGAATCTTTCGTGTATATCTGTCAAGCCCAAAAATTGAGGTGTCCCTTACTCGAAAAGTTACTGCGCTTCCTCTATTTTTACGCCTGCCTTTTCCCCTTCTTTTCACCTTATAAATATACCCAGAGGAGCCCAGTTTTTACTTTTACCGCTTCACTCCCCCGCTTCTTCTTCTGCCACCACGTGACCATGGGTTCTCCGGCGACGTCAACTACGCCTTCCATGTCACGTGCACCGCCGTCGAAGCTGCTCAAGAACGTCCCGGAGGCCTCTGCCACGTCCAGGTATGCTTCATTTCCTTCTTTAGATCTATAACAATCCCCCATCTTTTTACCTAGTTCATCGGGGTTCGTCGGTGTTCATCAGCTTATACTACCATTGTCAGCTGTTTAGACCTAGATTCGAATGAACTTCTTGTAGAAATACTCGGGTGCTAGTCATGACACCATTTTTGCATCTAGAAATTTCAGATCTTCGTTAGATCCTGCGAGCAGACTAGCCGATGCTTGCACTGTCCATGTTAGATTTAATGAATATTTTCCTTTTTTAATCATTTTGTAGATCTGTAATCGCAATCGTTTCAATCTAAAACTTGTTTCTCCCAATACTTAGCTGAAAACCCAAAAAGTTCTCAAATAGGATGAGTCGCCTTATGTCTTGCTAGCTCATCATTGCATGTTGTAACTTGCATGCTTGATAGTCATAGTTGTCTTAAATCAGGTCGGCTTAATATTTTGAGCAACTTGTTGGGCCGGTAATAATGGAACAAACATGTTGAGCCGCCCCAAATAGTAGTAACCTCATTACTTTGCCAGTTCATCTGGCGACTTATTATCCATGTAGATGACCCGCAATGTATATTTCACTACACTTTTAACCTTTAAGTAACTCATCATGGCCAAAACCGATAAGGCCTACAATTGGGTCAGATCCCAAGTTTCCACGCTTGTGGTCAATGATCTTGTGAAGCAAGGTCTATTGCCGGCTCAAGGAGTAGTTGGCTGGTGAGCACCTGACAAGGAAAGCACCCCCCAGCCTGACAAAGGGGAGATCATTGTGTTCGTTGTTGGGCCCGTGGGACTGGGGGTACCCAGGCCTGTCTGCCTGTGGCCCAGCATGGGGTGCATGTCCTGGTCCCAGTGTGCGGCCCACAATAGGATTCCACCACCAAGACCATCGCGAGGCGCAATGTCAGCAAGCATCACCAGGAGCCTCACAAAGACCTCTTGTAGGGTGGTTTCCCAAGGCTGCCTCCCGAGGCCCCTCGCGGAGGCGAACGAGTCAAGAGCAGCTCAACAGGGTCGCGTGTCCTGTGTCTTCATGTGGGTGACGTGCGCGACAACCAGCAGCGCCAGAGATTGTGCCAGCATGCGCGGATAAGGAGGCTTTACTCTTTCGTGCTAAGGAAGCAAGGCCAGCACACCAGTTCCCAAAGCAACCCCCAAAGGTTTCCTGATCAGTGCAAAAGGACCAAGGCGATTAGCGCACCAGGACAGAGGTCATCACCGAGCCCACCGACGCGTCATGGCAGGAGGCTTTTGGAGGCAAAGACCACCTTTAGTCAGGATAAGTTGCACCCCTGTCCCCCGTTAAACTGGCCATTGTGGCAACACTTCCCGCCAAGTGTTTTCGGGGGAAGAGGATCAAGGCTAGTGTAAAAGAGGGCAGGGAGCCGCTGTGGGGGGCGACATCTTGGGGAGATCAATCTTCTGGCTCGAGAACCCTTGTACTCTGGTTCCACCTCTCGCCAAGCAATCTCAGACAAGCAGGAGTAGGGTTTTACACCTCAAGGTGGCCCGAACCTGGGTAACCACCGTGTCCACTATCCTTCCTTTCTACTTCGTGATCGCCGGACCATCGCTGAGGGAGTCATGGACTAAGGGGTCCTTGGGACGATGGCCCATTGTATATGGGCCGGATTGGTGGAGCCGTGTGGTGACCGGAGACCTGTGAAGCCGTGGTGTGCCCTCCAAGTCAAGGGTGGACGAGATCTCTTTCCTTGTTGTTGTAATCTATCTTCGGTAACCCTAACCCTATCGGTGTCTATATAAACCAAGGGTTGTAGTCATTAGGGGGAGAGCTATCTTCATCCCCTCATAGCCTAGGATTTAGCTCATACTGATCTCGATGTAGATCTACTCTGTAATCATGCTATACGATCAATAAAATCAAGCTACGTAGGGTATTACCTCTTCGAGAGGGCCCGAACCTGGGTAAACACTGTCTTCGTCGTCCCTTGTTACCCATAGATCCTAGATCCACAGCTCGGGACCCCCTACCCCGAGGTCTGCCAGTTTTGACACCGACATTGCTGCTTTCATTGAGAGTTCCGCTGTGCGATCGCCAAGAGGGTCGATGGCTCAACCGATCAATGGAGACTGCACCCGTACCAAGGGCTTTACTGCCCCTGGTCATCTCCTCGTCTTCGGCGGCATATTAGTGTGTGCCAACCCGGCCGGTTGCCTCGACCAGATCGAAGGACTCACCCCCATTGAAGGATCCATCAGTCTAGGGACATCGACCCCAGGACTAGCAAACTCACAAAAGTCTGGTATCTTTCAAAGTCCGGCCCCGAAGCCCAACTCCGACGGACCGCCCGTAGGGCCTCCCATCGAGTCACCGGAGCGTTCGGCGCCCCTAGGTGCCCAGCTGGCAGATCAGTTGGCAGATCTATTCCGCGCAATAGGAATTACTGTTATCAGGCCTACAGCCTACGACCGGATCAGGCTTAAACCCGATGACTGAGAAATAAACACCCCTCCGGTCACGCACCTCGTCGCCACTGTCGAAGAGGCATGGGAGGGGCCACAGCCATGCAAGCTAAAGATGGTGTACTCTCGAATCTCCAGCTCGGAGTCAGACACTAGCCCGGACGTACGTCCGCACATAACACCTGACACAAGTCCTGGCCTTGAGCCTATCCGACCAATCACCAGTTCGGATCCAAGTCCTGTGCGGTCAGGACCGGACATGCTTCCACCTCCCATCAAGGATAGTCCGGATCCGCGGCAGGGGGAATTCTCGAAATTTTCCCACCCACCCACCACATGGAATACTCTCTGGATTCGGGAAGCCCGGACATATGGGACCTCATGTACGTCAAACAGCTGACAAACGAGACAGTCCACCATTATTGGGCTAGATTTCTCCTGGTAAAAAATAGGATGGCACCTTGCTGTGGCAAAGAAATAATTAAAGCCTTCCAGTTCAACTGCACGGATGAGGGCCTCTTAAACGCCCTCGCGCGCCGCCGAATTCAAAACTTCACTGACCTGTCAGACATGGTACACAAATATTGTGCCATGGAGGACACATGGAGGGTGCAACAGCTGAGCATGGGGCCCCAGCCCACCGCGCACCATGGAAAGCCTCGCCTTAAACGAGCCTACACAAACTGGAGCGCGAGCCCAATGACAAGAAAGTGAGGCCCAGATCGGTGTTAGATGTTGCTGGATAAACCATGCCCAATACATTTGGTCTTGCTAGACACAAACCCAACCCACAGACTTCGAGCCTGTTGGGTGGTAAGACAAGTGGCCAAATATGGTGAACCAATCTTGGGCCTCACACCCCCAGATTCAGCCGCACCACAGGACCACAACGTCTTTACGGTATACGAGACATTCACCTCAAATAGCAAAAGGAAAAAGGCTCTTCAGGAGCTCAGCCAGATATATCAAGTGGCGGCCGCACAGCCATGGGCGAATACTCCTATCACCTTCGATGAGAAGGACGAGCCAAGCCCTTGCATCAGCCATGCACCAGCCGCACTGGTCCTCGACCCCATCATCGATGGCTTCCGGCTGACTAAAGTACTAATGGACGGAGGCAGCAGCCTCAATCTCATTTACGAGGATACGCTTGAGAAGATGCAGATCCACATGTCTCGGATCGAACGCAGTAGCACTAGATTCTGCAGTATAATACCCGGTAGGGAGGCACACTGCTCGGGACGCATAACCCTCGATGTTGTGTTCGGCACACCCGACAACTACAGATCCGAACCCTTTCTATTCCACATTGTGCCCTTCCACAGCGGACACCACACCCTTCTAGGGCGAGAGGCATTCTCGAGATTTTAGGCCATACCACATTACAAGTATATGAAACTCAAGATGCCAGGGCCCAATGGGGTAATTTCACTTAAAAGCGACCCAAGCAGAGCCTTGAGAGCCGAAAACAAAACAGCATCTCTTGCCCTAGAGGCACTATCCAAAGCCCTCACAGCTGAAGAATTAACAGCTTTACACACTACCGTCGACAGGGATGACGTGGTTCTCAGTAAAAGACAAAAATCCACGTCATTCTAGCCAGCAGATGAAATAGTAAATTTTCAAGTGCACCCAACAGATCGCAACAAAATAGTGTCCATAGGATCACAGCTAGACCCCGCAGTCGATGAGGCATTAAGTACATTCCTGTGTGAAAATTGGGACATATTCGCATGGCACCCCTCGGACATTCCAGGAATCCCACGCAGGAAAGCAGAGCACAGCCTCAACATTCTAAAAGGCTTTTAAGCCAGTGAAATAGACCCTGCGTCGATTTTCCTAACCCAAACGACAAGCCATGGGTGAAGAACTCACCAAACTGTTGGAGGCCAGATTCATCCGTGAGATCAAGCACCCCGAGTGGTTAGCAAACCTGGTAATGGTACCAAAGAAGGATAAGTCCTGCCGGCTTTATGTCGATTTCAAAGACCTTAACAAGGACTGCCCTAATGATCCTTTCCCCCTGCCGAGGATAGACCAGATCATCGACGCCACCGCCGGATATGACTCACTATGTTTTCTTGACGCATACTCTGGATACCACCAGATCAAGATGAAAGAGTCCGACCAGACGGCAACCGCATTCATTACCCCCTACGGGCCCTTCTGCTTCAACACCACGCCGTTCGGATTGAAAAACGCAGGAGCCACATACTAGTGCATGATTCAAGCATGCCTCAAAAATCAAATTGGCAAAACGGTCGAGGCATACATGGACGATGTGGTTGTCAATACCAAACACATAGACCAACTGGTAGACGACCTACACCAAACCTTCGACAACTTGGGAGCTTATGACATACGTCTCAACCCGGAAAAATGTATGTTCGGGGTCCCCGCCGGAAAGCTACTTGGATTCATCATTTCCCATAGAGGAATCCAGGCCAATCCGGCCAAAATAAGAGCTCTATCTCAGCTCGTAATACCAACAGAGCTCAAACATGTTCTGAAGCTGGCAGGATGCGTGGCAGCCTTGAGCCGCTTCATATCCCGCCTCGGAGAAAAATCATTACCACTCTACAAGCTACTCAAAAAGACCAAGAATTTCCAATGGACAGACGAAGCAACTGTGGCGCTTGAGGAGATTAAAACACTCCTAGCCAGAAAACCCTATATTAACCGCACCTAGTGTTGGCGAGCCCATGTTGCTATATGTCTCAGCCACCAATCAGGTGGTCAGTGCGGTGCTTGCGGTGGAAAGGGAATCCGAGGGCCATAAATTTTAATTGCAGAAGCCAGTCTATTAGGTGTCTGAAGTGCTAACACCATGTAAAACACGGTACTCGCACTATCAAAAGATAGCTTACACGATCTTCATGGTGTCCCGAAAGCTTTGACACTACTTTCAAGAATGTTCAGTCACAGTGGCATCAGAGGTCCCCTTGAATGATATAATCAATAACAGAGACGCCACGGGCTGCATCGCCAAGTGGGCCATCGAGCTCCTCCCCTTCGAGATAACATACAAACCACGCCGAGCCATTAAATCTCAGGTGCTGGCCAATTTTATTGCTGAATGGATCGAAGCTGAACTACCCCGGGAATACAGTACATATTCACACTGGACAATGTATTTCAATGGCTCAAAGATGTTAGACGGACTGGGGGCTGGGGTCATCTTAACCTCCCCCACAGGTGACACTATTCGGTACGTCTTACAGATAATGTACAAGGACTCCTACAACGTAGCCGTATACGAAGCGCTACTACATGGCCTTCGTATGGCCACAACAATGGGAGTACAACGCCTTGAGGTAAGGGGGGATTCAAACCTAGAGATCTCTCAAGTCAACGGTGAATTCGACGCCAAGGACCCTAAGATGGCGGCTTATAGAAACACAGTCCTCCGGATATCCGCCTGATTCGTGGGCCTAAAATTTCACCATGTCTCTAGAGACAGTAATCAAGCAGCCGACGTCCTCGCCCGCTTGGGCGCCAAGCGTGACCCTGTTCCCAAAAACACCTTCCTCGAGCGGCTCTTTAAGCCCTCCGTGGTGTGGCAAGACAATGTCACCAACGCATCAACACATGAGCCCGCTAACAACACCTCATCGAAAAACGCGCCAGATGACCATATCATCGGCAGCTCCGCACTCGAGGAAACACCCTCCGCCCATGAAGTCATGGCCGTAACCGCAACCTAGATAGAATCCTTGTTAGCCTATCTCACACAAAAGCAGCTTCCGGAGGACCAAACCGAAGCGCGGCATATAGTTCAGCGCTCTAAAGTATACAAGGTCCATGAAGGCGAAATCTATAAATAGAGTACCACAGGAGTTTTACAAAGATGCATCTCCGAGGAGGAGGGGCAGCAGCTCTTGGCAGAGATACATGTAGGCATGGGCGGACACCACGCGGCAGCTCGGGCTTTGGTCAGCAAAGCTTTCCGAGCAGGTTTTTTTGGCCCACCGCCCGCGAAGATGCCTGGACATTAGTTCAGCACTGCGTCGGATGTCAGCTCTTCGCAAATCAAAGCCATATACCCCCCACAGCCCTTCGGACGATACCGATAACTTGGCCTTTCATGATCTGGGGTCTCGACATGGTTGGGCCACTCAAAGGGGGGACACACAAAAAGAAGTACCTATTGGTCATGGTCGACAAATTCACCAAGTGGATTGAGGCAAGGCCCGTTACTTCGGCAGAATCTGGATCAATCGTCGACTTCTTATCTGATGTGGTTCACCATTACGGTGTCCCCCACAGCATAACTACCGATAATGGTACCAACTTCACCGCCTAGGAGGTAAAACACTGGTGTGGCAAAATGGGCATCAAGCTCGATTATGCCTCGGTGTACCACCCACAGACCAACGGGCAGGTCGAACAGGCTAATGGACTCATCATGAGTGGCATTAAGCCTCGCCTAGTTCGATGCCTTGAATAATCTGACTGCCATTGGGTCGAGGAACTTGATTCCATACTATGGGGTCTGCGCATCACCCCTAATCGGTCAACCGGATACACACCATTTTTTATGGTATATAGTGCGGAAGCAGTTCTCCCATGCGACCTGATCCATGACGCGCCTAGAGTACGCATGTACGAAGAAAGGAAGCCGAGCTCGACTGGTAGGACGATCTAGACGCACTGGAAGAAGAGCAAGACATAGCTTGGGCTCGGTCCGCATTCCATCAACAGCAAGCACGACATTACCACAACTGCGAAGTGCGGGCAAAGACATACAATGTGGGAGACCTTGTCCTCCGACTCCTCGAAAAAAAGAAGAATAAACTATCACCTAAGTGGGAGGGAGCGTACATCATCGATGAAGTACTTATAGGAGGAGCGTATTGTCTTCGCCGCCCGTCTGACAACATCCTCGAGCCAAACCCGTGGAACGCAGCAAGGCAACGGCATTTTTACGCCTGAGTCCGAAGTCAATTTTCGCCTTATTTCTCCTTTTTTTTTTTACCTTTTTCTCACTTTCATCGTGGTGCTAGTTTTGTTAAATCGAACCTCACCAGGCCCCTACTATATACCATTAAATGTAATACCTAGCTTCGCTTGGGGGCTCCCTTAGATGAGCCGCATACATGCATACACCGCATTCGTTATGATTGCATCCTTCTCATACATGTTAAGCCAACATATGCACTTGTTTGACTTAAGATCTTTGCCAAGCCAGGTTGCCTGGCTCCTGTGATTACCCCTATGTTCCGGATTGTTCGGCTAGGGAGTAAAGGGAGCACCTCTGTGATTGTTACGGCCGGGTCACCCGGGACCGTACCTCACACGGGAGACGCTGAAAGCTAGTGTTCTTACAGAATACAATAAGTCGTCCTAAGGGAAGTGAATATAGCCTCGACCTTACCACCAAGGTTCTTTTTCAAAGCCATTGGTGTCCGTTGATCTTATATATCCGGATTTTAATTTTACCTGAAGAAAGGAACCCTTGGAGGAACTATTTTCATCAAAAGATGTTTCTTACATCAAATAGTAATATAACATAGCTCTCCGCACATGTTTTATCTGTTTAAGCCAGATGGCCGGATTGCCTTGTTCCCGAAGTATTGTTTCGTGTTCACGGCACAAAGTACAGAACACTTCCCGATCCATGATTGGGGAGGTAGAAGCCGATGGCCGGCTAAGACAACATTCTTTCAAAAATAAATAAGAATGCGGATTGAGCACGGTCAACATAAAGTACATGGATACATAGAATTGAAAAAAATACTCCTTCTCGACATTGTCTATCAACTTCTCTAAAGCACATTCCTTCTGAGAATAGTGAGCGGCTTGCATCACGTCATTGCACACCAAGATCAGCGGTATCTCCTGACCATTTGGACCCACGGGTCCAACCCGGGCCATATGCACCGGGTCCAGCTTGGTGAAGCGGGTCTTTACCATAGCCCACGCCTCGAGCTCTCCTTCTCAACAGGCTGAGATCTTCCATAATTCAAACCTTCGGCGAGCCCCTTTAAAGAGACTGGCTAGATCATACATACTCTCTGGAGGCGCATCTGACGGCCATAATGCCTTCGACATGCTCTTCAGGGCTTTCCGGGCCTTCTCGTAGGTCTTCGATAGTTCCTTTAATAGGTTCCCGTCATACGTGCCTACTTCTTCCTCGGGTCGCCCAGTCAGGAGACCTAATAAATAGGTCTTGCACATCATCATTAACACATCAATGACATGGACCAACAGCGCGGTGCGATCAGCGCTTACCGTATATGCCACCTTTTAGATTTTGGTTTTCCCCCAAAGCCTATGCCAGCTGAGTCTTTAAACTCTCAATTTCCATGGCTTGCCGTTTATTCTCCGCCTTGAGCTCATTTTTCTCCGCATAACTCCGTGACAACATGCGTTTACCAGCCTCAAGCTATTTACGCAACTCGTTCGCGGCATCCGTGGCTGCATGACAAAAACAATGTGAACACATAAAATACACCATATACCCTTCCCCGAGTTGGGAAGTGGTTCTTCTCAGTCACTGGACTTATCGCTGCTGGCTTCTCGAGGCACATCGAGTTCGGCCTTGGTGTCGACCAACTGTTTTCGGCTAGCCTCAAGCTCTTCGGCCAAGTTTTTGCTATGCTCTCTTGCGGCATATAAAATTACAACATTAGA
Source organism: Thinopyrum elongatum (assembly GCA_011799875.1). Classification (NCBI taxonomy): domain Eukaryota; kingdom Viridiplantae; phylum Streptophyta; class Magnoliopsida; order Poales; family Poaceae; genus Thinopyrum; species Thinopyrum elongatum. Next base: position 332,360,775 of record CM022300.1, on the reverse strand, counting down.
AATCCTTAACTCGGCCGTGCCGCCCGAATTAAGGCTTGGGGGCTAGTTAGTTAGGGAACTTGCTCTCAATCTATATACCTGCACCTTGGCAGCAAATAGACCGGCAATCCCATCAATGCCTATCCAGGCTGCTCCAAGGTACCCGTCTACCGAGTTAAAAGCATTAAACTACTGTTCGGTAAAGGCGGTCTGGCGCAAAGTCTCCCTTCGGCGGCGATGGTTCATTACGCTCTCGACTTCGGAATTAGTGACAGAAACTTCATCGAAATCCGCTGGAGGCACGCCAGCCGCCGCATATTCGGAGTGGGCTCCAGCATGTGCCGAAGACCAGGGACTGGAATTACAGTTCAGCGCATCCGGGAAATCTTTGGATTGATGTAGAGACACACGCCTTTTGCAAAGGTTGAGCGGGGCTTAATAAGAAAATGACAAAGGCGATCCTCGCTGCAATTCTAAAACAAGTTACCTCTGGGCAGAAGTGGTAGGTGTGTCTGCCTCGGCGGAAGCTTTCCATTTTGATCTCCCGTCAAGGGTTGAAGCAGGTGCGGTCCACGCTCCTCCCTAGGCATTTTTACGCATAGTATGGAAACCCTTGCGAGCAGAAGTTAGCACGGAGGGGTATCGCGAGACGAGCGCCCTGTTCGGGAGGGGGTCTTCTTTTCACTTACTGTGGAAGAAGGAAGAAACCCGTGGTGATCGGCTGTCACGGCCACCCTAACACCGTCAAGGCCCTCCTGATAGAACACCCCGTCTTCAAATTCGATCGACATCTCCGGGTCTTCATGATACCCCGGATCACGTTCACGAGAATGATTCTCTGGTTGAGGAGGAGGGCAACTGATGGACGCAACTTGATGCCTCCATCCCTGTTCAAGTGGTGATCAGTGAGAATTCGATGATATGTGGGCTCAAAATAATGGATTGTGGCTTAGCCAGTCTGCCGGATTGTATCCGGAGTAGCCTTCCCGGATACTCATGCGAGCGAACTCTGCTTCGTCCCCTTTGAAGAGTGCGGCCAGTATTTTAGCCAAGGCCGCCTTGTTGTCTGGCCCTTGCCGCTGGTGACGTGTCACATCATTGGTCCCGTTATAGCACCATAAGGGGTGACCCCGCTCTTGGAGGGGTTGCACACATCGGGTAATAGTGATGGCCATAACCTTGACCATGGTCAACTTGCTGCTGGTCAGCAGCCTAATCTTGGCTGACAGGGCCCGCACTTCTTCGCTGTCCTTTTGGGAAGGACCCTTGGGTCACCAGTTGTACCGCTTTATAGGCGGGCCATTCGAATATTCTGGTAGCCCTTGACGAATTGGATCGGTAAGGGGAACATCCTCGATGTAAAACCACTCTGAAGTCCATCCTTCGAGATCTTGCTGTGGGGTCCCGATTGGGTACCCCGTCCCAGCTATTCACCATACCTCAACGCCTCCTACTTCAAATATAGATCCCTCCCGGAGGCGAGAGACAAGACAAAAGTGCTTCCTCCACAAGTCAAAGTGGGGCTCACAACATAGAAATATCTCGCACAAGGCCACGAAGCCAGAAATGTGCAATATGGACCCTGGGTGAGGTTGTGGTGCTGGATCCCATAGAACTCTAGTAGACCCCATAGAAAGGGATGGATAGGGAAACCAAAACCTCTCAGAAGGAAGGGTACGAGACATACTCTCTCCTCCTTGCTTGGGGCGGGGGAGTTCTTGGCAAGGGCACGGCCATCGATGGAGATGAGATCGGCGCGGACTGGGACCAGATCGGCCAAAGGGAGGAAGCGATGTGTCTGCAAGCGACTTAGCTGGATGTGCGAGACTGAACAAGTTGACCAATCCCCTGGGATCGGGTCATGAGGGCGCGAGGATGAACCTGGGATGTCGGCCATGGCGTTGAAAGATTGCTTCAATGATGTTCTTGGAGAAAAGGGGGAGGATAACTGTTGTTAACACCTTTAGATCTATAAATAGGCGTTTTACCGTGAAGCCGAAAGGACGGGTGTGTGGAATAGCGGTGTTGGGCCTCGTGCTCTCCGAAAAGCATGTAGGGTCCTTACCCCACGGAACGGTATTGAACTTCGGTGGTCCCACCTCAGTTTTGAGATGTATTCGGATCTTAGAATCCTGAGACTGTCCGGGCCTGAGTATATTAGATCGGGTTCCGGATCATGTTCGGCGGAATTTGCACGGCTTCAAATGGAATGGAGGAACTCGTCTCGCAAGTCGGTGATGTGAAGATTCCAGAAGATGATCATCGGCGTTGGAGGCAAGTTCGGGGGCTACTGAGGGAGTCATGGACTAAGGGGTCCTCGGGGCGACGGCCCATTGTATATGGGCCGGACTAGTGGAGCCGTGTGGTGACCGGCGACCTGTGAAGCCGTGGTGTGCCCTCCAAGTCAAGGGTGGACGAGATCTCTTTCCTTCTTGTCGTAATCTATCTTCGGTACCCTATCGGTGTCTATATAAACCGAGGGTTGTAGTCATTAGGGGGAGAGCTATCTTCATCCCCCCGTAGCCTAGGGTTTAGCTCATACTGATCTCGAGGTAGATCTACTCTATAACCACGCTATACAATCAATACAATCAAGCAGGACATAGGGTATTACCTCTTTGAGAGGTCCCGAACCTGGGTAAACACTGTGTTTGTCGTCCCTTGTTACCCATCGATCCTAGATCCACAACTCAGGACCCCCTACCCCGAGGTCTGCCGGTTTTGACACCGACAGTCGCCGTGAGGTTAAGTGGTAGAGTAGGGCAGTAATCAGCGAGCGCAACCCAATGTTCGAACCTCTTGGGTCCCCGGAGCTCCGATTCAGATATTTGGCGTGCCAGGTTGTCAGAATCGGGGCTCCGTGGACTAAAAAAGATTCGAACTCTGTGGCGTGTACGAAGATCTAGCCTAGACGCAGCCTCAAGCTCATCACCTCATGGCTTGGCCTCGTCGAGTTCGTGCGAGCGAGGAAAGAGGGGCACAGCTGTTTACCCAGGTTTGGGCCACCTTGCCGTGTAAAACTCTAGTCCTGCTTTGTGGTGGATTCTCCTCACGAGGAGGTTGAGGATGAACTAGTACAGTGGGTGAGCAGCCGCGCAAGGGCTCAGTAGGTGAGAATGGATCTGCCAGAAGAGGATCCTGTTCTCTATGGTGTAGACTAGCCTATATTTGTTGAGGCCTTGGTCCTCTTCCCTCATAGCTTAGGCGGGAAGGGATTCCACAACGGCCAATTTGAATGGGGACAAGAAGTACATCTTATCTTGACGAAAGATGGTCTTCGCCTGCAAAGTTTCTGGCCATGACGCAGTGGTGGGCTTGGTGATGACATCCGTCCTGTCGAGCTCGTGGTCTTGGTCTTGTTGCACCAGAATGGAAACCGTTGGGGGATCTCTTGGGAACCCGCGCTGGTCCTTGCCTCCTTAGCACCAAAGAGGCAACTGTCCTCCTTTGCGCCCGCTGGCGCCCGCCTCGCCTTGGTCATCATGGCTCATGTCATCGCAAGCCTCGTGAGGCGGGGTACCTTCATAGAGATGTCTGCTCCTCGGGAAGCAGGCTCGGGAAGCCACCCCTTGAGAGGTCTTGGCGTTGTTCTCCTCGCGAGGCCGGGGGGCCATCGCGAGGGTCTTGCTCGCAGAGTCTTGTAACTGGGCCATACCAGGCAGACGAAGGGGCCACACGTTGGGCCATAGGCAGGCAAGTCTGGGTACCCCCGATCCTAGAACACTGACAATAGCCCTCGGGCCCAAGGCGCGCTCGGCCTGGCTTCGAAGCGAAGGCAAAGAGTGAATGGCAAAGCGACTCGGGCCCCAATTGCCCGCGGGCCAGGCTTGACGCGTGGCGTATGACGGGACGCGGACGCCTCCACTTCCCCACATCGCCTCGGCAACTGCCCAGACTGACAAAAGCCTGGCGCGTGCCGCGGGGCCATCATTGCACGAAGATGGAGGGGCGCCGGTTGGCCTCCTCCAACTTCCTATAAGAAGGCGATGGGGGTAGAGCCCCATCCCATCTCTGTCTTCTCGCCCATTCTCCTCCAATCCTTGCCGCAGCAACCATCTTGCCGAAGCAACCATGGCACCAGTGAGGAGGTTCACCGTCGAGGAGAAGGGGAAGGCGCCCAGGGAGGGGCCAGAGGTGCTTCCGCCAAAGAGGGGGCACGGTCGCCCTTGCAAGTCTACTGCGATGCCCACGGCGATTCCCCAGGGGCGAGAACACGCACCACTGGGGGTCCGCATCAGGTCCGGCCATCATGGGAAGAATCCTTCCCACGGGGGTGGTCATGGAAGCCGCGGAGGCAGAGGCCGAGGGGGGAGGCGTGCGTGTGACGCCCCCGGCTCAATCGTGCACTAATCATACACGCAAATGCACACGATCAAGCCTAAGGACTCACGGGAAGATATCACAACACAACTCTAAACATAAATAAAGTCATACAATCTTTATATTACAAGCCAGGGGCCTCGAGGGCTCGAATAAATAAGCTTGCAAACAAGCGTCAGCGGAAGCATCAGATATCTGAGTACAGATATTAAAAGAGAAACAGAAAGGCCTTTAGAAAGGCGGGGCAAAATAAAACACTACGATCGAAAGGCGAAGGCCTCCGGCCTGGGACCCTCCGATCCTACTCCTGGTCGACAGTCAACTCGTAGCAGTATCCATCCTCTGGGTAGTAGCAGTAGACGATCGACGGGGCATCTATCTCAAGGGGCTCCGTCCACTGGTCATGACAAACTGATATGGGGAGAAAAGGAAAACAAAGCAACCGTGAGTACTCAGAAGTACTCAGCAAGCAAGGATCTACACTACATATGCAACATTTTCAAAGGGAGGCTGTATATGTGGACTGGGCTGCAGAAATGCTAGAATAGAGAGAAGGCCTAGTCCTATCGAAGATTAGCATCTTCAGCGGTCTTGCAGAAATAGAAGAGTGTAGAACAGTACAATATAATGTAGCAGTATCATTAAGTCTCAACCTCACCCAGAGATCCTTTCTCGACTCCCTGCGAGAAAGCAATCCCAGAGCCATACATACAGGTCTCATCACAGGTATCCAGTTCTAAAATGTATCAATCAGGATACAACTCCGAGTGTCCTTTACCGTAGGACCGGCTATCGATAGAAGTTTTCTTCCCTTCAGGGGTGCACCAACTTACCCAACACGCTCGATTAACTCCGGCCGGACACACTTTCCTGGGTCATACCCGGCCTTGGCCAAACGACACACCGCAACCCTACCTACAGCTCAGCAGAGAGGTCCCCACCGGTCTACATCCTAAGCGCAAGGGGGTCTTGGCCATCGACCCTCACCCTCCGGGTCGTTGCGCACGTGGCTCAGATCCAAGCACCACCGCAATGGCGCCAATCACTCCATGCCGCACTGCTGAACTGGACGTCTGACAGAGCTTTCGGCTGATGCATACGATGCAGAACGCCCATACTATGCCCACGTGATGGTTAGTGCTATCAGACCAGAGGCCTGCTCGGATCAAATATCCAAATCGTTAGGACTAGGGGCTTGCGGTAACGAGCAGAGACTCACGAAAGATGTGACCCCGTCGCCCCGTCTTGAGGACTTGCTGCAAGGGTTAAGAATGCCCGGCCATGCCTTGTATTCACCACTCGGGCACCACACTGGCACCCGTCTTCACAACACTCGCCACTTAGGCGCAAGTGGGTACCCCTCAGGGTCGACCCGCCTTTCCAAGTAATCAACAGTACAGTCCAAGTATCCGTGTGTCCAAAACATCAGGGAAATCTGAGGTGTCACCCTCGATTGATTTCCCACTCGATGTATCCGTCAAGGTGAACTCGGAGGAATCACCCTCGCTGGGTTCACACTTGAGGTGTTGTACGACAGCGTCGTTACCGGAAGTGGTGAAGGAGGAATCACCCTCGATGACCACGACCGAATAGCTACTCTACAGAGTTAACATCAGATGTGCTACAAGAGGTTTCACCCTCGGCACTCGATAGTAACACTGCAGTGTCGTTACAACTAAAGGGGGTGATGTGCGGTGTCGGGGCCTGGTCTTCAATCCCGTTGATCGGGTCTTCTGACGATCCAGCGCGGCAGTCGGGATAAGTGGGGTCAATGATAGGTCTCTACCCAGCCTATACTAAGCAGTTTAGGATATGCAGGTAATTATCAACAGCAGGATACAATAAACAGGCTATGCATCAGAATAGGTAAAGCAGCAGCAGCAATTCTAATGCAAGCATGAGAAATAGAATGGGCGATATCGGGATGATCAAAAGGGGGGGGGGGGCTTGCTTGGTTGCTCGGCGGCAAGGGCAAGGTTGTCAATGGTGTCTTCGGGCTCCGAAGCTGCGTCGGTCTCGGGGACGACGTCGAGGTCGGGGGCTATCGAGAGAGAAGAGGGGGAGGAAACAGTATAAATATAGAGCAAACATGAGCAACACAAAGCACGACATGACAATGTGCAGTGCCGGGTGTGTCCTAACTTATGGTTGCACGTCACCGAGGAAGGAGAAATCCATCCGGGAATGTTTTCCCGGTTCCGGACATTTGTCAGACAGATGACCGGAGAGGAACGGTTGCATGTTCGGATAGTTAGGGACGTGTGACGGATGAACGGATCGCGCTTCTATATTCGTCTCGTCGTTCTGAGCAATTTTCATGTATAAAGTTTTTTGATCGGAGTTACGGATTAAAAGATATGATTTTCTAAAGTTTTTATTAATTTCTGGAATTTATTTATTTTATTAAATCAACATTATCCAAAACAGTGTTTTGCTGACGTCAGCATGACGCAATACTGACATCAGCAGTCAACAGGGGAGTTGACTGGGTCAAACTCACACGGGGGACCCACATGTCATTGACACAGAGTTAATCCAGAGTTAGTTTTGAATCTAAACTAATCTAATCAGGGGGGCCCACATGTCATTGAGACATCTGACTAAAACTAATTAAATTAAACATTTTAATTAGCAGTTAATTAACAGGGCCGTGGGGCCCGTGTGTCAGCGACACGGGCTGCCCAGTCAGCACCGCTGACTGGTCAAAAGGGGAGCCCCGGGCCCAACAGTCAGTGACCCTGGCGGTGGGCCAGATGGGCCACGTCGGCGCCGGCCGCCGGAGACGTGCCGGCGAGCCCCGAGGCGGTGGCTCAACTCCGGCAAGCTCGGAAACGGCGCACAGGGCATCATTTGCGACGCGGTTGGCGGCAGTCGAACGAGGAGACGACGCCGCGTCGATCTAGGGCACTAGCAAGAGGCGGGGCAGTCGGAGACGAGCGCTGCGACGGCAATGGCGGACGGCGGCGTTCGGGCGAGACGGCGAATGGCGTTGCAGCGTGCGTGCGAGCGAGCCAAGAGGCTAGGCGTGGCCTACGCGGTGCAGTGAGTGCGATGGCCACGGGCACGGGGCCCAAAGGTCGTCGGGTACACGCCGGCAACGAGCGAGGCGGATGAGCGTTCGGTGACGAAGGGGGCGGCGCCCACGGCTAGCTAGCGGCGACGAGAGGGAGCGGGGAGGAAGCAGAGGCTCACTATGAGCCGTAGGGAAGTGGCAGCGGGCTCGGGGAGGTGTCGACGGCGGCGATGCGGGCACCCGAAGGTTGAAGACGACGGCGTAGGAGGCGAAGCAGAGGCGCTCGGCTTCGGCTCGATGGCGGAGTCGAAGGAGGCGACGATGGCGGGCACCGTGGACACGTCGGGGAGGCCAGAGGGGCACGGTGGCCACGGCTGTTACGGCGGCAGCGCCATGGTCGTGCTTGGGCTTGCGGGAGAGGAGAGGGACGAGGCAGGGAGAGGGGAAGTGAGGCAAGGGAGTGCCAGGGGGGTCGAGGAGGGGGCCTTGTAGGCGCTGGCGTGGGCGCGGCGTGCTGTCGAGCAGCGGTGAGGGGGGGCCTGGCCGTGCGCGGCAGGTGCTCGACAGCGCGCGCGTGAGCAGTGCGAGGTGAGGGACGGTGCGGGGGGGGGGGGCTGGGCCGCGCTGTTGCTTCAGGCCGAGGTAAGTGCACAGTAGCATCTTTCTATTTTCCTTTTTCTTTTTCTGTTTCTTTTCTTTATTCCTTTTTCTGTTTTGTAATTAGTTAGGCCTCAAAATGACTTTTGTAAAACATGGCACATATTCCATTAAATGCTAGACATTATCTGCTACTACCAAAAATTGGTTAGGTGTCCACATCTTTTTATTTGGGTTTTATTTAATTAAAAAGGCAATAACCAACCATGTTTTGTGGTTGTTAGAACCACATAAATTACTTATTAAAAGTTGGTTATAATTTTAGAATAGTCTCTGTAATATTTGTTATTTATCGAACATTTTAGTTTCTATGTTGCACAACTTTTATTTTCCACTTTCATTTAAATTTGAATTTTGACTTAGGGGTTGAAAAGCATTATGATGCAAATGATGATCATGCACTGTTAATCATGCTGACTTGGCATTATCAAAATGGAATTACTGTGGCTAACCACTGGGGGTGTTACAAATCTCCTCCACTAATAAGAATTCTTGTCGCGAGAATTAAGAGGTAGAAGGAAAAAGTTCAGGGGTATTCCGCACGAAGATTGTCCTCGCGTTCCCAAGTGGCTTCATCTTCGGTATGATTTGACCAGTGCACTTTGAGGAACTTGGTAACCTTCTGACGGGTCCGACGTTCAGCTTCATCAAGAATGCGGATCGGATGCTCCTTATAAGATAGGTCATCTTGCAATTCGAGCACCTCGTGATCCACAGCTCGGTGTGGAGATTCCTTGAAGCATTAACGAAGTTGCGACACATGGAATACATCGTGGATATGAGAGAATTGCGGCGGCAACTCCAATTTATATGCCACCTGACCACGTCTAGCAATAATGTGGAAAGGTCCAATGTAGCATGGAGCTAGCTTGCCCTTGATTCCAAAATGGTGAGTGCCCTTCATAGGAGTGACACGAAGATAAGCTTGATCACGAGGTTGATAAGTCAAACCCCATCATTTGCGATCGTAGTTGCTCTTCTGGCGGTCCTGAGCCGCCTTGAGATTTTCCCGGACAATACGAACTTGTTCTTCGGTGTGTTGAATAATATCCGGACCCACGAGCGGTCGTTCCCCAGTTTTTGACCAATTCAGAGGGGTTCGACACTTACGTCCATAGAGTACTTCGAAGGGGGCCATTTTCAAACTGGCTTGATAGCTGTTGTTTTAAGAGAACTCGGCATACGGGAGAGATTCTTCCCACTTCTTGCCGAAAGAAATAACACAAGCTCGAAGCATGTCTTCAAGCACTTGGTTGACTCGTTCGACTTGGCCTTGGGATTGGGGATGATAAGCTGAACTCCAGGTAATATGAGTTCCCATAGCTGTTTGGAAACTTCCCCAGAATTTGGAAGTGAAAAGACCGCCACGGTCCGAACTAATCTCCTTTGGAATACCGTGGAGTGAAACAATTCTGGAGATATACAACTCTGCTAACTGACTAGCAGTAATAGTTTCTTTGACGGGCAAGAAGTGTGCAACCTTAGAGAGTTGGTCGACGACGACAAGTATAGCATCGTGACCCTTCTGTGACCTGGGAAGTCCTGTAACGAAATCCATCTGAACCTTATCCCATTTCCATAGAGGAATAGGAAGTGGTTGCAGAATTCCAGCTGGTTTCTGATGTTCTGCTTTAACGCGACGACACACATCACATTCAGCAACATATCGAGCAATGTCCTGCTTCATTCTAGACCACCCGTACCTTTGACGGAGATCACGATACATCTTGGTGCTACCCGGATGAATAGACAGCGGGGTATCATGTGCCTCCTTCATGACCTTGTCGGTCATAAGCTCGAAGCGAGGTACGACAATGCGGTTTCTGAAATACAAGGTTCTATCTTCAGACAGCGAGAAATCCCTGTACTTTACAAGGTGAAGGTCTTTCTTCATCAGATCAATTTCAGCATCTTTAGCTTGCGCATCCTTAACAGCTTTCTCAAGATCTGGTTGTATCACAAGGTTATTAAGAGATCCCTGTGAAACAATACGCAGATTTAGCTTGCACAGTTGTTCAAAAAGACGAGGTTGAGCTCGCCTAACCATGAGGTTGTCGCAATAGGACTTGCGGCATAAGGCATCAGCCATCACGTTAGCCTTGCCAGGGGTATAGGATTTATCCCAAATCATAGTCCGCAATGGCCTCCATCCTTCTTTGCTGACGGAGGTTTAGAGATGGTTGAGTGAACAAGTACTTCAGACTTTTATGATCTGTGTAGATCTCGCAACGATTACCGAGAAGGTAATGCCGCCACAACTGCAATGCATAGATTACAGCAGCTAGTTCTAGATCATGTACCGGATAATTCTCTTCATGTGGGCGCAACTGACGAGAGCCATAAGCAATCACTTTACGCTCTTGCATTAGGACACAGCCTAATCCTTCACGGGATGCGTCACAATAGATCACAAAGTCTTTGCGGGTATCTGGAGGAGATAGTACTGGGGTATTGTAACGGATTGACATCTGCCCCAGTGGATAAAGAATGTACTCTGGATGTATCCCTGCTCGAACAGCTGGTAGCTGCGTCGCAGGGTGTGGTGGAAACAAACGATCCATCTGAAACAGAGGAAACTCATGATTGTCAAAAGACAAGGAGAAGTATAACCGATCTCAGAGAGAAAGGTTAAACAAAACAATGGAAAGGAAAATGATTATCAGACTAATCAGATCAATGTCAGGGAAATCACACAGATATCCAGCTCTCTGGGTGGACGAGAATTACGAGATCCTAAGTGTTGGCGTTAGTAAAAAATTTAACCCGAATTGAAGAGAGATCAGAGTCCTAGATTAAAGGTCGAGGAGTAAAAGATCCTAATACCACCCAATTGGCGACGTGGGCCCGTAAGCCACACAGCCAAGTTAGTAAAACAGTTTTCGATTACTAGACTCAACTTCGGCCAGGGAGTTGGAAAAGGGGGATTCCTAGAGGCAGTCGGCTCTGATACCAACTTGCTGACGCCCCCGGCTCAATCGTGCACTAATCATACACGCAAATGCACACGATCAAGCCTAAGGACTCACGAGAAGATATCACAACACAACTCTAAAACATAAATAAAGTCATACAAGCTTTATATTACAAGCCAGGGGCCTCGAGGGCTCGAATACATAAGCTTGCGAACAAGCGTCAGCGGAAGCATCAGATATCTGAGTACAGATATTAAAAGAGAAACAGAAAGGCCTTTAGAAAGTCGGGGCAAAATAAAACACTACGATCGAAAGGCGAAGGCCTCCTGCCTGGGACCCTCCGATCCTACTCCTGGTCGACAGTCAACTCGTAGCAGTATCCATCCTCTGGGTAGTAGCAGTAGACGATCGACGGGGCATCTGTCTCATGGGGCTCTGTCCTCTGGTCACGACAAACTGATATGGGGAGAAAAGGAAAACAAAGCAACCGTGAGTACTCAGAAGTACTCAGCAAGCAAGGATCTACACTACATATGCAACATTTTCAAAGGGAGGCTGTACATGTGGACTGGGCTGCAGAAATGCTAGAATAGAGAGAAGGCCTAGTCCTATCGAAGACTAGCATCTTCAGCGGTCTTGCAGAAATAGAAGAGTGTAGAACAGTACAATATAATGTAGCAGTATCATTAAGTCTCAACCTCACCCAGAGATCCTTTCTCGACTCCCTGCGAGAAAGCAATCCCAGAGCCATACATACAGGTCTCATCACAGGTATCCAGTTCTAAAATGTATCAATCAGGATACAACTCCGAGTGTCCTTTACCGTAGGACTGGCTATCGATAGAAGTTTTCTTCCCTGCAGGGGTGCACCAACTTACCCAACACGCTCGATTAACTCCGGCCAGACACACTTTCCTGGGTCATACCCGGCCTCGGCCAAACGACACACCAAAACCCTACCTACAGCTCAGCAGAGAGGTCCCCACCGGTCTACATCCTAAGCGCAAGGGGGTCTTGGCCATCGACCCTCACCCTCCGGGTCGTTGCGCACGTGGCTCAGATCCAAGCACCACCGCAATGGCGCCAATCACTCCATGCCGCACTGCTGAACTGGACGTCTGACAGAGCTTTCGGCTGATGCATATGATGCAGAACGCCCATACTATGCCCACATGATGGTTAGTGCTATCAGACCAGAGGCCTGCTCGGATCAAATATCCAAATCGTTAGGACTAGGGGCTTGCGGTAACGAGCAGAGACTCACGAAAGATGTGACACCGTCGCCCCATCTCGAGGACTTGCTACAAGGGTTAAGAATGCCCGGTCGCGCCTCGTATTCACCACTTGGGCACCACACTGGCACCCGTCTTCACAACACTCGCCACTTAGGCGCACGCGGGTACCCCTCAGGGTCGACCCGCCTTTCCAAGTAATCAACAGTACAGTCCAAGTATCCGTGTGTCCAAAACATCAGGGAAATCTGAGGTATCACCCTCGTTTGATTTCCCACTCGATGTATCCATCAAGGTGAACTCGGAGGAATCACCCTCGCTAGGTTCACACTTGAGGTGTTGTACGACAGCGTCGTTACCGGAAGTGGTGAAGGAGGAATCACCCTCGATGACCACGACCGAATAGCTACTCTACAGAGTTAACATCAGAAGTGCTACAAGAGGTTTCACCCTCGGCACTCGATAGTAACACTGCAGTGTCGTTACAACTAAAGGGGGTGATGTGCGGTGTCGGGGCCTGGTCTTCAATCCCGCTGATCGGGTCTTCTGACGATCCAGCACGGCAGTCCGGATAAGTGGGGTCACTGATAGGTCTCTACCCAGCCTATACTAAGCAGTTTAGGATATGCAGGTAATTATGAACAGCAAGATACAATAAACAGGCTATGCATCAGAATAGGTAAAGCAGCAGCAGCAATTCTAATGCAAGCATGAGAAATAGAATGGGCGATATCGGGATGATCAAAAGGGGGGGGCTTGCCTGGTTGCTTGGCGGCAAGGGCAAGGTTGTCAATGGTGTCTTCGGGCTCCGGAGCTGCATCGGTCTCGGGGATGACGTCGAGGTCGGGGGCTATCTAGAGAGAAGAGGGGGAGGAAACAGAATAAATATAGAGCAAACATGAGCAACACAAAGCACGACATGACAATGTGCAGTGCCGGGTGTGTCCTAACGTATGGTTGAACGTCACTGAGGAAGGAGAAATCCATCCGGGAATGTTTTCCCGGTTCCGGACATTTGTCAGACAGATGACCGGAGAGGAATGGTTGCATGTTCGAATAGTTAGGGACGAACGGACCACGTATCTGAATTCGTCTCGTCGTTCTGAGCAATTTTCATGTATAAAGTTTTTTGATCGGAGTTACGGATTAAAAGATATGATTTTCTAAAAATTTTATTAATTTCTGGAATTTATTTATTTTATTAAATCAACATTATCCGAAACAGTGTTTTGCTGACATCAGCATGACGCAATACTGACATCAGCAGTCAACAGGGGAGTTGACTGGGTCAAACTGACACGGGGGACCCACATGTCATTGACACAGAGTTAATCCAGAGTTAGTTTTGAATCTAAACTAATCTAATCAGGGGGGGCCCACATGTCATTGAGACATCTAACTAAAACTAATTAAATTAAACATTTTAATTAGCAGTTAATAAACAGGGCCGTGGGGCCCGCGTGTCAGCGACACGGGCTGCCCAGTCAGCACTGCTGACTGGTCAAAAGGGGCGCCCGGGCCCACCAGTCAGTGACCCTGGCGGTGGGCCAGACGGGCCACGTCGGCGCCGGCCGCCGGAGACGCGCCGGCGAGCCTCGAGGCGGTGGCTCAACTCCGGCGAGCTCGGAAACGGCGCACAGGGCATCATTTGCGACGCGGTTGGCGGCAGTCGAACGGGGAGACGACGCCGCATCGATCTAGGGCACTAGCACGAGGCGGGGCAGTCGGAGACGAGCGCTGCGATGGCAATGGCGGACGGCGGCGTTCGGGCTAGACGGCGAACGGCGTTGCAGCGCACGTGCGAGCGAGCCAAGAGGCTAGGCGTGGCCTACGCGGTGCAGTGAATACGATGGCCACGGGCACGGGGCCCAAAGGTCACCGGGGACACGCCGGCGACGAGCGAGGCGGATGTGCGTTCGGTGATGAAGGGGGCGGCGCCCACGGCTAGCTAGCGGCGACGAGAGGGAGCGGGGAGGAAGCAGAGGCTCACTATGAGCCGTAGGGAAGTGGCAGCGGGCTTGGGGAGGTGTCGACGGCGGCGAATCGGCGGCGGCGATGCGGGCACCCGAAGGTTGAAGACGACGGCGTAGGAGGCGAAGCAGAGGCGCTCGGCTTCGGCTCGATGGCGCAGTCGAAGGAGGCGACAATGGCGGGCAACGTGGACACATCGGGGAGGCCAGAGGGGCACGGTGGCCGCGGCTGTTACGGCGGCAGCGCCATGGTCGTGCTCGGGCTTGCGGGAGAGGAGAGGGACGAGGCAGGGAGAGAGGAAGTGAGGCAAGGGAGTGCCAGGGGGGTCGAGGAGGGGGCCTTGTAGGCGCTGGCGTGGGCGCGGCGTGCTATCGAGCAGCGGTGAGGGGGGGCCTGGCCGCGCGCGGCAGGTGCTCGACAGCGCGCGCGTGAGCAGTGCTAGGTGAGGGACAGCGCGGGGGGGTGGGCTGGGCGGCGCTGTTGCTTCAGGCCGAGGTAAGTACACAGTAGCATCTTTCTATTTTCCTTTTTCTTTTTCTGTTTCTTTTCTTTATTCCTTTTTCTGTTTTGTAATTAGTTAGGCCTCAAAATGACTTTTGTAAAACATGGCACTTATTCCATTAAATGCTAGACATTATCTGCTACTACCAAAAATTGGTTAGGTGTCCACATCTTTTTATTTGGGTTTTATTTAATTAAAAAGGCATTAACCAACCCTGTTTTGTGGTTGTTAGAACCACATAAATTACTTATTAAAAGTTGGTTATAATTTTAGAATAGTCTCTGTAATATTTGTTATTTATCGAACATTTTAGTTTCTATGTTGCACAACTTTTATTTTCCACTTTCATTTAAATTTGAATTTTGACTTAGGAGTTGAAAAGCATTATGATGCAAATGATGATCATGCACTATTAATCATGCTGACTTGGCATTATCAAAATGGAATTACTGTGGCTAACCACTGGGGGTGTTACAGTGCGGCTGCCGCCCGGCCACTTCGCCCGCGGCCCACTTGGATGACATGGCCCGCGAGTTTGTGGTCTGGATGGAGAGGTCGCCGGGCACCTGGATCCGGCTTTCGCACTCATTCACGGAGGAGCTGCCGGCCAGAGGACCCGTCGGGCTGTGGCTATAGCCTGATGGCTGCTGCAATCGGACTTCATGAGCGGAGGTCGAGGCCACCCCCTCAGGCTACGTCTACCTGACCCACTGGTGGCAGACGCTCGCCCGCGCCCACGGCTTGACGGGGAGGTACACCCTCCACTTCAAGTATGATGGGGCGAAGACGATCTTCGTCAAGATCTTCGGGGAAGACGGCAGGCGTCTGGAATGCTGCCCAGAGAGCGACGACAGCGGTGGCGATGACCTTTCTCCCGGCGACGGCACCCGTCGTGGCGGCGACGCCCTCGGCAGCGAACTTGCCCTTGGCGACGGCCGCGATGACGCTACCTTCGGGGGAAGCTCGGGCGATGACGACCACGATGAGCCCCTACATCGCCGCGTCCCAATCAAGGAGGAGGAGGACTCCAACTAGGCGCTGCGGCACTGGAGCCAGCGCCTCAGGAGCCGCGGCCCTCGGGAAGTCTTTTCTTTTGTTTTTGTTTCCTGCACCAGAAGTCACGAAGGGCCCCGCGGGGGCGTGTAAGAAACCACGGCAAACTCGCCTTTTATCTTAATGTTTTATTGCGTTTCTAAGTTGTGTTGGCGTCTCTCATTTAAGCTCAAGCCCTTTCCTCCTCGCGATAGCTTAGTGACCTGCGTCGCCGGGACCCAGTCCCCAGGTAAGCTTCTCCCGTCGCTGGTATGCACTACAAAAAAAAGATACATCCATGACATTTTGGGCCGAATGAAATTTTTTTCTGTCATGCTTATGACACTGCTATGACAATAATTGTGACAAAAGCACATATCATCATATATGTGGTGGGCTCCTACTTCCATGACAAAAAATCATGACAGAAAATGGGCTTTTCATCCTGGGCGGGCCGGGGACGCACCTGCATGACATTCTTTGGGCCGTCCATGACGGAAAAAATCGTGGTAGAAGAGAGGGTGAGGAAAATACCGGGGAGTTCCCAGTTACGGTGGGTGGTCAGGGCCGAGCGCTGCATGGAGGTTTGCGCGTTTCTCTCATACACGTACGCGCGTGTGTGCGAGGTGTTGGGGTCTAACTGAACCTGAGCGAGGCGTTCGCTTACTGAACCCGAGCGATTGCACTAGCTACGTTACTGAACCCGAGCGATCGATCCCTTGGCTGTTAACTGAACCCGAGCGATTCCTTCGCTACTGCTGCTAACTGAAGCCGATCGAACCTGCCTCTTGATGAACAGTGACCGTTGTTGAGGTTGGATAAATAGTTCCTGGTGGGGGTTGGATGAACAGGACCCCGTGGTAGTAGTAGGCTGTTGCCGCTGGATGAACAGGACCCCGATCGAGGAGGTGGGGATGGATGAACAGGACCCTATGGAGGGCTGGTTGAATAGTAGCCGGTGGAGGCTAGATGAACAGTAGCCCGTGGAGGCTGGAGGAAGTCGACGGTGGATAAACAGTAGCAGGTGGAGGCTGGAGGAAGTCGACGGTGGATGAACAGTAGCCCATGGAGGCTGGAGCGAGGCAGTATACGGTGGATGAACAATAAGCCCTAGAGTCCTGTTTTGCGGTACGCCACACCCCTCCAGATGAACAGGACCCCGTTTCGACTGTAGGCGCTCCAACACAAGTCTGTTTCCTCTGTTTTGCGGTACACCGCACTTCTCCTGATCAACAGCACCCCGTTTTGACCGTAGGCACTCGAACAGAAGGCTGTTTCCTCTGTTCTGCCGTACGCCAGACCCTTCTCGATGAACATGACCCTGTTTTGACCGAACGCGGTTGAACAGAAGGCCGTTTTCCTTCATTTTACGGTACGCCAGACCCCATTCCGGTTGTTCCGTCCAAGCCAGTTGGCTCCCGTTGAACACGATGCATTCCGACCCAGTCTGTTGCCTCCCGATGAACAGGACGCTGTTTCTCCTTTCCGACCCAGCCAGTTGGCTACCAATGAACAGGATGCCGTTGCTGCCGTTCGTTGCCTCTCCATGTACACGAGCCCTGGCCGTACGTATGCGCGAGTAGGCATTCGAGACCCCGCCCGTATGTACGTACGTGGCCGTATTTTTTGGCATCAGGCTGTACGTACGTGTACATGATTTTGACTGGACTGCCTGAACTGCTACATCGGGGGCTCTACTATTACACGTGCCGCTGCTTGCTGGGCCATGGTTCATCGTTGCAGAGAGACCGATCGACCAGTATGTACCTACACGTTCGCGACCAGACAGACAACCTTACATACGGTTCGACCGGGTGGGTCCCAGCTGTCAGGGAGGATAAGGAGGCACTTCCTTGCGTGCGAAGATATAACTGATGGGTCCCAACTGTCAGGGGGAAACCTTTTTTTCACAAAATAGAGCGGCCCTTCCGGTGGGTCCCCGCTGTGAGGTGGAGGAATAATTATTTTACACGTAATAAGGAGGCACTTACTTGCTGCGTCCGTGGACCCAGCTGTCAGCCTCTCCAGGTACAGTCCTCTTCCGATGGAAGTCGTTCCTTGACCACGTTGACAACGCCATGCCGAGAGCACCAATGTGGTGGACGACGGTGAGGCCTAGGAAGGGGACTACGCGGAGCCGGGGAAGATGCGGCAGTGCATGCCCACGCGGAGGGGAGTATGAGGGTTGACTGGTTTGGCTGCGGTGTGAGGCTGATACGTCTCCAACGTATCTATATTTTTTTATTGTTCCGTGCTGTTATATTATTATTCTTGGATGTTTTGCAATCATTTTATAGCAACTTTATATCATTTTTTGGGACTAACCTATTGACATAGTGCCCAGTGCCAGTTGCTGTTTTTTTGCTTGTTTTTTACTTCGCAGGAAATCAATACCAAACGGAGTCCAAACAGAGCAAAACTTTTTGATGATTTTTTCTCGACCAGAAGACACAAGTTGGGCCAAGAAAGTACCTGAGGGGGGCTCTGAGGGGAGCACAACCCACCAGGGTGCGCCTGGGGGCCCAAGCGCGCCCAGGTGGGTTGTGCCCACCTCTGCCGCCTCCCGCACCGCCTCTTTGCTCTATAAATACCCCAATATTCCAGAAACCCAAGGGGACTCGACGAAAATCAATTCCAGCCACCGCAAGTTCCAAAAACCACAGATCCAATCTAGACACCATCACGGAGGGGTTCATCATCCTCATTGGTGCCTCTCCGATGATGCGTGAGTAGTTCATTGTAGACCTACGGGTCCGTAGGTAGTAGCTAGATGGCTTCCTCTCTCTCTTTTGATTCTCAATGCAATGGTCTCTTGGAGATCTATTAGATGTAACTCTTTTTGCGGTGTGTTTGTTGGGATCCGATGGACTTTGAGTTTATCATCAGATCTATGTTTTTATCCATGAAATTTATTTCAGTCTTTTGATCTCTTATATGCATGATTACATATAGCCTTGTATTTCTTCTTCGAATCTTTGGTTTAGTTAGGCCAACTAGATCGATTTTTCTTGCCATGGGAAGACGTGCTTTTGTGATGGGTTCGATCTTACGGTGCTTGATCCCAGTGACAGAAGGGGAACCGACACGTATGTATCGTTGCTATTAAGGATAACAAGATGGAGTCCATTTCTACATAAATAGATCTTGTCTACATCATGTCATCGTTCTTATTGCATTACTCCATATCTCCATGAACTTAATACACTAGATGCATGCTAAATAACGGTCGATGTGTGGAGTAGTAGTAGTAGTAGATGCAGGCAGGAGTCGGTCTACTAATCTTGGATGTGATGCCTATATAATGATCATTGCCTGGATATCGTCATAATTATTTGAAGTTCTATCAATTGCCCAACAGTAATTTGTTTACCCACCATATGCTATTTTTCTCGAGAGAAGCCACTAGTGAAATCAATGGCCCCCAGGTCTATTTTCCTCATCATATATTTTCAGATCTATTTTGCTATTTTCCTTTTTATTTATTTGTCACTTTTATTTTCATATCTATATTATCAAAAACCCAAAAATACCTCGCTGAATTTATTTGCTTTTATTTGCATCTATCAATCTATTACAACTTTCTCACATCCGTTTGCCAATTTCTGGCGCCGTTACCCAAAAGAGATTGACAACCCCTTGAACACGTCGGGTTGCAAGTATTTGTTCTTTGTGTACAGGTGTTGTTTACGTAGTGTTGCTTGGTTCTCCTACTGGTTCGATAACCTTGGTCTCATCACTGAGGGAAATACCTACCGTTGATGTGCTGCATCATCCCTTCCTCTTTGGGGAAATACCGACGTAGTTCAGGTAAACATCAAAAGGAATTTCAGGCGCCGTTACCGGGGAGAAATCATCAACATCTACCAGGTTCCTAATCACAAATCTCATCTCCTTGCAATTTACAATATTTGCCATTTGCCTCTCATTTTCCTCTCCCCCACTTCACAAAAAATTGCCATTTTATTTGCCCTCTTTTTCGTTCACCGTTTTCTCATCAGATCTGTTTTTTAGTGCAATTTTGTTTACGTAGTCATGATGCCTCAAAGAAAATATTACGATGTTCCTTACCCCAATATTTTGCTTGAAATTGAGAAAATTACTAAGGAATATATGACTACACAATTTGAGCACAATAAATATTTTACTGAAGAACTTAAGGAACACTCTGTTGTGTTGGATGCTATAAGAAAACAACTTGATGATATTAGTAGAGAAGTTTGTAATCTTCAATCTAAGTATGCTTTTGCTGAAAGTTTGCTAGGCAAAATATCCGATGCAAAATCTACCCTAGTAAATCAAATGGCCGCTAAATCAATCTCGTTAGAAGATAAAAATGATGAAGATCTTAAAGTGATTGCTGTTTCTTCTATTGATTCCTTGTTTAGTAAAATTAAAATTGATGAAAAAGGGACTGGAGAAGAGTCAACTTTAGCTAGAAGGCGTCCCAATAATTTGGAGGGTGAAAATCTTGTTGAGAAAATTGATAAAAGTGGGTTTGGAGAGGCCAAAACTTTAACTAGTGATGTGCCCACTCTTTTGGATTACAAAGACTTTAATTATGATAATTGCTCTTTGATTGATTGTATTTCTTTGTTGCAATCCATGATAAATTCACCCCATGCCTATGAACAAAATAAAGCTTTTACTAAACATATTGCTAATGCTATGATGAAATATTTGGAAGAAAAGTTGGAATTAGAGATTTCAATTCCTAGAAAATTACATGATGAATGGGAACCTACTATCAAAGTCAAGATTAAAAATTATGAGTGTTTTGCTTTGTGTGATTTGGGTGCTAGTGTTTCTACAATTCTGAAATCTTTATGTGATGTGCTAGGTCTTACCGATATTGAAGAATGTTCTTTAAATTTGCACTTGGCGGATTCTACTATTAAAAAGCCTATGGGAAGAATTAATTATGTTCTTATTCTTGCAAATAGGAATTATGTGCCCATAGATTTTATTGTTCTTGATATTGATTGCAATCCGTCTTGTCCAATTATTCTTGGTAGACCGTTTTTGCGCACTATAGGTGCCGTGATTGATATGAAAGAAGGGAACATCAAATTCCAATTTCCGTTGAGAAAGGGTATGGAACACTTCCCTAGAACAAGAATTAAGCCACCATATGAATCAATCATGAGGGCATCTTATGAATCTAGAAACAAAGATGACAATACTTAGATCTTTGCATTATGCCTAGCTAAGGGCGTAAAACGATAGCGCTTGTTGGGAGGCAACCCATTGAATAAAATTTATTTTAGTATTTTTCTTTCTATTCTTTAGTGTTTGCACAATTATGCTACTATTATGATTGTGTTCTTTATGTTTTAATTAGTGTTTGTGCCAAGCAAAGCCTTTGGGATAGCTTTGGTGATAGTTGATTTGATCTCGTTGGAAAATAGAAATTTTTGTGTCCAGTAAAATAATCTTAGAAATTCACATAAGTGACGAATTTTTTTGAATTTTTTACACAACATTGATATACAAATTGCCTCTGTTGTCCTAATTTTTCAAAATTTTAGGAGTTACACAAGTATGAGAACAATTCCTATCTTTGCAGACTGTTCTGTTTTTGAAAGATTCTGTTTTCTTTGCATTGTGTGCTTATTTTCATGAATCTATGATTTGTATTGGAGGTTATAAGCCATGGTAAAGTTAGAATACAGTATATATAATGCTAGAACAAAATTTGAATGGGTTTTCTACAGTACTTGAAGTAAAGATTAGTTTTCTTATACTAACGGATCTCCCGAAGGTTTTGTTGAGTTTTGTGTGATTGAAGTTTTCAAGTTTTGGGTGAGATTACGATGGATGAAGGAATAAGGAGTAAGAAGAGCCTAAGCTTGGGGATGCCCCATGGCACCCCAAGCCATTATCCAAAGATAAGCAGGCAACTAAGCTTGGGGATGCCCGAGTGGCATCCCCTCTTTCTTCTAATGACCATCGGTATTTTTACTTGGAGCTATATTTTTATTCGTCACAAATCATGAGTTTTGCTTGGAGCGTCTTGTATGATATGAGTCTTTGCTTGTTTTGCTTTTTATTTTTAGTCATGAATCCTTGCTGTACACACCTATTTGAGAGAGCCAAAATTATGCCATGACTTGTTACAATTGCTCTCTATGCTTCACTTAAATCTTTATGAGCTATGGAATTCCTCTAGTGCTTCACTTATACCTTTTTGAGCACGGTGTGCTTTAGTATTTTTGAAGAAATGCTCTCATGCTTCACTTAGATTTATTTGAGAGTTAGTAATTTTTTTTTAGAAATTCTCTCTTGCTTCACTTAAATTATTTTTGAGAGAAGAAAATTTTATGCTCATGTTCTTCACTTAGATTTGTTTGAGCTATCAAACGCAACAAGTGAAATTTGTCCCAAAGTGATAGATATTCAAGAGGGATATAATAAAAACTTTCATGAAGATCATTGGACAAAATAAACTTGATTCCTTGTAATAGTTTTGTGATATGTTGATATAATATGTGAGTCATGTTGATGAGTAATTATGCTTGAGTAAAAATATTGGTTTTAACGTTTGTGATTCCCTATGCAAGCACGAAAGTCAATAGTTATGCAATGAAATTAGATCCTACTTGTGGTGCATTATTCGGTGTTAGTTATGCTTAATGCTCGCTTATGAGATTTTTTATTTCTTGGTTGGATGCTTCTCAATCTTTTGCTAGCCTTCACTTGCACTAATTATGATCACTACTTGTTCATCCAAAATCCATAAACCAGTTTTGCCATATGAGTCCACTATACCTACCTATATGCGGTATTTCTGTGCCATTCTAAGCAAATTTGTATGTGCTATCTCCAATTTCAAAATAAATTTCTCTTTTATGTGCTCGTACCGCTCATGAAATGGTAGGGGGTGGCTGATATATTTCCATGCTAGATGTGTTATTCTCAAGATGAGTGTTTATTCACTTGTCATTGCACGAGAGTACGGCAAAGGTATTAGGGATGCCCAGTCCTGAAATGAAAAATGAATTTACTTTATGTTGTCAAATAATAAATTCCTTGGAAAGTGTTGGTATGAAGGGCACCTGTGGATACAACTAGCCATGGAAAGTGAAAGTATGGTTGAAAAAGGAATAAAACTTTATTTTCTGTTTGGGAACCGCCTATGATATATCTAGCATGGAAAGTATTGGGAACTACTCGATCATTTTCGTTGACAGGAAAAGCATGCCACCCAAAATGTTTTATCTCTACTTTTTTCGCTTTGGGCTCTGGCACCTCTACAAATCCCTACTTCCCTCTACGACGGGCCTTTCTTTTACTTTATGCAATTTTTATTTTATTTTGAGTCTCCATCTTCTCTTATAAAGCACCAACTAAGGGGCACTATGATCATACTTGAGCATTGGGTGTAGCTAATATGCGAGTGTGTTTCATGAATGGATCAATGATTGAGCATAATGGGCTAGGGATAACTTGCTTTAGTGTTGATATTTTGAAAGACATGGTTGCTTATTGATATGCTTGAGTATTGAAATCTTCAGGTCAAAACTAGACTATTGCTTTGAATCATATAAAAGTCCAAATGTCCATGCTACAAAGAAAAGAATATGTGATGAACATGTTAGGCAGCATTCCACAACAATATTTTTGTTTTTATCATTTACCTACTCGAGGACGAGCAGGAATTAAGCTTGGGGATGCTGATACGTCTCCAACGTATCTATAATTTTTTATTGTTCCATGTTGTTATATTATCATTCTTGGATGTTTTACAATCATTTTATAGCAACTTTATATCATTTTTTGGGACTAACCTATTGACATAGTGCCCAGTGCCAGTTGCTGTATTTTTGCTTTTTTTTACTTCGCAGGAAATCAATACCAAACGAAGTCCAAACGCAGCGAAAGTTTTTGGTGATTTTTTCTGGACCAGAAGACACAAGTTGGGCCAAGAAAGTACCCGAGGGGGGCTCTGAGGGGAGCACAACCCACCAGGGCATGCCTGGGGGCCCAGGCGCGCCCAGGTGGGTTGTGCCCACCTCGGCCGCCTCCCGCACCGCCTCTTTGCTCTATAAATACCCCAATATTCCAGAAACCCTAAGGGAGTCGACGAAAATCAATTCCAGCCACCGCAAGTTCCAGAAACCACAGATCCAATCTAGACACCATCACAGAGGGGTTCATCACCCTCATTGGTGCCTCTCCGATGATGTGTGAGTAGTTCATTGCAGACCTACGGGTCCGTAGGTAGTAGCTAGATGGCTTCTTCTCTCTCACTTTTGATTCTCATTACAATGGTCTCTTGGAGATCTATTTGATGTAACTCTTTTTGCGGTGTGTTTGTTGGGATCCGATGAACTTTGGGTTTATGATCAGATCTATGTTTTTATCCATGAAAGTTATTTGAGTCTTTTGATCTCTTATATGCATGATTACTTATAGCCTCGTATTTCTTCTTTGAATCTTTGGTTTAGTTAGGCCAACTAGATCGATTTTTCTTGCCATGTGTAGAGGTGCTTTGTGATGGGTTCGATCTTACGGTGCTTGATCCCAGTGACAGAAGCGGAACCGACACGTATGTATCGTTGCTATTAAGGATAACAAGATGGTGTCTATTTCTACATAAATAGATCTTGTCTACTTCATTTTTTCGTTCTTATTGCATTACTCCGTTTCTCCATGAACTTAATACACTAGATGCATGCTGGATAGCGGTCGATGTGTGGAGTAGTAGTAGATACAGGCAGGAGTTGGTCTACTAATCTTGGACGTGATGCCTATATAATGATCATTGCCTGGATATCATCATAATTATTTGAAGTTCTATCAATTGCCCAACAGTAATTTGTTTACCCACCGTATGCTATTTTTCTCGAGAGAAGCCACTAGTGAAATCTACGGCCCCCGGGTCTATTTTCCTCATCATATATTTTTAGATCTATTTTGCTATTTGCCTTTTTATTTATTTGCCACTTTTATTTTCAGATCTATATTATCAAAAACCCAAAAATACCTCGCTGAATTTTATTTGCTTTTATTTGCATCTATCAATCTATTACAACTTTCTCATGTCTATTTGCCAATTTCTGGCGCCGTTACCCGAAAGGGATTGACAACCCCTTTAACACGTCGGGTTGCAAGTATTTGTTCTTTGTGTGCAGGTGTTGTTTATGTAGTGTTGCTTGGTTCCCCTACTGGTTCAATAACCTTGGTCTCATCACCTAGGAAAATACCTACCGTTGTTGTGCTGCATCATCCCTTCCTCTTTGGGGAAATACCGACGTAGTTCAAGCAAACATCAGAGGCTGCCGTCGCCGCAGAATAACAGGGGTTGTGGGTGAGTAGAGGGATGGCCTGGCCAGCGGTTGGAGTAGGAGGGGGCGGTGAGGCCTGCGCGGTAGCACAGCCGGCCACGGGAGGCAGGAGCAGGCGGCACGGCCCCCGATGGTTTGGGCGGCTGGAGCAAGAAGACCAGAGGTTGAAGAAGCACGACGGCCGTTGGATGGACATCGTATGGTCACCGCAGCTAGAATCTTTTATATTGACTAAGTTGACAAAGCCCTGTGTCCGTGTCAACTTAGTAGGCCCACAAGTCAGCCTCCAAATATGGTGGGTCCCACCTTGCAGCGGGGGTATTCATTTTTTTGTGCATAATAAGGAGGCACTTCCTTACGTGCGAAGATATAGCTGGTGGGTTTGAGCAGTCAGTGGGGGGAATGTTTTTTTCGCGAGATACAGAGGCCCTTCCGGTGGGTCCCCGCTGTCAGGTGGAGGAATCATTATTTTGCGGGTAATAAGGAGGCACTTCCTACTCGCAAAAAAAAGGAGGCACTTCCTTGTGTGTGGCTGTGGACCCAGCTGTCAGCCTCTCCATGTACAGTCCTCTTCTGATGGATGTTGTTCGTTGACCACGCCGTGCCAATAGCAACAAGGCGCTGGACGACGGCGAGGCCAAGTAGGGGAATGACCTAGAGCCGAGGAAGACTCGGCAGTTGTTTCCCACACGGAGTGGGTACGAGGGTTTACTGGTTCGGCTGCAGTGTGAGGCTGCCGTCGCTGGAGAATATCAGGAGGTGTGGATGAGTAGAGGGATGGCCAGGCCAGGGATCCGAGTAGGGTGGGGTTGTGAGGCCTGCCTGGCAGCACAACCAGCCACAGGAGGCGGGAGCAGGAAGATCAAAGATTGAAGAAGCACGATTTGTCGTGGGATTGACATCTAACGGTCTGACACTAGTAGAGTTGATTGTTGACTAAGTTTCTTTTTTTTGAGAAACCTTGTGTACGCATGAACTTAGTAGGCCCACAAGTCAACCTCCAAATCTGTGGCAGATAACATAGAGCCCATTTGCTTTTTTTTAATAATTTGCAGCCCATTTGCTAATTCTTAAGGAATTTATTATAGCCCATTTTCTGCCCAGGACCATGGTCAAAAAGATCAACCTAATTTTGCATATTTCGTTGGAGTCCGAACTGTTTTAATCCAGAAATGATAAACAATTATTTTTTAAGAACTTATTGATTTGCCAAAAAAAATATTGTTATATTTTTGTAAGCTAATAAGACGTGGGACAATTGAGTTGGTTTTAGGGAAAACCAGTGGTAAAAAAATCAGCACTGGGAAGGAAAACAACAACCAAAAATAAGGATATAAAGATGAAAAGGGAACTTTACATATTTTCAATATAATAATACATGTATATGAACTAGTAAAACTATAGGTAGAGATTAGAAAACGGAAGTAGGGCATGGCGTTTCAAGAGGAAAATAGAACTGGGTTGTGTGTTTTCTTCAGTAAAAAAATTGCCCGAGGATGTTCTAAGAGAAAATATAACTAAGGCTGGCGGGCCAGAGGCCAGTTGATACCTGCTGGATCTTTGTGCCCCATTGTCATCATGGGCTAGGCCTATTAAAAGCAAAACCAAGCCTGGGCACAGCCCACTTGAAACTTGCTCGACCAGAAAAAACAATATACCTACCGGATCCCAGTTATCAGTCTGTACTTGCAGAATTCTCTCATTTATTGACTATGTTGAAAATTTCGTAGGTGTCTCAGACGTCAGCATTATTTTTCCATTGTGATAATAAGTGCATGCACTTGCTTGCGTACTGCCATGGACCTGCTGGTTCCCTACAGTTAGGCTCTGTATGGACAGCCGTCTTGTGGTTCCACGGACGAATTTCATGCAAATCGGATGGTTTTTAGTGAAACTGGACTAAATTCATTGCATTTTACATATTTCTTTTTATTATGGAATATTTTACATATTTCAACTAATAATAACCGACTAGGCCTTTTTTGAGTCCATGGGAGGTGCTTCACATGACACTTAACTGTTCTGGAAGGCCCAAATCCATCGCTGCTCTCTTTTAACAATTTGCATCTGGGCTTGGCATGCCACAACCCAGTTCCGATGTGCTGCGTCCAACTATCAGCCTGCCAAACCGGATGGATCCCGTGCGTACTTCGAAGATGTAAAAAATTTGGAGAACTGGGAATTCGAACGGCAGGTGCTTATGCTACCCATCAAATAAAAATCAGGTGCCTGAAAATTCATTTCAAAACAAATGATTCAGCTTTATATCCACATCGACCCTCGACATGATGGTTGGAAGCAAATGAAAGTTCTTACCGAAAGATCCTTAAGAACAATACCAACTTGCAGATGACTAGGTAGTACAAGTATACCAAAACAAAACTAACTTATAATCTTTTTAGTCCTGGCCCTAGTGTTGGTCTGGTAGAAAATCTTGCAGACGACCAGCTCCCGCTCGTTCTCTTGCTCGAGGTCCTCGAGGTGGTACTGGTGCATCACCCAGTTGGTCCTCTGCTGGTCGAAGTTCTTGTTGGTGTGCATCACCAAAACCTTTTTGCTGCCCGTCTGCCGGCCATTGACCATCACCGGCAAGGTATTGCCAGTCTTGTGCCACATCGCGTGCATGCCGCACTCCAACTATATCTTGCGACACATCCGCGTGCCCCTTTTGAACACCCTGGAGTTGCGCTAGAAGAAATGTTTGCTTAGGCCACTCAGTGTGATACCTGCAGTATTGGCGAATACAAGTTTTAGGGTACGTAGTTGGCATTTTCATAACATCTTTGGCATGTTGCAGTCACTTGCTTCACGTTTTATTAACTGTCAAATTGTAATTGCTTCACTAGGTCTACGTCTAAAAAGAAAAATAGAGGTATAAACAAAGGAATATGTTTGTACAAGTAGATGGCCGATTGATGTCTCACCTGGAAGTTTCTCAGGATGGGTGTAGCATATGCCGTGCTCGCTGTCTATCGTTGGTATGAAAAAATCGATGAGAGGGTGAGATCTCGTGCTGTCAGCACTCACTTTGGCCTCAAGGTGCTCGATGAGCTCCTCATCCGTGGAATCGAACTTGACGCCAGCTGGCAGCACCGGCCAATCCTTCTTGGACTTGCATCGGTTAATTCCAGTTAAATGGTACTCAATGTATGATCAATCAACTATTTTAAGTAAATGATGAAAGATTTCGACAGATAAGTGAACTCCAAATTTGAAGTCCACAATACCCGAACAAATTGGGGTATCGGCTTCATTACTACATGAAGACTCTAAAGACTTGAAAAACCCCATAAAGATTGAAATCATCATACAGGGCAACGAGACGAATACTCACAGGAGCAGCCTCGCTAGTTCCTTCCTTCATCCGGCTAGCTTGAAGAGCATCCTTGTTGAGATCAATTTTTTCAGTGCCTTCCTTTTGACTACTTGCAATGAAGTATAGCAGCTCCAGTAGCTCATCGCTCATCATACCAAATGGATCAGAACAAGGCGGTAGATGGGAGGCGGGGCGACCGGGAGAGAATGGGAGAGTGATTTTGTAGAGAATGGGAGAGTGTTGTTGTACTACGAGAGGAGTGAGGCTCACTTTGGTGAACCGAACACGCCGCCAGGACTCTTGTGTCACCTCACGCACAGCGTGTTATCACGTCAATTCAATGTGAGGACATGATGAATAATTTGACCGACGTATACTAGTACTACTGTACTACTTACTAGTCATATTTAGTGTCACATTTTAACCATAGGTTTAACTAACAAAATGTCAATGCATGTCACCGAAAATTATACCATTGGAAACTATGTTGAAATATGAATCCAACGATATATTTTTTTGTGACATGCATTAACATTTAGTTAGTTAAATTTATGGTCAAAATTTGACACAAATTACGAAGGGGGCCAATAAACCAGGAGGGAGGTAGTAGTACGAGTAGCGCAATATACGGTATAGAGCACTACTAGTACTAGTAAAAATTTAGAAATGGAGTACGAAGTTACAAGGCTGTGCGACAGACTTTGTAGGCTACATGAGTAATACAAAATATAATTCCCATTGGACAACACTTTCACCAACAAGTACGCACTTGATGCCTAATTGATATATATGGCTTCTGCACTGCATCTCCATCATCATTATCAGTACATGCTACGCAGGTGAGTTAGGGTGCACTTGATCCCAGAAAGGTATCTATCCTTCAAACTAACTACAGTGCATAATATCGAACAAAAGAGGGTCATGCTACAGCAGCTGGATACATGGCTCAGCCTAGATATCACTACGAATCAAGTTGTGCATATGTGTTGTTGGCATGAACCACATCACCGCATGTCGGGTTTGCAAAAGACATTCATCGCATGGAAGCTTGATGCCTTTCATACACTGAAGATCATCTGGCAACAAGCTGTGTCAATGAATCTCTAGATATGGTGATTCATGAAACCCATGGTACGATGTGTAAACACAGTTCCCCCTGGCGAATGGAAGTTGCATAGCACGGTAATCATCACCGGTGATATGATCGATGATTGGTTGGATGATCGGATAATTGAGCCCGAGGAACATGGAGTGGTTGCCGAGGTTGTAGACCCGCCTCTAGTTGAATACGCCTGGCCCAACGGAGCTGGGATCTTTCTCGAACACGAAGCAGCCATAGCCATCACAGTCACGAACGCCCCAGGCATTGTACTGCATGTGGTTTGATGAAATGGTTTGGTCAATTTGGTACGTGCGAATGAGCATCAAATGAACACCGTCAGTTGAACAAGCGATAAACCACCACCCATTGACTTGTATATTTTCAGGTCCTGAATTATGAAGGCCAGCGCATTTGCGTCTACTGCAACAAATCAAATTGGAGACCAAAAGGACAAAAATATAAAATCATGTTCAGAGTATGTGTGGAATTAAGATTATTATAACAGTGACACAGATCATAGCCAGAGAATTGCAATGCCGTGGTCATAATCATACCCCAAGTTAAAAAAAGTATTCTACCATAGCAGTTACTATGGTTCTAGCAATATGTCATGGTTCAAACATAATGTAAAATGAGAGGAAAACAGCTACGCCAGGGCCTACTCATATTCTACCATAGAAGTTACTACTGTTCTCATATCAACTCTAACAATAACATGCGTGGTTATAAAAATCTTGGAAATGAGAGTAACATATAGCAATCATGAGGTTATACTCATAATATCTATTCTAACAATCATTAGATGCCAATTGTTCTCATATCAACTCTAACAATAACATGTGTGGTCATAAAAATCTAGGAAATGAGAGGAACATATAGCAATGATGTGGTTATAGACATACTATCTATTCTAAATTTCTAACAATCAACAGGCAGTCGTATTCATAAGGTAAAGATGAGATGAGATAGAACAATTACACGACGATAGATTCCACCAGTATATCCAGCCAATTTGTGCGTCGACCGCGTAAACGATGCCATCGTGCACTATAGCATCAGACAGAAATGGAAGCTCAACAGGATTGATGATGAGCCATAACCATGTATGGCGACCAGATTCCAGATAGACTAGTCCCATGTCGAACAAGGGAATGAGCTTGTAATCCATGTAGTCTTCTGATGGTGTGGGCACTTCGCAGATTACAACCTTCAGCAAATGAAGGTCGTACCAAAAGCTCGATGCGTCTCGTGCGTAGTAGGCAGGAGTGTCCGGCGGGCCGCGAGGCTCGATGCCGATGGTATCCAATGATGGAAGGGTGATCTCTCGATGGGTGTAGATATCCACGAGACGCTATGGACTACCAGATTGGTGGATGAGGACGATCCAGTTGGTCTTCATGCCCGCCCAGTAGTGGCCACGCATGAAGGACAGGTGGGCGGGTAGTGGTAGCATGTCGAGGGGCACGACGACAACCTTAGTAGGATCGTCAAGTCGGTGTCTCGGCCACCTGCGAGGATCAGGCATTAGCAAGCAGGGTGTCTTGAAAAGGGCCGGCCGGTTGCAGATGAGTACACGGTACATAGACATCGATCATGCGGCCAGACGCACGGTGCTGAGCAGGTCCATACGATTACATATCTGCTCCAAGAGAACATCAGGGAGGGAATTCCAATCGTGGATCTGCGTGTCAGTCGGTTCTGCCATAGGGTTTTTTAGGGCGCTACGTGATTGGGGTTTTTGGTGCCTGCGAGCGAGCGGGTAAGTGGATTCGGGCGGGCGAGCGAAGAAGATGGCGTGTGTGGCCGAGTAGTGAGAGGGGGGGGTATGGTATGCGCGAGCTACCGAGGAAGATGGCGCGGGCGGGCGAGCAGCGAGCGGGAGGAAATGGTGTGCGGCCGACGATGGGGAAGAGAGGAGAAAGAAGAGATAAAGACGGGTAAGAAAGTGCATTAAATCTCAATTCTACTAGTACTACTACCAGGATATACCATCCTTCGGAGTGTAAATAGTTAAGCCGATGACATGTGGGTCTACCTCAGGAGGACCCATATGTCAGTTAACAGAAGAGAGAGGTGCGTAGGTGTATTTGCGGAAGCGTGCTCCACTGGCAAACATGATGGCAGTACAGGGTAAGGCTGATTTAGTAACACCAACACGCTAGCTCAGCTTATTAATTAAGTGTCCCATCTGCTGCAGCGTGTATTGTCACTTCACTTTGAAGACTAGTTGAATAGTTCTCTCTGACCGAGATGGGGAATAATGGATCGCCAAGACTTCCTATTGACAGTATCCCTATGCCTCTACTCTCATCCTGTCCAACAACAAGAAACATTGGCCAAGGCACCCGGTGCCAATAATGTAGGAGTACTACTTGCATTTTGTGTCAAACTTTGACCATCTATTTAATTAATAAAATGTTAATGTATGTCACCAAAAATCATATCACTTGATTCGTATTTGAACATAGTTTTTGATGGTATAGTTTTTTATGGCATGCATTGACACATTGTTAATTAAATTTATGGTCAAAATTTTACACTTAGTACAAAGCGGACCAATAAACCAGGACGGAGGTTTATATATAGGTCAATAAAATAATCATCAACCAAGGTAGTAGTAAATGATGAGTGCCCGAAGATTTTTTTTCCAAAAGTACTCAATAATGGGCTCATTTTCCTCAAGAAAATTGTGTTTACGAATGTATTAATTGGAATGCATGCGTGAGGAACAAAAGACCTACACGCATTGGTGAGTTTTCTCTTAATTCCTGCATGCAATGTTTTAATGAAGCTTGAAATATGAACATGTCAATGGTAGGGAGTAAAAGCCTCATGCATGCATGCAACACTCACACGTACACACAGGACGCACGCAACACTCACGCATCCATCCGGCACACAGTACACGACGCAACACACACGCTCACGCTCAAGCTTCTCCTCGTTTGGCGAGTTGACTTATTTGTGCATGCGACCATTGAGAGGAGAAGACTAAATGAAGGTTGTTGCATGCTGTAATTAAGGATAGACATGCAGCCTGTAGCTAGAGCACAAGTTGGTGCATTAGTCAATCAATGCCGATTAGATTAAAGGCTAAGTGCATTGGAAGTGTAGATGTACACTCTTTGTTGGAAAAATTTCTAATGCTAGATGTACAGTTTTTCACGGACCGAGGGAGTACATGTGCATGCACTCGCATACTACACAGCCAGGGTGGTTCGCGCGCAAGGGTTGGACTCCTGTCGCGCCTGCGTAAAGTTTTGTTTAACTGATTTCTTTGCTCTGCAAACTGACAGGTGGGACCCAGAAACCAGGTGTCAATTTAACCAGTCAACAAAGTGCCACGTCGACTATGTGGCCGGTCAGCAGGGTGCAATACGGTGCTCTACGGTGAGCTAGTGACCGTATAATCACTGCAAAACTATATTGTGAGCGTAATGAGCGTATTGTTACATAATACGTTGACCGGCAGTGTATTTTTCTCGTTTCAAATTAAGCCATATTAACCGGAAAGGACGCAGTATGGACTAGTACTACTTTGATTTGTCCCGTCAACTCACTGAACGAGGAGAAGCTTGCTTACTACGCCCTCTCCCTTGCCCACGCGCGGTGGCTCACAGGACGAGGAGAAGCTTGCTTACTACGTACGCCTACGCCCTCTCCCTCGCCCACACGCATGGTGGCTCGTAGGACGAGGAGAGGGTTTTGACTACAGCGCCCTGTCCCTCTCCCTCGCCCTCGCGGTGGACGTGCAGCAGTTCATTCGATGTCAGATTGCCAGAAGCATATTTACTGTAGTATCATCATTGTTGGACCTTCCGAAGAGGCGAAGAGCCAAGTGCAAGGTTCACAGGAGCACAAACTGTTGAACCTCCCGAAGAGGCGAAGAGCCAAGCGCAAGGTTTATAGGAGTTGTCGTCCTAGTACTACAACTATAGCGAATGATCGCTACTGTATGATGCCGCCACGTCACATATAGCCAAAGATGTGCCACCTTTTTTTCTCACACAGTGTTTTGGAGCCCGTGCAACAGCCACACAAGTTGCACGTACACGTAACACATTTACTGGTAATAAATTCTAAAGGACAAATGCCAGTATGCCACACAAGTTCATCTCCACTTCATGTGATAAATTTGTGCACGACTAGTCTATATATATTTACAGTGCTACCATTCACAATTTACCATACTCCACTTACATGTTATAGGTGGGCTCCATGTCCTCCTCCAGGTTCCAGTCCTCGTTGTTCTTCATAGATGGCATGATCCATAGCGGTGGGCAATGGGAATCATTGTCGCAGCTTTCTAGTCCGGTTCCACACGATGGAGACTCATCCAAGCTGAAGCGGCATAAATCAGGGATAGCATGTCCCAGCATGTCGTTCATCCGGCGGTGCGCACTGAACACACAACCATGCTTCATGAATGGCAGGCCTTCGGTGTCGTGCACGGAAGGTGGCATCTGCTTCACAATGGGGTACCTGTCCCCAATGAAAAGCGAGTACTCTCCAAGAGTGTTCCTCGGCACCCACATAGCATCACGGGGGTCGAACTCGGCGCCGTTCATCTGCTACATGCGGCATCTCAGATCTGGACACATGGTGACGTACATGGTCAAGGTCCATGCATAATAATGTTGTGCTCAAATATGGTGGTTAGTAATATTGTCCAACAAATAGTACTACTCCAGTATAGAGGAAGTAAAATAACTGGCTTATTATATATAGCCACTCTTGGCTACATGGATGAGATAGCAAGACATGGAAAAACAAAAATGGTGGGAGCTAGTGGGTTCAAGTCTTCAAGGGCCTAGCTAGCTATATGCGTCCCCCAAGGTAAAAAGTACTAGTACTAGTAAGTAGTACAATGAAAGAGAAGGCGAGAGGGTTAAAAAATCAATACTAAATTGTAGTACTAGTACAGTAAACATGTCCCAGTCAAGAAAACAAAATAACTAACAAGTACTACTACTCTAACACACAGCAATGAGAAAATGGAATACCTGGGTAGATGGTGACGGTCCGATCATGGTAGATTGTGTTACCATGTTGCACATCAGTGGTACCATGGGTAACGACTACTAAGATAGTTGATGCCAATATGCCAAAGTCAGCTACAAGGTTCCAGGTTAGACCAAATCGCGGATGCAAATGCACATCCAGGATCGGCGATCTTATTTTGATCGGGGGATGACTGGTCCCTGCAAAATAATGGAGTACCGTTAGGGATGCAAACGATGGTTTGTGCATTCCGTTTGTAATCTCCCGTACCATAGGATGGCAACCAAATGAAACAAGTCCCCTGGCTTGTCACCATGAAGATGCGGCCTACATGGCACATGGCCTCTTCGAACGTGTAGGGGTACAAATCTACCGCGACCAACATGTGCCAGCCTCTGCCGTTACTGCCTTTTGTATTGATGGCAATACTTATGTCGAACACCGCGATGAGATAGTAATCATCGTAGCCGCATCGCTTTGTCAGCGGGTTCACAATTGCTATCTTCTTCAATCTCATGTAGGTATCATCATACGTATTCAAGCCCAGCCAGTCCGGAAGGCTGATCCCAATGATGGAGAAGGGGTCTACGAGAACGGCCGCACTGTTGTGGATGTTGTGCCAAATGATGGTGGTATTCGGCCAGAGGTATGCAAGCCAATCTTCATTGGCACCAACCCAGACCTATATATAAGATGGTGGGCAGCGAAGAAATTACGGGATGGAATAACTAAGTACTATATTTAGAATATACACTACATGATCAAACTCCATGACTGACCTGCTCATCGGACAAAATCCAACTACCTCTCAACATTGGCAACTCTAGCGGAGTCAATGTGCAACAATGGCCAGGGAGCGGTGGACTGTTCGATGGATTGTCCCATAGAATAACCTTCTGCTCGAGAACGCATGCAAGACCAACAAGCATGGCCTTTTCCCAAACCTGTTTAAGCACGGTCTTAAAATAGTTGGTGCAGGAAGCACCGAGTCTTGTGGCGGTGAGGATGTCGGAGCGGTGTGCGATTTCTCCCAGAGGATCGTCGTCCAAGGTCTCCCAGCCCCGACGAGGAGGAGAACCGCCTGGCAAATCCATGGAAGCAGCGACGAACTGCCTTGGTCTCTTCGGCGGGAGGGGAACTGGCGAGGAGGAGATAAAAGTGTAACCGCAGGGCCTCGTACCTTCGTTAAGGAAGTTATGCGAGCACGCATAGTGCTAGTGCCAGGTGTGCTTGGTAGGGTGTATGAAGGGTGCATGAGAGCAAAAGTTCCCTTCTCGACCCACTTTTGGGTGTTTATTTGAGTGTATGGAGGGTGCATGAGCCCACACTAGCTTAACACAAATACACTAGGAGCATGCATGAGGAGAGCATGCATGAAGAGGGGTGGTGAGATGAGCATGCATGAAGAGAGAACAACTATGCTGAGATGAGAATGCAACCAAACACACAGTGCCCCCCGATGGTGCGGCTATTATTTACTACGTACTCCCTCCGTCCGGTGAAAAGTGTACATCTAGAAATTTTAGGATAAATTATGGAGTGGAGTAAAAAATGCATTGGGAAGATGCAAGCCACCATCTCTCTCCTCTTTAATTACCCAACCCCCTTAAGTGCATGTAGAAATTAAGAAGACTATGTATAGAATGCTATTGATCTTGATTACCGTGTGATGAGAGAAAATACTTTAAAGTCAAAGTCCATTGGGAAGATAGAAGTACACTCTTTTGTGGACAAATTTTAAACCCAAACGTACTCTTCACCGGACGGAGGGAGTAGTACTGTAGCAGTAGTAGTACTACTTTCTCAACTAGTAGTGTGATGTACTGTACTTCTATAGTGCACCAGTTTTGAACTCTTGAATCTCAAGGCCAAGGAGCTACAGTTGCAAGTGGAGGGTACTACTGTTCTCTAGAACCATCACTGTACTATCAATGCAGGGAAAGTGCACCTGCGGAGTGCGTACTCTCCATGCTCTATTCAAGCGTGTAGCTGGCCTACTCAGCTGCTCCTCTCACGCACACACTAGCAGCCTATTTATCAGCGACGATTACTGCGGGGGCAGAACATTTGAGTTCTTTGATACAGCGAGACTAGGCTTTTCGCTTCCATTTGTGGAGGTGTAATGGATCTCATCGAACTTTGTTTGTTGGTCCTTCGTTCTTGATGAATGAGATGAGGCAAAGCTTTTGCCTCCGTTTCAAAAAAAATCATGTCAAGAGGATTTTTTTATGGAGTTTAGAGCCGATAATGGAGCGAAGTCCATGCGTGCAACGCCACAAGCTACAAAGTAGTAGCACTTTACATACAGAGCCATATTGCATAGTTCCCAATGCCGCGCCAGGCTTTTCCGGCTCCTCGGGCTTAATTGGGAGGCGCTAGTTTAAATATGGTAGCTGATGAGGAAGCAGCAAGCGAGGTGCGGCTAGGGCGAGCACGCAGGCAAGAAAGGTTGCATGGTGTGAATTGATATACAGGAGTGCTACTACTTTACGCAGTAGTACTAGTACTACTCTAGTACGTGAGCCATGAGATGATGGGAGGGGAAACCCGTTCACGTGGCTGGGCTATCCAGTGCACCCACATTGTGGTGCGACACGTCCGTTTGACTTCAAAAGTCAAACTACCAGTGTACAATATTAGCTCGCAGCGAGGTTAATATTTAAAAAAAGGCCAACGTGCGTTAGGCCGGGATCGAAGCCACA
Organism: Thinopyrum elongatum; assembly: GCA_011799875.1. Classification (NCBI taxonomy): domain Eukaryota; kingdom Viridiplantae; phylum Streptophyta; class Magnoliopsida; order Poales; family Poaceae; genus Thinopyrum; species Thinopyrum elongatum. Next base: position 332,323,752 of record CM022300.1, on the reverse strand, counting down.
AAACGAGCTATACACTCCCACGACCACTAGTAGTACAACGCAACCTAGAATCGCCTTTTGTCGCTAGTACATTGTTCCTTACAAGAAACCACTACCAAGAAACTACCACTTTCCAACCAGCCCTACCAAGAAACCACTACTCTACAAAAATTACCAAAAACATACCGAAATTTTCTTAATCCGTCGCAATAAACTACCAAGTGCCATTATAGGCACCTTTCAACCCATGTCGCCCCTTAAGTCAATGTCGTCTATTTGACCGGCAAGTTAGGCGTTCTGAATTGTGGGACCTACATGTCAGTCTAGACAAAAATCCCCGAGTGACCTCCTACCTCTGGTCCGTCCACCTAGTCATCCTTGGCCATGGGATGCAGCTACCGCCGCCGGCAGAAGGCGATGTCAAAAGCGCCGACGGCGCGGAGCCCATCTTGCGGCAGCCCGGATGCCAGCTCCGTGCGGCGCTCACGGCCGCTAGCTAGCCAAGCTAGCACACACCCTACTGGATGCATCCAACGGCTTGTCTGCAAGGTTTGCTAGCTAGGTTGGCACAGCGGTGTGGCGGCTTGCTCGCGTGCGCTGCGCTAACGCCAGCTATCTGGCTCGAGCGAAGGCCAGCGCGGCGGCTTGCTCGCGCGTGAGCCATGCTCGGGCCAGCCAGCCAACCCGTGCGGAGGCCAGCGCGGCGTCCGGCCCATCCGGCCGAGCGGCGGCCTGCTTGCTCATCACCGGCACCACAGACGAACACGCATAAGAACTGCTTGAAGTAATGTTCAGGAAAAATAATGATTGGAGGAGTAAGAAGAGGATAGAAGGTCAGATGTGGGTCCCTCATGTCAATGGTCAAACAAACGGTGTTAGTTTAAGCCTCGTCAGCACGGACGTGTGGCCCAACCCTGTCATAAACGGGTTTAAACGAGCCTAATCGGCACTAGGTAGTAGTTATTTGGCGTGGATTAAGAAATTTTGGGTATGTTTTTGCTATTTTTTGTATAATAGTTTCTTCCTCGGGCTGGTTGAAATTGGTAGTTGTTTGTTAAATACTCTACATACTGTAAGTAGGAGTGAAAGTTAAGCTTTGGAAGCAAAAAAGCATGGCTAGTTACATAGTGCCTATGTCTACATAATTCAAACTAAATATCGACCATGAGTGACTAATATCTTGATGGAAAACTCGAAACTATGGAAATACTAGCTGATTTTTTTTTGCATGGTTGGTGTCGGCGTACGACACCTATGGGATCGCGTGGATCCCTTCTACAGTTCGGCAGGGAGAGAGGTATGCACAAAGAGTAGATCCAATGATCAACACAAGGGAATTTTTACCCAGGTTCGGGCCGTTGAGAAGCGTAATACCCTACTCCTGCTTTAGTTTATTGTGGGTGTTCAAGCCCAAGCTTCAGGAGCGCTCGTAGTGAACAGTATGTTCGAGCAGCGGCTATGCATGCAGAATGGGCTAGAGTGTCCTCCCCCCTGTAGCTACGCCTTGGGCCTCCCTTTATACATCCAAGGGGTCACCAACAGTGGCGTACAGTATATACAAGAGGTGTAAAGTTGCTAGAGTGTTTACATGCTTATCACTGACGTCTTAGGACAAACACATCAAATGCTCCGTTTAATTGTCCCTTACTTTCTTGGGGACAGAAAAAGGGGCTGTCCCATCAGCACCGCTTAAGCTCGTCCACCACTAGTGCCATGACACGCATCCAGGAGGACAAAACCCAAATGACAGGCTGGTCGTTGCGCTGGAGCAGTGGCGGGGTGGCGGAGTCTTGCCGGGTGCGAGTCTTGCCGGGTCTTCGCTAGCCATCCCGGCAAGTATCTTGCCGGGGATCCGGCCTTTGGGCTTCCGTCTTCTAGTCACTGGTTTGAATGCCTTCTTGATAGTCTTGCACTTGCTTCTAGCTGTCCCCCGGCAGACCTTGCCACTGGTACAGCTACAACCGTCCATGCACAAGTATGGGGTACTAAAGGACCCAAACTTTAGTACACCGACAGGAGCCCCCGGGCCTAGGCCATACACGGGTGCGAGGCGTTGTTGGGCTAGGCCCAAACAATGCACGGGTATGCGTGGCAGGAGTTAGCTGTCGTAATTATCTCGTTTACCGCGCTTCCCCACAGCGCATATTGAATGCACGACGTGGGATATGTGCGCGGAACAACCGCTGTAGCAGCGCGCTCACGAAAGCGCATTCACATTGATTAGAAAGCAGGCAGCCCCGCACCTTCCCCATAAAAAGGAATCCGCAGAGGCGCCATTCATTTACCTTTCATCCTTTCCAATCTAGAAACCGTCATCGCCTTCTTCCTCGAACTCAAAGTAGAGCCCCTCCCATCCCTTCGCCTCCTCCACTCTCTCGTCGACTTTGGCCCCTGCTTCCTCAGTCGCCGTGCCGCCCAAAGCAAGCAAGGGCAAAGAGGTGAAAGTTGTCGGCTCGGGTGCACAGGCGGAGGAGAGCAAGCTGGTGAAGATGTGGAAGGAGCACATCGTCTTCGCCCCGATGCTCGATGCGAGCGCCCTGAAGAATCGGTATCTGTGCACGTGGGGGAGGGAGACGAAGGCTGACCCTGCTACTCGCTTGAACCCAGCTTCCTTCGAGGGTGGCCCAGATAAATTCCCTTTCTTTGCCGCATACTTTTCTTGTGGGCTCTGCCCTCCATTTTCTGATTTCTTCATCGACATCATGTACACATACGGCTTCCGCCTCTTGGATTTCACGCCGAATGCCATGACATGCATGTCAGTCTTCGCCCATCTCTGTGAAAATTTTACCGGAGTAATCCCCAGCACAGCCCTCTTTCACCACTATTTCATTCCCCGTATCAAAAAAGGAGACACCCTTTCCGATTCTATCACCTGGATTCCAAGGGCATGGAATAAAGAGATATATCCAGAGGGTCTCTACCATATGAAGTGGGAAGAATGGCGGGGCGAATGGTGCTGGATTAAGGAGAAAGATCCCCAGCCTTTCTGTCTATCCCGACAAACGAAAGTGGTCCGCGGCAATGATTGGAGCACTCTCGAGCCCCAAGATGAGAAGCTCACAATTGCAATTACCAGGATCCACTGTCTCAGGGCTGCCGGGCTCACAATAGAAATGGTTGGCGCTGATTTCCTTCGCCGCCGCATCGCCCCTCTGCATAACAAAGGGAGACCAGCCTGGGAGTTTCGAAATGCGGCAGATATCATGAGGTTGCGTCTTGGGCTGAACAACAACTTGACAATCATACAACACACAGCTCTCTGCCACAAACTGTTCAGGCCCTGCGGGAAATATAAGTTGCCGACAAGCGTAATTCCTCTGTGCAACAACTCCGCACTGACCTCAATCATCACCATGATGCTGGCATGTAATGCTCACGGCCTTGACGGAACTTGGGTCGAGCCATCCGCAGAGCAAGCACAGGGGCTCTTTGACAATGTATCGGAGAGAGCCTTCCGAGAAGAGACAAACCTCATCCGCCCCACTACTGACGAGGAAGTGGCGTATATCGCCAGCAGGGCGGAAGAGGCGAATCTTGCCGTGGAGGCCGGCAACACTAGCTTCGTGGAAGAGGAAGCCAGCGAAGAAGAAGTAATGTCAGAGGAAAATCTTGCGGGGCAGGGTGAGACTGCCGGGGAGCAGAGCGGCACAGCTGTCGGGAGTCCTTCTGTCGAAGACACAATCGAGGAGGAGCTGCACGAGGAGCCCCCAGCTCCAGAGAAGAAGAAGCGCATGCTGCGGAAAGCCTCCTCTGGCATCCCAGCACATCAACCTTCCTCGAGCGATGAGGTTCCCGGCAAGAAGGCGGCCGGCAAGGCTGCGCAGTAGCAAAAAGCTCAACGGCAACCCGAGCGACGTACGAGACGCACGGCCGCGGCAACAACTGGAGCAGCGGGGGCATCTCATACGACAGCACCAACAGCCGAAGCAACAGGGTCACATCGACCCGCCACTTCTGCCGCAGCCAAGTGACCCAGGACCCCTTCTCCGCCCCCTCACACAAACACTGTAGTGGAGGTCGACTTTGACATCTCCGCTTTTAGCCCGGAAAGAGAGGAGTAAGGGTCCTGCCGGATCTTTTAACTTCTGAGTTCCTGATTTGCTTAATTCACTTGTCTTGCTTTGGCCTGTCTCCGCAGTGATACGAAAACATTAGCGCAAAGGATGGCGAAGAAGGCAAAGACTTCGACGGGTGATGAGCCCCCAGCAAGCACCGTAGGTGCCCCAGAGCTCATCGTCGTCAGCTCGGAGCTCAGTCCTCAACGTAGCCCCCAACTCAGCCCCCACCGTGAGTCCACTACTCATTTTCCGCTGGCTTGCGTTGAGATGTTTGTCCTTGCTACTGACATCTCCGGGCTCGCAGGGAAGAACGGCAACAAGGAGAGCCATCGGAAGCCGTCCCTGACGTGCCGCCTCCGTCAACCACGCCGCCCAGAGATGAATCTCCGGCAAGGGCTTCCACTGGCGAGCCTATTCGTGTTGAAGAGGAGCCGGCAAGAATGGGCACTGGCAGTCCTACATCGGCAACCAATGTTGCCGGGAAAGGAGAAACCACCTCTCAATAGCTCGACACAGGTAAACCACTTGCCTCTGAGTACTTGTCATTCTTTCTTTATTTTTGTCTTCTTGAACTTCAACCTTGGTCTCATCTTGTTCCTTTCCCGGTCTTCAGATCTTCCCTTGATGGAACAAATGGATGTTGATATCATCATCGAGGAGACCGCCAAGGATGCTGCCGCCGAGGCTGACAAAATCGCTGCTGACGAGGCCGCCAAGGATGCATAGGAGGAAACCGCCAAGGGGTTTGCTGAGAGGGCCGGCAAGGAGACCGGCGACCAAACTGATGGCATTCCTGCCACAGGAGCGCCTGGCGCTGCACCGGTCATGGAGCCCTAGTTGCCGGCGAGGCGGTTGTCAAAGACCAACTGTCAACATCCGAAGCCCTCCGTCAAGCAGATACCTTAAGGTTGGCAACAACCTGTTCGTCAGCATACCAGGTACGGCAAGCATTGGGGTGCCAACCGAAGACGTCATCGCCACTGCTGGACTCAAGATCGTTGACGAGCCATGCGCCAGTAGCAGCGGGTCCAAGGAAGAACAGCTCCTCCAAGCCATGAGCAGCAACTTCCAGAAGCTCCAGGCGCTTCACCGGACCCGAAAGGAAAAATTGGACTCCGGGGCGGCAGTTGTTGAAGCAGCGGAGGCAGATTTTCAGAAACACGTCGAGGAAATGCAGGTCTGGTACACTGAGGCCTTCAGGAGCTGATGGCTGGCCGAAAACAACTGAGTCAAAGTTGGAGCGAGTTCCTCTTAAAGCAGTCCGACGCTGAGAAGGCACAGGAAGAGGCCGCGCAGCGGGCCACTACAGAGGAAGCTCGCTTGACGAAACGCCACGTCGGGCTTGCAGCAAGGACGAGGAGATCGAAAAGCTCATCACACAGCGAACCCAGGAGCTGGAGCAGAAACACAAAGAGACACTTGAAGCTCTGGCCATAGATCACGCCGGCAAGTTGAAGGAGGCCATCGATACCACCGAAGCTGCAGAGGCCGCCAAGAACGAGCTGGGCGATAGAGTAAAGAGGCTGGAAGCGGATCTCGAGGACCATGGCAAGAAGCTCTCAATGCTCAAAGCCGACAGAGAGAAGACTCTCTACAGCTTGGCGGAGATGCAAACCTCCATGTCCGACAAGATCAAAAAGCTCACCTCAGCCAATGAATCCATCGCTGATCTGAAACTGAAGCTGACCACACTGGAGAAGTCCATGGAGGATGGCAAGGCTCGCGAGAAGGCCTTGATCAAGGACCTCCGAAAAAAAAGGATCTGCTCAAGAGCGCCGCCGCCACTTATAATGATTTTTAGAAAGGTGTGAAGATGTGGACCAAGCGCCTTGTTGACGTCCCGGAAAGGTTTGCAGCAGAACTTTCCACCATGGGCCTGCAGAACTTCAACTACTCTTCCGACGACACGGTGTCTCCGAGCGCCAAGCTGACCATGTTCTTCGAGAGCGTCGTTGATGCCTTGAAGTGGCTCCATTCTGAACGAGCAACCCATCTGGTCAACGAATCCCGCAAACTCTGCTGGGCCGTCCTCCTCAAGGTGCTCGTCAAAGTGGTGCACAAGAACCCTGGCATCAACCTCACCAACATTCTCGACAGCTTGCCGGAGAATGTCGACCTCGAGGCACTCAAAGAGCTCGTCGTGCCCATGATCGACAAGGTGAGCCAAGTCAAGAGGGTCGAAGGCTAGCGTAGGGACTAGCCACTTCGCTTCATCTTTGCCGCCACCATTCCATGCCAAAGACAATTTCATCTTAAGTTAGAATCGTGGCAACTATCAATGTAATATAACTTGCTATGTTTTAGATGAATGCACGCTATTTGTCTTGTCGGATTTCTTTCTGTATGGTGCATGCCCTACGCTTATTGGAAAACTTGCCGGCGCGTGCACCCTTGCCGCGAGCGCTTTGAGGAACGGATCCTTAGCAGCCTGCTGGAGGTGTCGCTACCGGCAAGATACCTTGACATTTTCAGTGTAGCCACATAAGCTGTTGAGCGGACTCAAATCAGAGTAAGGGCGCAACTGATCACGACAAGGTTCCTTCGCGTGCAGGTTTTCCATACAAAGGCCGAAATCATTCAAGGAAAATAACCTCAAAGTAAAAAAATTACTCAAAGTTTTGCAACTTAGCTTTTTGTTGCTCAACTCCTTCCTGCAAGATGTCAACCTTGAACGTCACCTGTCAGTATCCATACCATCAGTCCCCCAGCAAACTTGCACGCGAGGGAATCTTCTATCCTTTGAGAAAAAGAAAGAAGAGAAAACAAAGATATGGAACCTTGGCGGTTCGTTAACGCCCACTGGAAGCAAGTGTAATACAATATCTCAGACAAGCATGCATATAGACTAACATGAAAATCGACAGGAATTGTAAAACACTTAAACTTATTCAACTATGCACAGGGTCTGCGCCTGGCTTTGTACAAAGGACCACATGCCTTGCCGGCAAAACTCGTACAAAAGGTGGTTGCCGGGGGACCCAGCAACCGCGCCTTATGGGTAGAACTTACAAAGATGCTCAATATTCTAGGAATTACTCACTGGACTGCCATCCTCAGACTCCAGGCGGACAGCGCCAGGCCTGGTGACTCGTACTACCCGATAAGGGCCTTCCCACTTTGGCATCAACTTGTTGGAATTCTTGGCCGACTGAACGCTCCAAAGAACAAGGTCGCCATCCTCAAGACTTCGGGCATGAACCTTGCGGCTATGGTAGCGGCGCAAGGCTTGCTGGTAGCATGCAGCTCGCATAGCAGCCTGAACACGATCTTCCTCAAGGAGCGTAGCGTCATCTTGCCGCAATGTCAGGGAACCGACACCTATGGGATCCAGTGGATCCCTTCTACGGTTTGGCAGGGAAGAGGAGTGTGCAAAGAGCAGATCTAACGATCAACACAAGGGATTTTTACCCAGGTTCAGGCCGCTGAGGAGCGTAAAACCCTAGTCTTGCTTGTAGTGTATTGAGTGTTCTTGAGCTTTGGCTAGTTGCTACGCATGCAAACTGGGCCGGAAAATCCAAAAGTCCCTCCCTGTATCGCCTTGGGCCTCCTTTTATACCAAGGGGCTACCACAGTGGCGTACAGGCATACAGGAGGTGTAAAGTAGCTACAGTGTACATGCTTATCACTGGCGTCTTAGGACAAGCACATTAAATGCGTTGTTTATGTGTCCCTAACTTTATCGGGGACGAAAACAGAGCCCGTCCCGTCCGTCGCCGCCTCACCCCGTCTTGACACGCACCCAAGATGACGAGGCATGCAAATGCCAAGCTAACTGGCTAGCCGCTGTGCTCGAGCGGTGGCAGGATCTTCATGAAGATCTGCATGCCACCACGTAGGTCCTTGCCTGGCTGGCAGGCTAGTTGTTGTGCTGGAGCGGTGGCGGGACGAGGAGCCTTGCCATGTGCGAGCCTTGCTGTGGCCTCGCAAATGTCCCCGGCAAGAGCCTTGCTGGGAACTTGCCTTCTGTATTTCACAAAGATCTAAATGCCACCGTGCAGGCGCCCCTGGATCTTGGTCTTGAAATTGTCGATGTGTCAGAGATCTCAACCTCAAGGGTGGTGGTCTTGCTGAGGCTTCGCAAACCATCCCGGCAAGGAGCTTGCCGGGGCTCGCAAATCACCCCGGCAAGAATCTTTGCTGGGGGCTCAGCTTGTATTCTGCTCTCTGATTACTGGCTTGGATGCCATCTTGGTTGCCTCGTATTTGCTCCTAGCTGTCCCTGGCAGGCCTTGCCGCGGGCATGGCTGCAACTGCCCGTGCACAAGTAAGGGGTACCAAAGGGGCCCAAACTTTACTACACCGACAGGAGCCCCCGGGCCTGGGCCACACACGCGGGCGCGACGCATTGTTGGGCTAGGCCCAAACAGTGCGCGGGCACACGTGGCAGGGGTTAACTGCTGTAATCATCTCATCTGCCACGCTTCCCCACGATCGGCATTGAGTGCGCGACGTGGGGTGCGCGCGCGGAACGGTCGCAGCAGCAGCACGCCTGCGAAAATGCCTTCACATTGGATAGTAAAGAGGCAGCCTCGCGCCTTCCCCATAAAAAGAGGAATCTGCAGAGGCACTGCTCATTTACCCCCTTCACCCTTTCCAATCTAGGAACCACCGTCATCTTCCTCCTTGGGCCCAAACAGAGCTTCCTCATCTATCCGCCGTCCCCCCTGCGTTCCCACCATCCTCGACCTCTCGCTCCTCTCTAGTTTCTTATGGCACCCAAAGTGAGCAAGGGCAAGGGAGCATCCAAGGCGAGCGAGGGGGAAGAGGTGCCGGAGAACGAGCTGGTGAACATGCGGAAGGAGAACGTCGTCTTTGCTCCGACGCTTGATGCACGCGCTCTGAAGGAGCAGTATCTGTGCATGTGGGGGAGAGCGACGATAGGGCATCCTGCTACCCGCGTCATCCCAGCTTCTTGCGCCAAGCCTGCCCCAAATAAATTCCCTTTCTTTGTCGATTACTTCTACTGCGGGCTCTGTCCCCCATTTTCAGATTTCTTCAATGACATCATGTACACATTCGGCTTCCATATCTTGGATTTCACGCCGAATGCTGTGGCATGTATGGTCACATTCGCCCACCTCTGTGAGAACTTCGCTGGGGTGGTCCCCAACACGGCCCTCTTTCGCCATTATTTTGTTCCCCGCATCCAGCCCGGAGGGGCCCTTTCTGGCTGCGTCACCTGGATCCCAAGGGCATTGGCCAAGAAGACGTACCCGAACGGGACCCATAAGGAAAAGTGGGACGAATGGCGGGGCAAGTGGTGCTGGATCATGGAGAAGGACCCACAGCCATTTTTTATGCCTCGGCAGACGAAACTGGTCCGTGGCGGTAATTGGGGCGACCTCGACCCTCAAGACAGGAAGCTCGCCATTGCAACCACCAGGATCCATCGCCTCAAGGCTGTCGGGCTCACAATCGAAATGATTGGGGCCGACTTCCTCCGCCGCCGCATCGCTCCTCTGCAGAACAAGGGGAGGCCAGCTTGGGAATACCGGAACGTGGCAGACATCATGAGGCTACGCCCCGGCCTGAACAACAACTTGACGGTCATGCAGCATGTGGCTCTCTGCTACAAGCTATTCCACCTCAAGGCTGACAAGACCGAAAAGGCCGACAAGCCGCTCAAGTTGCCGGCGGGCGTGATCCCTTTGTGCAACAACTCTGCCCTGACCTCAATCATCGCCATGATGCCGGTGTTCAATGCCCATGGCCTTGATTAGACCTGGGCCGAGCTAGACGCGGAGCGGGTGCAAGAGTTCTTCGACAACTTGTCGGAGAGGGCCACACGGGAAGAAACGCAGCTCATCCGCCCCACCACCGATGAGGAGGTGGTGTATATTGCCACCAGGGCGGAAGAGATAGCCCTTGCCGAGGAGGCCGGCTTCGTTGGCTTTGTGGAAGACAAAGCCAGCGCAGAGGAGGATCTTGCTGAGCGGGGGGAGCCTGCTAGGGAACACAGCGGCACCGCTGCCGGTGGCCCTTCTGCAGAGGGGACAGCCGAGGAGACGGCTAAAGAGGCAGCTGAAGAGGAGCCGCACGAGGAGCACCCAGCCTCGGGGAAGAAGAAACGTGTCCTCCGTCGGGTTGGCTCTATCGAGCCAGTCCGGCAAGCCTCCTCACGCGAAGAGGTCCCCGTCAAGGGGGCGGCCAGCAAGGCTGCGCAGCGGCAAGAGGTCCAGCCGCAACCTGTGCGCCAGACGAGGCGCACGACCGCGGCAGCAAAGGAAAAAGCAGCAGCCGCCTCTGCCACGGCCAAGCGGCCCAGGTCTCCATCTCCCCCCCCCCCCACTCGCACGGACACCTACGGAGGCGACTTTCGACCTTTCCTCCTTCGGCCCGAGGAGGGAGAAGAGGCCAGAAGAAGAAGATGAGTAAGTGCCTTACTGCTTTCTTCATCTTCTGAGTTCCTGTTTTGATCTTATTTTGGCCTGTCCCCGCAGAGACACGGAAATGTTGGCGCAGAGGATGGTGAATAAAGCCAAAACCTCAACGGGCGACGAGCCCCCGGCAAGCACCTCAGGTGCGCCGGAGACGATCATGATCAGCCCGGATCCCAGGCCACGACACAGCCCCCGACTCAGCCCCCAGCGTGAGTCCGTTACTCATTTCCCGCCGGCGGGTGTTGGGGTGTGTATCTTTGCTGATGATATTGCCGGATTTGCAGGAGAAGAACAGCAACAAGGAGAGCTACTGAGAGCCGACCCTGACATGCCGCCTCCATCAACCACACCGCCTAGGGATGGATCCCCGGCAAGGGCTCCCACCGATGAGCCCATTCGCATGGAGGAAGGGCCGGCAAGCACGGGTGCCGGCAATCCCATACCGCAACGAATGTTGCTAGGAAAGGAACCACCTCCCAGGTGCTCGTCACAGGTATGCCGCTCGATTTCGGGCACCCATCACCCTTCCTGCGTGACCTTTCTCTCTTCTCTTTCTGCTTTGAACTACAATCTTGGTTTCATCTGGTTTCTCCCCCTTGGCTTTCAGATCTTCCCTTGGTGGATCAGATGGATGTTGACGCCACCATCGAGGAGACCGCCAAGGATGCTGCCGCCGAAGCCGCCAAAGATGCGCATGAAGAGGCCGCCAAGGGGTCTGCCGGGGAGGCCGGCAAGGAGACCGGCGACCGAACTGACGGCATTCCTGCCGCAGGAGCGCCTGGTGCTGCATCGGTCCCAGAGCTCCCAGTTGCTGGGGAGATGGTGGTCGAGGACCAACCGTCGACATTCGAAGCCCCCCCCCCTCAAGCAGATACCTGAAGATTGGCGACAATCTGTTCGTCAGCATCCCGGGGATGGCAAGCACCAGAGCGCCAACCGAGGGGGAGGCTTTCGACGAAGAAGTCATCGCCACTGCCGGGCTCAAGGTTGTCGACGAGCTGAGCACCAGCAGCAGCGGATCCAAAGAAGACCAGCTTCTCCAGGCCATGAGCGACAACTTCTAGAAGCTCCAGGCGCTCCACCGTGCCCGTAAGGAGAAACTGGACTCCAGAGCAGCGGTTGTCGACGCGGCAGAGGCAGACTTCCAAAAGCGTGTCGAGCAGATGTAGGTCTAGTTCGCTGAGGCCCGGCAAGAGCTGAGGACTGGTCAGGAGCAGCTAGGCCAGCATTGGGACGAGCTCCTTCTGAAGCAGTCCGATATTGAGAAGGCACAGGAGGAGGCCGCTCAAGGGGGCGCCAAGGAAGACGCCCAACTAAGGAAGCACCGCATCCTACTCGATGCTCAGGAAGAAGACCATGTCGCTCGCGAGGGGGCACTTGCCGCCAAGCTCCACGGCTCGGATGAGGAGATATAGAAGCTTGTCAAGCAGCAGACCCAAGGACTGGAGCAGGGGCACAAGAAAGCGCTTGACGCTCTGGTCCTGGACCATGCCGGCAAGCTGAAAGAAGTCGTCGATGCCGCCGAAGCTGCAGAGGCTGCCAAGAACGAGCTAGCCGGCAGGTGGAGAAGCTGGAGGCGGATCTAGAGAAGCACGGCAAGGAGATCTCGACGCTCAAAGACAACAGAGATAAAACTCTCTATGACTTGGCGGAGATGCAAACTGCCATATCCGAAAAGACACAGAAACTCTCCTCTGCCACTGAATCCATTGCTGATCTGGAGTTGAAGCTGACCATGCTGAAGGAGTCCCTTGAGAGCAGCAGGACTCATGAGAAGACCCTGGCTAAGGACCTCCAAGAGGAGAAGCAACTGCTTGAGAGCGCCGCTGCCACCTATAATGACTATGAGAAAGGCGTGAAGATCTGGACTGAGCGCCTTGTCGATGTCGCAGAGAGGCTCACAGCACAACTGTCCACCATGGGCCTGTCGACTTTCAGGTATTCCCATGAGGAGAGGGTGACTACGAGCGCCAGACTGACCATGTTCTTCGAGGCTGTCCTTGATGCCCTGAAGCTGCTCCACTCTAGCCGAGCAACCCAGCTGGCCAATGAATCCTGCAAGCTTTACCGAGGCATCCTTCTCAAGGTGCTCACCAAGGTGGCGTACAGGAACCCTGGCCTTAACCTCACCAACGTGCTTGAAAGCCTGCCGGAGGATGCGAACCGCAAGGCACTTGAAGAGCTCGTCGTGCCCATCGTCGACATGGTTGACCACGTCAAGAGGGTGGAAGGCCAGCGCCGGGACTAGCCGCTTCGCTTCTCCTTGCCGCTATGAACTCACGCCCAAGATAATTTATCTTAAGTTAGAACTGCGGCAACCATTGATGTAATATCACTTGCTGTGTTTTGGATTGAATGCATGCTATCTTTCTCATCTGCTCTCTCTTTGTATGGCATACACCCTACGCTTTACTGGGAAAAAACTTGCCGGTGCGCACACCCTTGTCGCGAGCGCTTTGAGGAATGGATCCTTAGCAGCCTGCTGGGGGTGTCGCTGCCGGCAAGATACCTTGCCGTTCTTAGCGCAGCCACTTGAAAGCAAAGGCGTAACCAATCCTGACAAAGTTCCTTCGCGTGCAGGTTTTCCATACAAGAATCGAAATTGTTCGATGAAAATAACCTCATATTTAAAAGAAAAACACTCAAGGTTTCACAACTTAGCTTTTTTTGCTGTTGTACTCTTTCCCGCAAGATGCCACTTCGAACGTCGCCTGCTGGCGCCCACACTCTCTATCCCCCCCGGCAAACTTGTATGAGAGGGAACCTTCTGTCCTTTGAGAAAAAGAAAGAAGAGAAAATAGGAACATGGAACCTTGGCGGTTCATCAGTACTTGCTGGAAAAGAATGTAGTACAATATCCTGGACAGGCATGCATATAAATAAACATGGAAATCAACAAGAACTGTACATACTTAAACTTATTCAACTGCACACAGGGTCTGCGCCTGGCTTTGTACATAGGGTTATATGCCTTGCCGGCAAGGCTAGTACAAAAGGGGGTTGGCGGGGGTCCCGGCAACCGCGCCTCATGGGTAAAACTTGCGAAGATGTTCGATATTCCAGGAGTTGCTCACTGGAATGCCATCTTCGGTCTCCAGGCAGACTGCGCTGGGCCTGGTGACTCGTATTACCCGATAAGGCCCTTCCCACTTTGGCATCAACTTGTTGGAATTCTTGGCGGACTAAGCGCGCCGAAGAACAAGGTCGCCTTCCTCAAGGCTTCGGGCATGAACCTTGCGGCTGTGGTAGCGGCGCAAGGCTTGCTGGTAGCGCGCGGCTCGCACTGCAGCCTAAAGACGATCTTCCTCAAGGAGCGTAGCATCATCTTGCTGCAACTGCTCTTGCTCAAGCTCATCATAAGCGAGCACTCGAGGTGACCCGTATATGAGTTCTGTGGGGAGAACTGCTTCCGCCCCGTATACCAGGGAGAAAGGTGTCTGGCCAGTGGCTCGATTTGGTGTCGTCCTGATTGACCAAAGGACCGTCGGCAATTCATCAATCCAGCGTCTTCCGCACTTGTGCAGTCTGTCGAAAGTTCTCGTCTTGAGACCCCGCAGCACCTCAGCATTTGCCCTTTCCGCCTGGCCGTTGCTTCTTGGATGGGCAACAGAAGCAAAACATATTTTGCTGCCAAGGTCTTGGATATACTGCATGAAGGTGCGGCTCGTGAACTATGTGCCGTTGTCGGTGATGACTCAGTTTGGCACACCAAAACGGCAAACTAATCCTTTGAAGAACTTGACGGCTGACTGTGCTATCACCTTTCTCACTGCTTCCACTTCCGGCCACTTTGTGAACTTGTCGATTGCGATGTACAAGCACTCAAAGCCCCCGACAGCATGGGGAAAGGGGCCCAATATGTCGAGTCCCCAGACCGAAAATGGCCAGGAAAGATGGATCGTCTAAAGAGCTTGGGCTGGCTGATGAAGTTTCTTCGAATGGAACTGGCACGCTTCACACTTGGTTACTAGTGCAGTTGCATCCTGTAGGGTAGTGGGCCAAAAGAAACCTGGCCGGAATGCCTTGCTGGCAAGAGCTCTTGATCCTATGTGAGAGCCACATATGCCTCCATGTATCTCTGCCAAAAGCTCCAGTCCGTCCTCCTGAGGAATGCACTTAAATTTCACGCCGTTCGGTCTTTTTCTGTATAGGACATGGATCACAAACTGGTATATGTTAGACCGACGTGCTACTTTCTTTGCCACTTCCTGTTCCTCGGGGAGCTCCCCTGTTTGGAGGAACTGAACGATGTGCCGTGCCCATGCTAGAGCTTGAGGCTCGACGGCAAGAACTAAAGGCGTGTCTTCTGCCATGGGAGCAGTTGTCTCCACGGCAAGGGCTTGAGGCCCTACCGGAGCCCGTCGTCCCCGGCAACTTCCTTGCCGGCGGCTCCTGGGAGCTCAGCGGGAAAGTACTTGCCGGGGTTCAACTTCCTTCGCTTATTCTGTCTTGCCGATGGTTCAACAGATGGTTGAGTTAGTTGGAGCACAAAAGTTCCTGGTTCCACACGTAACTTGAGGGCAGCACGTTTTGACAGGTCGTCAGCAATGTTGTTCTCTGCTCGAGGAACATGCTCTGCTTGCAGACCATCAAAACACTCCTCCAACTTCCTCACTTCATCTATGTAAGCTTCCATTAACAGGCTCTGATAATCTTTGTTAACCTGCTTGACGACAAGCTGCGAATCACCTCTGACGATGAGCTTCGTAATTCCAAGGTCTGCCGTGATCCTGAGACCGGCAAGCAGTCCCTCATACTCCGCAGTATTGTTTGTTGATCTCTCCTGGGTAAAGTGCATCTGGACCACGTACTTGAGGTGCTCTCCGGTGGGTGCAATAAGTAGCACACCAGCACCGGCGCCTTGCAGCGACAAAGCCCCATCAAAGTACATAATCCAGTCGCGGCTCGTTTCCTTGCCGGGGAGAGTGGTCTCTTGAATTTCCTCGTCAGGTGTTGAGGTCCATTCTGAAAAGAATTCCGCCAAGGCTCTGCTCTGAATCATTGAAGTGCTTTCAAACCTGAGACCAAAAGCTTGACAGTTCCAACGCCCACTCAACAATCCTTCCAGTTGCATCTGGGTTGTGCAAGATCCGTTGCAACGAGAAGCGAGTGATGACGGTGATCTCATGTGCCTGAAAGTAGTGGCACAGCTTTCTCGAGGCCATAAGAAGGCCGAAGAGCAACTTCTGTACACCAGAGTATCTTGATCTAACCCCCTGCAAAAGGGAGCTGACAAAATAAACTGGGTGCTGCACCATCTTCTTCTTCTGTGTCACTCCATTTGCTTGCGCAGATCCCGCCTTGCCGGCACCAGACTCTGTCGGGGGCCGTGCCTTGCCGGCACCAGATCCTGCCGGGGGTCTTGCCTTGCCGGCACCAGACCCTACCAGGGAGAGCTCCGGCTCATCATCCGACGGTCTTGCCACTGCCGCTGCTTCTTCATCAACTTCTCTCTGCGCCACGAGCGTAGCACTGACCACTTGAGTCGTTGCCGCTAGATACAGCAACAACAGCTCTTGTGGCTTAGGCACGACTAGTGTTGGCATAGAGGAGAGGTACCTCTTCAAATCTGGCAGAGCTGCCTCCGCTTCCGGAGTCCATTTCATTGGACCTGCCTTTTTCAAGATCTTGAAAAAGGGCAGGGCGCGCTCAGCAGATTTGGAGATGAACCTGCTCAAAGCAGCAACACAGCCAGCAAGTCGACGTACATCTTTGACTCGTCTTGGTGCTTCAATCTGCTCAATTGCCTTTATCTTGTCGGGGTTCGCCTCGACCCCACGCTGAGAAACAAAGAACCCGAGAAGCTTGCCGGATGGGACGCCAAACACACACTTCTCAGGATTGAGCTTAAGATTGATCTTGCGCAAATTTGCAAATGTTTCTTCTAGATCTTGTATCAGTGTCGCCTTGTCCTTGGTTATGACCACTATGTCATCCTTATAAGCTTCCATATTTCTATGTAGCTAGGGCTCAAAACCGATCTAGACTGCTTTGGCAAATGTTGAACCAGCGCTTTTCAACCCGAAAGGCATTCGTATAAAACAATACGTACCACATGGGGTGATAAACGCGGTCTTCTCTTCATCTTCCTTTGTCATGAAGATTTGATGGTACCCTGAGTAGGCGTCAAGGAATAATAGCAAGTCGCACCCGGCAGTGGAGTCCATGTTCTGGTCGATGCGTGGCAAGGGGAAAGGATCCTTTGGACAGGCTTTATTGATGTCTGTATAATCAATGCACAACCTCCACTTCCCATTCGCCTTGCGCACCACAACCGGATTGGCCAACCACGTTGGGTGGAGCACTCCTCTAACCAAGCCTACCGCTTCCAACTTACTGATTTCTTCAATGATAAACTCTTGCCGCTCCAAAGCTTGCTTCCTGACCTTCTGCTTGACGGGCCGTGCATGAGGACAGAAAGCAAGATGGTGCTCAATCACCTCCCTGGGAACGCCGGGGATGTCAGATGCTTGCCATGCAAACACATCGACATTCGCCCGCAGGAAGGTGATGAGCATGCTTTCCTATTTGCTGTCGAGGGTGGAGCTTATAGTGAAAGCTCCGCCCGTGCCGTCCTCCTTGACGGGCACCTTTTTAGTCTCTGGTGGGGCTGCCTTGGATTTCTTGCTCTTGCTGGTGGAGCTCTCTGGCACGTCCTCGACGGGAACACAGCACTCCGAGGAGGCGCGCTTGCCCGAGTGGGCGCAAGAGGTCTTGCCGGTCTTCTTCCCCCCGGGAGCTTCAGTGGCAGGAGCAAGTACCTTGGCGGCAGGTGCTACAACTGCCTGCCGGTAGAGTTAATCGGCGCAAATAAGTGCATCTTTCTTGTCGCAGTTGACCGTGATGATACTCATCGGGCCGGGCATCTTCAACGTGTTGTAGGCGTAATGCGACGCCGCCATAAACTTGGCCAGTGCTGGACGGCCAAGGATCCCGTTATACGACAACAGGATCTTGGCGACATCAAAAATGATCTTCTCTGTCCTGTAGTTTAGCTCACCACCAAATGTCACTGATAGTGTGATCTTACCCTTCGGCTGGCTTCTTCCCGGATTGATCCCTTGAAACGTGCCCGTCTCTTCGAGATCTCTGTCGGGAATTTGTAACCTCTTGATCACCTTGGGCGAGATCAAGTTCAGACCAGCCCCACCGTCAACTAGCATTTTTGTCACCTTGAGGTTGCGAATTGTTGGGGAAAGCAACAATGGCAAACACCCGACCGCAGTTATGCGATCAGGGTGATCCTCGGCGTAAAAAATGATAGGCGTGTGGGACCATTTCAGTGGCTTCTGGGCATCAATCGACGGCTCTGTCGCATTAATCTCGCGTGCCCACTATTTAAGTTGGCGGTGAGAAGAATGTAACGAGGCGCCACCATCAATGCACATGGCCTCCGTAGCTTTTTGAAACTCATGCTCACTGGAGTCGTCATTGTCTTCGTGGTCATCATCCCCCTCTTTTTTATCGTGGCCTCGAGCAAGCCTCTCTTGTTGCTTGTCCTTGCCGCGGTGGCCTCCTCGGCCACCACGCTTCTTGCCGGACCCCTCAGCACCATCCTGGCCCTTCTCCTTGTCTTGCCTTTCGTACTCAGCTTTCTGCCTCTCCACAAGATGCTCGACTTGCTGGCAGTTCTGGAGGTCATGGCCCTTGGTGCGATGGATCTTGCAATATTGCTTGTCGGAGCTCTCTGGCTTGTCGGCAGCCGCCAAGGCCTGGCAGGCGGCGCACCCGGCAACCTCCTTGTTGGGGTCGTCAACCTTGGCCTTCTTGGTGGTGCTGGGGTTGCCGGATTCCTCGACGGCAAGCACGGTCTTGCCCTTGCGCTTCCTGTTATGCCGTCGGCCCTTCTTTGTCGGGGCAACGACGTATTCGTCTCCGGAGTCAGTTCCCGCGCCGGCATCTTCGCCGGGGTACTTCCTTCCTTCTTCAGCCCGAGCACATCTATCGGCCAAAACATAAAGCTCGGCAACATCCGTAATCTTGTTCATCGCCAGCTCTTCACGCATCTTGCGGTTGTGCACATTCTGATGAAATGCGCTGATAACAGCAGCAGGATGCACATCTGGGATGTTGTACTACACACGGCTAAACCTCTGTATGTATTTGCGCAAGGATTCGTCATCTTTCTGGGGGATGATATGTAAGTCACTTGCCTGGCCAGGAGCTTGGTGGCCTCCGGTTAAGGCGCCAACAAACTCGTGGCACAGATCCGACCAAGAAGAGATGGAAGCTACTGGCAGGTGCATCAACCACGACCTGACATTGGGCTTGAGCACCAATGGGAAGTAGTTGGCGAGCACCTTGCCGTCTCGAGCCCTGGCAGCTTGCATCACAATGGTCTATATGCTCAGGAACTCGAACGGATGAGTCTTGCCGTCGTATTTCTCCGGGACCTCTGGCTTGAACGTGCGGGTAGTGGGCCACTGGAACTGCCGCAGCTCACGGGTAAAAGATGGACAACCTACCTCGTAAGGCAAGTCACCAGAATCCCCCGGCGCAGGTTTGTACACAGTGGTCCCTGCGCGCCTATCGGATTGATGGCGCGCTTCCCGTCGCCGCTCGATGGTAATTCGAGCGTCTTCTTTGACCCGTTCCTGAAGAACTTGACGTTGGTCGCGACGAGCTCGTGGATTGGACGACGTCGTGGACCCATCATTACGGGCATCGACCCACCAAGCTGGCGACCATTGCTATCGTGGTGGAGGGGAGTGCACCATGGTCACAGCGCCACCGTTCTTTCCGCCATCAGCACGCGCCGGCTCTGTGGACCGCCTGCTGCGGCCCATCTCTATTGGCGAGACCGATGAGGCTCTGAATATTAGCTCTCCATTCCTCTTGTTTCTCTGCAGCGGGAGGGAAATCTAGGAGTAGCTGTGCTCACGCCAACGCTTCGGCTGGTGTAGGTGGCAGCGACAGGCGCGAAGAATGGGAGGTGCTCGGACTTCTAACCATGTTAGAACGAGCCCCGTCACGGTTCCGCGGTCGTGCACCGTTTCCACCAGCATCTTGGCATGCATGACGTCCCTGTGCATCTCGAGAGTGATGCTGAGGGCTCTTTCCGTGGAGAGGCTCGGGGTCACCAATATCGCGGCGTTGCTCGTCGCGCACGACCTGGGGGAACCGCGGTGCATGCGCCGGCGGGGGTGTCTTGGAGGTCGCCTTCCCACCCTTCGAGGTCCCCGCGCCGCCCGTAGGCAGCATGACTCTGTCCTTGGATCCAGCGGTGTGCGGGTCGTTGTCGCGGCCGTGGACGATGCCGCTCGCCTGGCTTCGGTCGCCAGAGCATCGTGGAAGCTCGAGATCTTCACCGCCACCAGCGTCTGCCCCATCGCCCGTCCGTGTTGGCACGGGCAGATCGGCCGCAGACGAACCGATCGCCGCGATCGCCTTCTTCTTGGGAGCCATGGTGATCGAGGAACTGACGCGCTAACTGCTTGATCAGGTTTGCACAACCTACCTTCCCTACCTGGCGCACCAAAGATGTCGGGGAAACGACACCTATGGGATCCAGTGGATCCCTTCTACGATTTGGCAAGGAAGAGGAGTGCGCAAAGAGCAGATCTAACGATCAACACAAGGGATTTTTACCCAGGTTCGGGCCGCTGAGGAGCGTAAAACCCTAGTCCTACTTGTAGTGTATTGAGTGTTCTTGAGCTTCGGCTAGTTGCTACGCATGCAAACTGGGCCTAAAAGTCCAAAAGTCCCTCCCTGTATCACCTTGGGCCTCCTTTTATACCAAGGGGCTACCACAGTGGCGTACATGCATACATGAGGTGTAAAGTAGCTACAGTGTACATGCTTGTCACTGGCGTCTTAGGACAAGCGCATTAAATGCGCTGTTTACGTGTCCCTAACTTTATCGGGGACGGAAACAGAGCCCGTCCCGTCCGTCGCCGCCTCACCCCGTCTTGACACGCACCCAAGATGACGAGGCATGCAAATGCCAAGCTAACTGGCTAGCCACTACGCTGGAGCGGTGGCAGGATCTTCATGAAGATCTGCATGCCACCACATAGGTGCTTGCCTGGCTGGCAAGCTAGTTGCTGCGCTGGAGCGGTGGCAGGACAAGGAGCCTTGCCGTGTGCGAGCCTTGCCGTGGCCTCGCAAATGTCCCCGGCAAGAGCCTTGCTGGGAACTTGCCTTCTGTTCTTCACAAAGATCTGCATGCCACCATGCAGGCGCCCCTGGATCTTGGTCTTGACATTGTCGATGTGTCAGAGCTCTCAACTTCAAGGGTGGTGGTCTTGCTAAGGCTTCGCAAACCATCCCGGCAAGGAGCTTGCTGGGGCTCGCAAATCACCCCGGCAAGAATCTTTGCCGGGGGCTCAGCTTGTCTTCTGCTCTCTGATTACTGGCTCAGATGCCGTCTTGGTTGCCTCGTATTTTCTCCCAGCTGTCCCTGGCAGGCCTTGCCGCGGGCGTGGCTGCAACTACCCGTGCACAAGTAAGGGGTACCAAAGGGGCCCAAACTTTAGTACACCGACAGGCAGCTGCTCTTGCTCAAGCTCATCATAAGCGAGCACTCAAGGTGACCCGTATATGTGTTCCGTGGGGAGAACTGCTTCTGCCCTCTACACTAGGGAGAAGGGTGTCTGGCGAGTGGCTCGATTTGGTGTCGTTCTAATTGACCAAAGAACCGCCGGCAGCTCATCAATGCAACGTATTCCGCACTTTTTCAGCTTGTCGAAAGTCCTTGTCTTGAGACCTCGCAACACTTCAGCATTTGCCCTTTCCGCTTGGCCGTTGCTTCTTGGATGAGCAACAGAAGCAAAACAGATTTTGCTGGCAAGGTCTTCGACGTATTACATGAAGGTGTGGCTCATGAACTATGTGCCGTTGTCGGTGATGATCCTGTTTGGCACACCAAAATGGCAAACTAGTCCTTTGAAGAACTTGACAGCTGATTGTGCTGTCACCTTTCTCACTGCTTCCACTTCCGGCCACTTTGTGAACTTGTCAATTGCGACATACAAGTACTCAAAGCCCCCGGTAGCATGGGGAAAAGGGCCCAATATGTAGAGCCCCCAGACTGAAAATGGCCAGGAAAGAGGGATTGTCTGAAGAGCCTGAGCTGGCTGATGCAATTTCTTTGAATGGAACTGGCACGCTTCACACTTGGTTACTAGTGCAGTTGCATCCTGGAGGGCAATGGGCCAAAAGAAAACTTGCCGGAATGCCTTTCCGAAGAGAGCCCTTGAGCCTATGTGGGAGCCACATATGCCTCCATGTATATCTGCCAATAGCTCCAGTCCATCTTCCCGAGGAATGCACTTCAATTTCACGCCATTTGGTCTCTTTCTGTACAGGACATTGTCCATGAATTGGTACATACTAGACCGATGGGCTACTTTCTCCGCTTCTTCCTGTTCTTTGGGGAGTTCCTCTGTTTGGAAGAACTAGATGATGCGATGTGCCCATGCTGAGCCTGAGGCTCGACAGCAAGGACTAAAGGCATGTCTTCTGTCGCAGGCGCATTTGTCTCTACGGCAAGGGCTTGAGGCCTTGTCGGAGCCTGTTGCTCCCCGACAAGCTTGGCGTTGTTCCCAGCAACTTCCTTGCCGATGGCTTCTGGCAGCTCTGCGGGCAAGTACTGGCCAAAATCCAACCTTCTTCATTTACCTTGCCTCACTAATGGTGTTACAGATGGCTGAGTCAATCGGAGCACAAAGGTACCTGGTTCCACAGGTAACTTGAGGGCAGTACGCTTTGACAGGTCATCAGCAATGTTGTTCTCTGCTCGAGGAACATGCTCTATCTGTAGACCGTCAAAGTGCTCCTCCAATTTTCTCACTTCATCTACGTATGCTTCCATCAACGGGCTTTGATAGTCTTTGTTCACTTGCTTGACGACAAGCTGTGAATCACCTCTCACAATGAGCTTCTTAATTCCAAGGTCCAGCATGATCCTGAGACCGGCAAGCAGCCCTTCATGTTCTGCAGTGTTGTTTGTTGATCTCTCCCGGGGAAAGTGCATATGAATTACATATTTGAGGTGCTCTCCGATGGGTGCGACAAGCAGCACGCCAGCACTGGCACCTTGCAGCGAGAAAGCCCCGTCAAAATACATAATCCACTCTCGATCTGTTTCCTTGCCGGGGAGAGTTGTCTCTTGACTTTCTTCGTCTGGCGTTGGGGTCCATTCTGCAATGTACTCCGCCAAGGCTTTGCTCCGAATTGGTGAAGTGCTTTCAAACTTGAGATCAAAGCTTGACAGTTCCAACGCCCACTCTACAATCCTGCCGGTCGCATCTGGATTTCGTAAAATCCGCTGCAACGGGAATCGAGTGACGATGGTGATCTCATGTGCTTGGAAATAATGGCGCAGCTTCCTCGAGGCCATAAGGAGGCCGAAGAGCAACTTCTGCACACCAGCATATCTTGACCTAGCCCCCTGCAAAAGGGAGCTGACAAAATAAACTGGGCGTTGCACCATCTTCTTCCTCTGCGTTGCTTCATTTGACCTTGCAGATTCTGCCTTGTCGGCACCAGACCCTACCGGGGAAGATCCCAGCTCGTCATTTGATGGTCTTGCCGCCGCCGCTGCTTCCTCGTCGAATTTTCTCTGTGCTACTAACACAACCACTTGATTCATCGCCGCTAAATATAGCAGCAACGGCTCTTGTGGTTTAGGCGCGACTAGTATCGGCAGAGAAGAGAGGTACCTCTTCAAATCCTGCAGCGTTGCCTCCGCTTCCGGAGTCCATTTCATCAGACCCACCTTCTTCAAGATTTTGAAAAAGGGCAGGGCGCGCTCAGCGGATTTGGAGATGAACCTGCTCAGAGCAGCGATGCAGCCGGCAAGTCGACGCACATCTTTGACGCATCTTGGTGCTTCAATCTACTCAATTGCCTTGATCTTGTCGTGATTTGCTTCGATCCCACGTTGAGATACAAAGAACCCGAGAAGCTTGCCGGATGGAATGCCAAACACACACTTCTCGGGATTGAGCTTCAAATTGATCTTGCGTAGATTTGCAAATGTCTCTTCCAAATCTTGTATGAGCGTTGCTTTGTCCTTGGTTTTAACCACTATGGCATCCATATAGGCTTCCATATTTCTATGCAACTGAGGCTCAAGACCAATCTGGACCATTCTTGCAAATGTTGAACCAGCACTTTTCAACCCGAAAGGCATACGTACGAAGCAATACATACCACATGGGGTGATAAATGCGGTTTTCTCTTCATCTTCCTTTTCCATGAAAATCTGATGGTATCCTGAATAGGTGTCGAGAAACGACAACAAATCGTAGCCGGCAGTGGAGTCCACAATCTGGTCGATGCGCGGCAAGGGGAAAGAATCTTTTGGACAGGCTTTATTGATATCTGTATAGTTGATACACATCCTCCATTTCCCATTCGCCTTGCGCACTACAACTGGATTGGCCAACCATGTTGGATGGAGCACTCCTCTGACCAAACCTGCCGCTTCCAACTTCCTGATTTTGTCGGCAATAAATTCTTGTCGTTCCAAGGCTTGCTTCCTAACCTTCTGCTTGACGGGCCGTGCATGAGGATAGACAGCAAGATGGTGCTCAATTACTTCCCTGGGAACACCGGGGATATCAGATGGTTGCCATGCAAACACATCGATATTTGCCCGCAGGAAAGCAATGAGCGCGCTTTCCTATTTGTCATCGAGGGTAGAACTGATGGTGAAAGTTCCTCCCGTACCATCCTCCTTGATGGGCACCTTCTTAGTTTTTGGTGGAGCTGCCTTGGATTTCTTGCTCTTGCCGGTGGAGCTCTTCGGCATATCCTCGATGGGATCGTAGCACTCCGAGGAGGTGCGCTTGCCGGAGTGTGTGCTAGAGGCCTTGCCGGTCTTCTTCTTCCCCTCAGGAGCTTCAGCGGCAGGTGCAAGTGCCTTGGCGGCAGATGCTGTAACTGCCTCCCGGTAGAGTTGGTCGGCGCAGATAAGCGCATCCTTCTTGTCGGAGTTGATAGTGATGACGCTCATCGACCCGGGCATCTTCAATACATTATAAGCATAGTGCGAGGCCGCCATGATCTTGGCCAGCGCTGGATGGCCCAGAATCCCATTATATGGTAACGAAATCTTGGCGACATCGAAAACAATCTTTTCTGTTCTGTAGTTCAGCTCACTACCAAATGTCACTGGCAGCATGATCTTGCCCTTCGGCTTGCTCCTTCCTGGATTGATCCCTTGAAACGAGCCCATTTCCTCGAGATCTTCGTCAGGAATTTGCAACCTCTTGATCACACTAGGCAAGATCAAGTTCAAACCGGCCCCACCATCAACTAACACTTTTGTCACCTTGAGGTTGCCAATCATTGGTGAAACCAACAATGGCAAACACCCGATCGCGGTTGTGCGATCAGGGTGATCCTCGGCGTAAAAAATGATAGGCGTGTTGAACCATTTCAGAGGCTTCCGGGCATCGACTGACGCCTCTGTCGCATTAATCTCACGCACCCACTGTTTGAGTTGGCGGTGAGAAGAATGCAACGAGGCCCCTCCGTCAACGCACATAGCTTCTGTAGCCTTTTGGAACTTGTGCTCGCTGGACTCGTTGTCCTCTTCGTTGTCATCGTCACCCCCCTCTTCCTTGTCGCGGCCTCGAGCGGGCCTCTCCTTCTGTTGCTTGGCCTTGCCGCGGCGACCTCCTCGGCCACCGCGCTTCTTGCCAGACCCCTCAGCACCATCCTGGGCTCTCTCCTTGTCTCGCCTTTCATACTCAGCTTTCTGCCTCTCGACAAGCTGCTCAACTTGTCGGCAGTTTTTGAGATCATGGCCCTTAGTGCGATGGATCTTGCAGTACTACTTGTCGGAGCCTTCCGGCTTGTCGGCAGCCGCCAAGGCCTGGCAGGAGGCACACCCGGCAACCTCCTAGTCGGGGCCATCGACCATGATCTTCTTGGCAGTGTCGGGGTTGCCGGATTCCTCGACGGCAAGCACAGCCTTGCCCTTGCGCTTCTTCTTATGTCGTCGACCTTTCCTTGTCGGGGCGGCGGCATCTTCACCTTCAGAATCGATTCCTGTGCTAGCATCCTCGCCAGGGAGTCTCCTTCCCTCTTCAGCCCGAGCATGTCTGCCATAGCATAGAGCTCGGCAATATCCCTAACTTTGTTCATCGCCAGCTCTTCTCGCATCTTTCGATTGCGCATGTTTTGATGAAACACGCTAATAACATCGGCAGGATGAACGTCTGGGATATTGTGTTGTATACGGCTGAATCTCTGTATGTACTTGCGCAAGGGCTTGCCCTCTTTCTGAGGGATGAGATGTAAATCGCTTTCCTGGCCAGGAGCTTGGTGGCCTCCAGTAAAGGCGCCAACAAACTGGTGACACAGGTCTGCACAGGAAGAAATGGAATTCTCCGGTAGATGCATCAACCACGACCTAACGATGGGCTTGAGCACCAAAAGGAAGTAGTTGGTGAGTATCTTGTTGTCCCGAGCCCCGGCAGCCTGCACCGCAATGGTGTAGATGCTCAGGAACTCCAACGGGTGAGTCTTGCCATCATATTTCTCCGAGACCTCCGGTTTGAACATTCGGGAATTGGGCCACTTGACTTGCCGCAGCTCACGGGTAAACGCTGGACAACCCACCTCATAAGGTAAGTCACCGGAATACCCCGGCGCAGGCTTGTCTATAGTAGGCCCTCCACGTCTATCAGATTGATAGCGCGCTTCCCGTCGCCGCTCGATGGTAGTTCGAGTGTCTTCTTTGCTTCGCTCCTAAAGAACTTGATGTTGATCGCGGTGCATTCGCAGATCAGACGACGCTGTGGAATCGCCATCACAGACGTCGGTCCGCCGAGTTAGCCACCACTATTGCTGTCGTGGAGGAGAGTGCATCATAGTCGTCCCACCTCCAGTCTTTTCGCCATCGGCACGCGTCAGCTCGATGGACCGCCGTCGCGAAGGCTCCGTCTGCTGCGGCCGATCTCCGTTGGCGAAGCCGATGAGGCTCTGAATAGCAGCTCTCCATTCTTCGAGCTTCTCCGGAGCAGGAGGGAAATCCAGGAGCAGCTGCGCTCACACCAACACTTCTGCTGGTGTAGGCGGCGGTGAAAGGTGCGAGGAACGTGAGGTGCTCTGACTCCTAACTGTGTTAGAAGGAGCTCCATCATGGTCCCGCGACCGCGCCGCGCTTCCACCGACATCTTGCCATGCATGCTGGTCCCATGCTTCTCGGGAATGATGCGCAGGGGTCTTTCTTTGGGAACGCCTAGAACCACCGATGTCACGGCGATGTTCATCGCGCACGGCCTGAGAAGGCCGCCGCGCATGCACCGGTGTGGGTGCCTTGGAAGGCGCCATCTTGTCCTTGGAGTTCGCTGCGCCACCTGTAGGCGGCACGGCTCCGTCCTTAGACCTAGCGGCGTGCGGGTTGTTGTCGCCGCTGCGAACAACGCCGCTCGCCTGGCTTTGATCGCCAGAACATCGTGGAAGCTCAAGACCTCCACCTCCTCCACCTGCGTCCACGCCATCGCCCGTCCGTGAAGGCACAGGCAAACCGGATGCAGATTGACCAACCGCCACCAAACCCTTCTTCTTGGGAGCCATGGCGACGAAAATGATCGAGAGACTGATGCGCTGATCGCTAGATAAGGTTCGCGCAACTCATTCCCCCGACCTGGCACACCAAAGATGTCAGCATACGACACCTATGGGATCGCGTGGATCCCTTCTACGGTTTGGCAGGGAGAGAGCTATGCACAAAGAGCAGATCCAATGATCAACGCGAGGGGATTTTTACCCAAGTTCGGGCCGCTGAGAAGCGTAATACCCTACTCCTGCTTTAGTTTATTGTGGGTGTTCAAGCCCAAGCTTCAGTAGCGCTCGCAGTGAACAGTATGTTCGAGCAGCGGCTACGCATGCAGAATGGGCTAGAGTGTCCTCCCCCCTGTAGTTACGCCTTGGGCCTCCCTTTATACGTCCAAGGGGTCACCAACAGTGGCGTACAGTATATACAAGAGGTGTAAAGTTGCTACAGTGTTTACATGCTTACCACTGACGTCTTAGGACAAACGCATTAAATGCTCCATTTAGGTGTCCATTTAGGGGTCCCTTACTTTCTTGGGGATGGAAAAAGGGGGCGTCCCATCAGCACCGCTTAAGCCCGTCCACCACTAGTGCCATGACACGCATCCAGGAAGACAAAACCCAAATGTAGGCTGGTCACTGCGCTGGAGCAGTGGCGGGGTGGCGGAGTCATGCCGGGTCTTCGCTAGCCATCCCGGCAAGTATCTTGCCGGGGATCCGGCCTTTGGGCTTCTGTCTTCTAGTCACTGGTTTGAATGCCTTCTTGATAGTCTTGCACTTGCTTCCAGCTGTCCCCCGGCAGGCCTTGCCACTGGTACGGCTACAACCGTCCATGCGCAAGTATGGGGTACTAAAGGACCCAAACTTTAGTACACCGACAGTTGCAAATACTAGCATTGTGCATGTGCGTTGCAACGGATCATCATTAGAATAATACTTATTCACAAACTTGATAGAAAACACTCTAATTTTGATATACATATATCACTAAAAATATATTATGTTTCAATCAGAATATATTCCTTGGGTTGTTTTGGTGATGTGAGGGAGGGATGTGGTTGGTTTTAAGATACTAATTAAGGGGTTTTCTGCGAATTGGGTAGAGAAGTGGGATGTTGTTGAGAAAAGGCAACAACTTACCTCACAGTCGTTAGATGTAGATCTAATGGTCAGAAATGACGGATGGCAGACACACCATCATCACCAACTAAGTCATCTGTAGGAGTGCTAGCATGATGCCCGTGCATTGCACGAAACATCAAGATGCATTTTTTTATAAAACACCTGTTGTGATTGACCCATGCGGGAGTAATCCCATGTGTAAAAACTAATGATATCTCGAGAAAGAGGAGAGATAAGGCGAGGAGGAGTGGGGCATGGTGGTGATTGGTGGTCGGACTGAGCGGAGACATGGGGATGGATGACACCGGCAGCGACCACCATGCCAGATTGTTCCAGAGGCTTCCTTTTTTAATTGCTCAACAATGAGGTTGTGGGAGATAAGGATGAACGAGGGAAGACCTTGTCTACAAATGTGGAGAGAGGTGCGGGTATCTTTTAGTTTGCTTTCTATCCGTTAGATATAGATCTGACGGTCTATATTGCAAGATGGCAGGCATACCATCATCACCAACTCGGTCTTTTTATTAGAAGAGATATAAGTATGGAGATACAAACGTATTATCGATACTTATTTCCATAAACTTGGATCTACATTCTATTCAACGGCTGAGCATGTGGGGCCTTAGCACGATGACTTCTGGACTGTGTAAAACAAAGGTTTTCCCAACGCCGATAAGGAGGGGGTGACGACAGCGGGCTTTCGGCTCGCTCTAGTCCTAGTAGTCATACTAGGTGGTCTACAGACATGTAGATTTATTCTTTTTCATGTCTCGTGTTCGTCGTACTGCCACGACTGTTGATGAATAGATGGTAAGTTATTCACGAGAAAACCTTGGTTGAGCGTGTGTGCGAGAGAGAGATAGCGTGTGTGTGTGTGATATGTGGAGACTGAGGCAATGATAAGAGATTATTTGTGTCTCTGTGTGTGGAGGATAGAGAGAGACATGTGCATGGGGCTTTGTGTTGTGTAACATGGAGACACATAGACATAATCAGAGAGTGAGTGTGTGAGATACACATGCGGACATGGGGAGAGATGTGTGAGTTAGAGAGACAGAGAATTTTGGTGTGCATGTGAGCTAGAGAGAGACGGGGATATATATACCCAAAGCTGGAGAGAATATGCAAGGGTGTGTGTGTCTTAAAAGAAGGATCCAGATAGATGGGTGTTTGTGCGTCTATGTGTGTGTTTGTGCGCGTGCGTGTGTGTGGGAGGGAGTGTGTGTATGTGGAGAAGACAGACCACTAAGGATGTAAACCTAGTAGGGAAGGGGGAATGGTGTGACATGTGTGTCCAAGAGAGAGAAAGGCATGTGTAGTAGCGGGATAGCATGGGTGCGGGGGGGGGGGGAGCAGACTATTTGGAAGAGACATCGAGTGTGTGTGGGAGAGGGGTGTGAGAGCGAGAGAGAGAGCGAGCGACGGAGAGAGAGAGGATAGGGAGACAAGGTTGATGTTGTTTGAAAGTGGCCTATGTACAGAGACGCAAGGGAAGCGAGTCATCAGGTGTGTGATAGAGACTTCATGAGAGATCTAGAATAGATGGTGTAGAGAACAACGTGCGAGATTGAGAACGATGATACGCTAGGGAGCTATGGAAAGAGTCACAACATATATGTATATAGGGAAGGAGCTGGGTCGGGTTTGCATGTGGGAGAGATAGAAAGAGGAGAGTGGTGCACAAGGAGACAAAGGGTGCTTGTTTGTAGTGGGGGTGGTGAGTGAGGTGAGTGTGCGAGAACCACATAACTAGGGAGATAGACGTTTGGGGGCAACGTTTTGTGTGTATGGGAAAGATACACTGCTATATAGTGCGTGTGCTTGGGAAAGAGAGATGCCGGGAGACCTAGATAGTGGGGGAAGGGATGTGTGCATGCCCGAGAGACAAAGTGATAGAGACCTATATTGGGGTCCGGACTTAGAAGAGAGAGGGGGGTTAATGTGCTCCTGTGTTCGTGTCTGAGGGAGAGAACGACTTGTGGAGGGGGGGCTGGGTGGGTGGCTTCAGATAAAGAGTGAGGTGTCTATATTTGAGAGACTTAAGTGTAATTGAGATATACATGGTCAATAGTGTGTGACTCATGGTTGATCAATTTGTTTCACAGTTTGGACTATGAGATAACGATACTTTTGAACATTCGTGATATACTTTGAAGTACCAGAATTACAAACCTAAGATTGGAATTTTGGAATTCGACTCGATTATTAGCTTTTGTAATTCATTTAAACGAAGGTACATTTTTTAAGCCGGGATTTCCTGATTTCAAATTCATATATCAAACCTAGAGATATACACATACGGGCATGTTCAAACCTTATAATCATCCACTTTATTCATACACATACACATTTTTATTTTTGTCATCATATTTAGGATAAACACATTTGGAATTTCATTTGAATTGGACCATATGATGGTATTTGCTTCCACTAGCTCAATGATCCATATTTGAATTGAATGGACAATCTAAGTTTCGAGTTGGAGACATTGATTTTCGAAACTTGCACTTTTTTTTTGCGTGCAAAACAAATAAATTCTCGGCCATGATATCATAGTCGGCCGTACAAGAGCAGAACACTTAATTTCAGCCGCCAAAAGCTTTCAAACTTCCCGCTCACATCAAAATATCTCGCCCCGGAAAGTTTAGCCCTGCGATATTCCTATTTTACCCCTGCAACATGAATGGAAAAGGGCTGCTTTGGTAACTCCATTGTTTTCCCCTCTTTACCCCCAACATTCTTCCCCAGAGCCCCTCCCCTTCCCCTCCCCGCCTCCTCCCCCCCAACCACGCCAAGCCGCCGAATCTAGGCCTCCACCGCAGCGGTGGACCTCACACCCCGCCGGATCTACCTTCCACACCTTGGAACCCCCAACTGCCAACTCACCACTTCACCAGAGCCGCTTCAACGACTGGCTTGTCCACCGCTCCAGATCTCCTTGAGCGCCATCATGGTCCACCGCACCAGATCTGCTTCACCGGCGCCCTCGACCACCACAGTGTAGGCCCTTCACCGACTCCCTCGTCCAACACATCGCTGGCCCTTCATACAAGCCCTCCTCCGCCGCAATAGATCCGCCTCACCGAAAGCACTATACACCATGCTAGATGTGCTTCGCCGACGCCTTCGTCCACTTCACCGGACCCGCTCCACGGACGCCATATTCAACTCCACCAGCCCTGCTTTACTGACGCCGCAGCCTCATCAGGTTATTTTGATTTGTACTCCTTCAGTTTTTCTCTTCTTTATCGTGAAGCTGTTCACTTACCACAGATGAGCTTTCTTGTATGTAGACAGGCGCCGCAACCGAAGCACCGGAGCCGCTTCAACAACGGCGACAGCCGACCCAAAGTCAACCGCAACATGAGCACCATTGATGATCCTTACCTTTCAAGTATGACAACGATACCCATATGTCGCCGAGAATCAGGTAATATTATCCAACGGTCAGTGCCTACGTTCACTTTCTTAGCATAAGCACTGCACCTTCGAATTTCTTTAGGGCATCATTCAATTTTTCATGAGACGCGTTATTCTGCTTGCACCTGTAGGGCCATACATGTGGCAGTGAACAGGTTACATGTGCTAAATTACAAACCAGTGCACATATAGTTACAATGCTTTTGTTTTTTCCTAAGTATTACTGTACTTCCTAGATATCACTGCCTACTATTTTACTTCTTGCATGCTATATTTATGATAATGCTGTTGTTCTGATGCCACCTATTGTTTACATCAGACTGCTTCTATGGCCCTGTTTGGATACTCTAACTTAGCTAGAGGTTAGAGTTAGTTTCTAGCTCATGACTAACCCTAAACTAACTCTAGCCAAAGAGGTGTTTGGATGACAGGGTTAGATTGACAATAAATGCACTAGGAGAACTAGCTCCTATTACCACCTCTTGGGTGGGTTAGATGCAACTAGCTCTCATGTTTGGATACTTTAGGGCTATTTGAGCCCAAACTAGCTCTAACCCATGGATCCAAACAGGGCCTATGTTCTCTATACTTAATTACACATCAGCAAACTAGCTTGTGGTTCCGCTGCTTTTTGTTCGTTTTACCCTACATTTTCCGATGCTAGCTATTACATCACTGCTCTGAGCCTTTGTTCATTACTTTTTTGTGCGTTCTTGACCTTTCCAAGTTGCATGACTAATTTGATGCTTCTATTAATTATGGAGCTGCCAACCCCATCAAGCAAAATATTTGTTCTTTTGGGGCTGGCACCTCGAACAAGCATAAAAATAGAGTGAAGCACATATATTGTCGTGTAAGCACACACCCTTCTTTCATTAGTTTAGATTAACCATTGATGATCAATTCGAACCAGTGCATGTGATTAAAATTAATTTTACCTAAATAGAGGGGGAAGAATAAACTACAACAACTAGATTTGCAACCACGGGATGCTGACGACATCTTCAAAGAACATTGCAATAGCAGCCAGGCTTCACAGCAACATATGGTAAGCCAGTGTGTTTTAGTACATGTGAAATGTAATGCGTGTGGGCTGCTTTCTTGGCTTGTGCCCTCAACCTGTAATCCTACATAATTACAAATAGTTCAATTGTCTGCTTTGCTGTATTGCTTGATTCGAATGCTTGTTTGTTACTTGTTAGGCTATACCTGAGTTGGCCAATATGTCAGTTGTACTGTCGTAAAGAAATGCATGCCTAATTCATTTGACTCCTTAACTTTTCCTATGAACTTCATCACAAGACTATCTTTGTAGTTTATATGAGGCCACACTGTTTAAGTGCTTTCTCAGATTATTTCAACTGCTTAGATGTCTGGGCAACTTAAATATAGCGGTGGTACACTGCCTTTCATCTTACCATTTTAATTTGTTTTCGGCTGATGCTACTTCGAACCATTTAAATATAGCTTGCCATGCTCGACAATAATTTGTATGTCGTTTACCATGTAAGCTTACTACCTAGATCATGCGATAACTATCTCTTACTTATGTCCAGCGAAAACCTTTCAGGATGCCGTTCACACTAGGACACAATGTACAACCCCAGAATCTATTTGCGGAAGCAGTGCGCCAGCCATGTTACCAGATGGTAGCAGTTCAGAGGCAACACCGCTGGAGAGCAGTCTGAGCACAAATATTATAGTTCTTGAGGCTCTACTAGAGGAAGAAAGAGATGGTGTGGCTGCCATGAATAAGGTAATCTTGATCTTGAGGCTGGAAATTGATACGTCTCCAACGTATCTATAATTTATGAAGTATTCATGCCATGTTTACAACAATTTTCAATGGTTTTGGTATGATTTGATTAGAACTAACCCGGACTGTCGTTGTTTTCACCAGAACTACCGTGGTGTCGTTTTTTATGCAGAAATAAAAGTTCTCAGAATGGGCTAAAAATTTACGGTGATTTTTTATGGATCAAAAGAGACCCCCGAAGCACAAGAGTTGGGCTAGAAGAGTCCTGAGGCAACCACAAGGGTGGGGGGCGCGCCCCATGGCTTGTCGCTGCCTCATGGGCCCCCTTGACTTGTCCCTGACGCCAACACCTCCTATAAATACCAAAACCTCTAGAAATAAACCTAGATCGGAAGTTCCATCGCCGCAAGCCTCTGTAGCCACAAAAAACCAATCGGGAGCCCGTTTCGGCACCCTGCCGGAGGGGGGAATCATCACCGGAGGCCATCTTCATCATCCCGGCGGTCTCCATGACGAGGAGGGAGTAGTTCACCCTCGGGGCTGAGGGTATGTACCAGTAGCTATGTGTTTGATCTCTCTCTCTCGTCTTCTTGATTTGGCACGATCTTGATGTACCGCGAGCTTTGTTACTATAGTTGGATCATATGGTGTTTCTCCCCCTCTATCTTCTTGTGATGAATTGAGTTTTACCTTTGAGGTTTCACTATTATCGGATAGAATACTATTATGGATTTGAGAACACTTGATATTTGTCTTGCGTGGGATACCCGTGGTGACAATGGGGTCTACGCAACTTTATTCTTGTAGACTCGTGTTGGGCCTTCAAGCGCAGAGTTTTGTAGGACAGTAGCAATTTTCCCTCAAGTGGATGACCTAAGGTTTATCAATCCGTGGGAGGCGTAGGATGAAGATGGTCTCTCTCAAACAACCTTGCAACCAAATACAAGAAATCTCTTGTGTCCCCAACACACCCAATACAATGGCAAATTGTATAGGTGCACTAGTTCGGCGAAGAGATGGTGATAAAAGTGTAATATGGATGGTAGAAATATATTTTTATAATCTGAATAAATAAAAATAGCAAGGTAGCAAGTGACAAAAGTGAGCACAAATGGTATTGCAATGCTTGAAAACAAGGCCTAGGGTTCGTACTTTCGCTAGTGCAATCTCTACACAATGCTAATATAATTGGATCATATAACCATCCCTCAAAGTGCGATGAAGAATCACTCCAAAGTTCCTATCTAGCGGAGAACGTAATAAGAAATTGTTTGTAGGGTACGAAACCACCTCGAAGCTATTCTTTCCGATCGATCTATCCAAGAGTTCGTACTAAAATAACAACAAAGCAAATTCAGATTCGTATTGCTCAATCCAACACAAAGAACCTCAAAGAGTGCCCCAAGATTTCTACCGGAGAAACAAACACAAGAACGTGCATCAACCCCTATGCATAGATTACCCCAATGTCACCTCGGGAAACCGCGAGTTGAGTGCCAAAACATATATCAAGTGAATCAATACGATACCCCATTGTCACCACGGGTATTCGTATGCAAGACATATATCAAGTGCTCTCAAATCCATAAAAGTATTCAATCCGATTAAACGAAATCTCAAAGGGAAAACTCAATTCACAACAAGATAGAGAGGGGAAAACACCATATGATCTGAATATATTAACAAAGCCCGTGATACATCAAGATTGTGCATCCCAAGAACACGAGAGAGAGATTAAACACATAGCTACTGGTACAAACCATCAGCCCCGAGGGTGGACTATCCCTCCTCATCATGGTGGCCGCCGGGATGATGAAGATGGCCACCGGTGATGATCTCCTCCTCCGGCAGGGTGCCGAAACGGGGTCTAGATTGGATCTCATGGATACAAAGGCCTTGCGGCGGTGGAACTTCTGATCTAGGGTTACCCCGAGGGTTTTTGGAATATTTGGTGATTTATAATGCAAAGAGGGGGTGTGGGAGGCCACCGAGGTGGGCACAACCCACCTGGGCGCACCTGGGCCCCCAGGGGCACCCTGGTGGGTTGTGCCCCCCTTGGGGCACCCCCCCAGGTGCTTCTCTGGCCCACTGGATGTCTTCTGGTCCAAAAAAAATCCACAAAAAGTTTCGCTGCATTTGGACTCCTTTTGATATTGATTTTCTGCAATGTAAAAAACAAGCAAAAACAGCAACTGGCACTGGGCACTATGTCAATAGGTTATTCCCAAAAAATGATATAAAGTTGCTATAAAATGATTGTAAAACATCCAAGAAAGATAATATAACAGCATGAATACTTCATAAATTATAGATACGTTGGAGACGTATCAGCATCCCCAAGCTTAATTCCTACTTGTCCTCGAGTAGGTAAATTATAAAAGAAATAATTTATGAAGTGTGAATGCTAGCAAAGTGCATAAGTTTGATCAATGACAATTTCAATCACTTTTCCTAGCATCATAACAACAATTCTTTCTTATAAAACTTCTCATGTTAAAGAGCAACCAATTCACATGTTAAGGTTCAAACAATGAATTCTCTTGAAACTCAACAACCTATGTTCTCAGTCACCAAACAATTGCAATTCAACTTATTCAACAGAGTCTAAGTAAGAGCTCCACATACTCAACCATCATATAGTCTTCTATGATTGCTAACACTCACCGCATACACATGAGAAAAACGTTTCAACCGGACACATAGAAAGATAGGGGCTTATAATTTCACCTCCCAACATATTCACCTCAAGGGTGATGTCAACAATAATAACTCATGCCACCCATATCCAACTGGACATATGTGCCTAGATCTTTCCTCACCACATGATGCTTGCCAAAGGAGAAAAATAAAAAGGAATAGAGAGAAAAACTCTGACTCTTGCATAAAAGTAAATACATAAAAGTAAAAGATAGGCCCTTCGCAGAGGGAAGCAGAGGTTGCCATGCGCTTATTTGTTTGTATGATCAACCCCTTAGTTCAAAAGAACATCATGTTATATTGCCCCTTGTCATGGCAACCTTTATTATGCAGTCTGCCACTTTTATTTCTTTACCATCACAAGTTCGTACAACGCTCAATTTTCTCTTACACTAAATGATCTTACACTTTTAGAAGCAATTTTTATTGCCTTATTGCACCGATGACAACTTACTTGAAGGATCTTACTCAATCCATAGGTAGGTATGGTGGACTCTTGAAAATAAGATTTGGGTTTAAGGGTTTTTGGATGCACAAGTAGTATCTCTACTTAGTGCGGAATTCTTGGCTAGCAAAGATGGGGGGCAAGCACCACATGTTGAAGGATCTATGACAATATAACTTCTATGTGAATATGAACAAACATAAATCATTACGTTGTCTTCCTTGTCCAACGTCAACAATTTTGGCATATAATTTTTTGATGGGGGCTCACAATCACAAAAGATTTCCAAGATAGTGTATTTGTATGTGAAAGTTCTCTTCCTTCTACCAATCATTCATGAATTGCTTGTATGACCAATATTGTGATTGTTAAGCCTAAAAAGATTTCACTTTCTAAACCCAATGTGAAGCTACCACTAGGCATGATATGAACATATAATTTCAGCTTCATGATATTCAATTCATTCAACAATTTACTCATAGGATATAAGTGAAGCACAAGATTAAATGACAAGCTACTCCAAAAAGATATAAGTGAAGATCAAGCGAGTAGTTAAGTAAATGGGTAGCTATTTGAGAACTCTCTTTTATTTAAAAACTTTCATATCTAAGTACTTTATTAAAACAGCAAGCAAAACAAAATAAAATGACATTCCAAGAATAGCACAACTCATGTGAAGAAGCAAAAACTTAGGCTCAACCGATACTAACCGATAATTGTTGAAGAAGAAAGGTGGGATGCCTACCGGGGCATCCCCAAGCTTAGATGCTTGAGACTTCTTGAAATATTATCTTGGGGTGCCTTGGGCATCCCCAAGATTGAGCTTTTGTGTCTCCTTAATTTCTTTTATATCACGGTTTCCCTAAATCTTAAAAACTTCATCCACACAAAACTCAACAAGAACTCGTGAGATAAGTTAGTATAAACCAATGCAAAAACCTTATCATTCTCTACTGTAGCAAATCACTAAAATTATTATTCAGCATTGCATACTAAACGCCTCTGCATATTTAATACTCCTATCCTCAAATAGAATCATTAAACAAGCAAACATATGCAAAACATGCAAACATAACAGCAATCTGCCAAAACAGCATAGTCTGTAAAGAATGCAAGAGTATCAATACTTATTTAACTCCAAAAATTATGAAAATTTACCAAACTGTAGAAAATTTATCAGATATTACTGTTCAAAAAGTTTCAACATTTTATCACATTCTGAATTTTCTGGATAATTATTGCAACAGCGATAAACTTTCTGTTTTGAAACAGCAACTCATATATTTGCAAAATAAGCATGGTGATGGCTATCCTTGCCACTTTTATTGAAATAAAAGATTCAAAAAATTATTATAACTAACAGCAAGAAAATCCTAATAAAATAAAATGACTCTCCAAGCAAAATTCATATCATGTGACGAATGAAAATATAGCTCCAAGTGAGGTTACCGATAATGTTGAAGACGAAAGAGGGGATGCCTTCCGGGGCATCCCCAAGCTTAGTTGCTTGGATCTTCCTTGGATATTTAACTTGGGGTGACTTGGGAATCCCCAAGCTTAGGGTCTTGTCACTCCTTATTCTCCTCATATCGACATCTCACCCAAAACTTGAAAACTTCAATCACACAAAACTTAACGGAACTTCGTGAGATAGGTTAGCATGATAAAGAGCAAACCATTTCACTTTGGTACTGTCAAAGACAAGATTCATATTTTTTTTCCACACAATGCATACTGTAGAATATCATTTTCACAATTTATATTGAGCAATATAAGCCATAGAAACTAGAAAACAAGCAAACTATGCATTGAAAACACAATCTGTCAAAAACAGAACAGTCTGTAGTAATCTGTACTCCAACGATACTTATACTACTCCAAAAATTCTGAAAAATTAGGATAACATAAATAATTTGTATATATATCACCTTTAAAAAATTCAGATCAAAATCACATTCCAGTGAATTTTCAAAATTCCTGGACTGAGCGCAAAAGTTTCTGTTTTTGCACAGATTCAAGTCAACTATCATCCATACTATCCCAAAGGCTTTACTTGGCACTTTATTGAAACAAAAGCAATAAAACATGATTAATACAGTAGCATAATCATGTGAACACATAAAAACAGTATGGGTAAATGTTGGGTTGTCTCCCAACAAACGCTTTTCTTTAATGCCTTTTAGCTAGCCATGATAATTTCAATGATGCTCACATAAAAGATAATAATTGAAACACAAAGAGAGCATCATGAAGCATATGACTAGCACATTTAAGTCTAACCCACTTCCTATTCATAGGGATTTTGTGAGCAAACAACTTATGGGAACAAGAATCAACTAGCATAGGAAGGCAAAACAAGCAAAACTTCAAGATTTTCAACACATAGAGAGGAAACTTGATATTATTGCAATATGTAAAAGCATAAGTTCCCCTCTCATAATAATTTTCAGTAGCATCATGAATGAATTCAACAATATATCTATCACATAAAACATTCTTTTCATGATCCACAAGCATAGAAATTTTCTTACTCTCCACATAAGCAAATTTATTCTCATTAATAGTAGTGGGAGCAAATTCAACAAAATACCTATCATGTGATTGAAAATTAAAATCATGATGACAAGTTTCATGGTTATCATTATTCAATATAGCATAAATGTCATCACCATAATCATCATAGATAGCAACTGTGTTGTCACAATCAATTGAAACCTCTTCCAAAATAGTGAATTCATCACTAAATAAAGTCATGACCTCTCCAAATCCACTTTCATAATTATCACAATAAGATTCAACACCCTCCAAAATAGTGGGATCATTAGTACCTAGAGTTGACACTCTTCCAAACCCACATTCATCAATATAATTGTCATAAATAGGAGGCATGCTACCATTATAATAAATTTGCACATCAAAACTTGGGGGACTAAAAATATCATCTTCATTAAACATAGCATCCCCAAGCTTGTTGCTTTGCATATAATTAGCATCATGGATATTCAAAGAATTCATACCAACAACATTGCAATCATGCTAATTATTCAAAGATTTTTTGTCAAACATTTTATAGAATTCTTCTTCTATCAATTGAGCACAATTTTCCTTTCCATCATTTTCACGAAAGACATTATAGAGATGAACAATATGATGCAACCTCAATTCCATTTTTTTGTAGTTTTCTTTTATAAACCAAACTAGTGATAAAACAAGAAACTAAAAGATTCAATTGCAAGATCTAAAGATATACCTTCATGCACTCACCTCCCTTGTAACGGCGCCAGAAAAGAGCTTGATGTCTACTACTCAACTTTATTCTTGTAGACTCGTGTTGGGCCTTCAAGCGCAGAGTTTTGTAGGACAGTAGCAATTTTTCCTCAAGTGGATGACCTAAGGTTTATCAATCCGTGGGAGGCGTAGGATGAAGATGGTCTCTCTCAAACAACCCTGCAACCAAATACAAGAAATCTCTTGTGTCCCCAACACACCCAATACAATGGCAAATTGTATAGGTGCACTAGTTCGGCGAAGAGATGGTGATAAAAGTGTAATACGGATGGTAGAAATATATTTTTATAATCTGAATAAATAAAAACAGCAAGGTAGCAAGTGACAAAAGTGAGCACAAACGGTATTGCAATGCTTGAAAAGAAGGCCTAGGGTTCGTACTTTCGCTAGTGCAATCTCTCAACAATGCTAATATAATTGGATCATATAACCCCTCAAAGTGAGATGAAGAATCACTCCAAAGTTCCTATCTAGCGGAGAACATAAGAAGAAATTGTTTGTAGGGTACGAAACCACCTCGAAGCTATTCTTTCCGATAGATCTATCCAAGAGTTTGTACTAAAATAACACCAAAGCAAATTCAGATTCGTAATGCACAATCCAACACAAAGAACCTCAAAGAGTGCCCCAAGATTTCTACCAGAGAAACAAACACAAGAACGTGCATCAACCCCTATGCATAGATTACCCCAATGTCACCTCGAGAATCCGCGAGTTGAGTGCCAAAACATATATCATGTGAATCAATACGATACCCCATTGTCACCACGGGTATTCGTATGCAAGACATATATCAAGTGCTCTCAAATCCATAAAAGTATTCAATCCGATAAAATGAAATCTCAAAGGGAAAACTCAATTCACAACAAGATAGTGAGGGGAAAACACCATATGATCCGACTATATTAACAAAGCCCGCGATACATCAAGATTGTGCATCCCAAGAACACGAGAGAGAGAGAGAGAGATTAAACACATAGCTACTGGTACAAACCCTCAGCCTCGAGGGTGGACTACTCCCTCCTCATCGTGGTGGCCGCCGGGATGATGAACATGGCCACCAGTGATGATCTCCCCCTCCGGCAGGGTGCCGAAATGGGGTCTAGATTGGATCTCGTGGATACAGAGGCCTTGCAGCGGCGGAACTTCTGATCTAGGGTTACCCCGAAGTTTTTTGGAATATTTGGTGATTTATAGGGCAAAGAAGGGGTGCGGGAGTCCACCGAAGTGGGCACAACCCAGCTGGGCGTGCCTGGGCCCCCAGGCGCACCCTGGTGGGTTGTGCCCCCCTCGGGGCACCCCCCCCCCCAGGTGCTTCTCTGGCCCACTGGATGTCTTCTGGTGCATAAAAAATCCACAAAAAGTTTCGCTGCATTTGGACTCCGTGTGATATTGATTTTCTGCGATGTAAAAAACAAGCAAAAACAGCAACTGGCACTGGGCACTATGTCAATAGGTTAGTCCCAAAAAATGATATAAAGTTGCTATAAAATGATTGTAAAACATCCAAGAAAGATAATATAACAGCATGAATACTTCATAAATTATAGATACGTTGGAGACGTATCAGGGGTGTTCTATTGATTCACTTGATGTATGTTTTGGCACTCAACTCACGGATTCCCGAGGTGACATTGGGGTAATCTATGCATAGGGGTTGATGCACATTTTCATCCTTGTTTCTCCGGTAGAAATCTTGGGGCACTCTTTGAGGTTCTTTGTGTTGGATTAAATATTATGAATCTGAAGTTGTTTGATGCATATCGTATAATTGACCCAAGAATTCTTGTGGTGACATTGGAGTATCTAGGTGACATTAGGGTTGATTGATGTGTGTCATATGGTGTTATTTTACTACGAACTCTAGGGCTGTTTGTGACACCTATAGGAATAGCTCAATGGATTGATCGGAAAGAATAACTTTGAGGTGGTTTCGTACTCTACAAGCAATTTCATCTTATGTTCTCCGCGATAGGAACTTTGGAGTGACTTTTGTCACACGTTGAGGGATAGCCATATGATCTAATTATGTTATCATTGTTGAGAGAACTTGCACTAGTGAAAGTATGAACCCTAGGCCTTGTTTCCAAGCATTGCAATACCATTTTTGCTCGCTTTTGTCACTAGTCACCTTGCTGTTTTTATATTTTCAGATTACAAAAACCTATATCTACCATCCATATTACACTTGTATCACCATCTCTTCGCCGAACTAGTGCACCTATACAATTTACCATTGTATTGGGTGTGTTGCGGACACAAGAGACTCTTTGTTATTTGGTTGCAGGGTTGTTTGAGAGAGACCATCTTCATCCTACGACTCCCACGGATTGATAAACCTTAGGTCATCCACTTCAGGGAAATTTGCTACTATCCTACAAAACTTTGCGCTTGGAGGCCCAACACGAGTCTACAAGAAGAAG
The DNA here is from genome assembly GCA_011799875.1 of Thinopyrum elongatum. Taxonomy (NCBI): domain Eukaryota; kingdom Viridiplantae; phylum Streptophyta; class Magnoliopsida; order Poales; family Poaceae; genus Thinopyrum; species Thinopyrum elongatum. Next base: position 332,281,669 of record CM022300.1, on the reverse strand, counting down.
GTTGCATAGTAGACATCAAGCTCTTTTCTGGCGCCGTTGCCGGGGAGGCTAGGTAAGCGGCACTCACATCCCGTCAACGAAGCTCTTTTCTGGCGCCGTTGCTGGGGAGGTGAGCGCTTGAAGGTATATCTTTAGATCTTGCAATTAAATCTTTTAGTTTCTTGCTTTATCACTAGTTTAGTCTATAAAAGAAAACTACAAAAAAAATGCAATTTAGGTTGCCTCATTTGCTTCATCTTTATAATGTCTTTCGTGAAAATGATGGAAAGGAAAATTGTGCTCAATTGATAGAAGAAGAATGCAATAAAATGTTTGGCACTAAATCTTTGAATGATGAGCATGATTGCAATGTTGTTGGTATGAACTCTCTGAATATTCATGATGCTAATGATATGCAAAGCCATAAGCTTGGGGATGCTATGTTTGATGAAGATGATATTTTTAGTCCCCCAAGTTTTGATGAGAATATTTATTATGATGATAGCATGCCTCCTATTTATGATGATTATATTGATAAAAGTGGGTTTGGAAGAGTTTCAACTCTAGGTACTAATGATCCCACTATTTTGGAGGGTGTTGAATCTTTTCACAATATTGATAAAAGTGGATTTGGGGAGGTCATGACTTTATTTAGTGATGAATCCACTATTTTGGAAGAGGTTCCAATTGATTATGAGAACAAAGTTGCTATCTATGATGATTATTGTGATGACATGTATGCTATAAAGAATAATGATAAACACGAAACTTGTCATCATGATTTTAATTTTCAATTGGATTATGCCTCACATGATAGTTATTTTGTTGAGTTTGCTCCCACTACTATTCATGAGAATAAATTTGCTTATGTGGAGAGTAATAAAATTTCTATGCTTATGAATCATGAAAAGAATGCTTTATGTGATGGTTATATTGTTGAATTCATTCATGATGCTACTGAAAATTATTATGAGAGATGAACTTATGCTTCTACATATTGCAATAATATCAAGTTTCCTCTCTATGTGCTTAAAGTTTTGAAGTTATGCTTGCTTTTCCCTCCTATGCTAGTTGATTCTTGTTCCAATAAATTGTTTGCTCACAAAATCCCTATGCATAGGAAGTGGGTTAGACTTAAATTTGCTAGTCATATGCTTCATGATGATCCCGTTATGTTTCAATTCTTATCTTTTATGTGAGCATCACTGAAATCATCATGCCTAGCTTAAAAGGCATTAAAGAAAAGCACTTGTTGGGAGACAACCCAATATTTACCCCTACTGTTTTTGTGTGTTTACATTATTAAGCTACTGTATTAATCATGTTTTATTGCTTTTGTTTGAATAATGTGCCAAGTAAAGCCTTTGGGATAGTGTGGTTGATAGTTGATTTGATTCTGTGCAAAAACAGAAACTTTTGCGTCCAGTACAGAAATTCCTATCTTTAACTGGAATGTGGAAATATTATGAATTATTTAAATTTTATTGTTATACAAATTTTCTAAGGTTTCCAAATTTTTCAGAATATTTGGAGTTACATAAGTATGAGCTTAATTCAGATATTTACAGACTGTTCTGTTTTTGACAGATTCTGTTTTCGATGCATAGTTTGCTTGTTTTCTAGTTTCTATGGCTTATATTGCTTAATATAAATTTTATAAATGATAGGTTACACTATGCATCATGTGAGAAAAATTATGAATCTCGTCTTGACAGTACCAAAGTGAATGATTTGTTTTATTATACTAACCCATCTCACGAAGTTCCATTAAGTTTTGTGTGATTGAAGCTTTCAAGTTTTGGGTGAGATATCGATATAAGGAGAATAAGGAGTGACAAGACCCTAAGCTTGGGGATTCCCAAGGCACCCCAAGGCAATATTCATGGCAGATCCAAGCAACCAAGCTTGGGGATGCCCCGGAAGGCATCTCCTCTTTCGTCTCCAACATTATCGGTAACCTCACTTGGAGCTATATTTTTATTCATCACATGATATGAGTTTTGCTTGGAGCATCATTTTATTTTATTAGGATTTGCTTGCTGTTATTTAGATTAATGTTTTGTATCTTTTATTTCAATAAAAGTATCAAATAGCCTTTACCATGCTTATTTTGCAAGTCTATATGTTGCTGTTTTGAAAACAGAAAGTTTTCTATCATTGTCTGAATTCTTATGGAAAGTCAGAACATGATAAAATCTTGAAATTTTTACACAATTAGTAACAACAAATTTTCTATAGTGTGGTAATTTTTCAGAATTTTTGGAGTTATGGAAGTATGAGTACAATTGCCCTCTTTACATACTGTCCTGTTTAGACAGATTGCTGTTATGTTTGCATTGTTTGCATATGTCTACTTGTTTAATGATTCTATTTGAGGATAGGAGTATTGAATATGCAGAGGCATTTAGTATGCAATGTTAAATAATAATTTTAGTGATTTGCTACAGTAGAGAATGATAAGGTTTTGCATTTGATTTATACTAACTTATCTCACGAGTTTTTGTTGAGTTTTGTGTGGATGAAATTTTGAAGATTTAGGGAAACCGTGATATAAAAGGAATTAAGGAGACACAAAAGCTCAAGCCTGGGGATTCCCAAGGCATGCCACCTTTCTTCATCAAGAATTATCGGTTAGTATCGGTTGAGCCTAAGTTTTTGCTTCTTCACATGATGTGTGCTATTTTTAGAATGTCATTTTATTTTATTTTGCTTGCTGTTTGAATAAAATACTTAAGATCTGAAAATTTTAAATGAGAGAGGGTCTTCACACAGCTACTTAATTATTTGACTACTCATTGATCTTCACTTATATCTTTTTGGAGTAGTTTGTCATTTTTTCGTGTGCTTCACTTATATCCCATGAGTAAATGGTTGAATGAATTGAATATCATAAATCTGAAATTATATATGTTTCATATGCTTATCCCATGGGGAGTAATGACTTCACATATAAGAAGTATAGGTGGTAAATTTATTGAAAGTTAGCAAACATAGTATTGTTCACTTGAACAATTCATGAAAGAATATTGAAGGAAGAGAGATTTCACATATAAATATGCTATCTTGGACATCTTCTATGATTGTGAGCCCCATTAATTATTTTCAAACTTGAGCAAATTAGTTGAAGTTGGACAAGGAAGACAACATAATGAGTTATGCTTGGGTATATTTGTATAGAAGTTATATTGTTATGGATCCTCCAACATGTGGTGCTTACTATTTAGAATCTTTTGCTAGCCAAAATTTCTGTACTAAGCGGGAATACTGCTTGTGCATCCAAAATCCTTGAACCAAGTTTCTTCCATGAGTGTCCACCATATCTACCTATATGCGGTATTTACCTTTGGTTCCAAGTACATTTGCATGTGCCAAACTCTAAACCTTCAAATAATAATCTGTTTTGTATGCCCGAATCGCTCATGTAGCGACTAGGGGCTGTTAGTATCTTCCATGCTAGGTGGGTTATTCTCACGATGAGTGTTGATTCACTTGTCATTCACGAGAGAGTGGCTGGTAATTGGGATGCCCAGTCCTATGATCAAAAGATCAAAAACAAAATTTCAAATAATTAAACAAAACTCCCCCAGGACTGTTGTTGGTACGGACGGTACCCGTTGTTTCGGATCAGCCATGGAGTGTGATTGTTGGTGGAGGGGGAGTAAAAACTTTACCATTCTATTTGGGAACCGCCTATAATGTATCTAGCATGGAAGATAGTGAGAACTCTTGGTTTTTATGTTGATAATGAAAGCATACCTCTCAAAATTATGTTCATCTCTGTTTTAAAAACTTCGAGCTATGGCACGTCTGCAAATCCCTGCTTCCCTCTGCGAAGGGCCTATCTTTTACTTTTATGCAAGAGTCAGTAGTATTCCTTCTCATTCCAACCTACTCTTTAGTTGGCAAGCATCATGTGATGGGGAAAGATCTAAGCATATATGGCCATTCAAATATATTTGATCATGAATTATTATTGTTGAAAATTATCTATATGATAAATAAGTTGGGAGGCGAAACACTAAGCCCCTATCTTTCTCTGTGTTCGATGGATGCTATTTGTTCTAAAAATATGCTTTGAGTGGTAGCAATCATGGAAGACTATATGATAGTTGAGTATGTGGGATTTGCTAAATCAAAGCTCTTACATAGACCCTTCCTGAAAATAAGATGAATTGTAATTGTTTGATGACTGAGAACTTAGTTTGTTAGTTTTCAAGAAAGTTTATTATCTATGCTTTAACATGTGAATAGCTTGCTACTTGATCATGAGAAGTTTTATGAGATGAGCTACTGTTTATGATATATAATGATGCTAGAAAAAGTGATTGAAATTATCATTGATCAAACTTGTGCACTTGCTAGCATTCACACTTCATAAATTATTTCTTTTATCATTTACCTACTAGAGGACGAGCAGGAATTAAGCTTGGGGAAGCTGATACGTCTCCAACGTATCTATAATTTATGAAGTATTCATGCCATCTTTACAACAATTTTATATGGTTTTGGTATGATTTGATTAGAACTAACCCGGACTAACGCTGTTTTCAATAGAACTACCGTGGTGTCGTTTTTTATGCAGAAATAAAAGTTCTCGGAATGGGCTGAAAATTTACGGTGATTTTTTATGGACCAAAAGAGACCCCCGAAGCACAAGAGTTGGGCCAGAAGAGTCCCGAGGCAACCACAAGGGTGGGGGGCGCGCCCACCCCCCTAGGGCGCGCCCCCCTGGCTTGTCGCTGCCTCGTGGGCCCCATTGACTTGTCCCTGACGCCAACACCTCCTATAAATACCAAAACCTCCAGAAATAAACCTAGATCAGAAGTTCCACCGCCGCAAGCCTCTGTAGCCATGAAAAACCAATCGGGATCCCGTTCCGGCACCCTGCCGGAGGGGGTAATCATCACCGGAGGCCATCTTCATCATCCCAGCGGTCTCCATGACGAGGAGGGAGTAGTTCACCCTCGGGGCTGAGGGTATGTACCAGTAGCTATGTGTTTGATCTCTCTCTCTCTCTCTCATGTTCTTTATTTAGCACGATCTTGATGTACCGCAAGCTTTGTTACTATAGTTGGATCATATGGTGTTTCTCCCCCTCTATCTTCTTGTGATGAATTGAGTTTTACCTTTGAGGTTTCACTATTATCGGATAGAATACTATTATGGATTTGAGAACACTTGATGTATGTCTTGCGTGGGATACCTGTGGTGACAATGGGGAGTTCTATTGATTCACTTGATGTATGTTTTGGTACTCAACTCACGGATTCCCAAGGTGACATTGGGGTAATCTATGCATAGGGGTTGATGCATGTTTTCGTCCTTGTTTCTCCGGTAGGAATCTTGGGGTACTCTTTGAGGTTCTTTGTGTTGGATTAAATATTATGAATCTGAAGTTGTTTGATGCATATTGTATAATTGACCCACGGATACTTGTGGTGACATTGGAGTATCTAGGTGACATTAGGGTTGATTGATGTGTGTCATATGGTGTTATTTTACTACGAACTCTAGGGCTGTTTGTGACACCTATAGGAATAGCTCAATGGATTGATCGGAAAGAATAACTTTGAGGTGGTTTCGTACCCTACAAGCAATTTCATCTTATGTTCTCCGCGATAGGAACTTTGGAGTGACTTTTGTCGCACGTTGAGGGATAGCCATATGATCTAATTATGCTATCATTGTTGAGAGAACTTGCACTAGTGAAAGTATGAACCCTAGGCCTTGTTTCCAAGCATTGCAATACCGTTTTTGCTCACTTTTGTCACTAGTTACCTTGCTGTTTTCATATTTTCATATTACAAAAACCTATATCTACCATACATATTACACTTGTATCACCATCTTTTCGCCGAACTAGTGCACCTATACAATTTACCATTGTATTGGGTGTGTTGGGGACACAAGAGAATCTTTGTTATTTGGTTGCGGGGTTGTTTGAGAGAGACCATCTTCATCCTACGCCTCCCACGGATTGATAAACCTTAGGTCATCCACTTGAGGGAAATTTGCTACTGTCCTACAAAACTCTGTGCTTGGAGGCCCAACACGAGTCTACAAGAAGAAGGTTGCATAGTAGACATCAGAAATTATGCAATTAGATGCACACTTTATGCAAGCAACCCAAGAATTGGAGGAAGTAAGAATGTTGCATTTGAAGACGGAGGAGGTCCTGCTGCTTCTGCTATCTAAAGCCCAGGGTAGTCCCAGTTCTTCTTTAGATACCAGTTGAAATTGTCATTAGATTAGTATACTTGCATGTTGTGTCATGTCTCATAATGGATTATGTTGTAAGACCCCCTTTGTTGTCCATGTGTTGTAATGATCTGAATTTTTTAGGTGAGGTAATCCTCAGTACTTGTATGATTGACATAAGGTGAACTGTTTTTCGTGTGAGCATATTGTATTGGATGAAATAACTGTTTGACTCAAAGTGTATCCAACCTACTAAATTCGAAGATCACGGCATTTCTAAATCATATTCATATATAAAGGTGGAATAAATCTTTGTCGTGGTTTTGAAGAAATAAACAACGAAACATAGAATAATGTATGGACATTCGTAATCGAATACAAATTGGATTTGAATTTAGTTGCCAGGGCCCAGGGTAAACGTGAATGCTAGTTCTCCCAAATTTTGAACAAAGCGGCAAAACACCTACTATCATTTGTCAGCTGCCCGAAGCCAGTGTTTGTGAGATGGAAATTACTATCTACCCTTGACAATTCACATCCTAATCGACCCGATTTCCACTACTGTCGATAGGGGTAGACTAGTAACTTCAATCAGACGTGACACGACCGCCTGTCTCCCCATTCAGACACGGTGGGTGCCAAACATGGGCGGCAAACACACATTTGATTCAAACTCGTCCGAAAGACCTCTCTCTCCCTCAATTTTCTTATTCATACACGTGGGCGGCAAAACAAACTCTCCTCGTCCGAAATCGATGTAGGCAAATATTTTAAATAGGGGCAGGTGTGTAACTTCCCTCAGACGTGACACAACCGCCCTACTTGTCAGCCCCATTCATATACCGTGGGCGCCAACCGTGGGCGCCAAAACACCCTCTCCTCGCCCAAAATCACTATCGGCAAATATTGGGGAGATGCAAGATTACCGTCCTATCCCCAACCGACGAGATGTCCGAAATATTAAACGGGGGCTAAGTTTGTAACTTTCCCACATTTCAGACAAGCGCGTCCAAAGTTTGAGATCCCCTCCCCCTCCCCCTCCATTTCCCCATTCATACACTATCGGCGCCACAACAACCTCCCCACTTCGGCCAGCCTCCTCCGTCCGCCATCCCATCCACCACCTTACCGGAGCCGCTACCCCTACCCCGTCGTCCACTGCAAGAGATGGACGTCTCTCATCCACGGCGCTGGACCAGGATCCTTTCATCGCGTCCTCTCGCTTCATCGGCGCCGTCGTCCACCTTGCCGTTGCCGCTCCTACGATCGCCTCGTCCACGGCAACAGGACTTATCCCCCGACCCGGCTTTCTGCCGTCTCAAGTCTTCTTCCGAGCCGCCGACATCCATCGCACCTGCAACACCCTCAATGTATCAGCAGGGGCCTACATGGCATCGCAAGAGAGGTGGTATTCTTTCATATCTGCTTAAGTTATTGATCTCACCCGGAAAATAGATCGTAACTTGTTTACTACTTTTCTTGTTCATACCAAATTGTAGTGGCTAGTTGAAAGAAAACATTGGTTGCGAAGTAGCCTTTGTCCGGTTTGCACCTTCAGATCCGCCATGGCACGGTCACTATACTGATAAAGCTTATGGTTTTCCCCCTTTATATTCACTACCATCATCGTAGGTGCTTCATGTCGTGCTAGCACTGCTCCTCAAGATCTCAACCCATCAAGTGAAACAACATGCCACTCATAATTTTAAAGCTTAGTTGTTGAAATACGAATCTGATATGATGCTCATATTACTAAAACAGAGAATGTTTAATTGGTCAGCTAATGTTCCTATATTCGTTTCGAAAAGCACGTGTGCCACATATAGAGAGACAACAAGGATTTGCATTTCTCTGTGCGCTCTGGTTCATCATGGGTGGGAAACACACATTGTATTATCTAAAATATGCTTACTCTTTGTTATCATGTTCCTCTTCTGTTCTTCCTAATAAGTATATTACTTCCTCCGTTCCTAAACTGCCTTGGGTGCATGCGTGTGTTGTGGTGGTGTGCGTTTGTACCGGGTGTTGTTCATCGTTGCTTTATTTATAAAGCGGGGCGAAAGCCTTTTTTGGTAAAACATAAGTCTTTTTAGATATTCCAATAAGAACTACATACGGATGTATATAAACATATTTTAGAGTGTACATTCACTAATTTTCCTCCGTATGTAGTCCGCATTCGAATCTCTAAGAGATTTATATTTAAGAACGGAGGGAGTAATAAAGTATGTTCCTTGTCGGGAAGTGGAGCAGGGACATTTGCAGTCGACAGGTCTATTGGGTCGCTTCAGATGGATGCTTTCAACGATTCTAGATGGTCTGCCATAATATCCGAGAAATGCTGAGAGCTATGTCATCTTTGATAATCTAGACTGATAGTAACAATATTGTGCCTTCAGTTGAATAGAGCTGCCCCTTTTGGGGCTGAAGCCTTTCCGAACCCTTTCTTGCCATACCGGCAATACAAGCCCATATGGTCCAGCTAGTTCCACTTTCTTGATTTTACTCTTGATGCTTAGGGTTTTCCCCTTTTATCTACCCTATTATGATCTGCATAGGTGCTTTTTGTCTTACTAGTAGTACTCCACCCTTCAAGCTAAACAACACAACACTCATAATTCCAAAGCTTAGTTGTTCAAATATGATTGTGATATGATACTGATATTAGTTAATAGACACATTTAATTGGTTAGCTAAAGGTCCCACTTGAGTTTCCAAATGCATGTCACGACATATAGAGAGACAGCAGGAATTGCATTTCTTTGTCACTTGTTGACTGTACTTTCTTGTCCATACCAAATCTTAGTTGTTATTTCAAAGCAAACATTGGTTACTAAGTACCCTTTGCGCGGTTTGCAGCTTCAGATCTGCCATGCCACTGCCACGGTCAACACTATACTCATCATGCTTACGGTTTCCCTATTTTATGATGACCACGATCAGCCTTTGTGGTTCGTATCGTAATAGCACTGCTCCACCCATCAAGCTAAACAAGCTTAGTTGTACAAATTCGAATCTGATATGATGCTGATATTAGTAAAACTGAGACAGGGTTTAATTGGTCAGCTAAATGTTCCTACTTTAGTTTTCAAATGCATGTGAGCCACATATGGAGAGGCCGGAAGGAATAGTATTTCTCTGTGCGCTCTGGTTCATGATGGGTGGGCAACACACATTGTATTATCTAAAATCTGCTTGCTCTTTGTTATCATGTTACTCTTTTGTTCTTCTTAATAAGTATATTACTTCCTCCGTTCCTAAACTACATTGGGTGCGTGCGTGTGTTGTGGTGGCGTGCGTTTGGACCGGGTGTTGTTCATCATTGCTTTATTTATAAAGCAGGGCGAAATCCTTTTTCGGTAAAACATAAGTCTTTTTAGATATTCCAATAAGAACTACATACGGCTGTATATAGACATATTTTAGAGTGTACATTCACTCATTTTCCTCCATAATAGTCCGCATTCGAATCTCTAAGAGACTTATATTTAGGAACAGAGGGAGTAGTACAGCATGTTCCTTGTCGGGAAGTGGAGCAGGGACATTTGCAATCGACAGGTCTGTTGGGACGCTTCAGATGGATGCTTTCAACTATTCTAGATGGTCTGCCATAATATCCGGGAAATACTGGGAGTTATGTCGTCTTTGAGAGTCTAGAGTGATAGTAACAATATTGTGCCTTCAGTTGAATAGAGCTGCCACTTTTGGGGCCAAAGCCTTTCCAAAGCCTTTCTAGCCGTACCGGCAATACAAGCCCATATGTTCTAGCTAGTTCCACTTTCCTAATTTTACTCGTGATACTTAGGGTTTTCACCTTTTATCTACACTACTATGATCTGCGTAGGTGCTTTCTGTTGTACTAGCAGTACTCCACCCTTCAAGCTAAACAACACAACACTCATAATTCCAAAGCTTAGTTGTTCAAATATGATTGTGAAATGATACTGATATTAGTTAACAGACACATTTAATTGGTTAGCTAAAGGTCCCACTTGAGTTTCCAAATTCATGTTACAACATATAGAGAGGCAGCAGGAATTGCATTTCTTTGCCATTTGTTGACTGTACTTTCTTGTCCATACCAAATCTTAGTTGTTATTTCAAAGCAAACATTGGTTGCTAAGTACCCTTTGCGCGGTTTGCAGCTTCAGATCTGCCATGCCACTGCTGACGAGGATATGTATTGGGGGTAGGGTAACAGGCATGATCTAAAGACCCTACCCTAGGACACCACACACCTTATACTAGGCCCCAGGGCTAGATCAGTAGTCAGATTTTCTGCAGAGTGATATCCACTCGGACAAGTAGCATACTATCCACTCGGACAAGCAACGTACCATCCACTCGGATGACAGATCACCACTCGACCGTACGACTCACTCGGGTATACGAAGACCAGCAGTCGACAAAACTGTCAGAGCATCATTCTCATAGTGGCGGTTTCGTAGTGAGCAGATATTATGGCATTGATGATCCACTTTGTAACATAGGAGGTGAAGGGGTGGCGCACTCTATATAAGCCACCCCTCATCACTAGACTTGGGGGGCCTTTTTCTGCTACCTCTCTCTCTCTCTCTCTCTCTCTCTAGTCTCCGGACTTAGCTCAGGCATGGGGATCTGCTCTCCTCTTTCTCACACACATTGTAATCTCTGGATACATAATCAGATAAAACAAAGCCTCTCCGGAGCACGAGACGTAGGGCTGTTATCTCCACCGTGAGAGGCCCGAACTCGCTAAAATCACCGTGTCACCCATATGCATCTCGATAGATCATGCTCCTTTACCCTACCCCCTTCGTACTATCGGAATCATTCCCACGACAGTTGGCGCCCACCATGGGGCATGGCGTCTATCGAGCCATGATGCAAATGGTTTTTACATTCATCTATCCTTAGGCGAATCTCAGGAGGCCACCCTTCCATCTAATCGATTGCGCAGCTGCAGCCTCCACCATGGAGTTGTTGGCTCGACACGCAACGACGAACTCCATGGTGATGGCACGGCCTCTACGCGACACAGATGACGGGGCCGGCCACACGGGCGCGCAGCCACCGGCGCGATTCGCACGTCGTCGTCTCCGGCCATGCGTGTGACGCTGACGACATGCCCCCGCGCACAGCCTCCAGGGTAGCGCAGGTCCGACCGGCGGCTTGACTCCTTCCTCCGATCTGAGGCTTGCTGTCCTCCCTGGGTGATGGATCGCGGCATCCATCGACACTGAGCTCTTCGCTCCAATTGGCTGCTTGGCCATAGCCTCCGCGTCGGGGAACTGCCGATCCAACTGGCGGTCTGTTCCCCCAAGCGGCGAGGTGCAGGTCTGGCATGTTGCTGGCATGCGGCGTTTCCTCCGCCGACACGAACTACTCGTCGGCGAGCCCCACCAGCATAAACTACTCATCAGCACCCACCGAGAACCACTCTCCATTAAATATCAATTCTTTCGCAGGGAGTAAACTGCATGCAGGGAGATAAATGCCCCGTGGAAGAAGGAAACTTCCACTGCATGCAGTCCCATCTTAAACTCTTGCTTAATTACTGCTAATTAAGCCACTTGCATGGTACAGGTTTTGGATGTGGTCAACTCCATCAATGCATGGTAACGGCATCTGAAGCGGCAGGCGTTGGCGAATCGCCGGCGGTTCCTCCGTCCGACTCCAAGCGCTCACCGATAGCCTGTACGATGGAGCCAACACCACACCGCCGCAACCGGAAGCTGGCTCAGCCCTCGCACACGACAGCGTCTCCCGCGCTGGAGGTACAAACCTGACGCGGCGTGGGGACCGGGAGTTGGCCATGCCGCCACGCTCAGCAGCTTCTCCCTCCGACGTCGATGGTTCGGCGGCAGCCTCTGCGGGTGCTTGTCGGCTCATCCCTCATGTATCGTCTGCTCGCCGCGGCGCGGCGCGGGCGCACACTCCCTCCGGCCTCAACCACTCGGCAGCAACTCCCTCCAGCCGGCATGATCACTCGGATGGGACTAGCTCACTCGGACTAAACCGGATCACTGGCACTCGGCCGCCCGCGCGCCGCCACTCGGCCGCCCGTGCCACATCACTCGGCCGCCCGCGTCATCTCCGGCCTCGTCTACGACGCCGTCGGCGAGCTCGTACAAACGCCCTCCGGCGCAGTCCGCCGCGTCGTCTCCGGCCTCGTCTACGACGCCGTCGGCGAGCTTGTACAAATGCCCTCCGGCGCGGTCCGCCGTGTCGTCTTCGGCCTCGTCTACGACGCCGTCGGCGAGCTCGTGCTAACGGCCTCCGGCGCGGTCCGCCGCGTCGACTCCGGCCTCGTCTACGACGCCCCCACGCACGGCCACATCCTCTCGCCGGCGTTAATCGCTCGGCGGCTAGGCTTGTGTTTGGCACACATGCATGCAGACTCCTCTAATCGCATATCCCACTTGCATGCACGTCACGGAAGGAGAAGAAAGGAAAGTACTTTGATTAACAAATCAATGACAATTAGTACGCAGTCAAGAGAAGAAAACTGCCATTACATCAATTTGGCAAGAGTTATAGCATGCAGATTTTGGACTTGGGGCAAATCCATAAATGCATTGGGCGTGGACGACTCCATCAATGCGTTGGATTGCGGGCAACTGCTTCAATCCGTAATTACCAGGGATTTATTGCTCCATGTCTGTCCGGGCTCTGCACCAAGTCGACCTCATCGTCAGCCCGCCGGCGCCCAGCTCCCGCGTCGTCGCGCCTGGCTGCCTCCGCTGCATAGTGTCCTTGGCCGCTAGCAGCCACCCACCTCAAGCGGAGGGAGCAGCGTTCGTGGGCATGTCCACGCCGAACCTCACCAACGCCTGTGAGCCCAGCACTCCGCGTTGGTTTGTCCAACCAGCTCCACACCGACCAGGTCGCAGCCTAGCTGTGGTTCACTCGGACGGGCAGGAGCACTCTCGGACGGACAGGAGCACTCGGACGAAGCATCGACTCAAATGGCGCTCATTCGGCCATGAAGCCTCTGGGTTCACTCGGCCGGCTCACCTTTTTACTCAGCCGGTTAACATGCATCCGGAACATCATCGACAACAAATACAACCGCGAACTTATAGGGCCAAGATACACTCAGATGGATTTTGTCCAGTCGAGTGGAACTTGTTCGGTCGGCCATCCAACAATGTCCAGCCGCATCTTCATCAATTCCTTCGATGATGCACACGTCGCAGTCCACTTCCTCGCATCTTCACGCGACTCGGCTGCACACCATCACATGCTTGAGCACGTCTTCATCAACTTCCTCGACTCGGCCATCCTGCGCACAATCATTCGGCTTGGCACATCTTCATCAACTTGCCCGACACGGCCGTTCCGCGCGTCGCCACTCGGTTGGTCACCTCATCACCACTCGGCCGCTCCGCGCGTCGCCAATCGGTTGGTCACCTCATAACCACTCGGCCGCCCCGCGCGTCGCCACTCGGTTGGTCACCTCATAATCACTCGGCCGCCCCGCGCATCGCCACTTGGTTGGTCACCTCATCACCACTCGGCCGCTCCGCGCGTCGCCTCTTGGTTGGTCACCTCATCACCACTCGGCCGCTCCGCGCGTCGCCACTTGGTTGGTCACCTCATCACCACTCGGCCGCCCCGCGCGTCGCCACTTGGTTGGTGACCTCATCACCACTCGGCCGCTCCGCGCATCGCCTCTTGGTTGGTCACCTCATCACCACTCGGCCGCCCAGCACGTCGCCTCTTGGTTGGTCACCTCATCACCACTCGGCCGCCCCGCGCGTCGCCACTCGGTTGGTCACCTCATCACCATTCGGCCGACCCGCGCATTGCCCCTTGGTTGGTCACCTCATCACCACTCGGCCGCCCCTATGCCATACCTATCCATTTTCTGTACCTATTCCATGTGTCATCATACTATGTTTTCCCAGTTAAATGTTATTCTTTATAATAGATGTCCAAAAGGAAGAGGGTGAGTGCAGATCCTCAAGGAGTACAAACTAGGTATTTTGAAAAGGTAGTGATACCTGTTAAATCAGATAGATCAACAGCCACAGAAAACACAGGCCCAACTGTACCACACTTTACCCCTACTCCACTGGCCAAACCCCTATTAGAACTGCAGAGAGCCCAGCGTCATGTACTGTCTATGATATCAAATCAAAATTTGAACTCCTACATTTCTGTATGTGCCTTACCTTCTCTCTTGTATGAAAAGTAATTTCAGATGAATCTCCTTTCTCAAAGGATCATGGGATCTCACAACAATACTGGGCACTGCATTGCTCTTGTCAGTACCTCTTGCCCTTAGTCAGCATACTTACACTCATTGTTGTTTGATTATGTAGCATCACTGTAAATGTTCGCTTCCTTATCCTCCCTTTGCTCGAAATCATAAGATCTATATTTACTATTAGATAAATGTAGAATTAACACAATGGTTATGAAGTTTTGGATTGCTTATGTAAGTACCTATTGTCATGTACTCCCTCCGTATCGAATTAATTGTTGCCCAATTGGATGTATTTAGAACTTAATAGTGCTAGATACATCCATTTGAGTGACAAGTAATAATGGACAGTGGTAGTATTACTGTACTTACATTGCGAGATAGTTGATTGTCTAGCATTACTCTGCATCTTATCTGCCCTGCCCTCCACTTTCTCCAAATTATCAGATCTACATTTACTCTTACCAAACTACTGAATAAAGCCAATGCCACTGGACATGTTGATGTCTTCATTCCTCTTGTTAGTACCTTTTGCCTTGTAACGCTGTACTTAATTAATAGCTATTTGATTATGTATCATCACTCTGCACCTGAGCTTCATTATCCTCTATTTCTTCCAATATTATTTGATCTATATTTACTCTTCACAAAATGTAGAATAAAGGCAAAGCTTATAAGGAAGTTTCTTTGGGGAATTTCTTGAATTATCCTTCCATCGACATGGAGAAGGGCTTTGTCCTGCCTGTGTTAACATGTAATGTAAGTTCATCCTTCTCAAGCCTTCAAACTTTGTTCTAGTATAGATTTGGATAGGCATCATTTCCTCCACTGCTGTTTACTTTGGTGTTTACATCTGATTGGATGTTTGCAACAACTACCAGTTTTAAATTGTAGTTGTAAAAACATGTTCCTTATGCAGAACAGATCCATTTATTTGCTTATATAATTGTGAAACCTGTTACGTGTCTCCTTGTTTTTCTTTCAGAGTCATATCTCTTATGCCAGGCAGAACTTTAGGGAAGATAGTGAGACAAACCATCTTGAAGAGAGCGAGATGACTCCAAGGTCATGTCTGGATGAAGCCAGTGAGTTGAAGCTACTCACCAGCAACAGTGAGACAACCTCTTTGAAGTTGCTGTCTCAATCAGTTCAACTTCTTCAGTCTTAACTTAAAGCGGAAAGGCTTGCTTCAGCTTAGCTCCGACTTGATGCCAATGATGCAAAGAAGATCTCAGAGGACTGCCTTGCGGGCTTTGGTGCTATACAACTAGGGATAGAGCATCTATCATTGACACAACTGAGGTCTCATTAGCTTGTTCTGTTGCTTGCGATGCATGTCCAGGCCAGGCCTAATGACTTCTGAAGTGCTCTCAATTTTGTATATTCTTTTGTCGGTGCGTTTATATGCACTGGTTGTGACCTTTGATGCCCAGTGTATGTAATATGTGGTCTTGTTGCGCTTTATTATCATCGGTGGCGAACTTTGATGCCCAGTGGATGTAATATGCCGTAATTTCTTTATTGCATAGTCTTGGTTTATTCTTGGTCGGTATGCTGTAATTTAGGCCGGAAGCTTCAACGGATCTCAATGTTGTCGGTCTTCAGGCTAGCACGTAACTCGCTACGCTATATATGGGCCGAAACGTGGGCCTATAATCATCTTGGGCCATTAGCAGGTCTAAACGTATAGTAGTTTTCCGCCTTTAACAGGCCGGGTAAAGTTCTGTCCATCTGGGCCAGAGAGTACCATGGGCTTTTAACAGGCTAAAAACTAGATTGGGCTAGCTTTGAGCCGAAAAATTCACGGGCCAACACAGGCCGAAGCTGTCTAAGGCCCATGTTTTGCCCAAATAGAAAATGAGCCGTTAACAGGCCAAAATATATCTCGGGCCCTATTTGGCCCAATAAAATTATGGGCTTTAAGCAGGCCGGTATCACCGCGGGCCATAGGCCCAACTATGTCACGGGCCATTAACAGATGGGTTGTAAGCAGGCCGGATTCAACGTGGGCATTAATTAGGTCCAACTGTTATACGGGCCATTAACAGGCCGATAGACACGTTGGGCTGAAATTTATCCACGAATACTACGGGCCTTTAAGAGGCCTTGGAGTCGAAAGTGATGGCGTACTGCAACCACCTGAGGGGGCGCGCGACCTCAAGCTTTGGGAGGGCTGCGTTCACCTCACGGGAGAACTGCTTGAAGATGCGGTTCGAGGCGGGTTCCTGGGCACCGCCAAGGAAGCAGGCAATTTGCGCGAGGTTCTTGGAAGCCCCCAACCCCATCATCCTGATGGTCGTCGTCGTTCCTTCTTGGTGGTGGTGGAAGCGGAGGGAGGCCGGCGTTGCCCTGAGGACGGGCCTCACGAGGCTAATCACGCCAGGGGCCATCGCGAGGCTGATCACGCCAGCGATCCTCGCGAGGCTGGTCAGGCCAGTCCTAACGAGGGTTGCGGTTGTCCCAGCGGCCTCCGCTGTAGCCTCCTTCCTGGCCGTAGCCACGGTCACTGCGCTCGGGGCGGTGGCCCAGGCGCTCGTCTCGAAGCGCCCTGAGCTCTTGGCAGTCGTTGGTATTGTGGGTGTGAACGTTGTGGAAGATGCAGAAAGGGCGGTTATCCTTGGCTGGGTCGTCGCGGTCAGGACCATGCTTCAACTCAGGCTCTGCTGCCAGCACCGTGGGGCCCTTGCACTTTGCTTCCTTGGCCTTGGCCTTCTTGTCTTCGGGATCGACGTCGGGGTGCTTGAGGAGAGAGAGGCGGCCTTCTTCCGCCCTGGCGCACCTGTCCGCCAGGTTGAACATCTCCAGCGCCGTGTATAGGTCATCGTGATGGCGAGCTCTTCGCTCATCTTGACGTCTGTGATGCCCTCGGTGAACGCCGAGATGATGGCTTCATCAGAGGCTTTTGGGATCTTGAGGCTAACATTGGTGAAGCGTTGAATGTACTTGCTATCAGCGTTCTGGGAACTAGGTTACCCAGACTTGCCCGCCTGCGGCCCATGGCATGGCCCCCTCGACGGCCTTGTACGGCCCAGTGGCAAGACCTTCAAGACAAAACCCTCGCGAGGGCCCCCTAGCCTCGCGAGGCGGATGACACCAAGACCTCCAGAGGGAGCGGCCTCCCCAGGAGCAGAGATTTCTATGCAGGTACTCAGCCTCCCGAGGCTGTGATGACGTGAGCCATGACGACCAAGGCCAGGCGGGCGCCAGCGGGCGCAGAGGAGGCAGTTTCCCTTTCGATGCTAAGGGAGCAAGGACAGACGTGGGTTCCCAAGGAGCCCTCCAAAGGTTTCCACTCCGGTGCAACGAGACCAAGACCATGAGCTCAGCAGGACGGATGTCATCACCGAGCCCACCACTGCATCACGACCAGAAGCTTTGCAGGTGAAGACCACCATTCGTCAGGATAAGATGTACTACTTGTCCCCTTTTGAATTGGCCACTGTGGGATCCCTTCATGCCTAAGTTTTGAGGGACGATGACCGAGGCCACCATAAATATAGGTTAGCCACCATCGTAGAGGGGGTCGACTCATTCTCACCCCCTGAGCACTCGCGAGGCAGCTCATCCACAGTACTAGTTCATCCTCAAACCTCCTTGTGAGGCCAATCAACCACAAAGCAGGAGTAGGGTTTTACACCGCAAGGTGGCCCGAACCTGGGTAAACTGCCATGTCCATCTTCTTCCCCGCTCGAGTGCGTATCTGGCGAGGCTAGGCTATAGCGCGAGGAGCTTGAGACTTGAGAAGTTGAGATCTTCACACACGCCCCAGAGTTCGAACCTTCTTGGGTCTACGGAGCCCTAAATCCAACATTTGGCGCACCAGGTAGGGGCGTGTCGAAGTCCTTCTTCCACCTCCGCTTCGCCTCCATTCTGTCGCTCCCACGGCCGACGCACGCTGTGTCCGCGCCGAGCGCTGGGTCGCTTGTGTCACCCAGACGGCACCCGTGGGCAACGGCGCTCCTCACCGCTCTGCCTCCCCCGCGGCCAATGCTGCCACTGACCCTGCTGCTCACAAGCAGCAGGATTCATCGCTGCCACGCTCCGTGCGACGTGATGGTCACACAGCTACTCTGTCGTGAACTCCTGCCACGGCATCATCTTCCCACATCCATCGCGGGCCGCCAAACGCGCAGGCTGCGCTGCTCATGGCGCGCGAACTCCTGTGTTACCGCCCCGCCAACGACCACTACGACGACTGGCTTGGCCGCATCGCCGAGATCGTCACCGTCGCCGGTGAAGTTCCTGCACCGTCCCGCTCGCTCCTTCCCCTGCCATCCCAGGTGGGCGACGTGGCTCACGGCGCGCCTCCTCCTCCTCTACACAGCACCAACCCTAAGCACAGGAGTGATGCGCCCCAGCGCGACCCGCCGCGCAGAGCGCCGGCCCGCGATGAAGCAAGCTGCCAGGTGGTCCAGAGGCCGCAAACCGATGCGCGTGGCCTCCCAGTGCCACAGCGCCAGCACCAGGACCACGCGCTGCCGGAGGTTGAGGTGCATGGGCATCAAGACCGAGCTCACCCCATGCGCGCTGCTCCTGTGAGCGCGGCGGGGTGCCGTGCCTTCACCCCGGAGCTGTGCCGCGTCATCTGGCCTGGCAAATTCAAGCCAGACCTGCCTCCACGCTACGACGGCACCCCCAACACCGCAGAGTTCCTCCAGCTCTACTCGCTGAGCATCGAGGCAGCCAACGATGATGAGAAGGTTATGGCAAACTGGTTCCCCATGGCCCTCAAGGACGGCACACGCTCTGGGCTCCTGCACCTCCCGAAGGAATCGATCTCCTCTTGGGACGAGCTTCGCGAACGCTTCATCACCAACTTCCAGGGCACCCGCGACCACGCTCCCGCAGTGGGCGACCTACGGCGCGTGAAGTAGCAGTCGGGCGAGACCTTGCACGAGTACATACAACGTTTCACGAACGTTCGCCTCAAGATTCCGAAGGCGTCGGACGAGGCCATCATCTCGGCGTTCTCTGATGCCGTCCGGGACGTCAAGATGAAAGAGGAGCTCGCCATCCATGAGGACCTATGCTCGACCCTAGAGATGTTCAACATGGCGAACAAGTGCGCAAGGGCCAAGGAAGGCCGCCTCTCCCTCCTTGACCTTCTGGAGGCCGATCCTGAAGACAAGAAGGCCAAGGCTAAGGAGGCAAAGCACAAGGGTCCTGCCGTGCTTGCGGCTGAACCTGAGATGAAGCGTGGTCGCGACCAGGACGAACCTCCCCGGGGCAACCACCTATCCTGCATCTTCCACAATGTCCACAACCACAACACCAACGACTGTCGGGAGCTTAGGGCCCTCCGTGATGGGTGCCTCGGCCGCCGCCCCGAGCGCGGCGACCGCGGCTACGGCCGTGGAGGAGGCCGTGGCGGAGGCCGCCGGGACAACCGCGACCCACGTCAGGATTGGCGCGATCAGCCTTGTGAGGACCGCTGGTGCGATGAGCCTCGCGATGCGCCCTGGCACGATCAGCCTCTTGAGGCCCATCCTCAAGGCAATGCCGATCTCCCTCCGCTGCCACCGCCACCAAGGAGGAATGACGACAACCGGCAGGATGATGGGGCTGGGGGCTTCTAGGAGCCTCGGGTGATCGCCTGCATTCTGGGCGGTGCTCAGGCCCCCGCTTTACACCGCATCTTCAAGTAGTTCTCTCGTGAGGTGAATGCATCGCTCCCAAAGCTTGAGGCCGCGCGCCCCCTCAGGTGGTCGAAGCACACCATCACCTTAGACTCCAAAGACCAACTCAAGTGCTCAGCCGTCGCTGGCGCGCTTCCCATGCTCTGCACGCCCACCATCAGCAACGTCCTCGTCACCAAGACCCTCATCGATGGTGGCGCGAGGCTCAATGTTCTCTCTGTCGAGACGTTTGAGATGCTCCAAGTGCCTTACAACCAGCTTCTGCCAACCAAGCCTTTCTCTGGGGTGACCGACGGCTTCACCATCCCCCTGGGGCAGATACGCCTCCCAGTCACCTTCAGCAAGCGCGACAACTACCACACTAAGCTCGTCGACTTCGACGTCGCCCACATCGGCCTCCTGTACAACGCCATCCTGGGGCATCCGGCCCTCGCCAAGTTCATGGCAGCAACCCACCACGGCTACAATGACCTCAAAATGCCAGGGAACGGCGGCATCATCATGGTCGCCTGCGATGAGAAGGATGCGGTGTGCTCCCTCGAGTGCGCCTACCAAGCCGCGGCGGCTGACAACCCAGATGACGAGGGCGCCGTCCTACCTCTGGAGACCACCCCGAAGAAGAAGAAGCGGCTCCTCCTCAAGAGTCATCAGGAGGCTGGTGCTCCCGCCGATGGCGGCTCAGGCCCCGCGCCCACTGCTGGGGCACCCCTTCCCCCCGCATAGGAAGGCGCGCCCTGTGCTTCCCTCTGGACGGGCTTGGGGGCTTTCGACTGGAGTGCCTTCGACCTGACCAGTGCGACGAGGGAGGTGCTCGGGCACCACTTGGAGGCGTGCTTTGATGCGTGTCCCCACGAGCAAGAAGCATGGTGTGAGGCACCATGTGCGCGAGAGTTCATCACCAAGGCGATCCAGGAGCTTCAGGAGGCAAGGGCCATGCGCGGAGAGCGTTGCCCCGCACGGCCTCCTAGTGCAGCTGCGGCCCCTGACATGGGCAGCGAGCTACGCGTCTGCGTCAACATCGCGGGCCTCAATAGGGCCGCTTCGCAGGACCTCTTCTAGCCATCCCGCATCGGCCGGAGTGGGGGCTACCCCTCCAACTACGTTCGCATGTTGTTTGGCCTGTTGAACATGGCGCCTTGCGCCAATGCTTCGTGCAGCGTGCTCTGGAGGCTCACGAGGCCAGGCACCATGCGGTCATGTTGAAGGAGGTTTCGGACCCTCGCGAGCCCGATGGGCCTCATGAGCTCACCCGGCCTCCGGAGCCGCATAGCTCGTGAGGGGCGATCTTCACGGCACGCGTCTTCAGCTACCCCGATGCTTCTACAATACTGGTGCCAGGTGACTTTTTACTTTGTTCAGATTGAGGGTGCCCCTTGGGCTGCATCATCCTCAGGCTGCTAGGGCCCGCCCCCGTAGCAGTATCATTTTGCGCATGTATCACAACTCGCGCTGCCTTTATGAATTTCCTAAGTATTCCAACCTGCATGTCCGGTGCTTCATCACCATGAATGTCGCTGTGCCCTCACGAACCTGCCCGTGACCGCCTCATGATTAAGGACTGTCACACCCTGATTTTTGGCCCTTCCGTTTTCTTTTGGATTTATTTAAATTTTTTATTTGAATTGCTTTTCTGTGGCTCTGTGGTCCTGAAACCTGGGAAGAGCATCTCTTCTCAGGCTCCCAAGTGGCTTGTCATCCTCAAAACCATCTCAAGACCATGTCATTTTCATCTTAGCCCAATCCCAATATTCTTTTTATTGGGAATATTCCTTGTTCTATTAAAGGAATAATCCTTTTTGCCCTAGGTTGTGAAACAACCTATATTTCTGTCACTCCCAAAATTCCCAAATAATTATCAAAAATTGTTTGGGTCATATCTTCCACAGATATGTCAAAACCCTTCCTTGGCATCATCAAAGGTAATTCACAAATATTCCTTTTCTCATTCTGCCCTAAGTAGCTTTTCGAGAAGGAAGTGTCATTTATCTTTGCTTGATGGACCCCAAACTTTTTGGACACCTTTTCCTAACCATATCATGGCCACATGACAAAATTCAACTTAATTTGCCTATTGAACCTTCCTCAGCAAATTTCCAAAGTTCATGTCTGAGAGAAGCCTTTGTGAAGGAAGTACTAGCTAGGGTTATCCAAATTAGTTAAAATTTTGCAAGGTCCTTTATATGATCAAATCATCACTCTACTACAAATTTGGGCTCATGTCATCACTCTATGTGAGCTCAGCATCAAATCTTGGTTTCTGGACAGATTTTCAGGTTGTGAAGCAACTATATTTTATATTGCTTCATTTTTCCTGAAAATTTACTAGGGCATGCTCCTACCCAAATAAAATCTCTCCACAAATTTTTGGCTCATTTCGTCTACCATTTTCTCTCAGCAATTTTGCCAAGATTATGTGCAGAGAGGTGCATTATGAAGGAAGTACCACTTTGGCTTGTCCAAATGGTATGAAAATTTTATGGCACCTTCATATGCCTAAATCATTATGCCTTGCCAAGTTTCAGCTCAATCGAAGCAAGTATGAGAGTGCTACTTCATATCTTGCAATTCTAACCAGAGGGGCATTTCCTACAGCAAGTGCCACTTATCTTCATCTAAATGAGCTGCAAATTTGCGGAGATACTCATCTTAGTGAGTGATCACACCATGCCAAAGACCCGAGTCTATCCCCTCTTGTATCTTCCTCACCACAACACAAACACTTTGTTGTTTCACGGCAAATATGCTAGCTGTGGTCATCACAAGCTCTACTATGCCCGTCGTTTTCCTCTTTGGCCTTCTCCTTGGTATGACCTATCTACTGGACATGGTCGGCCGGCCAGGGTGCAACCACGTGCGCCAATGCACGCGGTGACCACGGGGTAGACGAACCAAATCTTGTGCTTTGCTAACCGCGTGCCCTGTAGCCGCCTCCTCCCTCCTTGTCTCGACGTCCCTCCATGTCTTGGAGCTAGTCTGTGAGCTCCTGCATCATTCTGTGCCTCTGCCCCGCCCTGCATCACTGTGGTTTCATCGCCGTCGAGCTCGCCCGTGCCGCTACCTCCTCTGCACCATTTTGGTCATGTCGGCCGAGCCTTCTCGAGCGTGTCCGAGCTATCCGCAGGCCTATATAAGGCACCCCCGTCCTCTCCCGCACCTCACCGCTCTCTTCCCCGCTTCTCTAGTCCACCGGAGCAGCATCACATCGCCTTGGACTGCCGCAGTGCTCGCCGGAGTTTGAGCAAATCCAGCCATCCTGAGCTCCTCTTCTCTCCCCTCCACCACCATTGCCTTCCCCACGCTCTGGTGCATCTCCCCACCACATCGCCCCTCGCCGGAGTGCCCCGTGGCAATCGCCCCCTCATCCGGCCACCGCCTTCCCCTGCTCCCTGTTGTCGTGGGCCACAACCGCCTTGCTCTTTCCCCTGCGCGGCTGCTGCACCAGGCAGGTGCGGCGCCTTCGCCTGAAGCCGCCGGTGCCCCTACCTCAGCCGGGGACGGCTTGAGATGCCGGGGCCAGCGCCGGCGTGCGTTCGGCCTCGCCTCCTTTTTTCCTCGTCGGGAGAAAGAAGAAGATAGGGGAGAGAGGAATGAGTCTACCCGGGCCCCACCCGTAAGTCTCACACTGCTAACCAGCTATGGGCCCGCGTGTTTTTAAGTGAAAACATATTCCTAGGAATACGTCTTCTTTAGAAGAAAGCGCATTCTTACTCTGTTTCTACTGAAAGTACGCTTTCTCTGTGCAGAAACGTATTCTGCCCGAAGGCGCTTTCTGTTTTTCCACCAGGGGCCTGTTGGTGAAGATATTTTTCACAGATTAGTCCCTGATCTTTTTCCGTCCGTATCTTCGCAACCGTGACTCCGAATCAGGTAATTCCAAACCTCACGTCTTCGTCATGTCGAGCCCATTCTGTTGGTGTCATTTTCATAAGGTGTTCACACTATGAAAATGACCATTTTTCCCTTGCCCCAAACAGCCCCCTCTAAGAGAGAACTGTTTCCGGCGAATCTTTCCGCGAATGCTTCGCACTTCTCCCCAGTGGTTTCTTACTTCCCAGGCAAGCCACGATAGCCACCTGCATGATGGATTTGAAGTAGCCATGGTTTTCAACTTGAATATTTAAAGAAGTTGTGCATGTTCATATTTCCATGAATGCTTTATATACTTATGGATCCATGCTCGTTCTTATGCCATGATTATTTTCATCTAGTTGGTTACATGCTTACTTCCTAATATTGTTATCTTGTTCTATTTTGGTAGTTATTTTCCCGATGCTAGTGGTCACACTATGTTCATATTAGTGACATGCTTTGCTATACTTGTGCTATTCAGGATCATCGTTATGCCATGTTCATTTGCATCTGGTAGAGTAAATGCTTTATTGTTATTGATGTTAAGATGAACATGCTAAATGGCTGTGTTATCCATCCATGCTCATGTTGATATCATGCTCATATGCATTGTTATTTCATCATGTTATTCTGTTATGACTCAGCTGTTCCTCATTCAAGTTTAACTGGACTTTAATCGAACAGAACACATGTTGGCTGAGTCATAGTGCCATCAAATCGAGCTGACCAGTGCAGCCACACTTGCCTTATGGGGGCTCCTAATTGGGTCTATTGTCATGCCTCTTGCCGGTGCCTCCAACTAGGGAAGTTTATGTGCGCGCGTTACCCTGATCAGGTAGGCGGCCATAATCCTTGTGTGCCCGTCGTTGTTATACCCGGGTTGTCGCTGTTTGGGACCATTTTTGTTTTGCCATGATGGTGGCCGTTGGATGTCACGAGGTGACATCGGGGCCACCCATGACTTAGCCCAAATGGGAGTTTGTCGGAGTGGCCGGGAGGGTGTCATGCAATAGATCGGTTTTCTCGGAACGCCGTTGGTCCACCCGAATGGGAGCACGAGGCCTTGGGTTCCGTAGTGTGGGTACAGTGTACTAACCTCTACAGAGTGTATAATCTATCGATAGCCGCGCTCGTGGATATGGGCCCAGTTCATAGTAGGTCACACTATGGGTCAATAGTAATAATAACCTGATTAATGAACAACCGTGGTTCGATGAGGAAAGAAGTGGATTGATCTTTATGTGATCGTGAGAGGATCACATTGGTATCATGGATACCGAAGCTGGTTGATTTTTGTGGTGTTAAGCGGTAATCACGGGTAAGGATCAAGCTCCTTGTTGTCATGTAATAATTACTACGGTATTGTTAATACCAAGCTTGATTTGATCCTGAGGTGATCGTGTGATGTCCATGATTGTAAGTGGTATATGTGGTGGTTAAGAGGTAACCCCGAAAAGAGTAAGTGGACCATGTTAAGTATGCTGCATGCTAGTATCATCTTGTGCATGTCATGAGTAACATTGCCATGCCCATTTCATGTGATGCTAGATGTGTTATGTTCAACATGTTCATGCCATGCTCATCTGATGTTGTTCTAGTGATATCATGCTCATCATGGTTTAACCTGTAAATGCCATGCTGTTGTTTGTCTTGATTGCTTTTGGTTGCTGTGAGCTTGCAAGTACATTCAAAGTACTGACCTGGCGTGTCATGCCAGATTGCAGGTGATGCCGTGATTGATTTCTTGTCGAGGTTACCGTTCGTGCTAGCTAGATCGTGTCCCACCAGAGTCCATGCAGAGTGGAGTCCATCACCGTCATCGCTGTTCTACTGCAAGTAGTCATTCCGCTACTTCGAGTTGTTCTGCCGCTTGCATAGTGCAACCATGGCAGGCGTAGTGTCGCCTTGCCGATGTAATTCCCTTGTATCCATTTCGATTGTAAAAAGAGCTGATTTGTTCTATGCCAAGTAGTGCCGTATTCCAGAAGACTTACCTCGATCTCTGGGCTGGAATACGGGGTGTTCCGGTCTCTCTGAGCCGGGGTGCCACAAGCGTTGGTATCAAAGCAGGTATGGTTGTAGGACGCCCTAGTCCACGCAAGCGTTAGAAAATGGTAGTATAAAGCCTTGTCAGTCTGCTGCATTTGATTGTTGCATTTGTTTGTCGCATATCATGCATATAGACTCATTATCTTGTCACTAACGGTTAATCTTGTGAGTGTAGGTGGCATCGGTTTCGATCCACTACCTGCACCCCTCTAGTTTTGCATACCTGCTCTTCGGTGTTTGGCGTCATCTCTGTCCCAGCGGAGTGATGCCGAGGTACCAAGTGTTCCAGACACCATTTGCGGGTATCACGTCCTTATCCCTCCGCCAGTCACCCCTATCGTTTCGATGATAGACATGTTTCTATCCCGGATCGTGCCATTCATCTCGCCGTGTTGGCAACCCTTACTGATCTCTGCTATCAGAAAAGGGCAATGCCAGCAGACCCTGTTTTTCACCTCTACCCTACCTTGTCACCCCATTCTTTGGACGTGTATGGTTCCTTTCCGTACGCTTGATGATGGTGTGGCCGTGACCTCTGTGTTCCACCATATGATCACTAAGTCCGTCCTCACCTCTGTATCCGTCCAGCTGCAACCGATGTTAAGCCAGCGCTTGGTGTAACCTTGTTTACACCCACTCTTTCCACACTTGGATTCACTTTCGTGCACACCGTCACAGCATGTTAGACTGTAATGCCGGAGTTTTCGCGAGATTTGTGTGCTTAGATATGCATGCATATTATTGTGGTGAATAGCAATAATATGTGATGTTGCTTGAATATAATATTATTTGTATGCCTTGTGTGTTTTTGTTTTTTTCATTTCTTTTGCTTCTTTCTTTGGGCCCTTGGTGTTGCATTATTTCCACTTATTAAAGTTGCTCATCAACCAACACCGGACCCAAAGAATCAGTGAGGAGTTCAAATATTTGGAAGCTCAGCTAAATAGTATGGAATTCTCTACCGACTGCATTGTATTGGTAATAACTGGTCTGACTACAGAAGATATCCTGGCTTGATTATCAGCATCAAGACTACATCAGTGCGCAATATTCACATTAGTAATGATGAAATCAACCAAAGGACAGATTGTGCGCAACACCAACAGTATATATTGAGTCAAAGTCAGCATACCACAGTGAGAAGCTTCTAGTGTAATCAACTCAGTCTTCCCTCGCAAGCTACCCGAGAAGCTTCCAATGCAAAATTCCTCTATCTTCCCGAGTATGATATATGGATGACTTCCAGTGCAAGATACTCAGGCTTCTTCCGTAAGCTATTGCAAAAGCTTCCAGCACAAGGTACCGAGTCTGCCCCAACAAGTCTTTAAGGGGGGAAGCTTCTGAAGTACGGTACCCAGTCTTCCTCAACAAACTACCCCGATGAAAGCTTCGAGCATGAGCTATCCAGTCTTCCTCAGCGCGATGACTTTCAGCACAAGCTTCCTCAGTATGGCACTGGTACAAGGTATTACACAACGAGTTGACAGCATATGGCAGTGCATCTTAAAAATCAGATCCACAGCAGTTTGGTCAGTCTGGACACAAGTGTCTCCCTCAGGAACCAAATGCTCAGCTACACATGCTTTCATTATGATCATACAACCAAGGTCTTGCAAGTCACTCGAACGATGATGTAAATGGAATCTGACAACCACGTGAGTATTGTTGAAAGAAGGAAGCCATTTATACACCTTAGTGTGACAAAGGACTATGAAGATTGACGACAACAGTGAGCTCTGTGCAAGTACTTGTGAACCTAGAGATGAGGATAAAGGTACGCCTGTCAAAATATTTCCCCTGACAGTACCTATGGTCCCACAAAGAATATATATATGGCTAAGCTTCTTCCAGGAAAGGATCCAGACAAAGAAACCCATAATGAAGGAACAAGACAGGAAATACAGGTATGATAATTGTTGCATGATTCACATGGATATACCGACAGGATGAGTAATCATAATGTTGAACAATATTCTCGCAGCATGTGCCGTCGCATATGGGAATCAGTTAAAGGATAGTCTGCCATGGACAAGATTCTTCTGCCAGAACCACCGTCTGTCAAGTCTCGAGATGCTCTAGTTATAAGGTCGTACACCTTTATGCTGGTCTCGACAGGCGACAGTCAAATCTTTGGTACGGATCTAATACTCAAGACAGTGGAGCTAGCCAAAATGATTCAGGGATACCTGCAAGAAGTCAGATTCCGCCAGGAGAACAGTGTGATTCACAACACTGTGTTGAACCCGGAGGGACATGCAGCTATTTGAGCAACCCAATGCAAGGAGTAAGATATTTGGCGTCCACCAAGAAAGTTGTTCACAACTCCATGGAATGTGGTCAGTGTGACACACCCATCAGAAACAACTCTCGGACTTGTGAGACGGGCATATATTGCAGTCATAACAATCTACCGCACACCGTCAAGCCGGCAGATATAAAAGAAATGGGAGTCAAAGTAACATATGAGGTAAGGCCTGTCAGCATATGGAGATAGTGAAGCAAACCACCCTAGAGTCAGGAAGTCACTCAGATGAAATTTCATGGGAACATAATATAAAGGAAAAAGGATACCTGAGTTGGAAACGGTTTCCTTAAGTCAGAATATTCATACTTGTTCCCTGAGCAACCAAATCCCAAGGAAAAGAATTCTTTAAGGGGGGAAGGTTTGCCACACCCTGATTTTTGGCCCTTTCTTTTTCTTTTGGATTTATTTAAATTTTTTATTTGAATTGCTTTTATGTGGCTCTGTGGTCCTGAAACCTGGGAAGAGCATCTCTTCTCAGGCTCCCAAGTGGCTTGTTATCCTCAAAACCATCTCAAGACCTTGTCATTTTCATCTTAGCCCAATCCCAATATTCTTTTTATTGGGAATATTCCTTTTTCTATTAAAGGAATAATCCTTTTTGCCCTAGGTTGTGAAACAACCTATATTTCTGTCACTCCCAAAATTCCCAAATAATTTTCATAAATTTTTTGGGTCATATCTTCCATAGATATTTCAAAACCCTTCCTTGCATCATCAAAGGTAATTCACAAATATTCCTTTTCTCATTCTGCCCTAAGTGGCTTTTTGAGAAGGAAGTGTCATTTATCTTTGCTTGATTGACCCCAAACTTTTTGGACACCTTTTTCTGACCATATCATGGCCACATGACAAAATTCAACTAAATTTTCCTATTGAACCTTCCTTCTCAATGAGTTAAGCCTTTGTGAAGGAAGTACTAGCTAGGTTAATCCAAATGAGTTAAAATTTTGCAAGGTCCTTCATATGATCAAATCATCACTCTACTACAAATTTGGGCTCATATCATCACACTATGTGATCTCAGCATCAAATCTTGTTTTCTGGACAGATTTTCAGGTTGTGAAGCAACTATATTTTATATTGCTTCATTTTTGCTGAAAATTTACTAGGGCATGCTCCTACCCAAATAAACTCTCTCCACAAAGTTTTGGCTCATTTCATCTATCCATTTTCCCTCAGCAATTTTGCCAAGATTCTGTGCAGAGAGGTGCATTATGAAGGAAGTACCACTTTGGCTTGTCCAAATGGTATGAAAATTTTATGGCACCTTCATATGTCTAAATCATTGTGCCTTGCCAAGTTTCAGCTCAATCCAAGCAAGTATGAGAGTGCTACTTCATATCTTGCAATTCTGACCAGAGGGGCATTTCCTACAGCAAGTGCCACTTATCTTCATCTAAATGAGCTGCAAATTTGCAGAGATACTCATCTTAGTGAGTGATCACACCATGCCAAAGACCCGAGTCTATCCCCTCTTGTATCTTCCTCACCACAGCATAAACACTTTGCTGTTTCACGGCAAATCTGCTAGCTGTGGTCATCACAAGCTCTACTATGCCCGTTGTTTTCCCCTTTGGCCTTCCCCTTGGTATGACCTATCTACCGGACATAGTCGGCCGGCCAGGTTGCAACTGTGTGCGCCAGTTCACTCGGTGACCACAGGGCAGACGAGCCAAATCTTGTGCTCTGCCAACCGCGTGCCCTGTAGCCACCTCCTTCCTCCTCGTCTCGACGTCCCTCCATGTCTTGGAGCTAGCCCGTGAGCTCCTGCATCTTTCTGCAGCTCTGCCCCGCCCTGCATCGCTATGGTATCATCGCAGTCGAGCTCGCCCGTGCCGCTACCTCCTCTGCTCCGTTTTTGTCTTGTCGGCCGAGCCTTCTTGAGCATCCCCGAGCTATCCCCTGTCCTATATAAGGCACCCCTGTCCTCTCCCGCACCTCACCGCTCTCTTCCCCGCTTCTCTTGTCCACCGGAGCAGCCTCACATCGCCTTGGACCGCCGCGGTGCTTGCCAGAGTTCGAGCAAATCCGGCCATACCGAGCTCCTCTTCTCTCCCCTCCACAACCATCGCCTTCCCCACGCTCTGGTGCATCTCCCCACCACGTCGCCCCTCGCTGGAGTGCCCCATGGCCGTCGCCGCCTTCCCCTGCTCCCTATTGCTGCGGGCCACGGTCGCCTAGCTCGTTCCACTGCGTGGCTGATGCACCAGGCAGGTGCGGCGCCTTCGCCCGAGGCCGCCGGTGCCCCTACCTCGGCCGGAGACGGCTTGAGCCGCCGGGGCCAGCGCTGACATGCGTTTGGCCTCGCCTCCTCTGTTCCTCGTCAGGAGAGAGAAGAAGACAGGGGAGAGAGGAAGGAGTCAACCCAGGCCCCACCCGTAAGTCTGACATCGCTAACCAGCTCTGGGCCAGCGTGTTTTTAAGTGAAAACGTATTCCTAGGAATACGTCTTCTTCTGAAGAAAGCGCATTCTTACTCTGTTTGTGCTAAAAGTACACTTTCTCTGTGCAGAAACGTATTCTGCCCGAAGGCGCTTTCTGTTTTTCCACGAGGGGCCTGTTGGTGAAGATATTTTCATAGATTAGTCCCTGATCTTTTTCTGTCCATATCTTCACAACCGTGACTCCAAATCAGGTGATTCCAAAGCTCACGTCTTCGTCTTGTCGAGCCCGTTCTGATGGTGCCATTTTCATAAGGTGTTCACACTGTGAAAATGACAATTTTCCCCTTGCCCCAAACAGCCCCCTCTGAGAGAGAACTATTTTTGGCGAATCTTTCCGCGAATGCTTCACACTTCTCCCCGGTGATTTCTTCCATCCCAGGCAAGCCACGATAGCCACTTGCATGATGGATTTGCAGTAGCCATGGTTTTTAACTTGAATATTTAAATAAATTGTGCATGTTTATATTTTCGTGAATGCTTTATATGCTTATGGATCCATGCTCGTTCTTATGCCATTATTATTTTCATCTAGTTGGTTACATGCTTACTTGCTAATATTGTTATCATGTGCTATTCTGGTAGTTATTTTCCCGATGCTAGTGGTCATACTATGTTCATATTAGTGATATGCTTTGCTATACTTGTGCTATTCAGGATTATCGTTATGCCATGTTCATTTGCATCTGGTAGAGTAAATGATTTATTGTTATTGATGTTAAGATGAACGTGCTAAATGGTTGTGTTATCCATCCATGCTCATGTTGATATCATGCTCATATGCATTGTTATTTCATCATGCTATTCTGTTATGACTCAGCTGTTCCTCATTCAAGTTTAACAGGACTTTAATCGAACTTGAACACCTGTTGGCTGAGTCATAGTGCCATCAAATCAAGCTGACTAGTGCAGCCACACATGCCTTATGGGGGCTCCTAACTGGGTCTATTGTCATGCCTCTAGTCGGTGCCTCCAACTAGGGAAGGTTATGTGCGCGCGTTACCCTGATCAAGTAGGCGGCCAGAATCCTTGTGTGCCCGTTGTTGTTGTACCCGGGTTGTCCCCATTTGGGACCATTTTTGTTTTGCCATGACGGTGGCCGTTGGATGTCACGAGGTGACATTGGGGCCACCCATGACTTAGCCCAAAGGGGAGTTTGTCGGAGTGGCCGGGAGGGTGCCATGCAATAGATCGGTTTTGTTGGAACGCCGTTGGTCCACCCGAATGTGAGCACGAGGCCTTGGGTTCTATAGTGTGGGTAAAGTGTACTAACCTCTACAGAGTGTATAATCTATCGATAGCCGCACCTGTGGATATGGGCCCAGTTCATAGTAGGTCACACTATGGGTCAAGAGTAATAGTAACCTGATTAATGAACAACCCTAGTTCGATGAGGAAAGAAGTGGATTGATCTTTATGTGATCATGAGAGGATCACAGTGGTATCATGGATACCGAAGCTCGTTGATGTTTGTGGTGTTATGCGGTAATCACGGGTAAGGATCAAGCTCCTTGTGGTCATGTAATGATTACTACGATATTGTTAATACCAAGCTTGATTTGATCCTGAGGTGATCATGTGATGTCCATGATGGTAAGTGGTATATGTGGTGGTTACGTGGTAACCCCGAACAGAGTAAGTGGACCATGTTAAGTATGCTACATGCTAGTATCATCTTGTGCATATCATGAGTAACATTGCCATGCCCATTTCATGTGATGCTAGATGTGTTATGTTCAACATGTTCATGCCATGCTCATCTGATGTGGTTCTAGTGATATCATGCTCATCATGGTTTAACCTATAAATGGCATGCTGTTGTTTGTCTTGATTGCTTTTGGTTGCTGTGAGCTTGCAAGTACATTCAATGTACTGACCTGGCATGTCATGCCAGATTGCAGGTGATGCCGTGATTGATTTCTTGTCGAGGTTACCATTCATGCTAGCTAGATCATGTCACAGCTAGAGTCCCTGCGGAGTGGAGTCCATCACCGTCGTCGCTGTTCCACTGCTAGTAGTCATTCCGCTGCTTCGAGTTGTTCTGCCGCTTGCATAGAGCAACCGTGGCAGGCGTAGTGTCGCCGTGCCGATGTAATTCCCTTGTATCCATTTCTATTGTAATAACATCTGATTTGTTCAATGCCAAGCAGTGTCATATTCCAGAAGACTTACCTCGATCTCTGGGCTGGAATACGGTGTGTTCTGGTCTCTCTGAGCCGGGGTGCCACAAGGACTGGCACGGCGTCTGTGCTCGGGTCCGTCCTTGCAGCGTTGTTAAACACAAGCGACCGAGCTTTGTCCCGCGGGCCAGCTCCCATGCGCATCACCTCCCGGGGTCCTTGGTGCCTTGTTCTCGTATGAGCTAATCGCGTGTGGATGAGTAAGGGCACGCGGCCCTGTTTATACAACCGCAGTTCGGCGCCTCGCCGCCGTGGGAGCCGCACGTCGGGTGTTTCTCTATGGGATCGTTGCATGAGAAGAGTGGGCACGGCGTCTGTGCTCAGGTCCGTCCCTGCAGCGTCGATAAATCCAATGGATGAGCTTTGTCTGGCGGGCCGGCCCTGTACACATCACCTCCTGGGGTCTTTGGTGTTCGGCTTTCTCATGCGATAGCCTCCGGAGGTTTGTTCGGCGCAGGTCACCCCATTACACAAGTTTCATATGTGCGCCCCGTGACACAAGTTTCAGGCGCAACCCGCCTTGAGGTAGGGCCTCGTGAGTCCCGCGCTGGCTCATGGGTGCCAAAATACACCTCCTCCAGTTCTGCCGTGCTAGCCACGTGTACGAACGGGGTTGTACACGCCCCGGAGTCTCCCCCCGAGGGAACTCCCACCCACGCACAAGTGGAAGCCCCATGCTCCGCGCTGGCAGACAAGACGGTCGAGGAGCATCTATGCCCACGCCAAAGTGGAAGCACCATGCTCCGCGCTGGTGGATAAACAACCTAGGGCGCCCTAGCGGTCACACCAACCTCGTGATGGCCTTTCGGCTATTCACATGGCTTTGTTATGCAGCATTTCCCTAGGAAGCACGCGCGAGGGGGCTGGACACGGGGCTACCCTCAGGCCAGGCCTGATGCATGCTGGTCTTCTCGCATCCCCCCCAGGCAAAGGCTGACAAGGAAAGGTATGGGGGCTTCGGATTAACCTCGCCATTGTGTGCGTCTCTTTCACGAGGGCTGCTCGTATGTCAAGGGGGACCTCCTAAGCACCGCAACTCAGGGGCCTCACTAGTCACGTAGCCCCTCACCCCTTGGTGTCGTCCTGGCGATCCGGACGCCCCAATGGCGGTCGAGGTATGCGCGGGACTGGGCCCTGCCGACGCAGAGCAAAAAAGCAAGCAAGAAAGAAACCAAGCACGAATGGGAAAATCGTGGGGTCCTAACAAGTTATTACAAGCACAAAGTGTTCCACAAATTCAAACAGAAAGGTTGATGCATCCAGGAGGCACGGTAAATGTTGCAGGATAAGATCTAAAGAGAGGGGCCATCGCCGCCATGGTCGTTACTGATACGTCTCCAACGTATCTATAATTTTTGATTGTTCCATGCTGTTATATTATCATTCTTGGATGTTTTACAATCATTTTATAGTCATTTTATATCATTTTTTGGTACTAACCTATTGACATAGTGCCCAGTGTCAGCTGTTGTTTTCTATATGTTTTTTACATCGCAGGAAATCAAAACCAAACAGAGTCCAAACGCAGCGAAACTTTTTGTGGATTTTTTTGGACCAAAAGACATCCAGTAGGCCGGAGAAGCACCTGGGGGGTGCTCCGAGGGGAGCACAACCCACCAGGGCACGCCTGGAGGCCCAGGCGCGCCCAGGTGGGTTGTGCCCACCTCGGCCGCCTCCCGCACCGCCTCTTTCCTCTATAAATACCCCAATATTCCAGAAACCCTAGGGGAGTCGACGAAAATCAATTCCAGCCACCGCAAGTTCCAGAAACACCAAATCCAATCTAGACACCATCTCGGAGGGGTTCATCATGTCCATTGGTGCCTCTCCGATGATGCGTGAGTAGTTCTTTGTAGACCTACGGGTCCGTAGTTAGTAGCTAGATGGCTTTCTCTCTCTCGTTTGATTCTCAATACAATGGTCTCTTGGAGATCCATATGATGTAACTATTTTTTGCGGTGTGTTTGTTGGGATCCGATGAACTTTGAGTTTATGATCAGATCTATGTTTTTGTCCATGAAAGTTATTTGAGTCTTCTTTGATCTCTTATATGCATGATTACTTATAGCCTTGTATTTCTTATCTGATATTTGGGTTTTGTTTGGCCAACTTGATCTATTTATCTTGCAATGGGAAGAGGTGCTTTGTAATGGGTTCGATCTTACGGTGCTTGATCCTGGTGACAGAAAGGGAAACGACACGTATGTATCATTCCTATTGAGGATAACAAGATGGGGTCTATTTCTACATAAATAGATCTTGTCTACATCATGTCATCATTCTTATTGCATTACTCCGTTTCTCCATGAACTTAATACACTAGATGCATGCTGGATAGAGGTCGATGTGTGGAGTAATAGTAGTAGATGCAGGCAGGAGTCGGTCTACTAATCTTGGACGTGATGCCTATATAATGATCATTGCCTGGATATCATCATGAGTATTTGAAGTTCTATCAATTACCCAACAGTAATTATTTTCCCACCGTTTGCTATTTTTCTCGAGAGAAGCCACTAGTGAAACCTACGGCCCCCGGGTCTCTTCTTTAATATATTTGCCTTTGCAATCTATTTTTATTTGGTTTTGTTTTCAGATCTATATTTCCAAAAACCCAAAAATACCTTCCTACACTTTATTTTATTTTGCATTTATTCGAGATCTATTTATCCAATCTATTACAACTTACTCCCGTCCACTAGCCATCTCTGGCACCGTTGCCCGAAAGGGATTGACAACCCCTTTAATACGTCGGGTTGCGAGTATTTGTTATCTGTGTGCAGGTGCCGTTCACGTAGTGTTGCGTGGTTCTCCTACTGGTTCGATAACCTTGGTCTCATCACT
Source organism: Thinopyrum elongatum (assembly GCA_011799875.1). Taxonomy (NCBI): domain Eukaryota; kingdom Viridiplantae; phylum Streptophyta; class Magnoliopsida; order Poales; family Poaceae; genus Thinopyrum; species Thinopyrum elongatum. The sequence goes on along the minus strand of CM022300.1, from coordinate 332,246,004 downwards.
GAGGGAAATACCTACCGTTGCTGTGCTGCATAATCCCTTCCTCTTTGGGGAAATACCGATGTAGTTCTAGCAGACATCAGTTACCGCCGCCTGACACGGTCACAGGGAGCCCATCATTGACGTTGCTGCCGCCTTCGTCGCCGCCACTGTCCGCCACCGCCAGAGTCTCAGCATCGGAAACGAAGAGAAACTTCTTCAGCAACGCGTCCACGTGATCCTTCACGGCCTCCGCAGAGGCGGAGCAGTCCTTAGGAGCGACTGGACGGATTACCATGTCAAAGTTGAAGCCTGGGTCCTGGAGATAGAGCTGGCTGAAGACGCGTGCCGCAGTTGCAGTGAAGAGCGAGCAGCACTCCTCCAGGGTGGCATCCACCCTGGCGGCAGCACCCTCAAGCGCTTCGGCGAGCTCAGAGGAGAGCACTGCGAAGCCGCCCTCAAGGGCCGCCAGCGGCTCTTCAAATCCTCCCCCGCGGATGGATTGCAGTGCTTGGCAGAGCCTGAGTTCGAGGGAGGGGAAGGTGACGCGCTCCGCGGCCGCTTTCCCCTCGGCGGCAGCAAGGACCTCCTCCCGGGCCTCCAGCTGGGTTGTCGCCTCGGAGATGTGCTGAGCATGGTACGCCTGGGCCTTGTCCACCTCCTCCTTCAGCTTGGCCAGGTGATCCCACTCCGCAGCTTGGTCGGTGGTCACATGGGCTAGCTTGGCGTCGCGATCGGCGAGCTTCGCTTCGCGGGCCTTGAGGTCCCCCTCCTACCACTGGAGCCGTTGGGCGTACGCGGCCTGCTCCTCCCAAAGGGTCTTCAGCTCGGCTTCTGCCTTGTTGCAGCGCTTCTCGGCGGACACTGCACTGGCCAGCGCTGCGTCACGAGACCCCATGGCTTCAGTGGCTTCCCTCCTGCTCTCCGCGGCGGCGGCGGCGGCCCGGTCTCCGACCGTCCTGGCGGATGTGTTGGCCTGGAGCAACCCCAAGACAAGCCCTAGGCATTCCCTCACAAGGCACCTGCCGGCATCTTGGAGGTCAGCCCGGAGTTGGCCGAGTGCGACGAAGGCTTCCTCCAGGGCCCCTGGCCGGATGAGGGGGCCATAGTTCGCCAGCGCGAGGGACTGGCAAGGAGGCGGCATAAGCGCTTCAACCGCCGCCACAACCAAGGAAGTAGGGGCATGGACAGCTAGGGGCACTGGAGGCTCCGAGCCCCCCTCAGGCGCGACAAGGGCGGATGGCTTTACAACCGGCTAGCCTGCGAGGGCTGGCTCCTCCTGAGGATGCATCACCCCGTCCGCGGGGGCGCGCTCCATCCCGAGGGGACGAGGGATCGCCTCCTCCGCCTGCGCAGGAGCCGCTGCGATAGCGGCGAGGGGTGTCAGCTCCTGAGCACCAGCACCCTCGACAAATGTCCCTCCGAGCAGCGCCAGTGAGGCGCCAGGAGCAGATGGAGCACTTAAACGCTCGGGCATGGTGCTGCCCGAGCGCCCGGGAGCTACGCCGGTCCGGCCCGGTGCGCTTCCGCGCCCTCCACGGCCGCATCCAAAGAATGACAGCACCCTCATGACCAGGGGCTCCTTTGGCCCTGCGCTCTCCTTCCTCTTCTTCACCATGACAACCAACCTAGGCATCAGGAGGGGAGTGTTGTGGGCACAGTGACGATTCATGCTCAATTCGAAAACAAGGTGAGATACTTACTCATTAGGGTCGACCCACGTCCTCTTCTTCTCCTTCTTGGCTGGAGCTGGGGCGCCCCCGCCTTTCCTTGACGCAGCCTGGGTCGTGCTTGGGGGATCAATGGGGCGCTCCTCGGCCGGCCTCGGTGAGGTGCCGCCACCCGAAGGGACAGAGGGGTCGCCCTGAGGGGTCATGACTGGCTGAATCCCATCAGCCCCAGCAACGGCTGCCTCATCTTCGGCTCATGGGCCAGGCGGAGGCGGGACTGACGCCTCTCCCGCCTTACCTGCGCTCGAGGAGCCCTCCGGAGCGGGCACAACCGCGCCTTTCTTCGGGGTCGCCCGGCCGGATGTAGGCGGCGTCCGAGGGGTAGGCCTCGGCCTCCTGACGACCCTGGTGGGGTGCGGGGAGTCCGTGGCCGGGAGTTCGTCGGTGTCGTCGTCGTCCTCAAGCTGGCAGAGAAGTTCACTCTGCGACGGGGGGGCCACCTCTGTCATGGCGTCGTCGTCCTTGGTCGCCTCCGAGTCCTCCTGGCCCACTCCGTCGATGATGTCGCCGGAGGACACCGGCACGGGGGAGTTGGGGTGTTTAGGCGAGCCCTAGCTCATTGAAGACAGGCATGGAGGCGACCAAATCCTCCCTATCGTCGCGGCGGTACACCGGGACGTAGGCTTCCGGGAGGTTCCCCGGGTCGCTGTTGAGCAGGACGTTCATGGCCATGTCCAGCTCCTCGCCCGTCAGTCTCCCCGAGCGCAGCCTGATGTTGTCCGTCGCGCTCTGGAATTCCCACATGGGGCGCTTGTGCGACTGGAGCGGCGCCAGGCGCTGCGTCAGGAACTCCTTCACAGGCATTCCCCTCATCAACGCTTTGGCCTCCATGTTCGAGGGCATCTTCCTCAGGACGGGCTCTGCCTAGGGGTCTGCGAGCTTCTCATGGCTCCACCTCTCGGGCCGCTCGGGCAGCTCGGTCGGCAGCTCCAGCCACTCGTTGAGGCTCCTGGTGTCCAGGAAGACCCAGCGGTGCCGGAAGCCTTCCACCTTCTTCCCGGCCATCATGAGCACGTTGCTCTTGTGTACCGCGACGAAGGACACGCAGCCGGAGCGCTGGGTCTAATTGTGCAGCCACAAGCTAAAGAAGTGGCGAAGGAGCGGCACAGAGGGCCTCACGCCCACAAAGGCCTCGCGGTAGAAGGCGAAGATAGACAGGAGGAGGACGGAGTTGGGTTGGAGGTGAAGAGCCTGGATCTTGTAGTGGTCGAGGACGGCAATGAAGAACTTAGAGAGAGGCGAGACGAGCTCCGCGAAGATGCTGTGGAGGAAGAAGGGATAAACCGTCCGCGCCAAGGTCCTGTGCTCGGCGGAGCTAGCCCAGATGATGGTCTCGTTCCACTCATTGTCGTTGCTCACCGTATGTGGGAGCACGGGGGCGAGATGCCCCTCATCGACTATGGAGGACTCGCCGAGCGCTGGCACGGGAGAGGAGGGAGAGCTTGCAGCTTGCACGGTGGGTTTCTACTTTCCAGGGGCCATCTGCGGAGTCGCCGGCACTGGAGCAGGAGGAGAAAGGGGGCGGAGTTCGATTGGATCTGGAGAAGCTCTTGACGGAAGAAATTGGATCTGAGGCAAGGCGAAAGGGCGCAATGATGGCTTAGCAGTGTGCGCCAGCCTTTTGTCAGCCTGGGCGGTTGCCCAAGGCGACACGGGGAAGTGGAGGCATCCGCGTCCCGTCAAGCGCCATGTGTCAGCCTGGCCCGCAGGCGATTGGGGTCCACGGTGCTTCGCCCTTGCCCCTTGGCTTCGCCTCGAAGCCAGCCCGAGCGCGCCTTGGGTCCCGGGGCTACTGTCGGCGTTCTAGGAACCAAGGTACCCAGACTTGCCCGTCTGCAGCCCATGGCATGGCCCCCTCGACGGCCTAGTACGGTCCTGTGGCAAGACCTTCAAGAGAAGACCCTCGCGAGGTCCTCCTAGCCCCGCGAGGCAGACGACTCCAAGACCCCCAGAGGGAGCGGCCTCCCCAGACGGCCTCCGGAGGAGTTGAGATTTCTATGCAGGTACCCAGCCTCCCGAGGCTGTGATGACGTGAGCCATGACAACCAAGGCCAGGCGGGCGCCAGCAGGCGCAGAGGACGCAGTTTCCCTTTCGGTGCTAAGGGAGCAAGGACAGACATGGGTTCCCAAGGAGCCCTCCAAAGGTTTCCACTCCGGTGCAACGAGACCAAGACCACAAGCTCGGCAGGACGAATGTCATCACCAAGCCCACCGCTACATCACGACCAGAAGCTTTGCAGGCAAAGACCACCTTTCGTCAGGATAAGATGTACTACTTATCCCCTTTCGAATTGGCCACTGTGGGATCCCTTCCCGCCTAAGTTTTGAGGGAAGAGGACAGAGGCCACCATAAATATAGGTTAGCCACCACCGTAGAGGGGGTCGACTCATTCTCACCCACTGAGCCCTCGCGAGGCAGCTCATCCACTGTACTAGTTCATCCTCAAACCTCCTCGTGAGGCCAATCCACCACAAAGCAGGAGTAGGGTTTTACATCGCAAGGTGGCCCAAACCTGGTTAACCTGCCATGTCCATCTTCTTCCCCGCTCGAGCGCGTATCCGGCGAGGCTAGGCTGTAGGGCAACGAGCTTGAGACTTGAGAGGTTGAGATCTTCGCACATGCCCCAGAGTTCGAACCTTCTTGGGTCTGCGGAGCTCTGAATCCAACACTTGTAGAGGGTTTCACCCGGCTGCTGCTTCACGCGCCGCAGGTCGTTGACGGTGAGAGAGCGGTCGTGGGTGCCCTGGAAGTTGGCGATGAAACACTCGCGAAGTTCATCTCAAGAGGAGAGTGACCCCTCAGGGAGGTGCAAGAGCCAGGAGCGCGCGCCGTCCTTGAGAGCCATGGGGAACTAGTTCGCCATAACCTTGTCATCGCCATTCACCACCTCGATGCTTAGTGAGTAGAGCTAGAAGAACTCTACAGGGTCCTGGGTGCCATCATAGCGCGGGGGCAGGCCTGGCTTGAAATTTCCGGGCCAAACGACGCGGCACAGATCTGGGGTGAAGGCGCGGCAGCCCGCTGCGCTTACGGGCGCAACCCGTGCAAGGGGAGCATGATCCTGACACCCATGCACTGCAGCTCCCAGAGTTGCCTCGTCTTGGTGCTGGCGTGGCGGTGTAGGGAGCGCACGCGCGTTGTACTGCGGCTGCTGCACCACTTGGCAGCTGGCCTCATCCCATGCCGACGCAGGTGCTCTGTGCGGCAGGTCATGCGGACGTGCGTCGCCCATGGGCTCGGTGTCTGCGTTGCACAGCGGAGGAGGCGGAGGCGCGCTGTGACCTACGCCGCCCGCATGGGAGGGCGGGGGACGGAGCGAGTGGGATGCCGGCGGGGCCTCACCGGCGGCGTTGATGAGCTCGACGATGCGGCCCAGCCAAGCGTCATAGCCCTCCTCGGTGGGGCGATAGTGCAGCAGCTCGCGCGCCATGAGCAACGCAGCCTACGCGTTTGCTGGCCGCGACGAGCATGGGAAGACGATGCCGTGACGGGGTGAGGTAAGGAGTGGCGGTGCGGCCATCACGCTGCACAAAGGGCGGCAGCGAAGAGTCCTGCCACACATGAGCGGCAGGGTCGGTGGTAGCGTGAGCTACAGTAGAAGCGGAGCGGCGCGGAACACCACAGCCCACCGGCGCCGTCTAGGCGACGCGAGCGGCCCGGTGCTCGGCGCGAACCCGGCGGGCGTTGGCCATGGGAGCGACGAAGCAGAGACGAAGCGAAGCGGAAGGGAGTTTCGACACGCCCCTACCTGGCGTGCCAAATGTCGGAATCGGGGCTCCGCGGACCCAAAAAGGTTCGAACTCTGGGGCGTGTGTTAAGATCTAGCCTAGCCACAGCCTCAAGCTCATCGCCTCATGGCTTGGCCTCGTCGAGTTCGTGCGAGCGGAGAAAGAGGGGCACAGCAGTTTACCCAAGTTTGGGCCACCTTGCCTGTAAAACCCTACTCATGCTTTGTCGTGGATTGGCCTCACGAGGAGGTTGAGGATGAAATAATACAGAGGGTGAGCAGCCTCGCGAGGACTGAGTGGGTGAGAATGGATCTGCCCGAAGAGGATCCTATTCTCTATGGTGGAGACTAGCCTATATTTGTAGAGGCCTTGATCCTCTTCCCTCATAGCTTAGGCGGGAAGGGATTCCACAACGGCCAATTTGAAAGATAACAAGAAGTACATCTTATCCTGACGAAAGGTGGTCTTCACCTGCAAAGCTTCTGGCCATGACGCAGTGGTGGACTCGATGATGACATACGTCCTGCCGAGCTCGTGGTCTTGGTCTTGTTGCACCAGAATGGAAACCTTTGGGGGATCCCTCGGGGACCCGTGCTAGTCCTTGCCTCCTTAGCACCAAAGAGGAATCTGTCCTCCTCTGCGCCCACTGGCGCCCGCCTGGCCTTGGTCATCATGGCTCATGTCATCGTGAGCCTCGTGAGGCAGGGTACCTGCATAGAGATCTCTGCTCCTCGGGAAGCAGGCTCGAGAAGCCGCCCCTCGGAAGGTCTTGGTGTCGTTCCCCTCGCGAGGCCCGGGGGCCCTCGCGAGGGTCTTGCTCACAGAGTCTTGTAACTAGGCCGTACCGGCCCGTCGACGGGGCCACACGCTGGGCCGTACGCAGGCAAGTCTGGGTACCCCCGATCCCAGAATGCCGACACAGGTAGGGGTGCACCACCGTTCTACCGCTCCGCTTCGCCAACTCCATGGCTGACGCTCGCCGTGTGTGTGCCAGACGTCGGGCGGCTGGCATCGCCCAGATGGCGCCTATGGGCCATGTCGGTCGCCACCACTCCGCCGGGGCCGCAGCTGCCGCTGCTGCTGCCACTGACCCTGCTACCCGTTAGCAGCATGACTCCTTGATGCACCCTTCCGTGCAGCCCGACGACCGCACCCATACGGCCTCCTCCTCCCTAGGCTGCCGCGGGCCACCGAACACATAGGCCGTGCTGCTCAAGGCGCGTGTGCTGCTCCCCTACTGTCCGGCCGATGTCGGGTACGACGATTGGCTTGGCTGCATCACCGAGCTCATCAACACCGTCGGGGATGCCCCGGCACCCTCTGACTCGCTCCGTCCTCCGCCATCTCACACCGGGGATGTGACGCACTGTGCGCATCCACCACCCCCCTTGCGCAGCGACCTCGGCGGGTTCTGGCGTGACGCGCCCCCTTGGGGCGCTGCCACCGGCCCGACATGAAGCCAACTGCCAGATCATCCACCATGCACCGCCCGACTCGTGCGTGCTCCTTGAGCAGCAGCACCAGCACTAGGATCAGATCGTCCAAGAGGTCGCGGCGCCAGAATCAGGTCGCGCTCACGCGCGGCATTCCCTCAAGCAGCGTGGGCTGCAGGGCCTTCACTTGCGAGCTGCGGAAGGTGGTGTGGCCCATTAAGTTCAAGCCAGAGCTGCATCCATGCTACGATGGCATCCCCGACCCCATAGAGTTTCTCCAGCTTTACGCGCTGAGCATCAAGGCGGTGAACGGCGACGACATGGTCATGGCAAAATAGTTCCCCAGGGCCCTCAAGGATGGCGCGTGCTCCTGGCTCATGAACCTGCCTGAGGAGTCGATCTCTTTGTGGAGCGAGCTCTGCGAGCATTTCGTTGCTAACTTCAAGGGCACCCACGATCGCGCCCTCACCGTGAACGTCCTACGGCGCGTGAAGCAACGCCCTGGCGAGAACCTCCGCAAGTACATCCAGCGCTTCAGCCAGGTGCGCCACAAGATCCAACGCGCCCCGGATGAAGCCATCATCTTGGTGTTCTCCAACGGCATCACGGACATCAGGATGCGCGACCAGCTCGCCATCAATGACGATTTGAGCTCAGCGCTGGAACTGTTCAACATCGCTGACATGTGCGCCAAGGCTGAAGAGGGCCGCCTTTTCATCCACAATGACCCCGACATCGTGCCCTGTGACAACAAGACCAAATGCAAGGAGGTCAAGAACAAAGGCCCTGCCGTGCTGGTTGCGGAGCCCGAGCAGAAGCGTGGCCGCGACCGCGACGAGCCCGTGAAGGACCACTGCCCGTTCTGTGTCTACCACAACGTGAGCACCCACAACACCGAAGATTGCCAAGAGCTCAAGTCACTCCGCGACGAGTGCTTCGGCCGCCGTGGAGACCGCGGCGGCAGCCGGTGGACAACCCTAATGGCAACCCGCACTACGGTTGGCGCGTCCAGCCTCATGAAGGCGCCTGGTGCGATCAGCCTCGTGAGGCCCACCCTTAGGACAACGCTGCCCTTCTACCGCTATCACCGCCGCACAGAAGGAATGACACCAACCTGCATGATGAGGGGCCGGGGGCTATCAGGAGCCTCATGCGATAGCCTGCATCCTCGGGGGAGCCAAGCCCCTGCGTCCAACCACCTCTTCAAGCACTTCCCTCGTGAGGTGAATGCTGCCCTCCCGAGGCTGGATGCCACGTAGCCCCTCAAGTGGTCACGGTACGCCATCACCTTTGACTCGTAGGACTACCTCAGGTCCACGGCCGCTGTGGGCGCCCTCCCATGCTATGCACCCCCACCATCAGCAACGTCGCAGTGACCAAAACCCTCATCGACGGAGGCACCGGCCTCAACGTGATCTCCATCGAGACCTTCGAGATGCTCCAAGTGGCCTACGACCAGCCGATACCTACCAGGCCCTTCTCCGGGGTGACTGATGGCTGCACCATCCCCCTGGGGCAAGTGCGCCTCCCTGTCACCTTCGGTAAGCGCGACAACTACCACACTGAGCTCATCGACTTCGACGTGGCACACACCGGCCTCCCATACAACGCCATCTTTGGGTACCCACCGCTCGCCAAGTTCATGGCAGCAACTCACCACGGCTACAATGTCCACAAGATGCATGGCTGCAGCGGTGTCATCACCATCGCCTGCGATGAGAAGGACGCGGTCTGCTCCCTCAAGCGTGCCTACAAAGCAGCCGCAGCCGAACACTCTGACGACAAGGATGGCGCGGTCCTCCCGAGGCCGCGCCCGCATGGAAGAAGTGGCTACCTGCCCTCCCAAGGCCCCACCAAGGTGAAGAAGGCCGCACCTGATGCCAGTGCCGCAAGCTCCGCCCTCGTCGCTGGTGCATGCCTCCCTGCAGCATAGGAAGGTGTGCCCGGCGCCTCCCTTCTGGCAGGCGTCTAACCTGACCGGTGTGACGAGGGAGGTGCTCGGGCACCACTTGGAGGCATGCCTCGAGGCGCGCCCCCGCAAGCAAGGAGCATGGCTCCACGCGTCGTAGACACAAGAATTCATCGCCCAGGAGATCTACATGCTGTGAGAGGCTCGGGCCATCCGTGGCGAGCGTCGCCCCGCATGTTCTGCCGGCCCAGCCGCCATTCCCAAGGAGGGCAGCAAGGTGTGCATGTGCATTGATGTCGCGAGCCACAACAGGGCCAGCCCCGAGGACCTCGTCTGGCTATCGCGCGTCGGCCTGAGCAGGGGCCTCGCTACCAACTACATCTGCATGCCCTTCGGCCTGGAGTATGCCAGCGCCACCATCCAAAGGCTGACGCAGCTCATGATGGTGCCTTGCGGGACTTCAGCCCCTTGTGAGCCCCCAAGGCCTCAGGACCGAATCGCCCCCTTAGAGGCGAACCTCCACGACACGCTTCGTCAAGCATCCCGACCCATAGCAGCATGTTGCCAGGTGACTTTTGGGTTTGTTCAAAATTGAGGGTGTCGCTTGGGCTGCATCATCCTCAAGTTGGCCAGGGTCTGTCCTTGCAACCGCCTCACTTTTCGGTCGTGTAGCGAATCTGGTTATGCTTTAATGAGTTTATGTTGCTTGCTTAACCCTGTGTTTGGTGCCTCGCTGCCATTGAGATTGCCGCGCCCTCGCAACTCTTTTCCTGACCGTCCCATCATAAGGGTTAGTCACGGCGTCTTTGCTCGGGTCTGTCCCTTCAGTGTCGCTAAATCCAAGCGATCAAGCTCTGGCTCGCGGGCAACCTCCCGTGCACGTCAGCTCACACAGATCCTTGGTGCCTCACCTTCTCATGGAATAGCTAGGAGTAAGTGGGCGAGGGCGCGCCAGGGTTTTTCTAACTTTGAGCCCGGTGCTTCACCACCTTGGGTGTTGTGCCCCCGTGGCTCCTTTCCTGACCATTCCGTGAAGAAGGGTTTGGCACGGCGTCTGTGCTCGGGTCCGTCCCTGTAGTGTCACTAAACCCAAGTGATCAAGCTCTAGCTGGCGGGCCAGGAGCCTCGCGACGCCCTCTCGCGGGGCGGTCACCCAAGGCAGCCTCCTGAGGCCCCTCGCGGAGGCGAACAAGTCAAGAGCAGCTCAGTGGGGTTGCGCAGTTCTGTGTCTTCACGTGGGTGATGCGCGCGACAACGAGCAGCGCTAGAGGTCATGCCAGCAGGCACGGATAAGGAGGCTTTCCTCTTTTGTGCTAAGCAAGCTAGGCCAGCACGCCAGTTCCCAGGGCAACCCCCAAAGGTTGCCTGATCGGTGCAAAAGGACCAAGGCGATCGACGCGGCATGACGGAGGTCATCACCAAGCCCACCGACGCGTCACAGCAGGAGGCATTTGCAGGCGAAGACCACCTTTAGTCAGGATAAGTTGCGCCCCTATCCCCCTTCGAACTGGCCGTTGTGGCAACCCCTCCCGCCAAGTGTTTTCAGGGGAAGAGGACCAAGGCTAGTATAAAAGAGGGCAGGGAGCCGCCGTGGGGGGCATCTTGGGGAGATCGATCTTCTAGCACTACTAGGAGAAAGCCTACTAGTAGCGCTTGAAATACCTATAGCAGTAGCGCTAGAGGCAGCGCTACTGCTAACGCGCTACAACTAAGTTTTAGCAGTAGCGCTGCCCGGACCAGCGCTACTGGTAAGTATGGTTGGCAGTAGCGCTGCCCGGACCAGCGCTACTGCTAACTATCTGTAGCGCTACGCCAAAGCAAACGCTGCTGCTAATCCAGCGCTGCCGCTAGATGCCTACCAACGCTACTGCTAATATTCCTGCTTTCACATATTTATTTCCCCTCTACATATTTGTGATGTATTTTTGCATGCTCTATACAGTAGTTTCATCAGATCATTATAAACATACACTATTCTCATCATATCATACACATACAGTAGTCTCGTCATACCTTCATCATCATCATTCAACACAAATATCATCACATCTCGAAAATAGCGATACACAAGTCATGTCATGTCTCAAATAAATGCAACTGCATGGTCATGGCACACACACAAGTTTCATCATATCTATCTAAACCATGATGTAGAAGAGAAGAGCGATCAGCATGAGCAAGAGCGCGACTATGTAGTACTTCTTGAGGCACCGGCGGTTTCGCTCCCACTCTTGCCGGAGCATCCACCTCAAGTAACTATTTTCTGCTTTGGCTCTGCTGTCGAACCCTCTGTGGCTAGCACTCAGCTACTTGTCCACCTGGGCCTGAGCGTCTGGCCAGTGGTCGTACACTCCTGGAACCCTCCCAACGAACACGGCATAGCAGTCCTTCGCCATCTCTGATCTATGTACCTACATCGTCAGTTTATGAATTCAACGATAATATGCAACATAATGTACTTAAGAAAACAAAGAGGCATAATTAGCAAAATACAAGCAACCTATAGTAAACATAAATAACGAAGTTCCTCATACCCAAACTAATTAACTATAGTGATCTACACTAGTTCAGGAGGACGGTTTAATTACATCACAGAGTTTCACCATGCATAAATTCAAAGTTTTGCCATAGAAAGACAGTAGTGACACATTGTCATCGACAATCAGTCCTCCATGTCAGCGGTCAAATCTTCATAGTCAGGGAGGAAGCACCCGAGCTTCTTGAAAGGCTTCAGGTCCAAACGCTGAGCGAGTAGCAGTGCTCGGACATCATCCCGCGTGATTGGCCCATGGTAGAACATCCCTGTTGGTTCGAGGACCTCCTTCATGATCACTTGGGCAAGTTCACACTGTACGTGATAAAACTAAGCTCAGATTCGATGATCCAGTGTCTTTCCTATGCTTGTGGCCCAGTTGACAATATCGGCATCGTTGGTAGTAGTTGACATGCGAAGGCGTCGATTATTCCTTCTGTACTCGAGCAGGTGATGCATGAGGTAGAATCCATTAGCCTTACTGGTGTATGGTTGTTGGATGCAGCAGAAGTTGGTCTTATGGCCGAAAGCCAGCCCATTCTTCTTGTACTTTTTCACCTTGATATATCCACCAGACAGGCTGAAGGTTAACAGGGCACTATCGTGAACACTCTTTATGTGCGTGTAATCCTTTTTCTTGATGTTTTTCGATGAGTCCAAGTACATAGCATGGGAGTATTCTAGGTACAGAACGATGAGGATGCCCCCCCCCCCCCCCCCGCCACTGCGCAAAATGAGTACACCTCAAATTAGCCTCCATGCTTGCAAAGGAATGTTTAAAACTTACGAAAGGATATGTGTGGATGACTTACGTTGGATGATAAGGCATGAGAATCGCTTCCTTGTCCTTATTAGCGATCATGAAGTCGCCGATGTACTTGCTCGCATAGTCACGGTGCTCTTTGCAAACTGCCAAGAAGCTCTCGTGCATATAGTACGGGTCCGTGACGCAGATATATTTTATGTTCTCGATCCTGATGAAGTAGTTGAGATACAGCGCAGACATGCGGATGAACTTGAAATCCAGCTTGGTCATGTGGAACATGTCGTAGATGTAGTCAAATCACAAGATGAACTTATCTCCGGGCCATCTCTCGACGTACAACTTCCCGCCCGGCACCTGAGCCGCGTAAAGCGGGTATCCTGGTTTTTCCGAGATGAGAAGGCTTTTCTCTCTGGCCAGCACATCTTCATGAAGTCTCCTTAGATCATTGTTCAGTATGTGCTCTAGCGCTTTCGAAGGTAGGATTGGGTCACCGGCGACATGGAAACGCTGCGCACCTTCGACAGGTATTCTGTCTACCTCCCGAGGCTTCAGAGGCGGCTGGCTGCTTGAAGCAGCTTTGGTGCCTTTAGGGCCTTTCTTGTCCTGTCTCCTCCTTTGCTTCTTGGCGGGTGGCGGTAGTGAGCCCACCATACCTTCCCTAACCACCACCCCCAGTGTCGTCGGGCTAATCAGTGGACGGCCCTCGGTTTGTTGCTGGGTACTCCATATGTCCTAGTTTCTAGCACAAGTCATGCCAAAAATCACGGAAATTTTCGGCATGACCTTTGCTAAAAAGTGGACATATGGAGCGCCTGAAATTTGCTGGAACGGAAATGAATCAACATTCCGGCAAAACATAGGCCACTCGGATATTCTTCGACATTCAACCAACATTGCAAAATCATACAATTGGCACAAGTTCAATAGAGTCATGGTTTTAACACCACCAAGCTCACAACATAGCATCATGATGTTGACAGCAGACATAATTACTGTTTAGGCATTTTCATAGCAAAGAAAGTACATGCTACAAGACTCTAATGTGGCATAAAAGGGCTTGGCATGATAGAGCAAACAACAAAGGAGGAAACATGTTTACTGAACATATCCAAACGGAGCATGGATTTGATGCTATCATCAAGAGAACATGGCAACATCATATAACATATTTCCAGGACTTGGCAAATTAACCAAGTGTTAAAAACAGCAACATTGTATAGACTACTTTGCATGCTTATGCTAGTCACCATAGGGCATATCATGCTCCTAAAACATCATCTAGGGTTTTATATACCCTAAACTAAATTGCCCTACACAAATTTACTAAATTGCCCTAAACTAAATTTTCTAAATTGCCCTAAACTAAATTTGCTACTATTTTTTCCCTAAATGATCTCTCTCTCTCTCTGCTACTGCCCTAAACAAAAATTTGCTACTATTTTTTAGTGCAATTTGCTACAGTTTTTTAGTTTAGTACAATTTGCTACTGTTTTTTATTTATAGGTATTTTATATACACTAAACAAATTTGCTAAATTGCACTAAACTAAATTGCCCTAAATTTCCCTAAACTAAATTGCTCTCTCTCTGCTACATCTCCTAGGGTTCATACATCCGACTCCTAGCTAGTCTAGGGTTCATATTAGAGAGATAGAGCAGAGAGCAGAGAGAGGGCAGAGAGAGAGAGAGAGAGAGGAGGGCAGGGGAGAAGAGAGGGAGAGGCTTATGAGGCGGCGGCGAGGTCGAGGGTGGCGGCAGCAAGGTCGAGGGCAGGGGAGAGGGCGGCGGTGGTGAGGTCGAGGGCGGGCCCGCACGGCGACGGTGAGGTCGAGGGAGCGCTCGGGCGATGGCCGGCGTCGAGATCGACGACGGGCAGGGGCGACAGCGGGCAGGCACGAGGGCCGGCGACAGAGTGGGGGAGAGGTGGAGGAGAGGGTGGAAATGACTTGGTGAAATTTTGAGCCCGCGCGGCGGGGGGTTAACAAAAAATAGCAGTAGCGCTGGATTGGGATCCAGCGCTATTGATAACTTAGCTATAGCGCTGGTTCCCAATCCAGCGCTTCTGCTAACTATTCCAATTTTTATTTTTTTTAATTCTAAAATACAAATAGCAGTAGCGCTGGTTTAGGATCCAGCGCTATAGCTAACTTAGCTATAGCGCTGGTTCCCAATCTAGCGCTACCGCTATTTTTCTTTTCTTTTTATTATTTTCCTTTTCTAATTTTTAGTTATCTTTTCTTTTGTCTTTTCTGTTTACTTTTCTTTTTCTTTTGTATTGCTTTCTCCCTTTTGTTTTTGTTTTTTTGTTTTTCTCCCGACGACGGCGTCTCCCTGCCACACTGCGCGAATATCACCGGAACCATGCATGTGGTGGTAATTGAAGGGGATACGATGTATACATCATTTGACCGATAACGGTTACTTAAGTGTGTACACAAAATAGATACATATATATAAATGATGGTTTCTCAGCTGCGTCGACGATGTTTCACATTGAGCTTCTTCCCTTTCTTCTTCGTTGTCGAATAATTGAGCCCCTCCTTGTGACTTTTCCGGTACCATGGAGTACGATCTTTCTTAGGTAATGTAGTATTGATTCTTCTTTTCACATATGCTTCATCGTCATCGTCATCTTCCCTCATCGGGTTGTCGTATTGGTCATAGTCTTCCTCATTGGCGACTCCATCCATTCTGACGATGCTCCTTTTGCCTCTCCTCACGACAACACAGCTGGGATTGGTCTGGTCGGTTATGAAGAAGCATTGTGTCACGTGCTTAGCGTGTACCCATGGCTCAGTTTTGGCGATGACGTTAATGTTCACGGTAGCGCTCTTCGCGTCGGGTATAGACATGGTAGTGAAATACTTGTTTTCTCTTACGACGTCCTTAGCCCATCTGACACGGAACATCGTTGCATCATGCATTCCAGCATAGTCAAGCTCCTAGATCTCTTCGACCCTTCTTTAGATCTTTCAGTTGTGCCGTTGGCGTCGGTCATGCATTCAATCATCACCCCTGAGTTCGGGTAATCACTGTCCATGTCTTTGGCCTCCTTGTAGAACATGTACCCATTGATATCGTATGCCTGATAGGTCACGAGTTTGGGCGCGGGGCAATGTGCTAAGGCGTGTATGAGCAATCCGTCCGAACTGCCCTCTTCCGGGGGATTAGCAAGAACTTCCTCTTTGAACCAACACAAGAAAGTGGCGTTGTGCTCTACAGTAACTTCGTCGTCCGTCTTGAGCATCCCCTTATCACGGTACTTCTTTGCGATGGTTTCTTTGTGCCGTGTCACATAATCATCTACCACATCTAGGTATTGTAGCACTACTAAGTTAGCCCTGTCAAAGTCGATTCGTCGATCCGAGTAGTCCACGTGCAATTCCCTCTGGCCGTTGTCGTGACCTTCTCCTCCGAGCCTCCCATCGTGCTTCTTGACGGGCAAACCAACAACAGGGTCTCCGACCCCTATATAATTCTCACAAAAGGAGATGCACTCATGCGTCAGATACCCCTGGATGATGCTCCCATCGGGATGGGACATGTTACGAACGAATCCTTTGATGACCCCATTCATCCTCTCGAACGGCATCATGCTGTGAAGGAATGTCGTCCCGAGGTCGATGATGTCGTCCATGATGTGGACAAACAGATGCACGATGACGTCAAAGAACGTGGGCGGGAAGTACATCTCAAGCTCACATAGTATGACAATGATCTCTTCCTGTAGCCTTCGGAGCTGCTTCACACTGATGGACTTTCGAGAGATAACATCGATGAAGTTGCAGAGACCAGTAAGCATGTCATGGACATGCTTGTCCATTATCCCTCTAATGGCAACCGGGAGTATCTGCATCATCATCACATGATAGTCATGAGACTTCATCCCGCTGAACCTTTTCTTCTTGGTGTCTAGAAATCTGCTTATCTTCCCACAGTAACCGGAACTGACTTTGATTCCCGTAAGGCACTTGATGAATTGATCGATCTCCTTCGCACTTAAGGTGAAGCAAAAAGGGGGGCAATAATTCTCCTCCTTCTTGTTGACTTTTCTACCCCTTTCCCCCTCCTCCGTCTCCGTCTCCGTCTCCTCCGTCGACTTTTTACGGGGCAGCATGTGGAGATCTTTCCTGATCTTCAAATCTTCCAAGTCTTTCCTTGCCTTCGGCCCATACTTGGTCTTCTTCGGCATGTTCATCAGTGTGCCAAGCAAGCTCTCGAGGACATTCTTCATGATTTGCATTTGATCAAGGCAATGAGGCGTGTCATGATTGGGCCAGTACTCCAAGTCCCAGAAAACAGACCTCATTTTCCATACCTTCAGCAGTGGCTCCGCCGCCTTTTTCATCTTTCCCGGCGCGGGGCACTGTTCCCAGTTTTTCAATAGCTCGTTGATTTCGGCACCGCTCCTCTTACGTCGAGGTTCTCGATGCTCAACCAACCCATTGAATAGATCTCCATGCTTTCTCCACGGGTCATCCTTCTCGAGCCATCTACGATGCCCCATGTACACGATTTTCCTAGACCCGCCATCTTTCGTTGACGTAAGCTGCTGAGACTATGTATCATCCATGCACCTCGTGCATCCGCAGTATCCGTGGCACACCTATCCTGAGGTGTACCCGTAACCGAGATAGTCGTGCACCATCGTCATCAGCGCGGCTCTCATATAGAAATACTCTCCTTTGCTAGCGTCCCATGTCCATGCCGGTATTTTCCATAATGTGTCTAGCTCCTCTTTCAGAAGCCCCATATACAGGTTAATATTATTTTCCGGTTGTTTCGGCCCTTGAATCAGCATGCTCATGTGTATGTACTTTGTCTTCATGCACTTCCATGGGGGGAGGTTGTACATCCATACAAAGACGGGCCATGTTTTGTGGTTGGTGTTCTAGTTTCCAAACGGATTCATGCCATCGGTACTCGCACCAAGCACGATGTTCCTTGGATCTTCTGCAGCAAATCCATATACGGCGTTGAATGCTCTCCACTGGCTACCATCTACGAGGTGTCTCAGCTTCGGATCATCTCCATCGTCGGGCTTCTTCCTCTCCGCGTGCCAGTGCATGAGCTTTGCTTCCTTAGGATCTACGAAATACCGCTGCAGACGGGGAGTGATCGGAAAGTACCATACAACTTTTTGAGGAGCTTTTTTTCCTACCTTCTTGTATCGAGAAGCATTGCACACTAGACAGCTGGTTTTTTCCGCGTGCTCCCCCCGATAAATGATGCAATCGTTGATGCATGCGTGGTACCTAATGTGTGGCAAATCAAAAGGGCAAACGATTTTCTTGGCCTCCTTGACACTAGTAGGACACAGGTTCCCTGCGGGGAGAACTTTATTATGTAGATACTTCAAATGTTCATCGAGGCTTTTGTCTGTCCATTTGTTTTTGGCCTTCGTCTTTAGAAGTTCGAGCATGAAACTCAAGAGGGTCACCTCGGGATCGCAACCGTCATACAATGGATTCTTTGAGTCTACTTCAAGTTGCGCCAGCTTGGCCTCTCTAGAAGCAGCTCTCTTGCTAGTCGTACTCTTGCGAAGGAGGTCTCGAACATGAGGGTCCTGCACGACTGCACTTAGTAGCGTCAAAGATTGCATCGTGACCGCCGCCTCTTCTCCGCCATGTCCGGACTCTTCTTCGCCGTGTCCGGAATCTTCTCCACCGCCGTCATGTCCAGACTCTTCCCTGCCGCCATGTCCGGTGCCATCGTCTTAGTGTCGATCGGTCATCTCTTCGTCTAGCCCCATGTCGTTATTCCCTGCCATGTGGACGTCCTCATCATCATCTTCACTTATCCACTGAGTATAGCCATCCATGAAACCATTCATCAGTAGGTGCGCCTTCAAACTGCCACGATCAAAAGGGTCCAAAAGGACTCCTTCTTTGCATCTTGTACATGGACATCTAATCCTAGTCCGATTATTTGCATACATGTCCATCATCGCGGATTGCATGTATCGCTCCACCTTCCATCCACTCACCTTCATGACCGAGACTGCACAGAATAACAAGCAAAAGGGTTATAAACAAAATGCATGCATGCATCAAAGTCATATAAAAAATTGGCATGACCTTGCCTAAAAATAGGACATATTGAGTTTGCTCGAAATTCACCGAAACGGAAATAAATTGACATTTCGGCAAAACATAAGCAACTCGGGGGCATGTCACTCGCACAAATCTCTCCATATCCCAAACACACATATTCCCATTCTTGAAATGCACAACTTTTTACTCACCTATGTCCCAAGAGAGACGGATCACGGTTAGATGAGGCCTTTCACTACCTATAGGGATCGAAAGTGTGGATGGCTAAATAGCTAGCTAGATCTAGTTGTTAGGGAGGAGAGATGACTCTAGCTAACTAATGGAGAGGGAGAGAGATAAGCTAGCTAGATCTATATCTATGGAATGGAGGGAGAGCCAAATAAATGAGGTAGCTAGATAGAGATAAGAAGGCCATTTATGGAGGAGAGTTATGGTGGAGGGGGGCATTAATGGGGAGAGAAGAGAGGTAGGAGGAAGAGAGAAGACGGGCAACAATGGTGAGGGGAGAGGGGAAAGGAGGGGGAGAGAGGGCAAAGGGGGGGAGGAGGGGGAGAGGGGTGAAAAGGTGGCACCAGCCACGCCTAGTAGTAGCGCTGTTTTCTAGGAAGCGATGCTGCTACGGTACTTAGTAGTAGCGCTTTCCAAGAAACACACTACTATTAAGTGGGGCCCATTAGCAGTAGCGGTGCTATCAAATAACGTGCTACCACTAAGATTTTAGTAGTAGCGCTATTTTCTGGACAGCGATGCTAATACAGCTAGTGTTGGTGGGCTCGTTGGGTCCCACTTAGTAGTAGCGCTTTTTCCATTTCCAGCGCTACTGCTAAAGCATTACTTGTAGCGCTGCCCCAAACCAGCGCTACTGCTAATTAGCAGCAGCACGTGCTATTTTCCAGCGCTACTACTGATGCCCTACCTATAAGCATTTCCCTAGTAGTGTAGACCGAGAACCCTTGTACTCTGGTTCCACCTCTCGCCAAGCAATCTCAGACAAGCAGGAGTAGGGTTTTACACCGCAAGGTGGCCTAAACCTAGGTAACTGTCGTGTCCACTGTCCTTCCTTCCTAGTTCATGCTCACCGGAGTGTCGCCGTGAGGTTAAGTGGTAGAGTAGGGTGGTATTCAGCGAGCACACCATAGTGTTCGAACCTCTTTGGTCCCTGGAGCCACAATTCCGACATTCACAGATCATCTTCATAGGGTTTTCTCACCGCCCGGGTCAAAATTCTTCCGGTACTTCCTTAATTTCTACAACCTTCTCCCTCAAGGCATTGCTCCCAACTCTATGACTAATCTATGGCAATTCCAAGTCTTCTGCGAGATTTATCTTCAGACAGAGGTGACTATCTCTGTCTTCAGGGAGTTCCTCTCTATCAACCATCAGACCGAATTTGCAGATGGTCCTAGCATTGAGCTTGGTGGGGTGTCTATTCAGAGGCGAAAAACTGCCCTTTTCCACAAGCTAAGCTGCCGAGTCATCCGAAAGGATGGAATAAAACCTGGTTCTATTGCAAGAACACTGCTCCAGCCAGCAAAAATCCATTGTCGGGTTACAGACTGGAGCGACTTAATACAACTGAAGCTTTTCCTGGTTGGCCATCTAAAGAAGAGCATCAAGAAGTCGCCCATATATACTCTAAATTGAGGGCCTTATTGGCAAAGGGCCTCACTGGGATCGATCCTAACCCGGTGTTGGATCAGCTGGAGAAATCAGGCATTAAGTTGGAGGGGCGACTTAATGTGCAATTATACTCGCGACTTAGTTGACGTACAACATTTCAGCCAAGTCGACTTATCAGTTGATGACATAAATAATGATGTGAAGAGACTGCTGGGAGAGCCCCAAGAGGCATGCAACAAGTCAGGGCTTGCTCCTTTCTGTATTCAGAATCCTGTGCCCCCAGTAAGTACCTTTGCATTTTTCTTACTAATTCTGTGTTCGACTTATTCATCTGAATATCGACTTTCGGCTTATCACACATACAGACGACTGGTATCTTCTGGACGAGGAAGAAACCATGCAAGTCTGTTCCTGCCCCACCTCCCCAGGAGAAAGAGCCGGTCAATGCAGATTAGCCGGACATGGAGAATGAGTCGAAGGTAGAACTTGACTTCCTTGGCCTTCGTTTTATTCAATTCGCCGACGCTCATTCTTCCCACGATAACACCGAAACAAGTCAAGCTGGCGACGTTGAGGTAATTTCAATCTCATCCAGCTTGGAAACCTTATCTCCAAAGAAAAAAAGACGAGCCGTCAGGAAAGTAAAATTTTCTCACCCAGACACTCATTTGGATCCAAAATTTCTTTTGAAGAAGTCGCAGCATGTTGGCACATAGAAACGCCGGACTCGGAGCGGCTCTGGAGAACTAGTTGCTGGCTTATCTGATGTGCTAGTCGCCCATAAGCAACGAACCTAGGTGCCTCATAGTCCAACCTCATCTCTTCCATGAGTCGGCCTTATTAGAAAACCTCTAAACCCTTCTGATTCGAATTATCAGGAATCGCCACCATCATCTGGGGATTCATCCGCCACTAAGCTGGCACCCTTGATCATTAAGCAAGGGTAAGCATTTCAATAATTCATACCCTTTCATAGTCATTACATTGCCTGTTTGAACAAATTCATGTGACTACAGGGCCAAGGCTAAGAAGAGGAAAAGTGGTGAGTCATCTTCCGCTCCAGAAATTCCTGAGTCTGAAAACCCACTCTTAGGGACCCCAGAGGTCCAAAATATCAAAACTAGTGAAACCAACCATGATAAAAGGGTTGAGCCATCACAGCAGAATGAGCCGCCTATGATTGAAGAAATAGCAATAGTGGAGACAAACCAGATGGACAGCCAAGTCGGCCTGGATGGTGCGGCTGATAATACTAACCCGCCAAGCCTGGCTCGTGCCTCCAGCCCAGTAAAGGCGACTAAAGATGTTCCATCACATGCAATGACCAATGACGAGGTCACCATTACTGGGGAGGCACACAAAGCTCCGGAGGCGTTGAACATGCTGGCCAAATTTATGACCAAAGATGAGCCGGTCGTGTCTGAAAAGGGGAAGGCAAAACTTGAGTTGCCAAACTTTGAGATCTCAGTGCAGATGAGCTTCATCAGCGTTATTTGACCCGACTATCCACAAGCCAGGATATGGAAGCGAGCATGGTGAACATGTTAAAAAGGAAATATGAGGTATGGAAAGCTTCCTCTATTCAATACTGTATGTGTTTATATGGCCCCCAAGTCTTAGACATAGGAGAGGATGAGTATGTGTGAGACTTGCAAATAAGATTGACAAGCCTACTGTAGCCCCCAAGGGCCGGGTTGTTATGAAAATAACAAGCCGGTTCTTCAAAGAACATGTCCTCATGTAGATTGGAAAAAGTAACACCTAGCCCCCAAGGGCTGACTCATCTCTGTGAGAGAGTCGGGTCTTCAAAATGTTGGATGTAACAAATGGAAGAAACACACCATGTAGCCCCCAAGGGCTGGCTTATTTCCATGAAATAAGTCGGGTCTTTATCTTTGTTTCCTTTGTAAAAAAATGACTTGCATTAGCCCCCAAGTTCCAGGTACGTTGCTTGCAGCGGCTTGGGACTTGATGTGGAAACAATTTTCGTTGCTAGTAGCCTGCAAGTGTTGAGTCATGCAACTTTGCCGACTCGGGACACAATATTTATCCATGTTGACTTTGCTGGTTATGACAGGATATGCTCAACCTAGGTGAATCGAAGGCTGCTAGCTTACAAGAGCAACTCGAAACCGAGAAAAGGTTGCGTGAGAAGGCCGAGTCAGTAGCTTCTTCATTGAAACAATCAGTGCTCATTGATTCTGAAAACTCAAGCTCCTGAAAGACCTCGTATGAAAAGGGAAAAACATCATTGTTGAAATGTGCTAAGGAAGCAGAGGGTCGGCTCAAGCCGGTCACTAAAGAGCTAAACATGCTTAAGCATCATGTTACCCATATGACCACTGCTATCTTTGGTAAGCAGCTCTTTACTGATAACTCGCCTGACGGCTCCAGTGTTGAACTTGAATTGGTAGATCAATGTTTGTAATCGTCAAATGTCTAAATTTTGCAGGAAATAGAAGTGTGAATGCCCTCCAGGGGGCTTTGGTGAAGCTAAAAGCCATATACACCTTCCTTGAGCAACTATATGCAGGAAGCTTGTTTACCATCATGGCTATGAAGGGCAAGAAAGAGCCGCCACAATTTATAAGGGATGTGCTGAAACAACTCTCCACCATCCCCAAGCAACTTGAGGAGTGCAAAAAATCAGCCGCCCGAGCCGACACAATGATGTCTCTTAGCCGTGCCAAAGCATATCTACCAAAGTTGGATCCGTCTGAGATGTCTGGCGGGTTTCCAGAATTTAATGTTGATGGTAGTTAGTTTTCTCCAACAGACTATGCCTGTTGCGTGAAGGAAACTCACGTCTTGGTGAGTCAACTAGTTGAAGATCTGGACTTGAACAAGTATCAGCCAGCTTATGACGAGGAGAATACATGGGTTAACCCGCCAAGCTTTGAGCCTTTTGACCTGACTCCTGCACGGCGTAAGCATATCTTCGCTCCTGATGTTGATCCGTCAATTATCATGCAAGACGATGCCATCATCCAAGCTTTAACAACTATCAACTAGGATCTAAACAACCTTCAGATCAGAGAAGAAGAAGAACTGGCGCAGGATAACCCAGAGGCATCAAATGCTCGAGATCGTCAAGAAGGTGTCAACCCGAAAAGCGACAACCCGGAGAGCACGGGAGCCGGTGTACAGGAGTAGATGACTCCTAAAAACTTTATTGACATATTGAGCCCAGCCGTGGCTATGTAATAGGGTAGTAAAACTCTTGCTTCGTCTGTTGTGCCTTCGCGCACTTTTACCCTTTGAGCGTAAAGATTTCTACTGGTGTGGTGTTCTGTTGACCCGCCTAGTATCCTGATACTGATCCATTGCTGGAATGAATGATGTGGCGAGGCATATTTTGAGCCACTGATAATGGTTATTTGTCTGCAACCTTGATCCAACAATATGCAATGTGTATGTATACTTGACCAACTCATGGTTGATATCAATATGTTGTTGTTTTAACCCGAAGTACCGA
The DNA here is from genome assembly GCA_011799875.1 of Thinopyrum elongatum. Lineage (NCBI taxonomy): Eukaryota > Viridiplantae > Streptophyta > Magnoliopsida > Poales > Poaceae > Thinopyrum > Thinopyrum elongatum. The sequence continues at coordinate 332,222,781 of CM022300.1, read as the reverse complement.
TGACCCGGTCGGCTCATGATCGCTGAGAGCTCAATCTTGATCAAAATAAGCAGGTGTATTGTTGACCCGATAACTTATTGTCGATATAAAGTTTGATCAAGGAGCAAATAAACCTATAAAATAGAAGTTTAAATATAGATAAAGATAAATGTGAAGCCAGCTTTCGAGGCACGACAAAAAGACCAGCTTTCGAGGAATGGGTCTTGCTTCAATGAATCTGGCGTGATAGCCCTTGGTTTATCCTAGCTCTCTGTAAGATGGCTCTCACATGACATAAGCCGGCATTTTAACCTTGACAAGTTCAGGGTCATAATAGATTGACTGTCAAGAGTACGCTGGGTCATCTTGGCAGATGAGCATCAAGCAAACATGCATGTTTAACCAAGATTTATAATGGCATATGCCGGGTCAAGAGGGATGTTAATAGCTGAACTCGATGAGTTGGAAGCCCCCAAGTGACCTATGATCAAAAGATAAAGACTCATGCACAATATATTGGATGAAACGATAGAGGACCCTAATTTCGAGGATGCCGGCTTTATTAATCTATACCTACTAATAAAGGGGCTATTGCTTCTTACCACCGTAATTTTGTCCATTCTTCGTCCGTCCACCTCGCCCATGTTAATAGGTATAGATGAGAGGTAGTACTATTCTAACCTGCTCGTACGTTTCGCTCCTAGACTTGGGCCAGTAAACAGGGTGTCCGTTGGCCCAACTACAGTACAATGCGAGGAGAAAAACCACGTTCTATTTATTTTGGGCCTGGGCCATAGGCCATGTGAGGCCTAGAACCAGGGAAAAATAAAAATCACAACCTCCCGTCCTGTCCCGTCCCTTGACGCTGAAGGAAGATTCGTTCTCCAATAGTCCCACCTTGCTTATCTGTATCTAATCACACCAATTCATATATGTACGTGAGTTGCCTGAAAACAAGTCGCCTCGAAATCAACAAGTACATGTATCCTCAAGGAAAGCAGAGCAAATAATCAAGATTTACAGAGGTGGAAATGAAGGAACAGTTGGAATCAAGATTACAGAGCTCCATGGGGAGGAAACGAAGGAATAGCTGACCACGAGATTCAGGGTCGCACCACTCGCCGGCACGGCTGCTTGGCTCCATCGGGTGAAGTGAAGGAAGCAGGTAGGGGGCAAGGAGGCGGCCAGCAGAGTAGAGGCCAGTGCGCAGTGGTAGTGTGGAGGTGGACGCTCGCCGGAGGCAGCAGCGGGGTCCCGGAAGGAGCACGCCATGGCCGCTGGTAGTGGTGGTCGAGGCCGTGGAGCTGGGGAGCGGGGGATCCCGGCGGTGCGCGGGGGTGAAGGAGGGTGGTACAGTGGTGATGGCACTGGGCAGCGGCGGGGATCCGGCAGCGCGCTAGTGCCGGGGGATCTCCCGGTGGCGTTGGGCCCAGGCGGCAGTGGCGGTAGCGTGTGGGGACTCCCGGTCATGGAATCTGGGTGGGGGAGGGGACAGAACATGTTATCGTGCGAGGTGCCTAATGTTTGCTTGAACTACGTCGGTATTTCCCCAAAGAGGAAGGGATGATGCAGCAAAGCAATGGTAGGTATTTCCCTTGGTGATAAGACCAAGGTTATCGAACCAGTAGGAGAACCAAGCAACACTACGTAAACAGCACCAGCACACAAAGAACAAATACTTGCAACCCGAAGTGTTAAAGGGGTTCTCAATCCCTTTCGGGTAACGGCGCCAGAAATTGGCAAACGGACGTGTGAAAGTTGTAATAGATTGATAGATGCAAATAAAAGCAAATAAAATTCAGCGATGTATTTTTAGGTTTTTGATAATATAGATCTGAAAATAAAAGATGCAAATAAATAAAAAGGCAAATAGCAATATAGATCTGAAAGTATATGATGAGAAAATAGACCCGGGGGCCGTAGATTTCACTAGTGGCTTCTCTCGAGAAAAATAGCATACGGTGGGTAAACAAATTACTATTGGGCAATTGATAGAACTTCAAATAATTATGATGATATCCAGGCAATGATAATTATATAGGCATCACGTCCAGGATTAGTAGACTGACTCCTGCCTGCATCTACTACTATTACTCCACACATCGACCGCTATCCAGCATGCATCTAGTGTATTAAGTTCATGGAGAAACGGAGTAATGCAATAAGAATGATGACATGATGTAGACAAGATCTATTTATGTAGAAATAGACCCCATCTTGTTATCCTTAATAGCAACGATACATACGTGTCGGTTCGCCTTCTGTCATTGGGATCAAGCACCGTAAGATCAAACCCATCACAAAGCACCTCTTCCCATGGCAAGAAAAATTGATCTAGTTGGCCTAACTAAACCAAAGATTCGAAGAAGAAATACGAGGCTATAAGTAATCATGCATATATGAGATCAAAAGACTCAAATAACTTTCATGGATAAAAACATAGATCTGATCATAAACTCAAAGTTCATCGGATCCCAATAAACACACCGTAAAAAGAATTATATCAAATAGATCTCCAAGAGACCATTTTATTGAGAATCAAAAGAGAGAGAGAAAGCCATCTAGCTACTAACTACGAACCCATAGGTCTACAATGAACTACTCATGCATCATCAGAGAGGCACCAATGAGGATGATGAACCCCTCCGTGATGGTGTCTAGATTGGATCTGTGGTTTCTGGAACTTGCGGCAGCTGGAATTTATTTTCGTTGACTCCCCTAGGGTTTCTGGAATATTGGGGCATTTATAGAGCAAAGAGGCGGTGCGGGAGGCGGCCAAGGTGGGCACAACCCACCAGGGCACGCCTGGGCCCCCAGGCGTGCCCTGGTGGGTTGTGCTCCCCTTGGAGCCCCCCTCAGGTACTTTCTTGGCCCAACTTGTGTCTTCTGGTCCAGAAAAAATCACCAAAAAGTTTCGCTGTGTCTTCTGGTCAATGATATAAAGTTTTTTACTTCGTAGGAAATCAATACCAAATGGAGTCCAAACACAGCGAAACTTTTTGGTGATTTTTTCTGGACCAGAAGATACAAGTTGGGCCAAGAAAGTACCTGAGGGGGGCTCCAAGGGGAGCACAACCCACCAGGGCACGCCTGGGGGCCCAGGCTCGCCCAGGTGGGTTGTGCCCACCTCGGCCGCCTCCCGCACCGTCTCTTTGCTCTATAAATACCCCAATATTCCAGAAACCATAGGGGAGTCGACGAAAATCAATTCCAACCGCCGCAAGTTCCAGAAACCACAGATCCAATCTAGACACCATCACAGAGGGGTTCATCATCCTCATTGGTGCCTCTCTGATGATGCGTGAGTAGTTCATTGTAGACCTACGGTCCGTAGTTAGTAGCTAGATGGCTTTCTCTCTCTCTCTTTTGATTCTCAATACAATGGTCTCTTGGAGATCTATTTGATGTAGCTCTTTTTGTGGTGTGTTTGTTGGGATCCGATGAACTTTGAGTTTATGATCAGATCTAAGTTTTTATCCATGAAAGTTATTTGAGTCTTTTGATCTCTTATATGCATGATTACTTATAGCCTCGTATTTCTTCTTTGAATCTTTGGTTTAGTTAGGCCAACTAGATCGATTTTTCTTGCCATGGGAAGAGGTGCTTTGTGATGGGTTCGATCTTACGTTGCTTGATCCAAGTGACAGAAGGGGAACCGACATGTATGTATCGTTGCTATTAAGGATAACAAGATGGGGTCTATTTCAATATAAATAGATCTTCTCTACATCATGTCATCATTCTTATTGCATTACTTTGTTTCTCCATGAACTTAATACACTAAATGCATGTTGGATAGCGGTCGATGTGTGGAGTAATAGTAGTAGATGCAGGTAGGAGTCGGTCTAATAATCTTGGACGTGATGCCTATATAATGATCATTGCCTGGATATCATCATAATTATTTGAAGTTCTATCAATTGCCCAACAGTAATTTGTTTACCCACCGTATGCTGTTTTTCTCGAGAGAAGCCACTAGTGAAATCTACGGCCCTCGGGTCTATTTTCCTCATCATATATTTTCAGATCTATTTTGCTATTTGCCTTTTTATTTATTTGCATCTTTTATTTTCAGATCTATATTATCAAAAACCCAAAAATACCTTGCTGAATTTTATTTGCTTTTATTTGCATCTATCAAATCTGTTACAACTTTCTCACGTATGTTTGCCAATTTCTGGCGCCGTTACCCGAAAGGGATTGACAACCCCTTTCACACGTGGGGTTGCAAGTATTTGTTCTTTGTGTGCAGGTGCTATTTACGTAGTGTTTCTTGGTTCTCCTACTGGTTCGATAACCTTGGTCTCATCACTGAGGGAAATACCTACCGTTGTTGTGCTGCATCATCCCTTCCTCTTTGGGGAAATACCGACGTAGTTCAAGCAAACATCAGCCTCTTAACAGCAGTGGTCGGGAGAGCTGTACGAAGTACGACGTCGGGACCAGCGCCAATGATGATGGGATAAGAAGGAATACGTGGCTATATATATGAACATGTCCATTGTGTTTCAGCTTGTGCTTGCAAAAAATTTCGTGTTTTTTCAGCCATATATGGTTTACACCTGGTTTCCTTTCTTCTTATCTCTATTTCCTTTCTATTCATGGGTTTTAAAGGGGACTTACGTGGGTATTATTGTATTAGTGTAAATACTTTTTTTAATTTTTTTGAAATTGTATTAGTGTAAATACTAGCGTGTAAGATAACATAGAAGGAGTAGACAAGGGTGGATCGACTTTGTCTCCCCACTCGATGACTTGCCGTTGGAGTAGACAAGGGTGTCCCCACTGGACACGGAGTTATCCACGAATCGACCCCCTGGGTGAAGCCAACAAAAACATGATTCTGACCGGCTTGAGATTGGGCGGGATGCGTATGCCAAGCTAGCTCGACGATGTCGGTGTAGATGTCTGGCTCGGGTCCTGATTCGCCGATTTTGCCGATGAAGATGTGCATCTTGCCGAAGGGGACCCGGTACCCATACTCGATTGAGTCGGCCTCGAGGCCCCAGCCTGAGTCATCGATGTAGAGCTGGCCGCGGCGACTCTAGGTCATGCGGCCGATCATGTATCCCTCGATCCTTGGGAGAGCTCCCTCCAAGAACTCAACACCACCGAGAGATAGCCCCATGGTGGGCGCCAACTGTCATGGTTTTTGTCACGGTAAATGTCCTCGTGAAAGGACTTAGTCGTGAGGCTATCGCTGCGCGGTAGTAGCTTGAACGGAGTTGATCAGAATCGAAAGACAAGGGTTTACCTAGGTTCGGCCCCTCACGGTTGACGTAAAAGCCTAATCCTACTTGATTGATACTAATGATGATGATCTCGATTACAAGGGTGTGACTTGGCTAACCTAGTACTCGAGATTGTGTAACTTAGTCTTTCTGCCGCAGGGGCTCCCCTTTATATGCAGGTCGAGGCCCTCGGCTTACAACAGAGTCCGGGTCGTACTACGATCCGTATCTTAATGAGTTTCCTACTTGTCTTATTTCCCAAGATAACTACGGCCTCCCTGTTGGTACGCTAGTGCAGAAAATGCTAGTCCCGGCATGCTAAAAAACACCTTGCCGGTGTAGGGGATCGACGCCACCAATATGGCGCCAGTGTTAAAAATTAGCGCTGGCGTTGGCACCTACGCCATCAGTATTTTGGACGGTAATGGCGCGCCGCGTGGTTAATACCAACAATATTAGTCATCTTTTGTGACGTTCCATGTTTTCGTGATGCCAGAAATTTGATTTTCAGATTTGAATTAAAAGCTGTACATCAGCGATTTCAGCCAAAAAGACAGCATAATCCAGTTTAAGAAAAGTCAATAAATCAACTATAAATAGACCCAATGACAACATTTAAGTTCAACAATGAAATTATTGATATAGTTCAACAAAGTAGGCAAAGTAACACACATATGAATGTACAAGTTCAATTAAATAGAGGTGTGTCGGTGCAGCAAACAATCACGTTTGCTACCGGAACTCATGCACAGGCGTACGAGCAGTCATACATCCTGTTGGAACTATTGAGTATAAACCGCACAGGAGGGGCCGGGTTATGCTCATAGTGATTTACCTGTATTGAAGCCCATGAAGACATAGAAGATGGCGACTTACGAAGGAGACTTAATAAGAAGGCCCAAAGCCCAAAGGCGAGTTAGGGCCCATAGATGTAAACCGCCATAAGTATATGACTTGTATTGTAAGATAGGAAAGAGTGGATACCGAACCGGACACGTTTATGAGCCGGCCGGGATTCTGTGAACCGCCGGGCGTCAACCTGTGTATATAAAGGGACGACCCGGCGGCGGTTTAGGGACAAGAGACAACAGATCAAGAGCCAAGTTAAGCGTATTCGCTCCCTGGTCATCGAAACCCTAGCAATACCACCTCAAACTGGATTAGGCCTTCACCTTCACTGCAAGGGGCCGAACCAGTATAAACTCCCCGTGTCCTTTGCCCTGATTAACCCCTTTAAACTAACCTCATTGCGATGGCTCCACGACTAAGTCCTCACAATAGGACATCTGCCGTGACTATTCCACGACAGTTGGCGCCCACCATGGGGCCAGCGCACGGTGGTTTCGAGTTCTTGAAGGGCAACTTTGAAGGGATCAAGGGATACGCTGTGGGCTGGATGACCAAGAGTCGTTGTGGCAAGCTCTACATCGACGACGAAGGCTGGGGCCCCGAGGCCGGCTCAATTGAGTACGGGTACCGGGTCCCCTTCGGTGGAATTCATGTCTTCATTAGCAAGATCGGCGAACCGGGCCCTGAGCCGGACACTTGCACCGACATCATCGAGACGGCTCAGCGTGCAAAACCCGCCCGAGTTCAGCCCGCCATGAGTCGTGCCTTCGTGGAATTCATCAATGGTGCGGAATCTGGGGATAAATCGGTATCTGACAGTGAGACAGTTGTCTATTCTGATGGCGAGTCATCCACCGGTGAAACCGAGTCATTGTACCAACTGCAAGACGATCGGCTTGGGGGCTGTTCCGATGGCGATAGTATTCCGGACCCCTACGAGCCGTCGAACCGGGTTGCAATCTTCATGGCCGGTACGCAGCTAGTGCAGCACTCTTCAACTGCTGCGGCATTGATTTCCGGGTCAGCAGCGGCGACGGCAGCCGGGGCAGGAGGCCCTGCGCGCCCGCCGGCTCAAGTCTTGTCCGGTTTACTAGACCCCTTGGCAACACTGCTGACGACGGAGGTTAACCCGGATAATCAAGATCAACATAACGCGGAAGTCATGAAATTGCGAGATCAGATAGCTCAAGCTAAGGAAGACCTGGCAGCTGAAGATGCTAGGATGGCTGCGGAGCGGGTTACGTTGGATGCTCAAGCGTAGCGGATTCAGTCGGAGTCTTACCGACTCATGCTAGATCAGAACGCTTCAAACGAAGTCATGAGGAGGAGACATCAGTCTCGCCTGCCACCGGTTTATGAGGCGAGGAACCTCTTTAACACGCCAGGAGCAGGAACCAGTAACCCGCCAGTGGCGGACCGGGTTGAAGCGCCTGGGACGGGAGCACCGGTTCAGCCGCGCACCACGGATCCGCCTTGTCAGAACAATATCCCGCCGCAACACATGCCAACACCACCGGGTCATTACTCTAACCCTTTGGATAACATGATTGCTGTGGCGTCATGATTGGCGGCTATCCCTGTTGAAGGCGAGTCTCCAACGGCGGTTGAAATGCAGAGGGCTAGAGAGCTCCTTCAGACAGCATTGGTTCAGCAGCAGGCTTATTCTTACAGTCGAAGCCGGATTCATTCCACCCCTCACCCAAGCCAGAGTTACAGTAGGCATATTGATGAACCAGCTGTGTCAAGCAGTGGGCGGAACCATAACCAGCCTCGTGGACATAACCCGGCGGGCGGTGGTGCTGATGCTCAGAATGTGGTGGATCAAGGTAGAGCACGTCGAGAGGTCGAGCTGGTGGCGTAATATGCGGCCCGTCAACCTTCTCCGGTTCGTCCGACAACTTCGGTGGAGCCAGGTGTAACCTTTAGGAATTTGGGCGTGCCATGTTTAGTGCCGGCCATACGTAATGAGCGTCTGCCCAAGGATTTTAAGGGCCCTTGCAAGGTGCCTAACTATACAGCCGATTTACCTCCTGAAGCATGGATCGAGAGTTATGAGATGGCCATGGAATTTCTAGATGTTAGCGATGTGGCATGTGCTAAATATTTCCCCCTGATGTTGGATGGAATGGCTCACACTTGGTTGAAGGGGCTCCCTGCCAACTCCATTGGGTCATGGGCCGAGTTAAAGGCCTGGTTTATCCAGAATTTCAAAGATACGTGCAAGCAGCCTATGTCAATTGTGGATCTGGATGCCTGTGTCCAAGAAGAGGGTGAGTCCACAACCCATTGGGTGCGCCAGGTTTTGACCATCTTACATTCATCGGATCGCATCAATGCCGGTTCAGCGGTCATAATGTTGGAGAAGAATTGCCGGTTCACGCCTCTTAAGCAGAAGTTGGGTCGGCTCAAGCGCCACTGCAATGACATGGGAGAGCTGATGACGGCTCTGGTTAAGTACGCTGACTCTGATGGTACCAAGGACCCCGAGTCTGATGATGACAAGCCGGGAAAGGGAAAGAAGAGCAGCAACACCAGAGGACAGCAGCATAATCCGGCGAATCAGGGAGGCAATGGTAAGCGCAAAGCTGATAATAGTTTGGACTTTGTGGCTAACACCAACGCACAGAATAATGGCCAGCGTCGTAAAGGTAAACCGCCCACACGGGCCGGAGGGTCATGCTTTAATCTTGAGCAGATGCTAAATCAGCCCTGCCCAAGGCATGGGACGCGAGAAAGACTGTCTGGCCACCTCTGGAAGGATTGCTACATCATGAAGGAGTATAAAAATTCCAATCTTTTTCAAGACAATCATGGACCGGGTGGTGGTTCAGGGTCCGGTTCTCATGGGCCGGGTTACGGCGGTGGCGGTTCTAGTTCTGGATTCCAAGGTAATCAGGGCAATCAAGGCAATCAGGGTGGCTACCATCAACAGTCAGGTCAGGGGAATCAGCAGCAGCAATCTAGGTATCAGAGTAACCCAAAGCAGTTGAATAGTGGGTAGTACCATGTCTTCACCACAAATTTATGCAAACGGGATCAGAAGCTTCAAAAAAGGGCAGTGAACGCCGTTGAACCGGTGGTTCCCCGTTACTTGCGCTGGTCTGCGCAGCCCATCGTGTGGAGTCGAGAAGATCACCCGCCCCGGGTTGATAATCCGGGTCACCTAGCATTGGTGGTTGCACCCCAGGTTGGAGGGTATAAGTTTACCAAGGTACTCATGGACGGAGGGAGCAGCATCAATATCCTTTATTACGAAACTTTCCGTCGCATGGGGTTGACAGATAAAAATCTTAAACCGTCGAATACAGTTTTCCATGGTGTGGTGCCTGGTAAGTCGGCGTACCCTATTGGTAAGATAGCTCTGGAAGTTGCCTTTGGAGATGATCATGACTCTAGGTCAGAGACATTGACCTTTGAAGTAGTCAAAATTCACAGCCCGTATCACGCTCTGTTTGGACGGCCGGCTTATGCCAAGTTCATGGCACGGCCTTGTTATGTTTATCTACAGCTCAAGATGCCGGGTTACAAGGGGACCATCACAGTACATGGGAGCCGGAAGATAGCCTTGGAATGTGAAGAGGGTGATGCGGCTTATGCTGAGTCGGTTTGTGCAACGGAGGAGTTAAAATTTTACAAGGACAATGTTGATCCGGCGGATATGACGTCTTTGAAAAAGCCAACTACAGAGCATGATCCGGTTTTGGAGTTTAAATCAGCAGATGACACTAAGATGGTTGATTTTGTTCCAGGCGATTCATCCAAGCAGTTCAGCATCAGTGCTAATATGGATCCGAAATAGGAAAGCACGCTCATCGAGTTCATCCGTGAGAACCGGGACATCTTTGCATGGAAACCTTCTGACATGCCAGGTGTACCGAGGGAACTCGCTGAGCACACTCTCAATATTAATCCCAAGTTTAAACCGGTCAAGCAGTTTCTTCATCGTTTCAATGAAGAAAGGCGTAAGGCCATTGGTGAGGAGGTAGCCCGGCTCTTGGTGGCTGGGTTTATTGTTGAAGTTTTTCATCCTGAGTGGTTGGCTAACCCGGTGCTTGTACTTAAGAAGAACGGCACTTGGCGCATGTGTGTGGACTACACAGATTTAAACAAGGCTTGTCCGGCTGATCCTTTTGCTCTCCCTCATATTGATCAGATTATTGATGCTACGGCGGGTTGTGAGCGTTTGAGTTTTTCGGATGCTTATTCTGGTTATCATCAGATCAAGATGGCAGTTAAGGACCAGGAGAAGACAGCTTTCATAACTCCCTTTGGAGCCTTCTGCTATGTGTCTATGCCTTTTGGACTCAAGAGTGCCTAGGCGACTTACCAACGATGTGTGCAGAATTGTCTTCATAATCAGATTGGACGCAATGTTCATGCTTATGTGGATGATATTGTGGTGAAATCCAGAAAGAAGGAGACGTTGATAGATGACTTGAAGGAAACCTTTGATAATCTACGAGTTTATAAGATGATGCTTAATCCGGCCAAGTGTGTTTTTGGTGTGCCGATGGGCAAGCTTTTGGGCTTTCCGGTGTCTAACAGGGGCATTGAAGCTAATCCGGAGAAGATCAAAGCCGTTACTTCTCTGGCTAAACCGGCGTGTATCAATGATGTTCAATGTCTGGCGGGTCGTATTGCGGTGCTAAGCCGGTTCATAAGCCGCCTCGGTGAGAAGGCCATCCCTTTGTATCAGATGATGAAAAAGACAGATGACTTCGTCTGGAGTGACGCTGCTAATGAGGCATTTGAGGCGCTTAAGAAGCAGCTGGCTGAGCCACCGGTCCTAGCTGCGCCCGTTGATAAGGAGCCGCTGTTGTTATATGTGGCTGCTAATAGCCGGGCTGTCAGTGTGGCTATTGTGGTTGAAAGGAAAGAGGCAGGCAAGGAATATCCGGTTCAACGGCCGGTTTATTATATCAGCGAAGTGCTTATTGAGTCCAAGCAGAGATACCCACATTGGCACAAGCTTGTATATGGGGTTTTCATGGCAAGCCGGAAGCTTAAGCAATATTTTCAGGGTCGCCCCATTACTATGGTTAGCTCTGCTCCTTTAGGAGATATCGTACAAAACAGGGAAGCAACAGGCCGGGTTGCCAAATGGGCCATTGAACTTGGGCCTCATGGTTTGAAGTATATGCCTAGCACGGCCATCAAGTCTCAAGCACTGGTGGATTTCATCAATGACTGGACAGAGCTGCAGATGCCTGAGGAAAAACCAGATAACACGTATTGGACTATTCACTTTGATGGGTCCAGGCAATTGGAGGCTCGGGGGCTGGAGTTGTGCTTGCTTCCCCTCGAGGTGATAAATTTTGTTATGTTCTTCGTTTGATGTTCCCTTGCACTAACAATGCAGCTGAATATGAGGCCTTGCTCCACGGTCTTCGGATGGCTAAGGAGATGAACTTAAGCCGGGTAAGGTGCTTTGGTGACTCAGATTTGGTGGCTCAACAAGTCTCTGGTACTTGGGATTCTAAGGATCCCCTCATGGCGGCTTATCGACGAGAGGTGGATGTTATTGCTGGTCACTTCAAGGGTTATCAAGTTGAGCATGTTGATCGGAGGAAAAATGAAGTGGCTGATGCCTTAAGCCGTTTGGGTTCTCAACGTAAGCCGGTGCAACCTAATGTCTTTCTTGACGTTTTGCATAACCCGTCGGTCAAGTTACCTACAGAGGAGGATTTGGCTATTCCTTACCCGGAAGCTCAGTTGGTGGCGGCTCTTCATGTTATTCCTGATTGGACAGTTCCATATTTGGCATATATGACCCGGGGCGAGTTACCTGAGGATGAAACCTTGGCCAATCAAATAACCCGGCGGTCCAAGTCAATGACAATTGTCAATGGAGAGCTACACCATTGCAGTGTTACCGGGGCGTTTCAGCGTTGTGTTTCTCCTGAAGAAGGCTGTGAGATTCTGCGTGAGATCCATGATGGAGATTGTGGTCATCACGCCGGCTCTAAATCTCTTGTAGCCAAGGCTTTTCGTCACGGTTTTTATTGGCTGACGGCTCATGCTGATGCTGAGGACTTGGTCAAAAAATGTGACGGTTGTCAGAAGTTTTCACGTCGAGCTCATGTTCCGGCTCAGGAGTTGAGAATGATTCTAATCACTTGGCCGTTTGCAGTTTGGGGTTTGATATGGTTGGACCTTTTAAGAGGTCCAAGGATAAGAAGACCCACCTCTTGGTGGCGGTTGATAAATTCACTAAGTGGGTAGAGGCAGAGCCAGTCAGTAAGTGTGATGCAGCAACGGCGGTTCAATTCATGAATAAGGTGATCTTCCGTTTTGGCTTTCCACACAGCATTGTAACAGATAATGGCACTAATCTCTCCAAGGGTGCTATGAAAGAATTTTGTCAACATGAGCATATCCGGCTTGATGTATCATCGGTGGCTCACCCCCAATCTAATGGTCAAGCTGAGAGAGCCAATCAAGAGATCCTGAGAGGCATCAAGCCCCGGCTTATGGTTCCCTTACAGAGGACGTCGGGTTGTTGGGTAGAGGAGTTACCCTCGGTGCTATGGAGCATCAACACAATGCCCAACAGATCTACAGGTTACACGCCTTTTTTCATGGTTTATGGAGCAGAGGCGGTTCTCCCCAGTGACATCCGTCACGACTCACCTCGGGTGGTGGCTTACGTTGAAGCTGATAATGAAAAGGCACGTCAGGATGCACTTGACCTGTTAGACGAGGCGCGTGATCTCGTAGTGGCTCGTTCGGCGATTTACCAGCAAGATCTACGTCGTTATCACAGCCGCCGGGTCAAGACCAGTACCTTTCAAGAAGGCGACTTAGTGCTCCGGCTTATCCAGGACCAGACTGATATGCACAAGTTATCCCCACCTTGGGAAGGACCCTTTGTGGTCAGCAAGAATCTGAACAACGGATCATACTACCTTATTGATGTTCGAGACCACAAGGACTCACGCACGTCAGAGGAAGAGACTCGTCGGCCGTAGAATATTGCTCATCTTCGGCCTTACTACACCTGAGCCATTGGCTCTTCTGATGTACATATTTTTGACAATGTATATATTAAACCGGCACCCCTGCTAAAGCAGGGCCTCTGTCGTTTTTTCTTAATGAGTCTTTGGTTACTTGGGGGCTTCCGGCTTATGAGCGAAGTTATGATTACCCTTTGAACCGGCTTATAAGCCAACTGAAAAAAAAACTTGGGGGCTTGCTACCCAGGTTAAAGGTACCAAAGAGAGTCTGTTGCAAAATCACAGCTCAAACATAGGTGCCCCTTGAGCACAACTCAAAAATATTACTTGGGGGCTCATTGATTCTAAAGAACAAAGAGTTTGTATAACCCTTGTAATAGGCTTAAAAGCCAGGCTTGGAAGCCAGGTGTATTCACCTAAAACCCCAGGTTATCCTGCCTTTTTAAGTAAGCCACTCCACCCAGGTATTCCTGGAATGACCCGCCGAACGTTTGACAAGTCAATCTTATACAGACCCTGAACTTGTCAAAGTTAAAACGACGATTGGTTATGTGAGGTCCATCTTATAAGGTTTGTATATAGGTTTAACTCAGTGGCTGTGCGGCCCGTGAAAGCACTCGATTTTTGTCCTGGCAGCCCATGAAAAGCCTCATTTTTTTGTTTGTTTTATTCCACAGTTTTTGAGGTTTATTTGATGAGGCTTATAATGCTTTATGATCATAATTCATCCGGTGTTTATTAACCCGGCCTGGCTTTTGACTATAAGCCACCAGTATGAGATAAGATAATATCTGGTGTTTATTAACCCGGCCTGATTTTGTTCATAAGCCAAGCAATCTATGATAATTACCAGTGCTCAAAGTTTGGGTTCTCCCCCTTACTACACCGGTTTGGTAAACCAACAGTGTGATCAAATATCACAGGTATGATATATTTCAAATTTGGTTATTCTGAAAGTCCAGCCTTGGGTATAAGCTATGTTAGTTTCCATGGTTTTATATTGGGCGTTATGACCCGTCCAGCGGTAAACCGCCAGGACACTTTTAATCCGTTGCATGCAGGAGCAGATTCCACATTGTTAATATTATAAGCATAAGTGGCATATCTTAACATGGTGGATTAGCAGTGTCATGCAAAGTAAATATGCACGATGGCATAGCAGAACAAGAGTTTAAGCTAGCCTATTACAAGGCATTTGGTGCCCAAAAGAATAATTGTTTTAACAAGTCTTAAAGAAAGCAGCTGCTAAACCGGCCACCAGTTTACGAGTCCTGGCCTGGCTGATTTGAAGGTTGCGGATCGTCCAGCGCTGGTTCATCTTCCGCCTCTCTACCCAGTGGCTGGAAGTCAATGGTGGTCCAAACGATCCCAGTTAAGGCCTTGAATACAGCTTCATCACTTATAATTATGGAGGGGTCAACATCAGGGGCATAGGTATGCTTACGGATTGGAGGAATAAGATTTGGAGCATCATAAGTTGGCGCGTTAACTCTCTTGTTGTTGGCATCATAAATCGACTGATAATGTGAAAGATCGGTTTCTTCAGCCAATTTGCTAGCCAATGGGAGCATTTCCCTCATCAAGGCTCTGAGGTCATCGTTATTAAACTCTGACCCGTCCTCCTTTATGCTCGGGTAGTCGTTTCCCACATCGGCCGGATCAAGATCAGATATCCAAGCTTTGGCCCGAGTTGGTGCAGTAAGAGCACCCGCCCTGGCAGCTGACTTCTTTAGCTCTTCAAACCGTGCAGGCATCATCGCCAGCCTTTCCTACGTCTCCTTGATCAAGGTTGGGGGCGGTTTATTATGGGAAGCTGTGCAGATAACCCGTTGTACGCCGGTATATAATTGCTCTATAAGTGTATAGGCGGCTTTCAGTTTTTGCCGCATATCTGAGCCAAGATGAGCAATGCGAGTTCCTGCATCATCAAAAACATCGGTAAACCGGCAGTCTCTTACATAATACATGTTCAAAGCTTATGAAGAAGTTATTTACCAAATACGGCAGCGGTCATGGCATTTATTTGTTGTTTCAAGCTAGTCAGCTCCTCAGCTACTGGATTAAGGGCAGCCTCAGCATCCTCAGCCCTCTTCAGCAGAGTTGACTTTTCTGTATCCCAACCTGCCCGCTCGTTCTTAAAGCTCTCCTTCAGTTTTTCCATTGCTGTTAAGGCACTGGTCAGTTCTTCCTTGGCTTTGGAGGTCTCGGCTTGTTGCGACTTGATATTTTCTTGAAGGTCGGCGATTTGAGATTCCTTCTTGTTAAGATCAGCCTGCAAGAGACATGTAATTAATTAGATAGCAGTGCATATTCAAAGTCCCAAGCACATAACAAGTAATATACTTGGCACTTGGGGTCTAATGTCTATTCTTCTTATCAAAAAAAAATTACAAGTCCCAAAGCACATAACAACTATCAGCTTGATGGTCAACCGAATTATAAAGGTCCTAAGTAAGAATTTTGAGCCTTACAGCATAATTAGTCTCAACTTAACATATTTGTTAAGTCGACCCTTGGGGGCTACACAGGCGAAATTGAAGAGTTATTATTCTAATGTCCCGGTTCATATTGACATTATAAACCGGCCCTTGCAGGCTAGTGGAGTTGATCTATATGGTTCTTGAAAGTTTGCAGAACATTCTATTCTTTTATGTCCAGTAAACTTGGCGGCTAAGGGAAGAATATTTATGCAGAGTTAACAACATTTACCTCATATCGCTCCTTCATCATGTTCAGTAAACCGGCTTCATAATCACGGCTTGTGTGCAAATGGTTTAAAAACCCAGAATGAATATCTTGGGCGCTGAGGTGGGCATAGCTTTCCAGGTCCACCTTCCACTTGCCCTTGTCAACAGCAGAAAATTCATCTTTGGCACTATGTTTTGACAGAGCAGTGGGGTTGCCTGGGGCTGTACACCCGACACCGGTAACTACAACATCGTCGGCTTTATCATCAGCAGCCTTAGTTGGGCTTGGCGGTTTATCAGCATGACCCATCGGATCAATTTCCATCTGTTCAACAAAGGTTTCATGATCTTGCGGTGGCGGATCATCAAGAATAGCTTCAGTATTTGGTTCAAACTGTTCCGGGTTCTTTTTCGGATCAGTTGGCGCGCTGTCATCAGCCGGTTTGTTCAATTTGGCCTTTTTACTGGGTCTGGCCTTGGCTCTGACAGAGACGCAAATAACAGGTTAGTATAATGATCAAGCATAAGGTATAAGGGGTTAGTTAAAAATGCTCACCCAGGAACAGTTTTGAGGGTTGGAATTTGTGTCCCTGTGGACTCGCTAGAGGATGAATGGGAAGTTCCCTGATAGTTTGAATCAGACGGATTAAGAGGTTGTCGAAAATAACCCGCCTTGGGATAAGATGTGTCAGAAATAGAAGAGACCTCTGGGCGGCGTTTACGAACTGGCGAGTTCGGTAAACTGGAAGAAGTGACCACATGGCCGCTATGCCGGGTTGTGCGGCGAGCTTCATGTTGCTGCTTCTTCAAAAGAAAGTTTGGATCCAAGTAAGCTAGGGGGTGAGAAAATCTTACTTTCCGGCTTGCTTGTCGGGTTTTCTGTGTGGGCAGAGGTTCTGAACCGGATGAGAGAATAGTTACCTCTACGTCATTTGCGCGGCTAGCTTCTGCGTAGTCCTGATAAAAATCATCGTCAATGAGATGTATGAAAAAAGAGCCAAGTGAATCAAGCTCTACCTCTGACTCCGGATTATCATCGTCAATGTTTAACTCAGTAGGCTTGGTGTTTTTCTTCTTAGCGGGCTTCTTGTTGACCTTGGTCTTGACACGAGGTATTTTGGCCGGTTTATCCTGCGGTTTCTTCTTCCAAAACGGATCATCACCCGATTTAAAGATTGAAAAGATCATAAGGGAGTATTAAGAATATGGATTAAAGCAGGAGTGGGGCAATTCTTACAGCTGGCGGTTTATTTGAAACGCAAAAAGGACTAAGTCCTGTTTTGCTACAGTCGGTTACCGGTTCATCCAACATCTTCTTGACAGATTCAGTAATTTCAGCATCAGTCAGCTGAATATCAGTGTGGCGTTGAGGGTCTTTCACATCCCCTGTGTACTCACACATTAAACCGGAGCGACGGCTTAAAGGCAAAATGCTCCAAGATACCCAGCAACGGAAAAAATCAATGCCTGTCAAACCGTTTGCCACAAAGGCTCTGAGCTTTGAAAGCTGTGGTGCATATTTGGACCGTTCCTTTGCATTGAGTCTTTGGGAGAATGGATGTGCATCGGTAAGCCGGTGAGCACGGTAACCCGGCAAAGGATTCTCGCCAGCTGGAGATGTATCTTGGCAATAGAACCAAGTTTGATTCCAATCTTTGGGATGGCTATGATGCTTAGCGTGAGGGAAGCTGACGTCTTTTCTCTTCTGAATTGAAACCCCGCCAAGTTCAGTATTGGGCCCATCCGTAAATTCAGTACGGCGGTTTAAATAGAAGAAATCTCTGAACAGGTCGACTGTGGGCTCTTCTTGCAGGTAGGCTTCACAAAACACTTGAAAATTGCAAATATTGGACACGGAGTTAGGCCCAAGATCTTGAGGGTGAAGTTGGAAGAAGTGAAGCACGTCACGGAAATTTTTTGATCCGGGAGGGCTGAACCCTCGACTCAGATGATCAACAAAAATGATCACTTACCCATCCTTGGGCTCAGGAGGATTTTCTGGACCGGGGGCTCTCCAGTGGATGTCTTCCTTTTTCGCTAAAGCGCCGGTTGCAACACACCCGTTCAGTTCTTCTTCTGTAGCCCGGGATTGAACCCAGTTACAGGAATAAAAGGATTTGGCCATTTATACGATAACCTGGAAAAGATTTGTGCCAGTTTAAGGTTCATGGTTAACAGGCAGAAAGTGTTGAAGCATGCATAAATGTTAAACCAGACAATGACGTTATCAAATTACAAAGACGAGCACTTGGCGGTTTAAGAGGGGACTAATGGTACCTGGCAGGTTATTATTTTCTGAAGTTAAACCGCCTACACGGATATTGAAAGTATAGATCTGAAGTTGGAAAATGGCTAAGTGATGAAAAACAGGTTTCACAGATTGGTATTGCAAGTTTGGATCTACCGCGTGTCAGAAAATGAAAATATATTCAGACTTAAAATACTGGTACTTGAGCAGTTTATGATGGTCCAGATCAGATTTTTCTACCTAAAAGGGATGCTCTAATGAGGAAAAAGGGACTAGGATTATTGCCGCATAGGATAAATGTCAAGCTTGAATCAAACCTCATGCTACAGCGAAGAACAGGTGAAGAACAGTGCCGAACCTCCATGAATTTGTTCGAACCCTAATGAGATCTACGGAGGGGGAAGGAGGAAGAACTTACCAAGGCTGTTGAACGGCGGAGGCGCGTGAGCAAAATCTGGACCAAGTCAGGTGGTTGCGGCGGCTAATGGTGATGCAGAGGAGAGGGTCGATGGCGGCGGCTGGACTCGAGAGCAGCGCGTCGCGAGGAAGACGATGAAGACGAAGAGGCCGAGGGGGGAAAGTGAAAAGGACCCTTGGCCTTATTTATAAGGTGAATGGATAAGTGGCATGCGCGGGAATCAAGGAGCTCCAAATTGGATATGTGACAGGGCTGACGCCTCGATTTTCGAAGGTTCATTAAAAAGGAGATGCATATATGATTTATGGATGTTTATAAAATTAATGACAGGTGACATCATGGCGGGTTATCATGATCTCGGAAGATGACGTCACGGCGAGTTACAAATTTTTGCGAAGGTAATGACGAAGGAATTTTCCTAAGTGTTGAAGATTGACATGAACAAGTTCAAATCAACCTGGGGCCTAATGTTGGGGATATAACTATTGATTATAAATCGCCCAGGAGGGGCCGGGTTATGCTCATAGTGCTTTACCTGTATTGAAGCCCATGAAGACATAGAAGATGGCGACTTACGAAGGAGACTTAATAAGAAGGCCCAAAGCCCAAAGGCGAGTTAGGGCCCATAGATATAAACCGCCATAAGTATATGACTTGTATTGTAAGATAGGAAAGAGTGGATACCGAGCCGGACACGTTTATGAGCCGGCCGGGATTCTGTGAACCGCCGGGCGTCAACCTGTGTATATAAAGGGACGACCCGGCGGCGGTTTAGGGACAAGAGACAATAGATCGAGAGCCAGGTTAAGCGTATTCGCTCCCTGGTCATCGAAACCCTAGCAATACCACCTCAAACTGGATTAGGCCTTCACCTTCACCGCAAGGGGCCGAACCAGTATAAACTCCCTGTGTCCTTTGCCCTGATTAACCCCTTTAAACTAACCTCATTGCGATGGCTCCACGACTAAGTCCTCACACTAGGACATCTGCCGTCACTATTCCACGACACATCCAGTACCAACGCATGGCACAAAGATAAGCGAGAGAAACCACTTTTCGTGAGATCAAGGAGAACATCAGAAGGATTAAGCCAATACGAGATTACCTCAAGGAAGCCTCCCTTGTCGGGCAGGAGTGTCGGTGTTCTGGGAATGGGGGTACCCAGACATGCCTGCCTGCGGCCCACGGCGTGGCTCCATCGACGGCCTGGTACGGCCCAGCTTCAGCGACAACAACTCAAGACCCTCGCGAGGGGCCAAGCCTCGTGAGGCGGACGACACCAAGACCTCCACGAGGAGCGGCCTCCTCAGGCTGGCTCCCGAGGAGCGGAGATCTCTATGCAAGCCTCACCTCGTGAGGTCCAGATGACATGAGCCATGACGACCAAGGCCAGGCGGGCGCCAGCGGGCGCAGAGTACCAGTTTCCTCTTTGGTGCTAAAGAGGCAATTGCAGGCGCGGAGTCCTGAGGAATCAGCCAAAGGTTTCCATTCCCATGCAACAAGACCAAGACCGCTAGGACGGTAGGATGGAGGTCATCACCGAGCCCACCACGGCGTCACAACCAGAGGCCTTTGCAGGCGAAGACTACTTTTGTCAGGATAGCATGTACTAGTTGTCCCCCTTTGAATTTGGCCGTTGTGAGATCCCTTCCCGCCTTTCATTTGGGAAGAGGACCAAGGCCACTATAAATAGGACTTAGCCACCACCGTAGAGAAGGACAAGTTCAGATCGGACAAGTTGAGATTGGATCATTCAGATCACCCTCACTCCACCAGCTCACTCGAGCTCAAGAACACCTCTCCTCCTGAGGCTGTTCGCCACTGTACTAGTTCATCCTCAGCCCCTCGAGGCCAATCCAGCACAAAGCAGGAGTAGGGTTTTACACCGCAAGGTGGCCCGAACCTGGGTAAACTGCTATGTCTCTTTTCCTTAGAGTTCGTCGAGCTAGGCTGTGAGATTAGTGAGTAGGCAGACTCGGGAGGACGAGTTCTTCGCACGCACCCCAGAGTTCAAACCTCTCAAGGGTTTGCGGAACCTGAAATCCAACATTTGGTGCGCCAGGTAGGGGTGCGTCAGAGCCTCTCCCCCGCCGGTCAATCCACCATCGCTCCACCACTTCCATGGCTGACGCTCGTCAAGCTCGTGCTGAGCGCTGGGCCGCCCTCGCCGCCCGCGTTGCTCAGACAGCGCCTACGGGTGACGGCTGCCCTCACCGTTCCCCGTCTCCAGTGGCGAACGCCGCCACCGGCCCCGCGAGGCACGAGTAGCAAGCTTCGTCGCTGCACCCTTCTGTGCGGCGGGATGGACGCACCGCCACCCCGTCGCTGACTCAGGCTGGTTCGTTGTCTCATGCTCATCGCAGGCCGGCGAACGCGCAGACTGCGTTGCTCATGGCGCGCGAGCTCCTGCGCTACCGCCCTGTCGACGACCTCTACGAAGACTGGCTGGACCGCATCGCCGAGCTCATCAGCACCGCCGGGGACTCTCCTGCACCGTCTCGCTCGCTGCCTCACCCGCCACCTGCTGCGGGTGACGTAGCCCACGGAGCACCTCCTCCACCTCCCTGTCAAGACGTCGCCCTCGAGCCAAGGCGCGAGGCGTCGCGGCGTGACCCGCCGTGCAGGGCGCCGGCACGTGAAGAAGAAAGCTGCCAGTTGGTGCAGTGGCCGCAAGAAGATGCTCGTGCACTCCCAGCACCACCATGTCAAGACCGCGCGCCGCCTGCAGCGGTGGCGCGTGAGCGCCAAGACCAGGCTCCACCTCCACGATGGGCTCCTGTGACCACAGCAGGTTGCCGCGCATTCACTCCAGAGCTACGCAGCGTTGTCTGGCCGGGGAAGTTCAAGCCCGACCTGCCTCCGTGCTACGACGGCACCCCCGACCCTGTCGTGTTCCTGCAGCTCTATGAGCTGAGCATCAAGGAAGCCAACGGCGACGAGAAGGTTATGGCGAACTGGTTTCCCATGGCCCTCAAGGATGGTGCGCGCTCGTGGCTCCTGAACCTGCCCACGGGATTGATCTCCTCCTGGAACGAAATGCGAGAGAGTTTCGTCGCCAACTTCTAAGGCACTCGTGACTGTCCACCGGCTACGGGTGACCTGCGGCGCATCAAGCAGCAGCCAGGAGAGACCTTGCAGAAGTACATCCAGTGCTTCAACAACGTCCACCTCAAGTTCCCCAAGGTGTCGGATGAGGCCATCATCTCGGCGTTCACTGATGGCGTCCGCGACGTCAAGATGAAGGAGGAGCTCACCATACATGAGGACCTGTGCACAGCTCTGGAGATGTTCAACATGTTAACCAAGTGTGCGAGAGCTGAGGAAGGTCGCCTCTCTCTCCTGGAGCTCCCATGGGCTGACCCAGAAGACAAGAAGGCCAAAGCCAAGGAGTTGAAGCGCAAGGGACCGGCCGTGCTTGTGGCCGAACCAGAGATGAAGCATGGCTGCGACCACCCAGATTCATCCAAGGGCAGTCGTCCGTTCTGTGTCTTCCACAACGTGCACAGCCACAACACCAATGACTGCCAGGAGCTCAGGGCCATCCACGATGGGCGCCTCGGTCGACGCCCCGAGCGCAGCGACCGAGGCTACGGCCACGGAGGAGGCTGAGGTGGAGGACGCTGGGACGGCCGTGACCCCCGCCAGGAATGGCGCGATCAGCCTCGTGAGGACCGCTGGCAGGGCCAACCTCGCGAGGGCCCCTGGAGGGACCAGCCTCGTGAGGACCGTTCTCAGGGCAACGCTGGCCTTCCTCTGCTACTGCCACCACCAAGAAGGAATGACGACCACCACCAGGACGAGGGGGCTGGGGGCTTCCAGGAGCCTCGTGCCATCGCCTGCATCCTGGGCGGCGCTCAGGCCCCTGCCTCTCATCGCATCTTCAAGCAGTTTGCCCGTGAGGTGAACGTGGCCCTCCCCAAGTTCGAGGCAACGCATCCGCTCAGGTGGTCCAAGTGCACCATCACCTTCAGCTCATCCGATCAGCTCAAGTGCGCGGCAACTGCCGGCGCTCTCCCGATGCTCTGCTCGCCTACCATTAGCAACGTGCTCGTCACCAAGACTCTCATCGATGGCGGTGTGGGGCTCAATGTTCTCTCCATCAAGACATTCGACCGACTCCATGTGCCCTATGACCAGCTGCAGCCTACCAAGCCTTTCTCAGGAGTGACCAACGGCTCCACCACCCCGATAGGGCAGATCTGCCTCCCTGTCACCTTCGGCAAGCGTGAAAACTACCGCACCGAGCTCATCGACTTCGACGTCGCCCACATTCGCCTTCCATACAACGCCATCCTTGGGTATCCGGCCCTGGCCAAGTTCATGGCGGTGACTCATCATGGTTACAATGTCCTCAAGATGCCAGGGAGCTGCGGTGTCATCATGGTCGCCTGCGAGGAGAAGGATGCGGTGTGCTCTCTCGAGCGCGCCTACCAGGCTGCGGCGGTCGAGAACCCAGACGATGAAGGCACCGTCTACCCTCCTGAGGCTGTCCCCAAGAAGAAGAAGCAGCTGCTCCGCCAAGGACCTCAGGAGAGCGGGGTGTCCAGCGGCACCACCTCAGGCCCTGCGCCCACTGACGGGGTGCCTCCCTCTCTCGCATAGGAAGGCGCGCCCGGCGCCCCTCTCAGGCTGGGCTCAGGGGCTCTCCTCTGGAGGGCCTCTGACCTGGCCAACATCACGAGGGAGGTGCTCGGGCACATGTGGAGGCGTGCTTCAGCGCGCACTTCCGCCAGGGGGGTACAAGGCGCGAGGTGCTAGGTGCTCAGGAGTTCTTCACCAAGGCAATCAAGGAGCTTCAGGAGGCAAGAGCTATGCGAGGCGACCATCGCCCACCACCCGGCACGGCTCCTTGTCCTAGCGAGGACAGCGAGCTGCGCGTCTGCGTCAACATCCCAGGGCTCAACAGGGCCGATCTCAGGAGCGCTTCTGGCTGTCCCGCGCTAGCCGATGCGAGGGTCCCCCTCACAGCTATGTTCGCATGCCTTTGGGCTTGCCGAGCGCAGCTGCTGCACTCCAGCGCCACATGCGGGGCATCCTGGTGGATCATGAGGCCAGAAGCCAGGCAATCCTGTCAGAGGAGGAGATGGATCCTCGCGAGCCCCCCGGGGCCCCAGAGGCTCCTGAGGTTCAGGGCCTTGGAGGCTCGTGAGGAGCAACTTCTGCGGCACGCGTCTTCAGCTACTCCAACATCTCTTCAGCAATGGTGCCAGGTGACATTTTCTGGTTTGTTCAGTTGGGGGCGCCCCTCGGGCTGCATTATCCCAAAGCCGCGTGGGTCCGTCCCTGCGGCATGTAGTGTTTTTGCATCTATCAGAACTAGCTCTATCGTATCTATGGGTTGATTTATGCTATCACCTGCTTGCCTGGTGTTCTATCGCCTCCGCGGCCTCCCGCATTGCTGACCAGCCTCTTGCTCATTCCGCAACGGGGGCTACACATGCTGGAACGGTGCTTGTGCTCGGGTCCGTCCCTGCAACGCTGACAAATCTGAGAGATCGAGCTCTAGCTCGCGGCCTGCCCCGCGCACGTCACCTCACTAGATCCTCAGTGCCTTCATCTTCTTGCGGAAAGATCAGCGGCAGGACAGCAAGCGCGATTATGAGCTATACTCTTCTCTCGGACTAACCCACAGGAATCCATGGAGTTCAGCCACGGGTGGCCCCGCCGGCTGTCCCTTTTTCACGCAATTCTCTTGCACGTTAAAGGGGGGCTCCTGAGCATCGCGCCTCAGGAACTCTTACTGACTCTCCAGCCCTCACCCTCTGGCCTTGACCACGGCATCGCGACCTGGCATACCAACGGCGGCTGAGCCTCGCTCGAGGGTCGGGACCCAAGGACATAGAGCACCTAGATGAGCGGGGAGAAGGGGAGGTCGGCGCGAGCCCTACCTGGAAGCATCACTGCCAAGGCACAATCAGGCGTTGCGCAAAGGAATCACTTCGGGCCTACTAATATAAGTCACCCATGCATATCAGAGTGAACCTCATCGTCCGGTATTTTGATTCTCGCAATCTTGCTCCGGCAATGCCGCTTCCCTTTTCGGCCTCCAGGGAGCTGCTTGCACGCCAAAGGGGACCTCTTGAGCATCGCGCCTCAGGAGCTCTTACCGGACCTCGGGCCGCTCACCTCCTGGCCTTGACCACGGCATCGCGACCTGGCATACCAGCGACGGCTGAAGCCTGCCTGGGGACTGGGACCTGCCGGCGTAGAGCACTAAGCTACCACGAGAACGAAAAGGGGGAACCATGCCGAAGCAAGATGCACGGCTGCAACATCATACTAGGAATAATAAACATTGGAGCAAAAGCATTATAGCTTTTTACATACCCCCACGGGGTTTGTCACAATTCCGCGTAGGGAAACCAAAGAAGGAAATGTCAAGGGACCCCGGCTGCTGGGCGTCACCGATGACGCCGAGCGGACACCGCTGCCGCGCTTCGGGCACGGCGAGAGCTTGGCGGCACGTAACTATCGTCACTAGACTCCGGAGAATCGCTGGGCCCGGGAGAGTCGCTGGATTCCCAGGAGTCGTCGCTGCTGCTGGAGGAGCTGCCGGACGCAGGCTTGACGTCCGCGGCCACGTCACCTCTTGCCTTTCGCCGGCGTCATGAGGATGGCCGAGCCTCTTCTTCTGTGGAAGTGGCCCCGGCTCCCCCCGAGGGGTTTTTCCCTTCTCCACTGCAGAGAATCTCCTGATCGGCGCCATGGATGCTGCTGCAAGACGGCGAGACAAAGAAGAAGAAGAAGAAGAAGAAGAAAAAGGAGCGGGCAGCAAGAAGATGGAAATGAGTGAAGGGGGCTCTGCCCCTCCCCTCATTTATAGCCGGAGGGAGGCCAACCGCCGGCCTCCACGACCCCACGCAATGATGGTTCTTCTCTGCATACAGCAGAGTCTCGTCAAGTCGAACGGTTGCCGAGGCAGCGTGGGGAAGCGGAGACGACCACGTCCCATCAATCGCCACGCGTCGACCAAGGCCGCAGACGGTTAGGGCCCGCGGCGCTCCGCACTTGCCCCTTGGCTTCGCCTCGAAGCCAAGTTCGAGCGCGCCTTGGGCCTGGGGGCTACTGTCGGCGTTCTGGGAATGTGGGTACCCAGACTTGCCTGCCTGCGGCCCACGGCGTGGCTCCATCGACGGCCTGGTATGGCCCAGCTTCAGCGACAACAACTCAAGACCCTCGCGAGGGGCCAAGCCTCGCGAGGCGGACGACACCAAGACCTCCACGAGGAGCGGCCTCCTCAGGCTGGTTCCTGAGGAGCGGAGATCTCTATGCAAGCCTCATCTCGTGAGGTCCGGATGACGTGAGCCATGACGACCAAGGCCAGGCGGGCGCAAGCGGGCGCAGAGTACCAGTTTCCTCTTCGGTGCTAAAGAGGCAAGCGTAGGCGCGGATTCCTGAGGAATCAGCCAAAGGTTTCCATTCCCATGCAACAAGACAAAGACCGCCAGGATGGCAGGACGGAGGTCATCACCAAGCCCACCACGGCGTCACAACCAGAGGCCTTTGCAGGCGAAGACTACTTTTGTCAGGATAGCATGTACTAGTTGTCCCCCTTTGAATTTGGCCGTTGTGGGATCCCTTCCCGCCTTTCATTTGTGAAGAGGACCAAGGCCACTATAAATAGGACTTAGCCACCACCGTAGAGAAGGATAAGTTCAGATCGGACAAGTTGAGATCGGATCATTCAGATCACCCTCACTCCACCAGCTCACTCGAGCTCAAGAACACCTCTCCTCCTGAGGCTGTTCGCCACTATACTAGTTCATCCTCAGCCCCTCGAGGCCAACCCACCACAAAGCAGGAGTAGGGTTTTACACCGCAAGGTGGCCCGAACCTGGGTAAACTGTTGTGTCTCTTTTCCCTATAGTTCGTCGAGCTAGGCTGTGAGATTAGCGAGTAGGCAGACTGGGGAGGACGAGTTCTTTGCATGCACCCCAGGGTTCGAACCTATCAAGGGTTTGCGGAACCCGAAATACGACAAGGAGAGCCTGGCCGGGTCGAGGCAGCATGAGAGGAGCAAGACTAGTTCGCCCCGGCAAGGTTTCCAGGGCTGCCAAGACCAGAACCCGCGATGCTCCTTGCCGGCAGGCTTTCACCAATATGCCACCGCTCCACCTCATCGCACCCAACTCATTAATCAGTGCGGTGTCAAGCTATCAGACAACCAGGTGGATCCTATCAAGCACGTGGCAGCATGGTAAGGAAGAGATCAACTTTATTGACACCCATCCGAAGGATGTGTCACGCTAATAAGAAGAGGCAGATTAGTGGCACGGCAGGCTTGTCGGGCTTCATCCTCAGCACGACACCTAGCAGTGCATTTAATGCACTTTGTCCTAACTGCCAGAGTTAGGTATGATAGCACTGTTAGCTATCTAATCACCCTGAAATGACTGTTTTGCCACTATGGTCGCCCCTTAACCTATCAAAGGAGGCCTGAGGCAACCTAGCAAGGGGTTTGAACATTTGATCCCTCAACACATGTACGCACACGCTGCTCTCCCCGAGGCAACCTTGCCGGGCTCACTACTGGAATCAGCTGCTTTGCCGTCTGCCATAGCAGACGGCAAAGGCATGCTTGGCGGACGGCAAAGGCTTTGCCGTCCGCTAGCAGACGGCAAACACTTCGGCTGAACTGATGCCAGTAAAGGCCGCTTTGCTGTCTGCTGGCGGACGACAAAGAAGGAAAGTTCTTTGCTGTCTGCTAGCAGACGGCAAAGCTTGTGGACGGCACAAAAAAGGTAACAGCCCCGTTAGGGGGCTAACGGCGCTCTTTGCCGTCTGCCAGCAGACGGCAAAGAACTTTGCTTCTTTTCCGTCTGCCAGCAGACGGCAAAGTGCCTATATTGCCCCATTTAATTCTGCTTTTTCTTATATCAATTCATTTTCACAGAAAATCAAACACAGATATATATATATATATGACCAATATAGGATATCCAACACATATTACCAATAGTCATGAACACATATATATCCAACACATATCCAACACATGTTACCAATAGTAGCAAGTTTCATCCATACATATACATAGTTTCTTCAATATTACACAGTTTCATCCATAGGTAGCAAGTTTCACAAAGTCAAAACAAAAACTAAAGACAAGCACTAAAAGAGTAAATTAAAAACTTTATTAATAATTGGAATAGGTAATACAAAGTCATATTATAAAGAATCAGAAATGACCTAAAACTAAATATCTATTTTCCTAAAAACTATCTTATTACTAAGTTTTTTTCTGGATCTTCTTCTTTTCTTCCAACCTGCATAACAAAAACACTAAGAAAGAGAGAATGGGTTAGGAGTAGAAATGTAGCATTTCACTTGGTGAAATGCAATGTTGTAGGAGCTATTCCTTGAAATCAAGACTATCTCAGTCAGGATTTCTAAATACCAAATGACCTTATTTCAGAAAAGCCAAATAGAGGAAAACCATTATCAAGAGCCAAATCAGAGAACCAGCCAAGAGCCAAGTCAGGAAGCCATCAACTGCCATATATCAAAGATCATTAACAGAAATAGCTCCAAAGGATTAAGCCCAACTAAAACTAGTGTTTAGAGCCAATGATTACACTCTACCACTACAGCCAACTTTTGTCCAGTGACAATGAGATATGTCACTGAGCAATTCAAAACAAAGCTCCAGGAGGAGATATACATCAAACCAGCCGGCCAGACCAAGTCCCAAGCCCAATGAGACACCCAGCAGCTTACTAGATAACTAGAAGACCTCAAGGTATACTTGAGGATTGTGTGCTCAGCTAGCCTAGAGATGCCAGGGCTAGATCATCACAACACAGGGATAGCCACATGTAAATTAAGCCTAAGAGAAGGGGGCTCAGACCAGCATCACTACCCAAATCAGATGTAGTATCTGTCTTATGAGTAGAAAACTAGGAAGTAACAGCCAAAACCAAGTATAGCATCTGTTCATAGGCTATTAGAAAGAGACCAATAGGAATAGCCAAACCAAGTGGTATCTGTTCATATCAGTATTAGAAGTAAAACAACTAAGAACAAGTGAGTATATGTTCATGAGTAAAGTAGCTATAGCATAGAAGAAATAGCAGGGTAGCACCCCAAATGATTATCTGCTTTTGCAGAACATAGCACCACACTTGCACCTGGTATTTTTCTGCAATTAGGGCACTGCACCCACAAGCACAGTGGGCTAGTACCATTATAAACTGCTACTGCAAGTAATAGCAGCAGCAGCAAATAACAACAGAAGTGATAACTAATTTCCAAAGGTTAAACAGACCAATGGAAAAGAAAATGTAACACTAGGGATTCAGTTAACTGAATTAAGTTACCATCAACAGCTAGTGAGATAGCTAACAGTAGCACCAAAAAAATACAGGGAGAGATCCCAGTCCAGTAGAGCACAGGTTAGCCACCAATTTAACAACACAGTCAGAGCTACCACATATGCACAGGAGTACATCTACACACATGAAAAACTACTGACCATATTAGCCAATCCAGGAGCACATATGTAAGCAGATACACATAAACAGTCATTGACCAAAACCCTGACACAGCAAGAATCCATCACAGAGAGCTCCAACACAAGTTGATGCTCATCTGGAGCATCTAGCAGCAGCTAATAGAGCTTCACATCCAACTAGATCAAGAGCTAAAGCTATGCATTAGAGAGATCAGAGGAGGGGAGTAAGGAGAAGCTCACCAAGAGGAGTTGTAGCCGAAGCAGGATGCAGCCACACCATCACTATGGTGTGACCAGCAGCACAACCAACACCACCACGGTGGCGCCATCGAGAGCACGTAGCACGGAGGTGGCCAACCCAGGGGCACCGCAGCACGGAGGCACCAACCCAGGGGCACCCCCGCGCCACGGCACGCCCAGCACCACCGGAGCCCCACCAGAGGCGAGAACCACCCCAACACCGAAATCCTAGCGGAGAGAAAACCGAAGGGAGCGACCATAGGAGGCAGGGAAAATCAGATCGAGACGGAGGGAT
This sequence comes from Thinopyrum elongatum, assembly GCA_011799875.1. Lineage (NCBI taxonomy): Eukaryota > Viridiplantae > Streptophyta > Magnoliopsida > Poales > Poaceae > Thinopyrum > Thinopyrum elongatum. The sequence continues at coordinate 332,193,431 of CM022300.1, read as the reverse complement.
CGATAGAGCTCGACGAGAGGAAGAGAAGGGTAGCCAAGGTGTCGCCGGAGACCGTCGGAAACCGCCGGAATCGGCCGGAAAACATGGCGGCAGCAAAGGGGATCGGGAGATAGAGAGAGAGAGAGCTGAGCGGCGGGGGCGCCGGGCGGTGGTGGCTCCGGGGCTGCAGGGCTCCGGGGCGGCGGGGTGGTGCGGCGGCGGCGGCGGGGTGTCCGGGCGGCGGCGGTGCGGGTGCGGGTGAGGTGTGGTGCGGGAGAGCGAGGGGAGAGAGAGGGGTGGGGCCGGGCGGAGAGAGAGGGGAGAGAGAGAGGAGCTAGTGGGGTTGGGCCGGAGGGAACGGCCGTTAGGTTGGCCACTTTCTTTGCCGTCTGCTAGCAGATGGCAAAGAAAGTGGCCGTTAGGTTGTTCTTGTTAGTGGGCTACCCTCCCTCTTTGCCGTCTGCTAGCTGACGGCAAAGCTTCTATGCCGTCCGCTAGCAGACGGCAAAGAGCTGGCTGACGGCAAACATGATCTTTGCCATCAGCTCTTTCTTTGCCGTCAGTTTTCTGTAAGCTGATGGCAAAGACCTTCTTTGTCGTCTGCTAGCAGACGGCAAAGAGCTGGCAGACGGCAAATTCCCTAATTCCAGTAGTGGCTAGAGCACGTCGTGCCTTCGTGTTCCTCCAGATCAATCCACCACAGCAGGAGTAGGGTTTTACGTTGCAAAGCGGCCTGAACCTGGGTAAAAGAGAGCTATAATCATCGTGCTGCCCCCTACTTCTTCTGCTCTTTGTGCAATGTGACCGTCCCCTTGTCGAACCACAAAGGGGCACCCCTACCCCATAGGTGATCGTGCTTCGATGCTGACATCTTTGGCGCGCCACGTAGAGGACTCCGCTTGTGCGAATTTGAAGTAGTAGCCAGCGCGTCGATCTTGAACATCCTTCTGCGTCGTCCATGGCCCCCGAGAAGAGAGCTGGTGTGGCGTCACATCCTTCCACTTTGAAGGCTTCGCCGCCTGCTGCCGCGGGTGCTGTAGGCACAGTAGCCGCAGCGGGTGGACCGGGCACCTCAAGCGGTGCTGTCAATGCTCCCTCCACGACTGGAGCGGGGACCGGGGCCATGGGAGCAGTCCAACTTCATCAACATGTTGACGAGCATGCTCTCACCGGTGCAAACCATAGAAATGCCCAACTCCCTCCTCCTCCTTGCACTGGCAAGCTCAACCAGCATGACATCGAGCCTGCTCCGGTGTGAGCCAAGACACGTTGGCCGCGATGACAAGAGGGGCATCGACGGGACACGTGCTTCGCCCCGTGCAGGGCGAGCGAGACAAGACCCTGATTGGCGCCATCGATCCTTCACCACCGCGTCCACATGGGAATGGACCAACTGATCAAGCTGCTGGTCGTCAAGAACAACTTCGGCCGCGCCAGACCGCTCTCGTGATCGGTCAGAGACGGCAGGGGCACGACAACGTTCCTTCTGGTTCATCCAAAAGTCGACGGTGTCGTGTTCCACCTCTCGCGCCATGCCAGAGACAGTGGATGAAGCTATGCGAGAGCTCAGCTATTGCTGAACTTTCCCCCAGTGGTGGACAAGATGGATGAATGGAGAGCTACCATTCAGAGCCTCATCGGTTTTGCTGAAGCCAAAAAGTCACGGTGCGCGGAGCCCTCGCTGCACCCGCAGACGACACCGGCGGCGCCAAATGGTGGCCAAGCTGAGAGGACTACACCTACGGTGCATTCCCCTCCACGGCAGCCCATCCAAAGGCAGCCACGGCAAGATCAGCAAACCCAAGACATCGATGAGCCTGAGGACACGTCAATGGCTTCGTCCGACCCACGGTTCCTGCAGGATCAATGCCAAGTGTTGAGAGACAGGAGATGGGAAGACGCCCGTGTCACCATCGAGCGGCGTCGCGAGACGCGCCGTCAATTAGATAGGCGCAATGGACCCAACATCGACGAACCCACGCCCAGTGTTGGCGGGTACCTGCCTTACGAGGTGGGATGCCCTGCCTTCATTCATGAGCTGCGGCATGTCCGTTGGCCATCTTCTCGCTCCTTCAAGCCCGACCTGCCGGAGAAATACGATGGAAAGCTGAACCCGGCAGAATTTCTGGGCATCTCTAGGATTGTCATTCAAGCTGCCGGGGGAAGGGATGAGAAAGTACTCGCCAACTACTTCTCGTTGGCTCTCAAGCCTAATGTGAGGTCCTGGCTGATGCACTTGCCGAAGGATTCCATTTCTTCATGGGCAGACCTATGCAATGAGTTTGTTGGTGCCTTCACTTGCGGCCACCAAGAATTGGGACAACCCAGTGACCTGCAGGCCCTCCCACAGAAAGAAGGGGAGAGTTTGCGCAAATACCTGCAGAGATTCAGCCGAGTACATCGCAATATCCCTCAGATACACCCGGCAGCTGTGATTGTCGCATTCCACACGAATGTGCGCAATCGAAGGATGCATGCAAAGATGAATGTTCGCTTGCCGAAGATTGTCAATGAGCTGTACACATTGGCGGATAAGTGTGCTCAGATTGAGAAAGGCAGAAGGCTCCTAGGAGAGGAGGTAGGTATCAAAGTCAATTCGAAAGACGACGACGACACCACCACCCCTGGGAAGAAAAACAGGAAGCACAACAAGAAGCGTAAAGGAAAAACTGTGATGGCCGTTGAGAGCTCTGGTGACCTTGCCGTAGGCAAGAAAGCTAAGGCTGAGACATCCGGTAAAGAAGCTGCTACCTGCGCTGATTGCCGGGCGGCGGCGAAGGCTAAGAAAACCACCAAGTCCGATGGGTCATACTGCAAGATCCATAGGACCAAGGGCCATGATCTCGAAGATTGCAAGCAAGTCGAACAGCTGGTTGAGAAGCAGAAGGCTAAGTATGAGAGGCCTGATAAGGAGAAAAGCTAGAATAATGCTGGCGGGAAGGGCCGCGAAGGCTGCAATGGGCACCACGACAAGGTTGATCAGAAAGTAAAGCCCGCTAGGGGCCACTAGAAGAAGGAAAATGAAGATGACAGTGATGAAGAGGATGCCAAGACTAGTGAACAGGAGTTTCAGAAAGCTACTGAGGTAATGTGCATTGACGGGGGTGCCTCCTTGCACTCCTCTAACCGCCAGCTCAGGCAGTGGGCGCGTGAGGTTAATGCGGTAGAACCAGTAGCAAGCGCTCGAGAGCCACTTAAGTGGTCCCGCGCGCCCATCATCTTTGACATTAAGGATCATCCAGATCGCACTACTGCGGTTGGGTGCTTGCTGTTGTTGGTTTCGCCAACAATCCGCAACCTCAAGGTCACTACAATGTTGGTTGACGGTGGGGCAGGGTTGAAATTAATTTCCCCCGAGGTGCTAAAGAAACTCCAAATTCCTGATGAGGATCTGAAGAAGACTGGCACTTACCAGGGGATCAACCAAGGGAGGTGCCAGCCGAAGGGAAAGATTACCTTGCCGGCAACATTTGGTGGGGAAATAAACTTCAGGACCGAGAAGATTGTGTTTGACGTCGTTGAGCTTCCCTTGTCATTCAATGGGATTCTTGGTCGCCCCCCGTTAGCCAAGTTCATGGCAGCGTCCCATTACGCATATAACACTCTGAAGATGCCTGGTCCCATGGGGGTCATTTCCATCCCCTAGGATAAAAGAGATGCAGTCATCTGTGTGGATAGGATGTATAGAGACGCGGTAGCAGTGGAGTCTGTCAGGGCCTCGGCTACCGCCAAGGAAGAGAAGAAAATTCAAAAAACTAGCAAGGACACCATCAAGGACCCCGAGAAGCATGTCTCTTCGGAGTGCGTTGTGCCCGGCAGCGACTTCCCGGAGAGTTCTGCTAGCAAGAGATCCAAGGCGGCCCCTCCAGCAACCAAGAAAGTTCCGGCAAGGCAGGATGGCACTGATGGAACTTTTACCATTAGCTCCACTCTTGACGAAAAATAGAAGAGCGCGCTCGTTACCGTCCTGCGGGCGAATGTCGACGTGTTTGCCTGGCAACCGTCTGACATCCCCGGTGTTCCCAGGGAGGTAATTGAGCACCACCTTGCTGTCTATCCCCATGTTCATCCCGTCAAGCAGAAAGTCAGGAAACATGCCCTGGAGCGGCAACAGTTCATTGTCTAGGAGATTAAGAAGCTTGAAGCAGCAGGGTTGGTCCAAGGAGTACTGCATCCAACTTGGTTAGCAAATTCAGTGGTGGTGCGCAAGGCAAATGGGAAATGGAGACTCTGCATCGACTTCACTGACTTGAACAAAGCTTGTCCAAAGGATCCCTTCCCCTTGCCGCGCATTGGTCAAATTATTGATTCCACCTCAAGATGTGATTTGCTCTCCTTCCTTGATGCATATACTGGTTACCACCAGATCTTCATGGCCAAGGAAGATGAAGAAAAGACCGCCTTTATTACCCCATGTGGCACGTACTGCTTTGTGCGTGTGCCTTTTAGGCTAAAAAGCGCTGGTTCCACTTTTGCAAGAGCCGTGCAGATTGGTTTTGAACCTCAGCTGCACAGGAACATTGAAGCATATATGGATGACATAGTGGTTAAGACCAAGGACAAATCTACACTCATTGAAGAGTTAGAAGAAACCTTTGCAAATTTGCGGAAGATGAACTTAAAACTCAATCCAGAGAAAGGTGTATTTGGCAATCCATCCAGCAAGCTCCTGGGATTCTTTGTGTCTCAGTGAGGGATAGAAGCCAACCCCGACAAGATCAAGGCAATAGAACATATTCAAGCTCCGAAGACCGTAAAGGATGTGAGGCATCTAGCTGGTTGTGTTGCTGCATTAAGTAGGTTCATCTCAAAATCTGCTGAGCGTGCCTTGCCTTCATCAAAATATTGAAGAAGGCTGGTCCAATAAAATTGACTCCAGAAGATGAAGCTGCGCTACGAGAGTTGAAAGCTTACCTTTCCTATGCTCCAACCCTGGTCGCACCCAAACCACAAGAACCGCTACTGCTGTATCTGGCGGCAATGAATCAAGTGGTTAGTGCTGCCTTGGTGGCGCAGAGAGAAGTGGATAGCGAAGAAACTACTGCGGCAGAACCATCCGGTGATGAACCAACTTTATCCCCAGCAGGGCCTGATGACAACGATGAAGGGGAACCACAGATTAGTGTTGATAAGTGGAAAGGATTAGCAAGAAAGAAGATGGTGCAGCGACCAGTTTACTTTGTCAGTTCCCTCTTGCAGGGGGCTAGGTTAAGGTACTCTGGAGTCCAAAAGTTAATCTTCGGTCTCCTTATGGCCTCGAGGAAACTGTGCTACTACTTTCAAGCTCACGAAATCACAGTTGTGACCCGCCTTCTGCTGCAGCGAGTCTTGAGGAACCCCGAAGCCACCGGCAGGATAGTAGAAGGGGCTTTGGAACTATCAAGCTTTGCTTTGAAATTTGAGAGCACAACAACTATCCAAAGTAGGGCACTGGCAGAATTCATTGCATAATGGATGCCAACACCCGATGAAGAGATTATGGAAACTGCCCTCCCCGGCAAGGAGGCCCCTAAGGAATGGACCATGTACTTTGACGGTGCCTTCTCGCTCCAAGGTGCCGGGGCAAGAGTTTTACTCATTACCCCCACCGGAGAACACCTCAAGTACGTCATCCAAATGCATTTCCCCAGGGAAGATGCCACCAATAACACCGCAGAGTATGAAGGACTCCTTGTCGGGCTCAAGATTGCTATAGAGGTCAGAATAAAAAAGTTGATCATACGCGGCGACTCTCAGCTCGTTGTGAAGCAGGTGAACAAGGATTATCAGAGCCCATTCATGGAGGCATACGTGGAAGAGGTGAGGAAGCTGGAGGAATGCTTCGACGGTGTGGCACCCCGGCTCAGAGAGACCGGAACACCCCGTATTCCAGCCCAGAGATCAAGTTTTCTGGAATACGGCACTGTTTAGCATAGAACAAATCAGCTCTTTATTACAAAAGGTACGAATACAAGGGTTCCGATATAATAGGGAATTACATCGGCACGGCGAAACTACGCCTGCAAGGTTAGCTCTATGCAAGCAGCAAAACAACTCGAAGCAGTGGAATAACTACTAGCAGCGGAACAGCAACGACGGAGATGGACTCCACTCCGCAGGGACTCTGGCTGGGACACGATCTAGCTAGCATGAACGGTAACCTCGACAAGCAATCAATCATGGCATCACCTGCAATCTGGCATGACACGCCCGATTAGTACATTGAATGTACTTGCAAGCTCACAACAACCAAAGCAATCAAGACAAACAACAACATGGCATTTACAGGTTAAACAATGATGAGCATGATATCAAAAGAACAACATCTGATGAGCATGGCATGAACATATAAACATGATGATACTAGCATGCATCATGTTTAAACTATCATGATTCACTTACTCTGTTCGGGGTTACCGTGTACCCACCAAATCTATGCCACTCTTACTTACCATTGTGGTCACGGGATCACTTCAATCATTACCAAGAATACCATCGGGATCTTCACAAGATCACGTCATCATTACCAAGAATACCATCTGGATCCTCACAAGATCACCTCATCATTATAAAGAATACCATTGGGATCCTCACAAGATCACCTCATCATTATCAAGAATACCATCGTGATCCTCCCGTGACCACATAAAGATCAACCAACTTATTTCCTCATCAAACCGAGGTTGTTTATTAGTTAGGTTTTAATTACTATGGACCCATAGTGTGACCTACTACGAACTGGGCCCATATCCACGGGCGCGGCTATCGATAGATTATACACTCTGCAGAGGTTAGTACACTATACCCACACTACGGAACCCAAGGCCTCATGCTCCCATTCGGGTGGACCAACAGCGTTCCGACAAAACCGATCTACTGCATGACACTCTCCCGGCCCCGATGCCACTCTAGACATCCAACGGCCACCGTCGTGGCAAAACAAAAATGGTCCCAAACGGGGACAACCCGGGTACAACAACAATGGGCACACAAGGCTTATGTCCGCCTACCTGATCAGGGTAGCGCGCGGCCATACCCTTCCCTAGTTGGAGGCACCGGCGAGAGGCATGACAATAGACCCAGTTAGGACCCCCCCCCCCCATAAGGCAAGTGTGGCTGCACAGGTCACCTCGATTCGATGGCACTATGACTCAGCCAACAGATGTTCAAGTTCGATTAAAGTCCAGTTCCACTTGGATGTAATAAGCCGGGTCATAATAAAAATAGCATGATGAAGTGACAATGCAGATGAGCATGATATCAACATAAGCATGGATGAGCAACATAACCATCAAGCATATCAACAACAATAAATCCTTTATGCAACTGAGCATGGCATAATGGCAAGCATGAATATCACAAGTATAACACTATACATAAGCATAGCATGACCACTAGCATCAGAAGTAAATACTAGAATAGAACATTATAATAATATTAGCAAGTAATCATTTAACCAACAGATGCAAAATGATCATATCACAAAAATAAAGCATGGATTCACGAGCATATATAAAGCATTCACAAAATATTAACCGGCATAAATTATTTAAATATTCAAGTTGAAAACCATGGTTACTGCAAGACCATCATGCAAGTGGCTGTCGTGGCTTGCCTGGGGATGAGGAATACACCAGGAAGAAGTGCTCAGAGATCGCGAAAAGATTCACCGAAAACAGTTCTCTCTCAAAGGGGGATGTTTGGGACAAGGGCAAAATGGTCATTTTCATAGTGTGAAAACATTATGAAAATGGTACCAACATGAAGGGCTCAACGAGACGAAACCATGAGACTTGGATTCACCTGAATCGGTATTAGGATCGCGAAGATAAGGAGGTTGGAACATCAGGGACTAATCTGTAAAATATCTCCACAAACAAGTCCCTGGGCTGAAAAACAGAAAGCGCCTTCTCAGAGAATGCGTTTTCAGAACAGAGAAACGTATTTTTGGCCAAAGAAGAAACAGAATACGCCTTCTAGAGGTGAAAATGTATTTTCGAAACTACGCTTCCACTTACTGCTGACTGGATAAGGTTGAAGAGTATGACGGGTGGGGTCGGGGCTGACGCGGCGCCCGCCTAGCCCTGTCTTCTTCCTCCTCGTGTTTCTTTCTAGCGTGAAACAGAGAGGAGCAGAGGAGGGGCGCCGGTGCTGGGCCTGCTGCCTCCGGCCACCTCCGACCGGGGCGAGGGCACCGGCGGCCTCGGGATGGAGCGTCGCACCCATCTAGGGGAGAAGCGCGCACTAGGGAAGGCAGTAGCCGTGGGGCTCGCAGTGGACGAAGTGAGAAGGCGGTAGCCATTACGGGGGCACACGGCCACAGGGTCTCCGGCGACGAGCTGAGGGCACGGGTAGGATCGCCGGGAGGTGGAGAAGGTGGTGGCGTGGTCAGGAGGGAGCGAGGGAGCTCGGGGCGGCCGTATTGGAGTGGACTCCGGCGATTGCCACGGCGGACAGAGGTGAGGGAGAGGTGCTCCGGTGGACTAGAGAAGCGAGGAGGAGAGTGGTAAGCTGCGGGAGAGGACGGGGTGCCTTATATAGGCCAGGGGATAGCTCGGGGACGCTCGAGAAGGCTCGGCCGACATGACAAAAATGGAGCAGAGGAGGTAGCGGCATGGGCGAGCTCAACGGCGGCGAAACCACAATGATGTAGGGCGGGGCAGAGGCGCAGAGCAATGCAGGAGCTCACGGGCTAGCTCCAGGACATGGAGGGGCGTCGAGACAAGGAGGAAGGAGGCGGCTACAGGGCACGCGGTTGGCAGAGCACTGATACGTCTCCATCGTATCTATAATTTTTGATTGTTTCATGCCAATATTTTACAACTTTCACATATTTTTGGCAACTTTTTATATGATTTATTGGACTAACCGATTGATCCAGCACCCAGTGCCAGTTCCTGTTTGTTGCATGTTTTTTGTTTCGCAGAAAATCCATATCAAACGAAGTCCAAATGCAATAAAATTTTATGGAGAATTATTTTGGAATATTTGTGATTTTTGGGAGTTGGAATCATCACAAGAGGAGGCCCACAATGACCACAACCCACCAGGGCGTGCCTGGGGGCCCAGGCGCGCCCAGGTGTATTATGCCCACCTCGTACGTCGGTTGGAGCTCTACTATGGGCGCAAGGAAGCTTATATCCCGAAAAAAATCGTGTAAAAATTTCAGCGCAATCGGAGTTACGGATCTCCCGGAATATAAGAAACGGTTTTCGGCTAGATTTGGGAACGCGAAACAAAAGAGAACAGAGAGGGAGATCCAATCTCGGAGGGGCTCCCGCCCCTCCGCCGCCATGGAGGCCATGGACCAGAGGGGGAACTCTCCTTCCATCTAGGGGGGAGGCCAAGGAAGAAGAAGAGGGTGGGGGGCTCTCTCCCCCTCTCTCCCGATGGCGCCGGAACGCCGCCAGGACAAGGATCGTGACGGCGATCTACATCAACAACCTTGCTACCGTCTACACCAACTTTCTCCCCCTCTATGCAGCGGTGTAACACCCCTTCTCCCCACTGTAATCTCTACTTAAACATGGTGCTCAACTCCATATATTATTTCCCAATGATCTATGGTTATCCTATGATGTTTGAGTAGATCCGTTTTGTCCTATGGGTTAATCATGATCTTGGTTGGTATGATTGTATATTTTGTTTATGGTGTTGTCCTACGGTGCCCTCCGTCTCGCGCAAATGTGAGGGATCCTCGCTGTAGGGTGTTGCAATATGTTCATGGTTCGCTTATCGTGGGTTGCGAGAGTGACATAAGCTTAAACCCGAGTAAGTGGGTTATGGCGTATGGGAATAAAGAGGACTTGATACTTAATGCTATGGTTGGGTTTCATGACCTTAATGATCTTTGGTAGTTGCGGATGCTTGCTAGGGGTCCAATCATAAGTGCATATGATCCAAGTAGAGAAAGTATGTTAGCTCATGCCTCTCCCTCATATAAAATTACAAGAATGATTATCGGTACTTGTTATCGACTGCCTAGGGACAAATGACTTCCTTGTTGACAAAAGCTATCCACTATTATTACCTTGCAATTTATTCGTAGTTTTATTCTCGCAAAGTACTCGTAGTTTTATTCTTGCTAAATAGTTTCATACTTGTTTTAGGTAAAGCAAACATCAAGTGTGCGTAGAGTTGTATCGGTGGTCGATAGAACTTGAGGGAATATTTGTTCTATCTTTAGCTCCTTGTTGGGTTCGACACTCTTATTTATCGAAGAAGGCTATAAACGATCCCCTATACTTGTGGGTTTTCAAGACCTTTTTCTGGCTCCGTTGCCCGGGAGCAATAGCGTGGGGTGAATATTCTCGTGTGTGCTTGTTTGCTTTATCACTAAGTAGTTTTTATTTCCTGTTCTAAGTTGTTCTCTATCTTTAGTTATGGATATGGAACACGAAACACAAGAAAAATTAGTTGTACTTGCTACTCATGGAGATGGGGAACCTCCTAAAACCCTTGATGCTCGTTATGTGAAAGATATTATGCACCAGTTTGATAATCCTGAGAAAACCCCGTTCAACTTGATAATGGGAGACACGTTGGATCAACGTGAATACTTTAGGGATTATCGCTTGACACAAAAAGGGAAACTCTTATGGGATCAAATTCATATGTTGAAATGGTATGCTTGGAATATATGCTCTAGATATGATTATACTTGTTGCTCTAGGATGAAGGCTCCACACCTTCCATTTTCATGCAAATTTAATGATAATGAAACCTTGGCTCCTTATGCCAATGGTAGATATGATTATTATGATGTGGAACGAATAGAAGAATTTGTTGCTTTTAAGGGTGCTTATGAAATTGAATCTTTGTTTTTAAAGTATGAAGCTTTTGATGATGATGTTTATAGACCTGAAAATTTTGCCATCCTTAAATATTGCTATGAAAATTATAAATACAATTCCAATATTGATATATTTATTGAAAAAGTCTCCTATGTCCAAGAAGAGACTAATATTTTTGCAGGAGTCTATGGAAGAAGAAATTGATGAAACTGTGAGCTCATTGGATGAAAAAGATGATGAGGAGAGCGAAGAACAAAAGGAGGAAGAGCGGATTAGCTACCCATGCCCACCTTCTAATGAGAGTAACTCTTCAACTCATACATTGTTTAATTTTCCTTCATGCTTACCGAAGGATGAATGCTATGATAATTGCTATGATCCCGTTGATTCTTTTGAAATATCCCTTTTTGATGAAATTAATGCTTGCTATGATTGTGGCCAAGATGCCAATATGAATTATGCTTATGGATATGAACTTGCTATAGTTCCTTATGTTAAGAATGAAATTGCTGCTATTGCACCCACACATGATAGTCCTATTATCTTTTTGAATTCTCCAAACTACACTATATTGGAGAAGTTTGCACTTATTAAGGATTATGTTGATGGGTTGCCTTTTACCGTTGCACATGATGATTTTGATGAATATAATATGCATGTGCTTGCTGCTCCTACTTGCAATTATTATGAGAGAGGAACTACATCTCCACCTCTTTATGTTTCCAACATGATAGAATTGCAAGAAACTGCTTATGCTATGTATTGGCCTTTACTTGATGTGCATGAATTGTTCTTGTATGACATGCCGATGCATAGGAAGAGAGTTAGACTTCATCACTGCATGATATATGTTGCTTTGTGCTCACTACTAAATGCCAAATCATTGTTAATTAAAATTGGCTTTGATATACCTTGGGATCCGGGTGGATTCATTACTTGAGCACTTTATGCCTAGCTTAATGGCTTTAAAGAAAGCGCTGCTAGGGAGACAACCCGGATGTTTTAGAGAGTCATTTATTTCTGTTGAGTGCTTTTATGAAGTTAAAAAAAAAATATAGAGGTGAACTTAAAACTTCACTAAAATAGTAGCGATTGAAAGGTGATGCATTGGAGAAGTGAGGGTCGACCTTGAACACTTGTGTTCATGCTCATGGAAACAATGTAAATTTTTCATGAAGATTCTCACAAAAATAATTATCCTCTTGTACAAATCCATTGTATTATAAAAATAATGTGCCAAGATTTGCCTTTAGGATGATTAGATTGCTTGTTGGTATGTGCGGTGCAGAAATAGAAACTTTGGCTGTAGTACGTGATTTTACATTTTTTACTGGAACGTCAAAAGATTCTGAAACTTATTGCACAATCTTTCTATAATTTTTTTTATTTTTTCCTAATTTTTCAGAATTTTTGGAGTATCAAAAGTGTGGTAAGTGTTCAGATTTCTACAGACTGTCCTGTTTAAGACAGATTCTGTTTTTGATGCATTGTTTTGCTTGTTTTCATGAAACTATCAATTTTCATCAGTGGTATAAGCCATGGAAAAGTTATAATACAGTAGCTAAAATGCAAAAATAAAATATGAATTGGTTTTCAATAGTACTTAGAGTAGTGATTTGCATTATTATACTAACAAATCTTACCGAGGTTTCTGTTGAGTTTTGTGTGGATGAAGTGATCAAAGATCGAGGAGGTCCCGATATGAGAAGAAGGAGGAGAGGCAAGAGCTCAAGCTTGGGGATGACCAAGGCACCCCAAGTAAATATTCAAGGATACTCAAGCGTCTAAGCTTGGGGATGCCACGGAAGGCATCCCATCTTTCTTCAACAAGTATCGGTATGTTTTCATCTTCGTTTCGTTCATGTGATATGTGTGTTGGAGCGTTTTTTGTGTTTATTTTTCATTTTTATTTCATGCACCATGCTGGTATGAGATAGTCCATGGTCGATTTATAGAATGCTCATTGCACTTCACTTATATCTTTTGAGTGTGGCTTTATAGAATGCTTCATGTGCTTCACTTATATCATTTGAAGTTTGGATTGCCTGTTTCTCTTCACATAGAAAATCGTTATTTGTAGAATGCTCTTTTGATTCACTTATACTTATTAGAGCATGGTATTTTGTAGAAAGAATAAAACTCTTATGCTTCACTTATATCAATTTAGAGAGTCAACAGGAATTGGTCAATTGCATGGTTAGTCATAAAATCCTACATAAAACTTATGGATCACTGAATATGATATGTTTGATTCCTTGCAATAGTTTTGCGATATAGAGATGGTAATATGTGGGAGGTACTAGTAAATGGTTGTGGTTAGTAAGAATATTGGTGTTAAGGTTTGTGATTCCCGAAGCATGCACGTATAGTCTCTTGTTATGCTATGAAGTTGGAGCATGATTTATTATTGATTGTCTTCCTAATGAGTGGTGGTCGGGGACAAGCGATGGTCTTTTCCTACCAATCTATCCCCCTAGGGGCATGCGTAGTAGTACTTTTCTTCGAGGGCTAATAAACTTTTGTAATAAGCATATGAGTTCTTTATGACTAATGTGAGTCCATGGATTATACGCACTCTTACCTTTCCACAATTTGCTAGCCTCTACGGTACCGTGCATTGCCCTTTCTCACCTCGAGAGTCGGTGCAAACTTCGCCGATGCATCCAAACCCCGTGATATGATATGCTCTATCACACATAAGCCTTATTATATCTTCCTCAAAATAGCCACCATACCTACCTATTATGGCCTTTCCATAGCCATTCCGAGATATATTGCCATGCAACTTCCACAGCTTCCGTTTTGATGACTTGAGCATTCATTGTCAAATTGCTTTGCATGATCATATAGGTGACATAGTGTTTGTGGCTCATCCACCGTTCATCATTTTTTTATACATGTTACGCTAGATCATTGCACATCCTGGTACACTGCCAGAAGCATTCATATAGAGTCATACTTTGTTATAGGTATCGAGTTGTAATTTTTATTTCTTTTGAGTTATAAGTAAATACAAGTGTGATGATCATCATTATTCATTTTTAGAGCATTGCCCTAGTGAGGAAAGGATGATGGAGACTATGATTCCCCCACAAGTCGGGATGAGACTCCGGACAATGAGAGAAAAAAAAAGAAAAAAAGGGAAAAAGAAAAAAAAAGAAAAAAAAAGAAAAAAAGAAAGAAAAAAAGAAAAGAAAAGAAAACAACAAAGAGAGAAGGGGCATGCTAGTTCCACACTTGTGCTTCAAAGTAGCACCATGTTTTTCATATGGAGAGTCTCCTATGTTGTCACTTTCGTATACTAGTGGGAATTTTTCATTATAGGATTAGATGCACACCCACTTAGTTTTCATATTGAGCTTTCATACACTTATAGCTCTTAGTGCATTCGTTGCATGGCAATCCCTACTCCTCACGTTGATATCAATTGATGGGCATCTCCATAGCCCGCTGGTTAGCCGCGTCGATGTGAGACTTTCTTACTTTTTTGTCTTCTCTATATTTACCCCTATCATCATACTCTATTCCACCCGTAATGCTATATCCATGGCTTGCGCTCATGTATTGCATGAGGGTTGAAAAAGCTGAAGCGCGTTAAAAAGTATGAACCAATTGCTCGGCTTGTCATCGAGGTTGTGCATGATAAATACTTTGTGTCAAGAAGACAGAGCATGACAAGACTATATGATTTTGTAGGGATAGCTTTCTTTAGCGTTGATATTTTGAAAGACACGATTGTTTGTTGGGATGCCTGAGTATTGATGTCTTTATGTCAAATTATAGACTATTGCTTTGAATAAGTTATGTCTTAATATTCATGCCATGATTAGATATATGATCAAGTTTTTGCTAGGTAGCATTCCACATCAATTTTTTTTATCATTTACCTACTCGAGGATGAGCAGGAATTAAGATTGGGGATGCTGATACGTCTTCGTTGTATCTATAATTTTTTATTGTTTCATGCCAATATATTACAACTTTCACATATTTTTGGCAACTTTTATATGATTTATTGGACTAACCTATGGATCCAGTGCCCAGTGCCAGTTCCTGTTTGTTGCATGTTTTTTGTTTCTCAGAAAATCCATATCAAACGAAGTCCAAATGCAATAAAATTTTATGGAAAATTATTTTGGAATATTTGTGATTTTTGGGAGTTGGAATCATCAGAAGAGGGGGCCCACAGTGACCACAACCCACCAGGGCACACCTGGGGGCCCAGGCGCGCCCAGGTGTCTTATGCCCACCTCGTACGTCTGTTGGAGCTCTACTTCGGGCGCAAGGAAGCTTATATCTGGAAAAAAATCGTGTTAAAATTTCAGCGCAATCGGAGTTACGGATCTCCCGGAATATAAGCAACGGTTTTCGGCCAGATCTGGGAACGCGAAACAGAAGAGAACAGAGAGGAAGATCCAATCTCGGAGGGGCTCCCGCCCCTCCGCCGCCATGGAGGCCATGGACTAAAGGGGGAACTCGCCTCCCATCTAGATGGGAGGCCATGGAAGAAGAAGAGGGAGGGGGCTCTCTCCCCCTCTCTCCCGATGGCGCCGGAACACCGCCGGGGCAAGGATCGTGACGACGATCTACATCAACAATCTTGCTACCGTCTACACCAACTTTCTCCCCCTCTATGCAGCGGTGTAACACCCCTTCTCCCCCCTGTAATCTCTACTTAAACATGGTGCTCAACTCCATATATTATTTCCCAATGATCTATGGTTATCCCATGATGTTTGAGTTGGTCTGTTTTGTCCTATGGGTTAATCGTGATCTTGGTTGGTATGATTGTATATTTTATTTATGGTGTTGTCCTACGGTGCCCTCCGTCTCGCGCAAACGTGAGGGATCCTCAATGTAGGGTGTTGCAATATGTTCATGGTTCGCTTATGGTGGGTTGCGGGAGTGACAGAAGCTTAAACCCGAGTAAGTGGGTTATGGCGTATGGGAGTAAAGAGGACTTGATACTTAATGCTATGGTTGGGTTTCATGACCTTAATGATCTTTAGTAGTTGCGGATGCTTGCTAGGGGTCCAATCATAAGTACATATGATCCAAGTAGAGAAAGTATGTTAGCTCATGCCTCTCCCTCATATAAAATTACAAGAATGATTACCGGTACTTGTTATCGATTGCCTAGGGACAAATGACTTTCTTGTTGACAAAAGGTATCCACTTTTATTACCTGGCAATTTATTCATAGTTTTATTCTCGCAAAGTACTCATAGTTTTATTCTTGCTAAATAGTTTCATACTTGTTTTAGGTAAAGCAAATGTCACGTGTGCGTAGAGTTGTATCGGTGGTCGATAGAACATGAGGGAATATTTGTTCTACCTTTAGCACCTCATTGGGTTCGACAATCTTATTTATCGAAGAAGGCTACAAATGATCCCCTATACTTGTGGGTTATCAAGCACGAGATTTGGCTCATCTGCCCCGTGGTCACTGCGTGAACTGGCGCACGCGGTTGAACCCTGGCTGGCCTACCATGTCCAATAGATGGGTCATACCAAGGAGAAGGCCAAAGAGGAAAACAACGAGCATAGTAGAGCTTGTGATGACCACAACTAGCAGATTTGCTGTGAAATAGCAAAGTGTTTGTGCTGTGGTGAGGAAGATACAAGAAGAGATAGACTCTGGTCTTTGGCTTAGTGTGATCATCCACTAAGATGAGCATCTCTGCAAATTTGTAGCTCATTAGGATGAAGATAAGTGACACTTGCTGTAGGAAATGCCCCACTGGTCAGAATTGCAAGATATGAAGTAGCACTCTCATACTTGCTTGGATTGAGTTGAAACTTGGCAAGGCACAATGATATGTTCATATGAGGGTACCATAAAATTTTCATACCATTTGGCAAGGTACAATAATGCACCTCTCTGCATAGAATTTAAGAAAATTTGCTGAGGGAAAAGGGATAGATAAAATGAGCCAAAACTTTGTGTTGAGAGTTTATAAGGGTAAGAGCATGTCCTGGTAAATTTTCAGTAATAATGAAGCAATATAAAATATAGTTGCTTCGCAACCTAAAAATCTGACCAGAAACCAAGATTTGATTCTGAGCTCACATAGAGTGATGACATGAGCTCAAATCTTGAGGAGAGTAATGATTTGATCATATGAAGGACCTTGAAAATTTTCAACTCATTTGGATTACCCTATCTAGTACTTCCTTCATAAAGGCTTCCCTCAGACAGGAACTTTGGAAATTTGCTGAGGAAGGTTCACTAGGCAAATTAAGTTGATTTTTGGCATGGGGCAATGATATGGACAGGAAAAGGTGTCCAAAAAGTTTGGGGTCAATCAAGCAAAGATAAATGACACTTCCTTCTCAAAAGCCCACATAGGGCAGAATGAGAAAAGGAATATTTGTGAATTATCTTTGATGATGCCAAGGAAGCGTTTTGACATATCTGTGGAAGATATGACCCAAAAAATTTATGAGAATTATTTGAGAATTTTTAGAGAGACAGAAATATAGGTTGCTTCACAACCTAGGGCAAATAGGGTTATTCCTTTAACTAGCAAAGTGGCCCGCTCGATGCGCGGGCTAGAAGTTAATGAAGTTGATTGATGAGACAATATGATTTCATTTATCTAAGAAATTTTGGAATTAAATTTGATGCCATTTTTCGAATATAAGATCGTATGGACATATTTCGTATGTTTGAGGTTTTAGTGATATATAAATATATGGGTTACCTTTTTATCATTTACGTACTAATTATGCGTGATGTGCCAACTTTTTATCTGATCCGTTCCGTTGTGCAAAATATATTTGTATAACTTTTTTGCAGTTTTAATCATGTTGCTTAGTTATATTTTTTTTGTAAGCACAAACTTAATAGTTCTCATTGTTTTCGTGTTGGTAGGCATCCGTAGATTTGCCAATGTTGTGCAAGATTGGTAGGTATTTGTTTTGATATATAGTAGTTTTGTACTGTAAATGATTTTGTTTTAGTTCAGTATAAAAATTTAGAGTGTATTTATACATATCCACTTAAACTTTCTTGGTAGGTATTTGTTTCTATGGTCATTTAATCTAGTTACCTTAAGACACGTGCACACAATTCAAATAGTGTTGTTCATAATCTAACTAATTTGGTCGTTTCTGGGGTAGCATCATTTGTTGGTTGCACCGTATAATAAATCTTACTTGAAATTTGTCTTAGCGACCGTAATCTTATTTCAGAGAAATAAAACTCATTTTTTTTCTTGCAAAATAAAACGTCTGCGCTCAGCGATGCCAATGGTGGCTTGTTTTTTCACGTCGGCATAGTTGGTTTCGGATTGTTCACTTTTTAGAAAAAAGAAGTGTCGTCCACAGTATTTTTATTACTTGTGTTTTAGCAAAGCCATATTTTTATTAGAAAAAAGGAAACATTATGCACACTACAATGCACTTTTTCTGTAGACAAATATAAGACGTTTTAGATCACTACTTTAGATCACTACTTTAGTGATCTAAAACATGTTATACTCCCTTCGTCCTAAAATAAGTATCTCAACTTCATACTAATTTTAATACAAAATTGTTTTAAGGTTGAGACATTTCGGAAGGAGTATTAATTTACATAGAGAGTACATGTACCAAACATTATTGGTTTTATTATGGATTCCATCATGCTAATTGTTCGCGTTCCCTATCATGCTGTAAAAAAATTTATTTTTTCTGTTGGTTGAATTATTACGGGATTTAGCCAAACAGGCTCACGCAGATGGACGTAGCGACCAGCCGACCACACTTCCTTTTTCGTATGAACCCCAAAAAATACTGTATCCTCTTTCACAGTCACACTTTCACACACTCGCATGTTGCTCTTGCCAGATCCCCTTTCTCTCTCTTCCTTATTCTCTCCGCTCACTCCAAAATTGTTGCCACCGGATAGCTCCCCGTCAGCTTGCTTCCTTGATCCGGTGCCATGAGCTAGCTCATCCTCACCTTCAGCCACCCCCGCAGCTCGATTCGCTCGTGCGGCCATAGGATGACCTTCAACGATGGCTGGTTTGTCTCCATGTACGCCTCCTCGGTCTCCTAGGCTGGTAAACGGCGATGGAGGAGTAGCAGGGCCCAAGGTGGAGCTGCACAATGGAGTAGGCGAGATCGTCCATCTGCGCGGTGTTGTTGCTCTCGGTGTCCGTGCAGGTGATGTGGGCATGGATTTCGTCTCTTGCAGCCAGCTTTGATCCATCTTTAGTATGAGGATGGTGTAAACATTTTCCGCCGCTAGAGCGCCAGCCAAATGCATCCTCCACATCGGCGACATTATTTGAAGTTCGAAGGTCCCCTTTTACCTTTTCCTGACTGTATTTTTTTCCCAGAACCGTTTCCTTTGTTTGTTTGATTGAATATAACGTAATTAAGGAAATGCCTGTTTGATGAAAATTGTTTCTTCATTTTTCCATGAAATCTTGAAAAAGCATGTGATTATTTTTTTTAAGAGCTCCATAGGTGTTGAATGAGGTAGATAATAATTAGGGAGTGAAAATGCAAAGAATGTAAGCTTATGTCTGCGCATACATGATAACTGAATTGGCGGTGCTTTTGCCATCAACATGCATATAGGGGATGCGCTAGCTTCTCTCCCGCGCGAGTGTGAGGTTGGTGTGGACAATGTTGTTCCCAAGTCCCTACTCGGACGCGTCGTCATTGTCCCAAAGCGAAGCAGCCCAAAAATTTGTCTCCGTCCTCGACAGAGGCAACCTAGCTTGGTCATTGAATATTTTGACCTACATGTGCTTGTCAGTGTACTAAGTATTGGGCCATTAGTACCCCGTACTTGTGCACGGGCAGTTGTAGCCATACCCGCGGCCAGGCTTGTCGGGGAACAGTTGAAGGTTAATTCAAGATTATCGAAGAAATATCCAAGTCAAGGATTTGAGGATCAGCAGATAAGAAGAGCTGGAGACCGAAAGCCAGCCTCCCCGGCAAGATCTTGCCGGGGTGGCCTGCGAAGCCCAGCAAGATTTCATGCCCGGCAAGATTTGGCGCCCGGCAAGATTCGGCCACTGTGCCACCGCTTCGGCACAGCAACCAGCCTGACATTCTGGGTCCTTCTCTGGATGCGTGGCAACGCGCCAGTGGAGGAGAGCTTAAGCGGTGCTGATGGGATGGCCCCTTTTTTCATCCCCAAGAAAGTGAGGACACCTAAATGGACACCTCATGGTGCATTAAATGCATTCGTCCTAATCCGTCAGTGGTTAGGTATGATGACCCTGTAGCTACTTTACACCTCAATGTATGTACATTTTGCCACTGTGGTGACCCCTTTGAACGTATAAAAGGAGGCCCAAGGCAACTGCTACAGGGGAGAAGGATCTTCTGGCCCATTCTGCATGCGTAGCTGCTCTTTGAACATACTGTTCATTGCGAGCGCTCCTGGAGCCTGGGCTCAAGAACATTCATAATAAAACAAGGCAGGAGTAGGATTTTACGCTGATTAGCGGCCCGAACCGGGGTAAAATCGCCCCGCGTCGATCGTTGGTTCTGCTCTTTGTGCATACCTCTCTCCCTGCCGAATCGTAAAGGGGTCCTTTGGGATCCCATAGGTGTCGTACGCCGACAGTGCTCCTTCCTCTTATCCATTTTTTGTCTTTGTATGATTGAACTAATATAATTAAATAAGGTAGTGCTTTTTAGTGACTAACGTTCCAGTTTATGGTTTTTTTACCATCATGTATACTGGTTGCTCTTGATTTTCTTTCCATTGACTTATGGTAAAGGTACTAAATGATGATAGTAAGTTATGAATGCCAAATAGAGATTACAGTGTAGTGTTAATATGTTTATGCCCCCTCCACTTTTTTCCAGGCTTGGGACGACATTGGCAGTGTCATAGACTTTATTATTTGTTAATAATTTGCGGATTAATATTTCACTAAGGGGGACATAGAGTCAGGCCCATCTATCCCTATTAATATTCAACAAACTTAAGAAATAATTAGTATACTTATGGTTAGCTATAATTTTAATATTTTCCAAAGACAAAATAAGATTTAAAACGAAATTT
The DNA here is from genome assembly GCA_011799875.1 of Thinopyrum elongatum. Taxonomy (NCBI): domain Eukaryota; kingdom Viridiplantae; phylum Streptophyta; class Magnoliopsida; order Poales; family Poaceae; genus Thinopyrum; species Thinopyrum elongatum. Next base: position 332,172,668 of record CM022300.1, on the reverse strand, counting down.
GAAAATAGGTCTGATTGCGTTGTACGTATAAAATGTATCGACTCTGCATATGTTAATTCACTGGCTTCTTCACACATCCATCCAGTGTGCAAATTTAGTGATTCCTACTCTTTCTTTCGTTACGATCTTTGTTAAATCTGTAGAATCAGAGAAAATGACTTCTGCTTATTTTCCAGGTAGAAAGGCAATCTTTTGAGGATCTCTGAAGTGCAATTCAAATTGAACTATTTTCCAGCAATTAGAAGCATGGCTTGGTCATCACCTTTATTTATGTATTTAAAAAGGTATTTTATTGATAACGATCTGTTGCACACCTCTACATTTATATGTGCTTGATATTTGACCAGTAGATATCTGTTGAATGGGACTACAGCAGAGTTGATGTGCAAAGCATAAGCAACATAATGTTGCTTCCTGTGCATCATTAGTGTTAAATTTTAGAACCAAAGGGATGATAGATACCACACATAAGGGTAAAACTTTGTGACGATTTTGTTACTTGAAGTGGATAAAAGGTTGTCCTTTCGGTGTGGCTGTGTAGTGTGGGACATCCCCATGTATGATCGAAGACAGTCTATTTATCTTTTCTTGCAGTTTCATCCTCCTTTCAAATCTTGCCATTTTGTTGATTGTCTGGATTTGCATCAATAAGATAATAATTTAAAATATTGTTCTTGTCCAAGCTAAAATCAATTATGAACCTCTTGTGCCTAACTGGAATTGTTGTCTTTTTAGTTGTAACATTCTTCTGATACCACATATAAAAGATTCATGATTCATAACGGATCACCTTGTTGGATTGTGTATTTGATGTGTTTTAACCACCTTTTGCAGGTTTCTCAAATTCCTTGATATGTGGTCCACCATTTCTTTTCATTGTTTATTCCTGCACAATAGAGAATGCAAATATAAAGTTCAAGAGGACGATATTATAATATTATTACAAACAGTGGTAGAACCAAATTTGTGTTTTTTTTGGGGAGACGGATGACTACAAAGATCAACGGCGATGAACCTGCTGGACTTTGGAGATGGGAGTATCTTGCTCCGCCGCTTGAGACCTGGCCCTCCAGCCTTGCTCGTCCCAATGGTTGGTCCACCACAGGTTACAGATTAATGCTCAAGTTTGTGAAGATTCATTATTTTTATTACTTTTCACCTTACTTTTCACATTATTTTTATGCCATCTGTACTTGATTAATGAGGTACTTTATTTAGACAGAATTACTGAGGTACTCAATCCAAATATTATGTTAACCATTATCTGATCTACAAACTGCAAGTAGATATCATACTGTAGTACCCTTACCCTTTGCTTCTTAATAGACTTCAGACCTATGGACATCGTTCCGCAATCCTAGATTATATTAGAGGAGGATGCTATAATTCTGTGAGATGGTACTTACTCCGCAATCCTTGATTATATTAGAGGAGGATGCTATAATTCTGTGAGATGGTACTTAGTAAAGATGGTCTGATCTCTTGACAGAGCCGATTATGATTGAGGATAGTCGACATGAGATTGGGGTGCAGGTGACCGATGCCGGAAGACAATGCTTAAGTGCCACTTGTTGGAGGAAGTTGTTGTAGTGTTGTTTGCCGGAGGAAGATGATGTAATAGGGGTACTCTGAAATCTAAAGGACAATGAATTTTTGAGATGGTCGAAGCATTGCATGGGGAAAGTATTTTAGGGATGGCTGAGTTGACCACGCTTGCTCGATGGAAAGGAAGGTTGCTTGGATTCGGAGAGATTTTATCTATGTACGTGAACGTGAGATTTTGTTTATGTTTAGAGAGATTGTATCAGTTTGGTTATGTTTATACTCCCTCCATTCCAAATTAGTTGACTTGGATTTATCTAGATACGGATGTATCTAACACTAAAACATGTCTAGATATATCCGTATCTAGACAAATCTGAGTCAACTAATTTGGAACGAAGGGAGTAGATTGTATCTTTGCATAGGATCATGATAGTTTGGTCATTGCGTCCTGTACATGATCGTTTGACTTTTACTCAGACCATGAGAGTTATATATTTTTAAAGTGTGATGATTAGTTTTTTTATTATGGGACGGCTGTGTTTTTTTTACATCATATGGATGTGTACTTTTAAACGTGTGTTGATCAGTTTTTCTATTATGGCACGGCTGTGACTTATTTAATTCGTGGGATAGTTGAATAGAATCGAGAGATTGTTTGTGACGATACGTACAGTATGGGTCCACCTGGTTAATGAAGATCTAACCGTTCCAGTTTCTTCGATAGTATTAGGCCCACCGAATTAAAGGCCAGATGTCTCTAATTATTGTAGAATTTATTAGGGTAATTATCTTTTTTCTGGTAAACCCATCAAGTACTTTTTATATATAATAGATGGGAAAAAAAAATATTCCCAAGAAAAAGAATATTGGGATTGGTCCAAGATGGAAAATGACATGATCTTGAGATGGTTTTAAGGATGACAAGCCACTTTGGAGCCTGAGAAGAGATGATCTTCCCAGGTTTCAGGACCACAGAGCCACAGAAAAGCAATTCAAATAAAAAATCCAAAGAAAAACAAAAGCAAAAATAAAGGGCCAAAAATCAGGGTGTCACAAACCTTCCCCCCTTAAAGAAATCTCGTCCTCGAGATTTGGTTTCTCAGGGAACAAGTATGAATATTCTGACTTAAGGAAACCGTTTCCAACTCGGGTATCCTTTTTCCTTATACGATGTTCCCACTGAATTGCTTACCTTGCTCAGGGGCGGTTTGCTTTACTGTATCCATATGCTGACAGGTCTTACCTCATATGTTACTTTGACTCCCATTTCTTTTTTATCTGCCGGCTTAACAGGGTGCGGTTATCATGACTGCAATATATGTCCGTCTCACAAGTCCGAGAGTTGTTCCTAAGGGATGTGTCATTATTATATCCAGCACTGACAGCATTCCATAGAGTTGTGAACAAATCTTATCGGTGGGCACGGAATCTTTTCATCCTGGCATCGGGTTGCTCAAACAGCTACATGTCCTTTGAGTTCAAACAGTGCTGCGAATCACAACCGTTCTCCTGACGGATTCTGACTTCTCGCAGGAGTTTCTGAATCATCTTGACTAGATCCACTGTCTTGAGTATCAAATCCATACCAAAGATTTGACTGTCGCCTATCGTGACCAGCATAAAGGTGGTACGACCTTATAACGATAGTATCCACCGACTTGACTGATGGTGGTTCTGGCAGAGGAATCTTGTACTAACAGGCTATCCTTTAATGATTACCATAAGTGAGGGCACATGCTTTGAGAATATTGTTTAGCATTTTGATTATTCCTTCTGTAGGTATATCCCTGTGGATAGTAGACGTGTGATGCCATAACACCGTTGCTGGAGTCAATTTGTTGAACTGACCTTTGTTCTGACAGGGCAGACTTGGATAGTCGATACTGACAAATCTGAACATATACAGTTGGTTGAGCGGGTTGCTTTGATATGAGGTCCATACCACGACGGAGTAGACCCCTTGGGCGTATATTCATGGTGATCGATACTGACTCAGATTTTCTGGCATATCTGTACCATGTTGGTCATGTAACAAGTACCATAGCTGTATTTCCGGTCTGGCTCTTTCATTATTGTTTTCTTTGTCTGAAACCTTTGCCGGAAGAACTTGGCCACATATATCCTTAATTCTTCGTGTGGCCATAGGTGCTGTCAGATGCAATATTCCGACAACCATGTTGTATCCTTGTTCATGTCTCAGGCCATCGAATATAAGCCAGGTTCACGTGCGCTTGTTCAAAGCTCATTGTGGTCGTCAATCATATAAGGTGGTGACAAGGGTTAATGATTTCTCCTTGTCGGGTGTGAGGAGACTGAACTTGATAACTGCGGCCAAAATTATTGTCCCAAGTTGTCTTTCTTTAATCCTTGCCGGTCCTTGCATCACCCACCGTGGTGTATAACTGGCTTTCTTCCTCTTGCATAATTGGTAAGGTTGTCGGATTCTTACCATGATTTCATCATCGTACGAGTGACTTGCATGAATTTGGCAGCGCGCTCACATTATGTAATAGTATCTGATTCCGATGGCACACTTGTGTTCCGACTGATTCTTGCTTCTGACCAGACTATTGCGGATCTGATCCTTGGGATGCACTGCCATATGTTGCTATCTCAATGTGTAGTACCTTGTACCAGTGCCGTACTGAGGAAGGTGTGGATGGCTTGTGTTGGAAACCATCGAAGATATCGTGCTGGGGAAGACTGAATAGCTTGTGCTCGAAGCTTTCGTCAGGAAGCTTGCTGAAAAGACTGGGTACCGTATTGTAGAAGCTTCCCCCCTTAAAGACTTGCTGGGAGGACTCGATACCTTATGCCAGAAGCTGTTGTGGTAGCTTACTGAAGAAGGCAGAGTATCTTATGCTGGAAGCGATCTACATATCGTATCGAGGAAGATACAGGAATATTGCATTGGAAACTTCTCTGGTAGTTTGTGAAAGAAGACTGGATTGCTTGCACCAGAAGCTTCTTTCTGTGATAGGCGGACTGAATATCATATATATCCTTTAATATTTCTTCTGCCGGATACTTGTATGAAAAAGGATGTTCGATTATCCTTCTTGCTGAGCACTGAATTCATAGTACATTCTGGCTGGTTTCCAGTGTATAACATGGTTCAAATCTTACTCATAATAGAATCAACCTTGTATACGAACCATACCTTTGACTCGATATATACTGTTGGTCTTGCACACAATCTGTCTTTCGGTTGATTTCATCACTACCGATGTGAAGATTGCACACTGATGTAGTCTTGATGCTGATAATCAAGCCAGGATATCTTCTGTAGCCAGACCAGATATTCCCAATTCAGTGCAGTGGGCTGAGAATTCCATAATATTTAGCTGAGCTTTCGAACATTGGAACTCCTCACTGATTCTTCGGGTCCAGTGTCGGTTGACGAGCAACTTTAATAAGGGGAAATAATGCAACACCAAGGGCCCAAAGAAAGAAGCAAATAAATGACAAAAACAAAAACACACAAGGCATACAAATAATATCATATTCAAGCAACATCACATAGTACTGCTACTCACAACAATAATATGCATGCATACTTAAGCACACAGATCTCGCGAAAACTCTGGTTCTACGATCTAATATGTTGTGGCGGTGTGCACGAAAGTGAATCCACGTGTGGAAAGGTTGGTGTAAACAAAGCTACACCCATTGCTGGCTTAACACCGGTTGCATCTGAATGGGCTTAGAGGTGAGGACGGACTTGGTGATAATGTAGTGGAACACGTAGCTTACGACCACACCATCATCAAGCGGACGGACGAAAATTGTACACGTCCAAAGAAGGGGTGATAGAGTAGGATAGAGGTGGAAAACTGGGCTTGCTGGCATTGCCCTTTTCTGATAGAAAAGATCAGTAAGGGTTGCCGAAGCGGCGAGTCGAAAGGCACGATTTAGGATAGAAACATGTCTATCATCGAAATGATAAGGGTGGCTGACAGACAAATAAGGATACGATACCCGCAAATTGTGTCTGGAACACTTGGTACCTCGGCATCACACCGCTAGGACAGAGATGACGCCGAACACCGAAGAGCAAGTATGCAAAGAAGGAGGGTGCAGGTAGTGGATCAAAACCGATGCCACCTACACTCACAAGATCAATCGTTAGCGAAAAGATAATAAGTCTTTATGCATGTTATGCCACAAACAAATGCAGCAACCAAATGCAGCAAACTGACTAGACTCTATACTATCGCTTCTAACGCTCGCGCGGGCTAGGGCGTCCTACAGCCAGACCTGCTCTGATACCAACGCTTGTGGCACCCCGGCTCAGAGAGACCGGAACACCCCGTATTCCAGCCAAGAGATCAAGTCTTCTGGAATACAGCACTGCTTGGCATAGAACAAATCAGCTCTTTATTACAAAAGGTACGGATACAAGGGTTCCGATATAACAGGGAATTACATATGCACGGCGACACTGCACCTGCAAGGGTTGCTCTATGCAAGCAGCAGAACAACTCAAAGAAGTGGAATAACTACTTGCAGTGGAACAGAGACGACGACGATGGACTCCACTCCGCAGGGACTCTAGCTGGCAAACGATCTAGCTAGCACGAACGGTAACCTCGACAAGCAATCAATCACGGCATCACCTGCAATCTGGCATGACATGCCAGGTCAGTACATTGAATGTACTTGCAAGCTCACAACAACCAAAGCAATCAAGACAAACAACAGCATGGCATTTACAGGTTAAACAATGATGAGCATGATATCAACAGAACAACATCAGATGAGCATGGCATGGACATATAAACATGATGATACTAGCATGCAGCATGTTTAAACTATGATGATTCACTTACTCTGTTCGGGGTTACCGTGTACCCACCAAATCTATGCCACTCTTACTTACCATTGTGGTCACGGGATCACTTCAATCATTACCAAGAATAACATCAGGGTCTTCACAAGATCACGTCATCATTACCAAGAATACCATCGGGATCCTCACAAGATCACCTCATCATTATCAAGAATACCATTGGGATCCTCACAAGATAACCTCATCATTATCAAGAATACCATCGTGATCCTCCCGTGACCACATAAAGATCAACCAACTTCTTTCCTCATCAAACCAGGGTTGTTTATTAGTTAGGTTTTAATTACTGTTGACCCATAGTGTGACCTACTACGAACTGGGCCCATATCCGCAGGCGCGGCTATCGATAGATTATACACTCTGCAGAGGTTAATACACTGTACCCACACTACGGAACCCAAGGCCTCATACTCCCATTCGGGTGGACCAACAGCGTTTCGACAAAACCGATCTACTGCATGACACCTCTCCCGGCCCCGATGCAACTCTGGACATCCAACGGCCACCTTCGTGGCAAAACAAAAATGGTCCCAAACGAGGACAACCTGGGTACAACAACAATGGGCACACAACGCTTATGTCCGCCTACCTGATCAGGGTAGTGCGCGGCCATAACCTTCCCTAGTTGGAGGCACCGGCGAGAGGCATGACAATAGACCCAGTTAGGACCCCCCCCATAAGGCAAGTGTGGCTGCATAGGTCAGCTCGATTCGATGGCACTATGACTCAGCCAACAGATGTTCAAGTTCGATTAAAGTCCTGTCCCACTTGGATGTAATAAGCCGAGTCATAATAAAAATAGCACGATGAAGTGACAATGCAGACGAGCATGATATCAACATAAGCATGGATGAGCACCATAACCATCAAGCATATCAACAACAATAAATCCTTTATGCAATTTAGCATGGCATAATGGCAAGCATGAATATCACAAGTATAACACTATACATAAGCATAGCATGACCACTAGCATCAGAAGTAAATACTAGAATAGAACATTATAATAATATTAGCAAGTAATCATTTAACCAACATATGCAAAATGATCATATCACAAAAATAAAGCATGGATTCACGAGCATATATAAAGCATTCACAAAATATTAACTGGCACAAAGTATTTAAATATTCAAGTTGAAAACCATGGTTACTGCAAGACCATCATGCAAGTGGCTGCCGTGGCTTGCCTGGGGATGAGGAATACACCGGGAAGAAGTGCTGAGAGATCGCAGAAAGATTCGCCGGAAACGGTTCTCTCTCAGAGGGGGCGGTTTGGTACAAGGGCAAAATGGTCATTTTCATAGTGTGAAAACATTATGAAAATGGTACCAACATGCCGGGCCTGACGAAACGAAACCGTGAGACTTGGATTCACCTGAATCAGAGTTAGGATCGCGAAGGTAAGGAGGTTGGAACATCAGGGACTAATCTATAAAATATCTCCACAAACAAGTCCCTGGGCTGAAAAACAGAAAGCGCTTCTCAGAGAATGCGTTTTCAGAATAGAGAAACGTATTTTGGGCCAAATAAGAAACAGAATACGCCTTCCAGAGGTGAAAACGTATTTTCGAAACTACGCTTCCACTTACTGCTGACTGGATAAGGATGAAAAGTATGACGGGTTGGGTCGGGGTGACGCGGGGCCCGCCTAGCCCTGTCTTCTTCCTCCTCGTGTTTGTTCTTCGTGTGAAACAGAGAGGAGCAGAGGAGGGGCGCCGGTGCTGGGCCTACTGCCTCCAGCCACCTCCGGCCGGGGCGAGGGCACCGGCGGCCTCGGGATCGAGCGTCGCACCCATCCAGGGGAGAAGCGTGCGCTGGGGAAGGCAGCAGCCGCAGGGCTCGCGGTGGCTGAAGGGAGGAGGCGGCGGCCATTACGGGGGCACGCGGCCACAGGGTCTCCGGCGATGAGCTGAGGGCACGGGGAGGATCGCTGGGAGGTGGAGAAGGTGGTGGCGTGGTCGGGAGGGAGCGAGGGAGGCCGGATTGGAGTGGACTCCGGCGATGGCCGCGGCAAACAAAGGTGAGTGAGAGGTGCTCCAGTGGACTAGAGAAGCGGGGAGGAGAGTGGTGAGGTGCGGGAGAGGACAGGGGTGCCTTATATAGGCCATGGGATAGCTTGGGGACGCTCGAGAAGGCTCGGCCGACATGACAAAAACGGAGCAGAGAAGGTAGCGGCACGGGCAAGCTCGACGGCGACAAAACCACAGCGATGTAGGGCGGGGCAGAGGCGTAGAGTGGTGCAGGAGCTCACGGGCTAGCTCCAGAACATGGAGTGACGTCGAGATGAGGAGGAAGGAGGCAGCTACAGGGCACGCGGTTGGCAGAGCTCGAGATTTGGCTCGTCTGCCCCGTGGTCACCGCGTGAACTGGCGCATGGGGTTGCACCCTGGCCGGCCGACCATGTCCAGTAGATAGGTCATACCAACGAGAAGGCCAAAGAGGAAAACAACAAGCATAGTAGAGCTTGTGATGACCACAACTAGCAAATTTGCTGTGAAATAGCAAAGTGTTTTGTGCTGTGGTGAGGAAGATACAAGAAGAGATAGACTCTGGTCGTTGTCCTAGTGTGATCATCCACTAAGATGAGCATCTCTGCAAATTTGCAACTCATTAGGATGAATATAAGTGGCACTTGCTGTAGGAAATGCCCCACTGGTCAGAATTGCAAGATATGAAATAGCACTCTCATACTTGCTTGGATTGAGCTGAAACTTGGCAAGGCACAATGATATGTTCATATGAGGGTGCCATAAAATTTTCATACCATTTGGACATGCCAAAATGGTACTTGTGTAATAATGCATCTCTCTGCACAGAATTTAAGAAAAAATGCTGAGGGAAAAGGGATAGATAAAATAAGGCAAAACTTTGTGGAGAGAGTTTATAAGGGTAAGAGCATGTCCTGGTAATTTTTCAGCAATAATGAAGCAATATAAAATATAGTTGCTTCACAACTTGAAAATCTGACCAGAAACCAAGATTTGATGCTGAGCTCACATAGTGATGACATGAGCTCAAATCTTGAGGAGAGTAATGATTTGATCGTATGAAGGACCTTGAAAAATTTCAACTCATTTGGATTAACCTAGCTAGTACTTCCTTCACAAAGGCTTCCCTTAGACAGGAACTTTGAAAATCTGCTGAGGAAGGTCCACTAGGAAAATTAAGTTGAATTTTGCCATGGGGCAATGCTATGGACAGGAAAAGGTGTCCAAAAAGTTTGGGGTCAATCAAGAAAAGATAAATGACACTTCCTTCTCAAAAAGCCACTTTGGGCAGAATGAGAAAAGGAATATTTGTGAATTATCTTTTATGATACCAAGGAAGGGTTTTGACATATCTGTGGAAGATATGACCCAAACAATTTATGAGAATTATTTGGGAATTTTGAGAGAGACAGAAATATAGGTTTTTTCACAACCTAGGGCAAATAGGGTTATTCCTTTAATCGGAAAAAAAGGATATTCCCAAGAAAAAGAATATTGGGATTGGTGCAAGATGGGAAATGACATGATCTTGAGATGGTTTTAAGGATGACAAGCCACTTGGGAGACTGAGAAGAGATGATCTTCCCAGGTTTCAGGACCACAGAGCCACAGAAAAGCAATTCAAATCAAAAATCCAAAGAAAAACAAAAGCAAAAATAAAGGGCCAAAAATAAGGCTGACCTGGCGTGTCATGCCAGTTTACAGGTCATGCCTTGTCTGCTTGCTTGTTTGCCGTGGATCCCTTATTGGCGAGCTAGGATAAACGTTCCAGCCAGAGTCCCTGCGGAGTGGAGTTCATCGCTGTCATCGTTATTCCGCTGCTAGAAGATATTCCGCTGCTTCGAGTTGTTCTGCTACTAGCAAAGAGCAACCTTGGCAGGCGTAGTGTCGCCAGTAGCCGAACAACTCGTAGCAGCGGAATAACTTCTAGCAGCGGAACGATGGACTCCACTCCGCAGGGACCCTCGCTGGGACACGATCTAGCTAGCACGAACGGTAACCTTGATACGTCTTCGTCGTATCTATAATTTTTGATTGTTTCATGCCAATATTCTGCAACTTTCATATACTTTTGGCAACTTTTTATACTATTTTTGGGACTAACATAATCATCAAGTGCCCAGTGCCAGTTCCTGTTTGTTGCATGTTTTTTGTTTCACAGAATATCCATACCAAACAACGTCCAAACGCGATAAAAACTTATGGAGATTTTTTTGGAATATTTGTGATTTTTGGGAATTGGAATCAACGCGAGACGATTCCCGAGGGGCCCATAAGCCCTGGAGGCGCGCCCCCCTACCCTGGGCGCGACCAGGGGGCTTGTGTCCACCCCGTAAGGCCGTTGGTGCCCTTCTTTCGCCGCAAGAAAGATAATATCCGGATAAAAATCGTGTTAAAATTTCAGCCCAATCGGAGTTACGGATCTTCGGGAATTTAAGAAATGGTGAAAGGCCAGAATCTGGGAACGCAGAAATAGAAGGAAACAGAGAGAGATCCAATCTCGGAGGGGCTCCCGCCCCTCCGCCTCCATGGAGGCCAAGGACTAGAGGGGAAACCCTCCTCCCATCTAGGGGGACGTCAAGGAAGAAGAAGAAGGAGGGGGGCTCTCTCCCCCTCTCCCGGTGGCGCCGGAACGCCGCCGGGGCCATCATCGTGACGACGATCTACACCAACAACTTCGCCGCCGTCATCACCAACTCTCTCCCCCTCTATGTAGTGGTGTAACACCCCTTCTCCCTGCTGTAATCTCTACTTAAACATGGTGCTCAACGCTATATATTATTTCCCAATGATGTATGGCTATCCTATGATGTTTGAGTGGATCCGTTTTAACCTATGGGTTGATTGATGATCATGATTGGTTTGAGTTGTATGTTTTATTATTGGTGCTGTCCTATGGTGTCCTCCATGTTGCGCAAGCGTGAGGGATCCCCGCTGTAGGGTTTGCAATATGTTCATGATTCGCTTATGGTGGGTGGCATGAGTGACAGAAGAACAGACCCGAGTAAGTAGGTTGTTTACGTATGGGAGTAAAGAGGATTTGATACTTAATGCTATGGTTGGGTTTTACCTTAATTATCTTTAGTAGTTGCGGATGCTTGCTAGAGTTCCAATCATAAGTGCATATGATCCAAGTAGAGAAAGTATGTTAGCTTATGCCTCTCACTCATATAAAATTAGAATAATGATTACCGGTCTAGTTATCGATTGCCTAGGGACAACTAACTTTCTTGTGACAAAAAGCTCTCTACTAAAACTAACTTAGTTGTTTCTTTATCTAAACAGCCCCTAGTTTTTATTTACGTGCTCTTTATTATCTTGCAAACCTATCCTACAACACCTACAAAGTACTTCTAGTTTCATACTTGTTCTAGGTAAAGCGGACCTTAAGCGTGCGTAGAGTTGTATCGGTGGTCGATAGAACTTGAGGGAATATTTGTTCTACCTTTAGCTCCTCGTTGGGTTCAACACTCTTACTTATTGAAAGAGGCTACAACTGATCCCCTATACTTGTGGGTTATCAAGACCTTTTTCTGGCGCCATTGCCGGGGAGCAATATTGTGGGGTGAATATTCTCGTGTGTGCTTGTTTGCTTTATCACTAAGTAGATTTTATTTGATGTTCTAAGTTGTTCTTTATCTTTAGTTATGGATATGGAACATGAAATACCAAAAAAATTAGGTGTACTTGCTACTCATGGAGATGGGGAACCTTCTAAAACCCTCGATGCTCGTTATGTGGAAAATATTAAACACTACTTTGATAATCCTGAGAAAACCCCATACAACTTGATAATGGGAGACACGTTGGATCAACGTGAATACTTTAGGGATTATCGCTTGACTCAAAAAGGGAAACTCTTATGGGATCAAATTCATATGTTGCATTGGTATGCTCGGGATCTATGCTTGAGATATGATTATACTTGTTGCTCTAGGATGAAGTCTCCACTCCTTCCCTTTTCATGTAAATTTAATGATAATAAACCTTGGCTTCTTATGCTAATGGTATATATGATTACTATGATGTGAATCGAATAGAAGAATTCGTTTCTTTTAAGGGTGCTTATGAAATTGAATCTTTGTTTGAAAAGTGTGAAAATTATGATGATGCTGCTTACAGACCTGAAAATTATGCTATACTTAAATATTGCTATGAGAATTATGAATATAATGCTGATATTGATGAGTTTATTGAGAAAGTCTCCACTGTCCAAGAAGAGACTAGTATTTTGCAGGAAACTATGGAAGAAGAAATTGATGACACTGTGAGCTCATTAGATGAAAAAGATGACAAGGAGAGCGAAGAACAAAAGGAGGAAGAGTGGATTGATCACCCGTGCCCACCTTCTAATGAGAGTAACTCTTCAACTCATACATTGTTTAATTTCCCTTCGTGCTTATCGAAGGATGAATGCTATGATGATTGCTATGATCCCTTGGATTCATTTGAAATATCCCTTTTTGATGAACTTGATTCTTGCTATGCTTGTGGCCATGATGCCAATATGAATGTTGCTTATGGAGATGAACTTTCTATAGTTCCTTATGTTAAGCATGAAATTGTTGCTATTGCACCCACGCATAATAGTCCTATTATCTTTTTGAATTCTCCCAACTACACTATATCAGAGAAGTTTGCGCTTATTAAGGATTTTGTTGATGGGTTGCGTTTTACTACTACACATGATGATTTTGATAGATGTAATATGCATGTGCTTGCTGCTCCTACTTGCAATTATTATGAGAGAGGAACTACATCTCCGCCTCTCTATGTTTCCAATGCGATAAAATTGCAAGAAACTATTTATGCTATGTATTGGCCTTTACTTGATGTGCATGAATTGTTCTTTTATGACATGCCGATGCATAGGAAGAGAGTTAGACTTCGTTGTTGCATGATATATGTTACTTTGTGCTCACTACTAAATCACAAATCATTGTTAATTAAAATTGGCTTTGATATACCTTGGGATCCGGGTGGATCCATTACTTGAGCACTATATGCCTAGCTTAATGGCTTTAAAGAAAGCACAGCCAGGGAGACAACCTGGAAGTTTTAGAGAGTCATTTATTTCTGCTGAGTGCTTTTTAAATTTTTAAAAAAATAAAAAACTAAAGTGGGGAACCTAAAGCTTTTCAAAAAGAAAAGTGAAAGTAAGAAGGACGAGCACCGTTGAAGTGGGGGAGCTCCTTGAACTTTGTTCATGCCCATGGAAACTTTGCAAATCTTGAATTACAGAAACTTTTCAACAAAAATAATTATCCCCTTGTACAAATCCATTGTATTATAAAAATAATGTGCCAAGATTTGCCTTTAGGATGATTAGATTGCTTGTTGGTATGTGCGGTGCAAAAACAAAAACTTTGGCTGTAGTGCGTGATTTTATATTTTTTTACTGGAACATCAAAAGCTTATGAAACTTTTTTCACAGTATTGCTATACAATTTTTTTATTTTGTCCTAATTTTTCAGAATTTTTAGAGTTACAGAAGTATGGTGAATGTTCGGATTACTACAGACTATCCTGTTTTTGACAGATTCTGTTTTTGATGCATTGTTTTGCTCGTTTTGATGAAACTATCGATTGTATCGGTGGTATAAGCCATGGAAAAGTTATATTATAGTAGCTAAAATGCAAAAACAAAATATGAATTGGTTGGCAACAGTACTTAAAGTTGTAATTTGCTTTATTATACTAACGGATCTCATGAGGGTTTTGTTAAGTTTTGTGTGATTGAAGTTTTCATGTTTTGGGTGAGATCATGATGGATGAAGGAATAAGGAGTGGCAAGAGCCTAAGCTTGGGGATGCCCAAGGCACCCCAAGGTAATATTCAAGGACTCCCAAGCAACTAAGCTTGGGGATGCCCCGAAAGGCATCCCCTCTTTCTTCTAACGACCATCGGTTATTTTACTTGGAGCTATATTTTTATTCGTCACATGATATGCGTAACTCTTGGAGCGTCGTGTGCTTTTTATTTTTCCTTTTTTGTTTATTCACCATGCTGATATGAGATAGTCCTTGGTTGATTTATAGAATGCTTCATGCACTTCACTTATATCTTTTGAGTATGGCTTTATAGAATGCTTCATGTGCTTCATTTATATCATTTGAAGTTTGGATTGCCTGTTTCTCTACACATAGAAAACCGCCATTTGTAGAATGCTCTTTTGTTTCACTTATATTTGTTAGAGCATGGGCATATCTTTTGTAGAAAGAATTAAACTCTCATGCTTCACTTATATCTATTTAGAGTTATCAGGAATTGGTTATTCACATGGTTAGTCATAAAATCCTACATAAAACTTGTAGATCACTGAATATGATATGTTTGATTCCTTGCAATAATTTTGCGATATAAAGATGGTGATATTAGAGTCATGCTAGTGAGTAATTGTTGATTGGTAGAAATACTTGTGTTAAGGTTTGTGATTCCCGAAGCATGCACGTATGGTGAACCGTTATGTGATGAAGTCGGAGCATGATTTATTTTTGATTGTCTTCCTTATGAGTGGCGGTCGGGGACGAGCGATGGTATTTTCCTACCAATCTATCCCCCTAGGAGCATGCGTATTAGTACTTTGTTTCGATGGCTAATAAACTTTTGCAATAAGTATGTGAGTTCTTTATGACTAATGTTGAGTCGATGGATTATACGCACTCTCACCCTTCCAACATTGCTAGCCTCTTCGGTACCGTGCATTGCCCTTTGTCACCTCGAGAGTCGGTGCAAACTTCGCCGGTGCATCCAAACCCTGTGATATGATATGCTCTATCACACATAAGCCTCCATATACCTTCCTCAAAACAGCCACCATACCTACCTATCATGGCATTTCAATAGCCATTCCGAGATACATTGCCATGCAACTTTCATCATCATCATATACATGACTTGAGCATTCATTGTCATATTGCTTTGCATGATGGTAAGATAGCTAGCATGATATTTCCATGTCTTGTCCGTTTTTTGATATCTTGGCTATGCTAGATCATTGCACATCCTGGTACACTGCCAGAGGCATTCATATAGAGTCATACTTTGTTCTGGATATCGAGTTGTAAGTAAAAAAAAAGTGTGATGATCATCATTATTAGAGCATTGTCCCAGTGAGGAAAGGTTGATGGAGACTATGATTCCCACACAAGTTGGGATGAGACTCCGAACGAGATTTTTTTTTTAAAAAAAGAGGCCAAAAAAAAAGAGAGAGAGCCCAAAACTAACAAAAAAATGAGAGAAAAAGAGAGAAGGGGCAATGCTACTATCCTTTTACCACACTTGTGCTTCAGAGTAGCACCATGCTCTTCATATAGAGAGTCTCTTGAGTTATCACTTTCATATACTAGTGGGAATTTTCATTATAGAACTTGGCTTGTATATTCTGATGATGGGCTTCCTCAAATGCCCGAGGTCTTCATGAGCAAGCAAGTTGGATGCACACCCACTTAGTTTTCAGTTTGAGCTTTCATACACTTATAGCTCTTAGTGCATCCGTTGCATGGCAATCCCTACTCCTTGCATTGACATCAATTGATGGGCTTCTCCCTAGCCCGTTGATTAGCCGCGTCGATGTGGGACTTTCTTCCTTTTTGTCTTCTCCACACAACCTCCACCATATTCTATTCCACCTATAGTGATATACCCATGGCTCACGCTCATTTATTGCGTGAAAGTTGAAAAAGCTTGAGAACATTAAAAGTATGAAACAATTGCTTGGCTTGTCATTGGGGTTGTGCATGATGAAATACTTTGTGTGATGAAGATGGAGCATAGCCAGACTATATGATTTTGTAGGGATAACTTTCTTTGGCCATGTTATTTTGAGAAGACATGATTGCTTTATTAGTATGCTTGAAATATTATTCTCTTAATGTCGAATGATAGACTATTGCTTTGAATCACTCGTGTCTTAATATTCATGCCATGGTTAGATTATATGATCAAGATTATGCTAGGTAGCATTCCACATCAAAAATTATCTTTTTTATCATTTACCTACTCGTGGACGAGCATGAATTAAGCTTGGGGATGCTGATAAGTCTCTGTCATATCTATAATTTTTGATTGTTTCATGAAAATATTCTACAACTTTCATATACTTTTGGCAACTTTTTATACTATTTTTGGGACTAACATATTCATCCAGTGCCCAGTGCCAGTTCCTATTTGTTGCATGTTTTTTGTTTCGCAGAATATCCATATCAAACTAAGTCCAAACGAGATAAAAACTGACGGAGATTTTTTTGGAATATTTGTGATTTTGGGGAATTGGAATCAACATGAGACGATGCCCGAGGGGCCCACAAGCCCTGGAGGCGCGCCCCCTACCCTGGGCGTCGCTAGGGGGCTTGTGGCCGCCCTGTAAGCCGATTGGTTCCCTTCTTTCGCCGCAAGAAAGATAATATCCGGATAAAAATCGTGTTAAAATTTCAGCCCGATTGGAGTTACGGATCTCCGGGGAATTTAAGAAACGGTGAAAGGCCATAATCTAGGAACGCAGAAACAGAAGGAACCAGAGAGAGATCCAATCTCGGAGGGGCTCCTGCCCCTCCGCCGCCATGGAGGCCAAGGACCAGAGGGGAAACCCTCCTCCCATCTAGGGGGGAGGTCAAGGAAGAAGAAGAAGGAGGGGGGCTCTCTCCCCCTCTCTCCCGGTGGCGCCGGAACGCCGTCGGGGCCATCATCATGACGGCGATCTACACCAACAACTTCGCCGCTGTCATCACCAACTCTCTCCCCCTCTATGCAGCGGTATAACACCCCTTCTCCCCGTTGTAATATCTACTTAAACATGGTGCTCAATGCTATATATTATTTCCCAATGATGTATGGCTCTCCTATGATGTTTGAGTAGATCCGTTTTGTCCTATGGGTTGATTGATGATCATGATTGGTTTGAGTTGTACGTTTTATTATTGGTGCTGTCCTATGGTGCTCTCCGTGTCGCGCAAGCGTGAGGGATCCCTGCTGTAGGGTTTGCAATATGTTCATGATTCTCTTATGGTGGGTGGCGTGAGTGACAGAAGCACATACCCGAGTAAGTAGGTTGTTTGCGTATGGGAGTAAAGAGGACTTGATAATTAATGCTATGGTTGGGTTTTACCTTAATGATCTTTAGTAGTTGCGGATGCTTGCTAGAGTTCCAATCATAAGTGCATATGATCCAAGTAGAGAAAGTATGTTAGCTTATGCCTCTCCCTCATATAAAATTGCAATAATGATTACTGGTCTAGTTATCGATTGCCTAGGGACAAATAACTTTCTTGTGACAAAAAGCTCTCTACTAAAACTAACTTAGTTGTTTCTTTATCTAAATAGCCCCTAGTTTTTATTTACGTGCTCTTTATTATCTTGCAAACCTATCCTACAACACCTACAAAGTACTTCTAGTTTCATACTTGTTCCAGGTAAAGCGAACGTTAAGCGTGCGTAGAGTTGTATCGGTGGTCGATAGAACTTGAGGGAATGTTTGTTCTACCTTTAGCTCCTCGTTGGGTTCGACGCTCATACTTATCGAAAGAGGCTACAACTGATCCCCTATGCTTGTGGGTTATCAAACCTCGACAATCAATCAATCACGGCATCACCTGCAATCTAGCATGACACGCCAGGTCAGTACATTGAATGTACTTGCAAGCTCACAACAACCAAAATCAATCAAGACAAACAACAGCATGGCATTTACAGGTTAAACAAGGATGAACAATGATACCACTAGGACAACGTAAGATGAGCATGTCATAAACATGTTGAACATAACACATCTAACATCATATGAAATGAGCATGGCAATGTCACTCATGATCTGTACAAGATGATACTAGCATGCAACATACTTAATATCATGATCCACTTACTCTGTTCGGGGTTACCGTGTAACCACCACATGTATCAACTTACCAACTTGGGCATCACATGATCATCTCAGGACTAACCAAGCTTGGTATTAACAATACCGTAGTGATCATATGAACACAAGGAGCTTGATCTTTACCCGGGATTACCACATGACACCAGAAATGTCAACCAACTTCGGTATCCACGATACCCCTGTGATCCTCTCCCGATCACATAAAGATCAACCTACTTATTTCCTCATCGAACCAGGGTTTTCGTTAAGCAGGTTATTATTACTGTTGACCCATAGTGTGAACTACTAAGAACTGGGCACATATCCGCGGGCGCGGCTATCGATAGAGTATACACTCTGCAGAGGTTAGTACACTATACCCACACTACGGAACCCAAGGCCTTGTGCTCCCATTCGGGTGGACCAACGGCGTTCCGACAAAACTGATCTATTGCATGACACCCTCCCGGCCACTCCGACAAACTCCCCTTTGGGCTAAGACATGGGTGGCCCTGATGTCACCTCGTGACATCCAACGGCCACCGTCATGGCAAAACAAAAATGGTCCCAAACGGGGACAACCCGGGTACAACAACAGTAGGCACACAAGTATTATGGTCGCCTACCTGATCAGGATAACGCGCGCACATAACCTTCCCTAGTTGGAGGCACCGGCGAGAGGCATGGCAATAGACCCAGTTAGGAGCCCCCATAAGGCAAGTGTGGCTGCACTTGTCAGCTCTATTTGATGGCACTATGACTCAGCCAACAGGTGTTCAAGTTCGATTAAAGTCCGATTAAACTTGAATGAGGAATAGCTGAGTCATAACAGAATAACATGATGAAATAACAATGCATATGAGCATGACATCAACATGAGCATGGATGGATAACACAACCATTTAGCACGTTCATCTTAACATCAATGACAATAAAGCATTTACTCTACCAGATGCAAGTGAACATGGCATAATGATGATCCTGAATAGCACAAGTATAGCAAAGTATATCACTAATATGAACATAGTATGACCACTAGCATCGGGAAAATAACTACCAGAATAGAACATGATAACAATATTAGCAAGTAAGCATGCAACCAACTAGATGAAAAATAATCATGGCATAAGAACGAGCATGGATCCATAACCATATAAAGCATTCACGGAAATATTAACATGCATAACTTATTTAAATATTCAAGTTGAAAAACATGGCTACTGCAAATCCATCATGCAAGTGGCTGTCGTGGCTTGCCTGGGGTGGAAGAAATCACCGGGGAGAAGTGCGAAGCATTCGCGGAAAGATTCACCGGAAACAGTTCTGTCCCGGAGGGGGCTGTTTTGAGGCAAGGGCAAAATGGTCATTTTCACTGTGTGACAACATGGTGAGAATGATACCAACAGAACGAGCTCGACGAGACGAAGAAGTGGGCTTTGGAATCACCTCAATCGGAGCTACGGTCGCGAAGATACGAGAGGTTGAACACTAGGGACCAATCTATAAAAAGTTTCCCGACAAACAGGCCCCTGGCTGAAAACAGAAAGCGCACTTTTAGAGAAATAGGTTTTCCGAAGATGAAAGCTTATTTTGATCCGAAGAAGAACAGAACTACGTTTTCACTAAGTGAAAGGGTATTTGAGGAAATACATTTCCACTTATCTGACTGGATAAGATTTGGAGAGGCTGACGTGTGGGTTCCACAGGAAGGTGGGGCCCGCCTGGCCAGCTGGGCAGGGCATCGTCTTCTTTCTCACCCTGCCCCCAATTGAAACAGAGGAGGGGAGCAGGGGAGCGGCGACTGGCGACGGCTCCTGGCGGCTCCGGCCACCCCAGGCCAGGGCGAGGCCGCCGGCAGGCTTGCCGTGAAGAGCCGTGACAAGGGAGGCTAGCAGGAGCGGCTCGGATCGACCGTGGCTTCTGCGGTGACAGGTGGTAGTGGCGGACTCCGGTGACGGGCCCGGCCAACTACGGCCGCCCCCGGGTGAGCAGAGACCACCGGCAGGCTCGGGCGATGGGTCGCGTCCATCCAGGAACTACATGCACGCCGGGGAGGAGCAGGGCGGCGGCGGCCATTGATGGGGATGGCAGCCACAAGGACTCTGGCGATGAGCTGAGGAGAGGAGGAGGATCTCCGGCGTGTGGGTGAGCTGCTGGTGGAGAAAGGAGGAGGGGAGAGGCTTGGGCTTGCTCGAATTCGAGCAGAGGCCGTCGATGGCAATGGCAGACAGAGGAGGGGGAGAGGACTCCGGTGAGCTTGGAGGGCCGGGGAGAGGGCGGCGAGGTGCGGAGGACCTCGAGGAGGCTATATATAGCAGAGGGAAGTCTCCGGAGAGCTCGAGGGCACTCGGGCTACGTGGCAATGGAGGTGGGGATGAGGGTCAGGTCACGGGCATGGCTGCCGGTGCTCGACGACGGCGAAACAGGAGAGGGCCAGAGCACAGGGCGACGCAGAGGCTCACGGGCTAGCTCCGGGACATGGAGGGACGTCGAAACGAGGAGGAAGGAGGCGGCTACAGGGCACGCGGTTGGCAGAGCACGAGATTTGGCTCGTCTGCCCCGTGGTTACCGCGTGAACTGGCGCACACGGTTGCACCCTAGCTGGCCGACCATGTCCAGTAGATAGGTCATACCAAGGAGAAGGCCAAAGAGGAAAACAACGAGCATAGTAGAGCTTGTGATGACCACAGCTAGCAGATTTGCCGTGAAACAACAAAGTGTTTGTGTTGTGGTGAGGAAGATACAAGAGGGGATAGTCTCGGGTCTTTGGCATGGTGTGATCACTCACTAAGATGAGTATCTCTGCAAATTTGCAGCTCATTTAGATGAAGATAAGTGGCACTTCCTGTAGGAAATGCCCCTCTGGTCAGAATTGCAAGATATGAAGTAGCACTCTCATACTTGCTTGGATTGAGCTGAAACTTGGCAAGGCACAATGATATAGACATATGAAGGTGCCATAAAATTTTCATACCATTTGGACAAGCCAAAGTGGTACTTCCTCCATAATGCACCTCTATGCACAGAATCTTGGAAACATTGCTGAGGGAAAATGGTTAGATGAAATGAGCCAAAACTTTGTGGAGAGAGTTTATTTGGGTAGTAGCATGCCCTAGTAAATTTTTAGCAAAAATGGAGCAATATAAAATATAGTTGCTTCACAACCTGAAAATCTGACCAGAAACCAAGATTTGATGCCGAGCTCACATAGCGTCATGACATGAGCCCAAATTTGTAGTAGAGTGGTGATTTGATCATATGAAGGACCTTGCAAAATTTCAACTCATTTGGATTACCCTAGTTAGTAATTCCTTCACAAAGGCTTCCCTCAGACAGGAACTTTGGAAATTTGCTGAGGAAGGTTCACTAGGCAAATTAAGTTGAATTTTGGCATGGGGCAATGATATGGACAGGAAAAGGTGTCCAAAAAGTTTGGGGTCAATCAAGCAAAGACAAATGACACTTCCTTCTCATAAGCCACTTAGGGCAGAATGAGAAAAGGAATATTTGTGAATTATCTTTGACGATGCCAAGGAAGGGTTTTGACATATCTGTGGAAGATATGACCCAAACAATTTATGAGAATTATTTGGGAATTAGGGGAGTGACAGAAATATAGGTTGTTTCACAACCTAGGGCAAAAAGGATTATTCCTTTATTAGAAAAAGGAATATTCCCAATAAAAAGAATATTGGGATTGGGCTAAGATGAAAATGACAAGGTCTTGAGATGGTTTTGAGGATGACAAGCCACTTGGGAGCCTGAGAAGAGATGCTCTTCCCAGGTTTCAGGACCACAGAGCCACAGAAAAGCAATTCATATCAAAAATTTAAATAAATCCAAAAGAAAAAAAAAGGGCCAAAAATCAGGGTGTGACAAATCTTCCCCCCTTAAAGAAATCTCTTCCTCGAGATTTGGTTGCTCAGGGAACAAGTATGAATATTCTGACTTAAGGAAACCGTTTCCAACTCAGGTATCTGTTTTCCTTTATATTGTGTTCCCATGAAATTTCATCTGAGTGACTACCTGTCTCTGGGGTGGTTTGCTTCACTGTCTCCATATGCTGACAGGCCTTACCTCATATGTTACTTTGACTCCCATTTCTTTTATATCTGCCGGCTTGACGGGGTGCGGTAGATTATTATGACTGCAATATATGCCCGTATCACAAGTCCGAGAGTTGTTTCTGATGGCTGTGTCACATTGACCACATTCCATGGAGTTGTGAACAACTTTATTGGTGGACACCAAATATCTTAGTCCTTGCATTGGGTTGCTCAAATAGCTGCATGTCCCTTCGGGTTCAACATAGTGTTGTGAATCATACTATTCTCCTGGCAGAATCTGGCTTTTGGCAGGGATTCCTGAATTATCTTGGCTAGCCCCACTGTCTTGAGTATCCAATCCATGCCAAGATTTTGACTGCCGCCTGTCAGGACCTGTACAAAGGGGTATGGCCTTATAACAATACTATCCATGGACTAGACTAGCGGTGGTTCTGGCAGAAGAATCTTGTTCATGGCAGACTATCTTTAACTGATTCCCATATGCGAGGGCACATGCTTCGAGAATATTGTTCAACATTCTGATTACTCATCCTGTCGGTATATCCATGTGAATCATGCTACAATTATCATACCTGTATTGCCTGTCTTGCTCCTTCATTATTGGTTTCCTCTCTTTTCCGAGTCCTTTGCTGAAAGAGCTTGGCCATATATATACTCTTAATTCTTCGTGTGACCATGGATTCTGTCAGGTGCAATATTCCGGCAGGCGAACTTTTATCCTCATCTCTAGGTTCACAGGTACTTGTACTGTTGTCGTCAAATTTTCATAGTCCTTTGTCACACTGAGGTGTATAACTGGCTTCCTTCTTTTAACAATACGCATGTGGTTGTCAGATTCCATTTACATCATCGTTCGAGTGACTTGCAAGACCTTGGTTGTATGGTCACAATGAAAGCATGTGTAGCTGAGCATTTGGTTTCTGAGGGAGACACTTGTGTCCAGATTGGCTCGTGTTCCTGACCAAGCTGTTGTGGATTTGATTTTTAGGATGCACTGCCATATGCTGTCAACTCGCTGTGTAATACCTTGTACCAGTGCCATACTGAGGAAGCTTGTGCTGAAAGTCATCGCGCTAAGGAAGACTAAATAGCTTATGCTCGAAGCTTTCATCGGGGCAGTTTGTTGAGGAAGACTGGGTACCGTACTTTAGAAGCTTCCGCCCTTAAAGACTTGTTGGGGCAGACTCAGTACCTTATGCCGGAAGCTTTTGCAGTAGCTTACGGAAGAAGCCTGAGTATCTTGCACTGGAAGTCATCCATATATCGTACTCGGGAAGATAGAGGAATCTTGCATTGGAAGCTTCTCGGGTAGCTTGCGAGGGAAGACTGAGTTGATTACACCAAAAGCTTCTCACTGTGGTATGCTGACTTTGACTCGATATATACTGTTGGTCTTGCACACAATCTGTCCTTCGGTTGATTTCATCATTACTGATGTGAAGATTGCGCACTGATGTAGTCTTGATGCTGATAATCAAGCCAGGATATCTTCTGTAGTCAGACCAGTTATTCCCAATACAATGCAGTCGGCTGAGAATTCCATACTATTTAGCTGAGCTTCCAAATATTTGAACTCCTCACTGATTCTTCGGGTCTGGTGTTGGTTGATGAGCAACTTTAATAAGGGGAAATAATGCAACACCAAGGGCCCAAAGAAAGAAACAAAAGAAACGACAAAAACAAAAACACACAAGGCATACAAATAATATTATATTCAAGCAACATCACATATTACTGCTATTCACCACAATAATATGCATGCATACCTAAGCGCACAAATCTCGCGGAAACTCCGGCATTACGGTCTAACATGCTGTGACGGTGTGCACGAAAGTGAATCCAAGTGTGCAAAGAGTGGGTGTAAACAAGGTTACACCAAGCGCTGGCTTATCACCGGTTGTAGCTGGACGAATACAGAGGCGAGGACGGACTTAGTGATCATGTGGCGGAACACAGAGGTCACGACCACACCACCATCAAGCGTACGGAAAGGAACCGTACACGTCCAAAGAATGGGGTGACAAGGTAGGGTAGAGGTGAAAATAGGGCCTGCTGGCATTGCCCTTTTCTGACAGCAGAGATCAGTAAGGGTTGCCAACACGGCAAGACGAATGGCATGATCCGGGATAGAAACATGTCTATCATCAAAATGATAGGGGTGACTGGCGGAGGGATAAGGACGTGATACCCACAAATGGTGTCTAGAACACTTGGTACCTCGGCATCACTCCGCTGGGACAGAGATGAGGCCAAACACGGAAGAGCACGTATGCAAAACTGGAGAGGTGCAGGTAGTGGATCGAAACCGATGCCACCTACACTCACAAGATTAACCATTCGTGATAAGATAATGAGTCTATATGCATGCTATGCAACAATCAAATGCAGCAGACTGACAATGCTCTATACTACCATTTTCTAACGCTCGCGTGGACTAGGGCGTCCTACACACAGACCTGCTCTGATACCAACGCTTGTGGCACCCCGGATCAGAGAGACCGGAACACCCCGTATTCCAGCCCAGAGATCAAGTCTTCTGGAATACGGCACTTCTTGGCATAGAACAAATCAACTCTTATTACAAATGATATGGATACATTGGGTCCAATAACACAACGGATTACATCGGCACGGCGACACTACGCCTGCTCAGGTTGCTCTATGCTAGCAGTCGAACAACTCGTAGCAGCGGAATAACTTCTAGGAGCAGAACAACGATGAAGATGACGATGGACTCCACTCCGCAGGGACTGGGTAGGACATGATCTAGCTAGCATGACCGGTAACCTCGACAAGCAATCAATCACGGCATCACCTGCAATCTGGCATGACACGCCAGGTCAGTACATTGAATGTACTTACAAGCTCACAACAACCAAAAGCAATCAAGACAAACAACAGCATGGCATTTACAGGTTAAACAAGGATGAACAATGATACCACTAGGACAATGTAAGATGAGCATGTCATAAACTTATTGAACATAACACATCTAGCATCATATGAAATGAGCATGGCAATGTCACTCATGATTTGTACAAGATGGTACTAGCATGCAGAATACTTAATATCATGATCCACTTACTCTGTTCGGGGTTACCGCGTAACCAACACATGTATCAACTTACCAACTTGGGCATCACACGATCATCTCAGGACTAACCAAGCTTGGTATTAACAATACCGTAGTGATCATATGAACAAAAGGAGCTTGATCTTTACCCGGGATTACCACATGACACCAGAAATATCAACCAACTTCGGTATCCATGATACCCCTGTGATCCTCTCATGATCACATAAAGATCAACCAACTTCTTTCCTCATCGAACCAGGGTTATCATTAAGCAGGTTATTATTACTGTTGACCCATAGTGTGACCTACTACGAACTGGGCCCATATCCACGGGCACGGCTATCAATAGATTATACACTCTGTAGAGGTTAGTACACTATACCCACACTACGGAACCCAAGGCCTCATGCTCCCATTCGGGTGGACCAACGGCGTTACGACAAAACCGATCTACTGCATGACACCCTCCCGGCCACTCTGACAAACTCCCCTTTGGGCTAAGTCATGGGCGGCCCTGATGTCTCCTCATGACATCCAACGGCCATAGTCATGGCAAAACAAAAACGGTCCCAAACGGGGACAACCCGGGTACAACAACAACGGGCGCACAAGGATTATGGCCGCCTACCTGATCAGGGTAACATGCGCACATAACCTTCCCTAGTCGGAGGCACCGGCGAGAGGCATGACAATAGACCTAGTTAGGAGCCCCATAAGGCAAGTGTGGCTGCACTGATCAGCTCGATTTGATGGCACTATGACTCAGCCAACAGGTGTTCAAGTTTGATTAAAGTCCGGTTAAACTTGAATGAGGAACAGCTGAGTCATAACAGAATAACATGATGAAATAACAATGCATATGAGCATGACATCAACATGAGCATGGATGGATAACACAACCATTTAGCATGTTCATCTTAACATCAATAACAATAAAGCATTTACTCTACCAGATGCAAATGAACATGGCATAACGATGATCCTGAATAGCACAAGTATAGCAAAGCATATCACTAATATGAACATAGTATGACCACTAGCATCGGGAAAATAACTACCAGAATAGAACATGATAACAATATTAGCAAGTAAGCATGTAACCAACTAGATGAAAAATAATCATGGCATAAGAACGAGCATGGATCCATAAGCATATAAAGCATTCACGGAAATATTAACATGCACAACTTATTTAAATATTCAAGTTGAAAACCATGGCTACTGCAAATCCATCATGCAAGTGGCTGTCGTGGCTTGACTGGGGTGAAGGGTTCTCCGGGAAGAAGTGCGGAAAGCTCACGGAAGGATTCGCCAGAACGGTTCTCTCTCGGAGGAGGCTAGATAAGGGCAAGGGCAATATGGTCATTTCCAAAATGTGAACACATAGTGAAAATGGTACCAACTGAATGGGCTCGACGAGACGAAGACGTGGGCTTTGGAATCACCTGAATCGGAGTTACGTTTGAAGAGATACACACGTTTGAAGTCCAGGGACCAATCTGTAAAAAGAATATCCACAGACAAATCCCTGGCGGGCTAAACAGAAAACTCACTTATGAAAATACGCCTTCCAGTAAAGAAAACATATTCTGCTCTTAAGAACAACAGAACTACGCTTTCCTACTGGGAAGACGTATTCCTAGGAATACACTTCCACTTATCCCGCGCGGGCCCGAGGCTTCTCTCGCTGACGAGTGGGTCCCACGTTGACTTCTCTCTCTACCCCGCTCCTCCTTCTTCCTCTCGACACATGCAGAACAGAGGCGAGGCAGGGGCGAAGAAGAGGCGCTGTCGGCGACGACCTGGCGACTCCGACCGTCTCCGGACGAGGAGAGAGCACCGGCGGCCTCGGGGGACCATGCCACACCCGTTCAGCGGCAGCGCGGGTGCCGGGGAGGAGCAGAGATGCCGCAGCTTGAGGCAACAGAGATCGGGGACGGGCGGCAGCCGGACTAGGGGACAGCGGCCCCAGCAGCTTCGGCGGGAGGGTGAGGTGGTGGGGAGGATCTCCGGCGACTGGGGAAGGTGAGGTGGTCAGGGAGTGGAGGAGGGGCTCGGGTGGCCGAAATTTAAGCCGAGGCCGACGCGGCCATTGCGAACGGCGGTGGGCAGAGGAGGTGTGGGGTGGCTCCTTTGGGATAGGAGGGCCGTGAAGAGGGTGGCGAGCTGCAGGAGGACGAGGGGGCTACTTATAGCCACGGGGCGAGCTCGGGAGCGCTCTAGAGAGCTCGGCCGACCGGACAAGGAGGAGCAGGGGAGGTTAGTGGCACGGGCGAGCTCGAAATCGACACAACGACGGTGAGACAGGTTGGGGCAGTGACACAGGGCGACACAGGGGATCACGGGGGAGCAATTGGACACGGCGAACGCTCGAGACGGGGAGGAAACGGACGGGGACAGGGGCTCCACTTGGCAGAGCGCGCCGGCGTGCATGCCAGCCACATAGTCACCACATGAGCTGGTGCACGTGGTTGCACCCTGGTCGGCCGACCATGTCGAGTAGATTGGTCATTCGAGGGAGAAGGCCAAAGAGGAAAGAAACGGGCATAGTGCCTACTTAGGTGACCACAACTAGCAGATTTGCTCAGGAACAGCAAGCTGTTTGTGTTGTGGTGAGGAAGATACAAGAAGAGATAGACTCTGGTCTTTGGCCTAGTATGATCACATGTAAGGCCACTGTGATGGAGAAAAATCAGACGAAATGGAGCTGTCTGGATGGCACTTCCTGTAGAAAATGCCCCTCTGGTCAGAATTGCAAGATATGAAGTAGCACTCTCATACTTGCTTGTATTGAGCTTAAACTTGGCAAGGCATAATGATTTAGGCATATGAAGGTGCCATAAAAGTTTCATACCATTTGGACAAGCCAAAGTGGTACTTCCTTCATAATGCACCTCTCTGCACAGAATCTTGGAAAAATTGCTGAGGGAAAATGGTAGATGAAATGAGCCAAAACTTTGTGGAGAGAGTTTATTTGGGTAGGAGCATGCCCTGGTAAATTTTCAGCAAAAATGAATCAATATAAAATATAGTTGCTTCACAACCTTAAAATCTGACCAGAAACCAAGATTTGATGCTGAGCTCACATAGAGTGATGACATGAGCCCAAATCTTGAGGAGAGTGATGATTTGATCATATGAAGGACCTTGCAAAATTTCAACTCATTTTGATTACCCTAGTTAGTACTTCCTTCACGAAGGCTTCCCTCAGACAGGAACTTTGGAAATTTGCTGAGGAAGGTTCACTAGGCAAATTAAGTTGACTTTTGGCATGGAGTAATGATATGGACAGGAAAAGGTGTCCAAAAAGTTTGGGGTCAATCAAGCAAAGATAAATGACACTTCCTTCTCAAAAAGCCACTTAGGGCAGAATGAGAAAAAGGAATATTTGTGAATTATCTTTGATCATACCAAGGAAGGGTTTTGACATATCTGTGGAAGATATGACCCAAACAATTTATGAGAATTATTTGGGAATTTTGGGAGTGACAGAAATATAGGTTGTTTCACAACCTAGGGCAAAAAGGATTATTCCTTTAATAGAAAAATGAATATTCCCAATAAAAAGAATATTGGGATTGGGCTAAGATGAAAATGACAAGGTCTTGAGATGGTTTTGAGGATGACAAGCCACATGGGAGCCTGAGAAGAGATGCTCTTCCCAGGTTTCAGGACCACAGAGCCATAGAAAAGCAATTCAAATAAAAAATCCATAGAAAATCAAAAGAAAAAGAAAGGGCCAAAATCCAGGGTGTCACAAACCTTCCCCCTTAAAGAAATCTCGTCCTCGAGATTTGGTTGCTCAGGGAACAAATATGAATACGCCTAACTTAAGGAAACCGTTTCCAACTCGGGTATCCTTTTTCCTTATATGATGTTCCCGTTGATTTTCATATGACTTGACTGTCTCGCTCTGGGATGGTCTGCTTTATGTATCCATATGCTGACATGCCTTACCTCATATGTTACTTTGACTCCCATTTCTTTTATATTTGCCGGCTTAGCGGGGTGCGGTAGATTATCATGACTGCAAAATATGCCCGTCTCACAAGTCCGAGAGTTGTTTCTGATGGATGTGTCACACTGACCACATTCCATGGAGTTGTGAACAACTTTCTTGGTGGACACCAAATATCTTACTCCTTGAATTGGGTTGCTCAAATAGCTGCATGTCCCTCCGGGTTCAACGCAGTGTTGTGAATCATACTGTTCTCCTGGCGGAATCTGACTTCTTGCAAGTATCCCTGAATCATTTTGGCTAGCTCCACTGTGTTGAGTATTAGATCCGTACCAAAGATTTGACTGCCGCCTGTCATGACCAGCATAAAGGTGTACGACCTTATAACTAGAGCATCTCAAGACTTGACGGACGGTGGTTCCGGCAGGCTATCCTTTAACTGATTCCCATATGCAAGGGCACATGCTTCGACAATATTGATCAACATTCTGATTACTCATCCTGTCGGTATATCCATGTGAATCATGCAACAATTGTCGTACCTGTATTGCCGATCTTGCTCCTTCATTATTGGTTTCTTTGTCTGGATCCTTTGCTGGAAGGAGCTTAGCCATATATATTCTTTGTGGGACCATAGGTACTGTCAGGGGAAATATTTCGACAGGCGTACTTTTATCCTCATTTCCTGACATGATAATATCGTTTAAATGGCAGGTTCATCGTCTCTCAAGTTTTAATCATAGGGAAATGATCATCCGAACCCTTGCAAGAAATCGGCAAATAAATCAGTAGCCACCAGAACGGTCTTTACAACTCAGATCTGGGACATTACTGAAATAACTCAACCACGGCTCAAGACAGCCAAAAAGCAGCTCAGAGCATGAGACCGTGTTGATAAGAAGAAAGTGGCAGTTCCCTAAGACAGCCGAAAAGCAGCTCAGAGCATAGGGCCACTGTCACAAAAAGAAAGTCAACAGCTGTACGAGACGGCCGGAAAGCAGCTCAGAACTCGTGACAGTTGTTGAATAGAGAAATATAAAGTCGGCATCCACCCCGGACGGCCAAAAATAGCTCAGAACACAGGCGTGGTGCCGTCACTGGGGAAAAGTAGACAAGGGCTCATTATCGTGGGAAACCACGGCCACCTATGGGGCCATCAGCCCCTTTTGGTTCGGTGGGGGGATGGACACGTTGCACAAAGAGCGGAGAAGCGTCGCGCAGCACGACAGAGATCACACGGGCAGTCTTTACCTAGGTTCGGGCTGCCGTGAGGCGTAAAACCCTACTCCTGCTTTGGTGGATTGATGGTGGATAATGGTGGTGAAATGTAGCACGCTCGCCCGGCAAGGTTGCTTTGGGGGCGAGAGTGGTTACGCGCGTATGGATATGCGAGGATCCAACCCTTTCTACGGTCGCCATGGGCCTCCTTTTATAGATTAAGGGGTCACCACAGTGCAAATCAGTCTTTGCGTACTAATTAGATAGCTAACAGTGCTATCATATCTAACTCTGCAGGCTGACAGAGCGCATTAAATGTGTTGCTCTGTGTCACATCACAGCCCGCCCGGCAAGCCCTGCCGGGCTGTTTTGCCAGCTTCGCACCTGTTTGCTTGACACGTCTCAGGACGGGTGTCATATGGAGGTGTTTGTTGTAGGAAGTGGCTGCCATGTGGCAGAAAGCAGCCACTTAGTCACCTTGGAGCTTGACACTGCTTCGATTACTGACTTGCGTCACTTGTGAGGTGGAGCGGTGGAGTGGCTTGCCTCCGCCAGCCCCGGCAGGCCTGCCGGGACGATCTGGGAGCTTGCTTCCAGGGCAAAACCCAACCCTACCAGGCTCGCCTACCCGGCAAGGTAGGCCCTTCCCTTAGTGATGCCTTGTTCCTCTGGCTTGCCTTGTCCTTCTTGACTTGCACTTGGATCCTTCAAAGGAATCGATCCTCCTTGCTTGGTCCGATCTTGGTCTTGCAATCTTGTCTCTGGCCTGTGCACAGTCCGTGCAATGGACCCAGGGTCTGTTGCACCGATAGGAGCCCCCGGGCCTGGCACAAACGCGCCGCGGGGCGTCGTCGGGGTAGGCCCTAACCAGTGCACAGGCAAAAATGTAAGGGCGGCCCCGTCCTTTGAGATCTTCTTTGTTTCTTCAGTAACTTGAGCTCGGGTCAGTTTCCGGTTTTCCCGCGCGCCGTGCAATGCCAATTGCAGTGGGGCCATTCTTGTAATGGCCCATGAATGACTTTAACGCACGGGCGGGTAACTGCCAATTCACCCTTCCCACCGCGCCCTTATCCTCAGCCATGTATGCCGCATGCATTGAGTGGGGTAGGTAATGGAGGCGCGTGGTGCGGGAGAGCATCAAAGCAGGGGCCTGATCTTCTAGGATTGGTGGAGGAGGATGGCGGGTACTCGCCGGGGAATCAGCCCCTACCCCCAGCTCGCCTATAAAAGGAGGAGCGGGGGAGGAGCGGAGGCATTCATCCACATTCCACTCCTCCTCCGCCTTCTGTTTCCTTTGGGTATGTTGAAAGGAAGAGCCTGGGGCCAGCCCCCGGGCCCTAGCTTGGAGTTGCTGACGATGTCGAATGCTCGTGTTGATGCTTGGGGAGTGAGTCTGGTCCGGTGCCGCTCGTTGCCAGCAGTCGTCATCCTGTTGTTGAGTAGTCCAGGGCTCTTGATGCTTTCCTGGGATACAGTGTATGGGGCCCTTGGTAATCCCAACACTGCTCCTTCCGGCGAACCTCATATTCTTGCTAAGGATGGCGACGTCTTCCTGCCCGCCAAGGTGGGGAGCGGCGCGCCTCGAGGTCCTGCTCATCGCAGCCGCTCACCGTCTCTTCGGGGGAGGTGCCGGGCTGGGGGCCCGGCGTCTTCCTGGAGCGGCAGTGACAAAGAGAGATCGACGGAAGGCTAAAGAGGTGGGAGGTAGGGCGTCAGGTCAGAGTACGATGGCACCGACGCCTTCGTCTCGTATTGGTGACCTACCGCCTCGTCTTTCCGCTCTTCTCCTCCCTCCCCGGCACCATCATCACCAGTCTCTTCGGGTGATAGCCGGGGAGGGATGTTCCCGTGGTGCCTTCCCCCTCCTCCAGCAGTCTTCCAGCTGGGTGTCGGCGGCTGATCCCTCCGGTGCCCAAGCTGGGGCTTCTTGCTGGTACTGGAGGTGGTGATCAGGGCGCCGCAGTGCTGCTCTTTGTGCCCCTCCTTCGCAGCTTCGCCACTTTCGATCTCGTTAGGCCGTGCCCGGTAGGCCACGACGGGATCGGGGGTGGGCTCCTACTTGGGTGCTCTTTCAGCCGTCTTCTCTTCCCACCTCAATACCTGGTGGAGGGAAAATGAAAAGAGGGGATCACGGGGCACTTATCTTTTTTCAGTCTTAAATCTGTAGGCACTTGCCAAATTTTAGTTCAAATAATGTAATCTCTTGTATCCATGTTTATGTTCCATGAGATTTGTACTTGTTGATCAGCATATTAATGAAAAAGGTAAGCTTGTCGGGCACTTGTGCATGTATGACATCCATGCAGAGGTGAAACACCTCCATACTTTCATGTAAACAAGTAGGTCCCGGTAAGCTACCTTGCCGGCAACCCATAGGACTGCTGCCGTGAGGCTGAGCCTGCCGGGCGATGAACCTATTGGGAGAGACCAGCCCCCCGCCAACCCCTTTCAGCCAAAGGCCACTACGACCATCCTGACCGAAGCAACGTTCGTGCCAGTAGATGGGAGCACCTTTGTTTCCGAGGCGGCGAGGTTTTCGCATGCACAAGTACTACTCATGGAACATGTATGGATAAGAGATGGAACTTATCTGTTTGGCTTGCCGGAGATCGTAGTGTTGGCTTGTCTTCACATCCTCTTCCTAGGACTAAGTCCACGGCAGGATCCTGTAGTTTATGCAAATGAAGATGATGCCAGATGCAATCTATCTACATGATCATGCAACCTATCTACATGAATCATGCAAGGCTTATGAAATGCTTATGCATGCATGCAACTTGTCGGGGGGCCCCCAGCGCTTCATTTATTTCTCTGTTGCTCAGGGTCTTCGCCTGGCTTTGTACAAGGGGTTACATGCAGCTGAGGCAAGGCCTGTACAAAAGGGTGGCTGCCGGGCAGGGCCCGACAGCCACGCCTTATGGGTAGAACTTGCGGAGATGCTCAATATTCCATGAGTTTTGCAATTGAATGCCATCTCTGGTCTCCAGACGGACTGCGCCAGGTTTGGTAACTCGTACTACCCGGTAAGGGCCTTCCCACTTCGGCGATATCTTGTTTGTACCCTTGGCGGACTAAACGCGCCTAAGGACAAGGTCGCCTTCCTCAAAACACCGGGCATGAACCCTACGGCTATGATAGCGACGCAAGGCTTGCTGATAGCGTGCAGCACGCGTAGCAGCCCGGAGACGGTTCTCCTCGAGAAGCACGACATCGTCACGCATGTGCTATTCCTGCACTACTTTATCGTAGGCAAGCACTCGAGGTGACCCGTAAATGAGTTCCGTGGGGATAACTGCTTCTGCCCCATAGACTAGGGAGAAGGGAGTCTGCCCGGTAGCTTGGTTTGGTGTCGTTCTGAGGGACCAAAGAACCACCGGCAGCTCATCGATCCATTGCCTACCGTGCTTCCGCAGCTTATCAAATGTTCTTGTCTTGAGTCCTCGCAGCACTTCAGCGTTCGCCCTCTCAGCTTGTCCATTGCTTCTGGGATGTGTGACAGATGCAAATGAGATCTTGCTTCCGAGGGCATGGACATATTGCATGAAGGCGCGGCTCGTGAACTGGGTGCCGTTGTCGGTGATGATCTGGGCAGGAAGCCCGAAGCAGCACACCAATCCTTTCAAGAACTTGATAGTTGATTGAGCAGTCACCTTTCTCACGGCATCTACTTCCGGCCACTTTGTAAACTTTTCGATTGCAACGAACTAGAATTCAAAGCCCCCCGGCAGCTCGGGGGAAAGGGCCGAGGATATCGAGCCCCCAGACCGAAAACGTCCATGACAAAGGGATTGTCTGGAGTGCTTGGGCAGGCAGATGAATATTTTTGGAATGGAACTGACAGGCTTCACACTTGGTGACGAGCTCAACCGCATCTTGGAGGGCTGTGGGCCAATAGAATCCTTGCCGGAATGCTTTCCCAACCAGAGCCCTTGATCCAATATGGGAGCCGCACATGCCTTTGTGTATCTTTGCCAGCCGTTCCTTTCCTCCTTCCCGGCAAATGCACTTCAATTTCACACCGTTGGGCCTCCTTCTGTACAGTGTGTCATCGACAAACTGATACATACTGGCCCTCCAGGCTACTCTTTCAGCTTCTTCTTGCTCTTCGGGAAGTTCTCCGATTTGGAGGAAATGGACTATGTGCCTTGCCCAAGTTGGAGCCTAAGGCTCGGCAACGAGGACTAGTGGCACCTCCTCATTCGTGGGGGCACATCCCTTGATTGCGCGGACCAGTGGCCCGGCAGGAGGGAGAAGCCCGGCAAGCGAAGGGGACTTGTTTCTGGCAGGGTCCCTGCCAGGAGCCCCGAAAGGCTCTACCGGGAGAGGCTTACCGGAGTCCAATTTCCTCCTCTTTTGGGCCATTGTTGTCGGGGATACGGAGGGCTGAGTGAGATGGAGAACAAAAGTCCCTGGTTCCACAGGAAGCTTCTGCGCAGCGCACTTTGACAGGTGATCAGCAATGCTGTTTTTCGCATGGGGTACGTGTTCTGTTTGCAACCCGTCAAAGCGCTCCTCCAATCTTCTCACTTCCTCGACGTATGCCTCCATCAATGGGCTTTGGTAATCCTTGTTGACTTGTCTCACCACTAGTTGTGAATCTCCTCGAATGTTCAGCTTCTTGATTCCCAATTTTGTGGCAATTCTGAGCCCGGCAAGAAGCCCTTCATATTCTGCTGTATTGTTGGTTGCCTCCTCCCGGGGAAAGTGCATCTGGATGACGTACCCCAGGTGTTCTCCAGTGGGAGCCACGAGAAGCACACCAGCCCCTGCACCTTGTAGGGAGAAGGCACCATCGAAATACATGATCCATTCTTGGGGCGCTTCCTTGCCGGGGATAACTGTTTCCTGTACTTCTTCATCAGGGGCCGGCGTCCATTCTACAATAAACTCTGCCAACGCCCTGCTCTAGATTGTTGATGTGCTTTCAAACTTCAGGCCAAAGCTGGATAACTCCAATGCCCACTACACTATCCTACCGGTGGCCTCTGGGTTTCGAAGTATCCTTTGCAACGGGAAGCGGGTGACAACCGTGATCTCATGGGCTTGGAAGTAGTGGCGCAGCTTCCTTGAGGCCATGACAAGGCCAAAGATCAACTTTTGCACGCCAGAATACCTGGATCTAGCCCCCTGCAACAGGGAGCTGTCGAAGTATACTGGGCGCTGCACCACCTTCTTCCTTGCCGTGTCCTTGGGGTTGCTTCCGCTGTCGTGCTCTTCTTTGTCTTGATCCTTATCTGGCCTTGCCGGGCCGCTCTCTTCATCTTCCCCTGGCAGGACACTTGCTGAGGTGGCTGCTTCTTCCACTTCTCGCTGTGCTACTAGGGCCGCACTAACCACTTGATTAGTTGCTGCCAGATATAGCAGTAACGGCTCTTGTGGTTTGGGTGCGACCAAAGTAGGCACAGAAGATAAGTAGGCCTTCAAATCCTGCAGCGCAGCATCTGCTTCCGGGGTCCACTTCATGGGTCCTGCCTTCTTCAAAATCTTGAAGAACGGCAAGGCGCGCTCGGCAGACTTGGAGATGAACCTGCTGAGCGTGGCAACACATCTTGTCAAATGCCTCACATCCTTAACTGTCTTGGGTGCCTGTATCTGCTCAATAGCCTTGATCTTATCGGGGTTGGCCTCTATCCCACGGTGGGACACAAAGAAACCAAGTATCTTGCCGGAGGGAACGCCGAACACACACTTCTCCGGATTCAGCTTCAAGTTGATCTTGTGCAGATTAGCAAATGTATCTTCTAAATCCTGAATGAGGGTTGATCTGTCCTTGGTCTTAACCACAATATCATCCATATAGGCTTCAATGTTCCTGTGCAACTGTGGTTCAAAGCCAATCTGAACTGCTCTTGCAAAAGTGGACCCGGCACTCTTCAACCCGAAAGGCATGTGCACAAAGCAGTATGTGCCGCATGGGGTGATGAATGAGGTCTTTTCTTTGTCTTCCTTGGACATAAAAATCTGATGGTATCCAGAGTATGCATCCAAAAAATAGAGCAACTCACATCCTGAAGTAGAATCCACGATCTGGTCGATGTGCGGCAAGGGGAATGGGTCCTTTGGGCATGCCTTGTTTAGATCCGTAAAATCTATGCAAAGCCTCCATTTTCCATTAGCCTTGCGCACAACCACTGGGTTTGCTAACCATGTTGGATGGAGTACTCATCTGACCAAACCAGCTGCTTCAAGTTTCTTGATTTCCTCGGCAATGAACTACTGCCGTTCCAAGGCCTGCTTCTGAACCTTCTGCTTGACGGGTCGGGCATGTAGGCAGACAGCAAGGTGGTGCTCGATTACCTCCCTGGGAACACCGGGGATATCAGATGGTTGCCAAGCAAACTCATCGATATTCGCCCGCAGGAAGGCAACGAGCGCGCTTTCCTATTTGTCATCAAGGGTGGCGCTAATAGTGAAAGTACCATCAGCGCCAGCCAGCCTTGCCGCGACCTTTTTCACTTGGGGTGGAGTAGCCTTGGATCTCTTGCTGTTGGAACTCTCTGGTGTGTCATCAACGGGTGCGGCACATTCCACAGAGGTGTGCTTCCCGGATTCCTTGCCAGTGCCTCTGCTATGCTTTTCTTTGGCGGGAACTGTGGCTTCCGCGACCTCTGCCGCGACTGCGTCCCGGTACATCTTATCCACACAAATAATTGCATCTTTCTTGTCCGATGGAACGGAAATGATGCCCATCGGCCCTGGCATCTTCAAGGTGTTGTAGGCATAGTGGGATGCTGCCATGAATTTGGCCAGGGCCGGGCGCCCAAGGATCCCGTTGTATGGCAGAGGGAGGTCAACCACATCAAACACAACTTTCTCAGTCTTGTAGTTCAACTCCCCTCCAAATGTCACTGGCAACGTAACCTTTCCCTTAGGACGGCTCCTGCCGGGATTGACTCCTTGAAACATGCATGTGGCCTTAAGTTCTTCCTCTGCTATCTGGAGTTTGCTGATAACCTTTGGGGAAATCAGATTCAACCCGGCCCCGCCGTCAACCAACATCTTTGTGACCTTGAGGTTGCGAATTGTTGGTGAGACCAACAACAGCAAGCACCCTACCGCAGTGATGCGGTCGGGGTGGTCATCTTCATCAAAGATGATGGGTGTGTGTGACCACTTGAGCGGCTTCTGAGAATCTGCCGATGGCTCCAAGGCATTGACTTCACGGGCCCACTGTTTAAGTTGGCGGTGAGAGGAGTGCAAAGATGCACCCCTGTCAATGCACAGGGCGTCAGTGGCCTTCTGGAATTCCTGCTCGCTGGTTTCCTCTTCATTCCCTCCATCACTCTCATTACTGCAATCCTCCTTCTCTCGGCCCTTGGCGGGTTTCCCTAGGTTCCGAGGAGCCTTGCCGGGGCGATTTGCTTCACCACCCCGGCCCTTCCCGCCAGCGCCATTCTGACCTTTTTCCTTGTCACGCTTCTCATACTCAGCCTTCTGTCTCTTGACGAGCTGCTCAACTTGATAACACTCCTAGAGATCATGGCCCTTGGTCCGATGAATCTTACAGTACGGCCCATCACCTTTCCCAGATTTCTCGGCAGCCGCCGCCTCCCGGCAGTCAGCGCATCCGGTAGCCTCCTTGCCGGGGGCTTCAGCCTTGGCCTTCTTGCCGGTACTAGGCGTGCCTGATCCCTCAACAGCCATCACTGTCTTATCCTTGCGCTTCTTGTTGTGCTTCTTCTTCTTCTTCTTCTTCTTCTTCTTCTTCTTCTTCTTCTTCTTCTTACTGATGGTTTCGTTGTCATCTTCTGAGTCGATGTCGACGCAATCTTCCTCTCCAGGAAGCTTCCTCCCCTCCTCCACCCGAGCACACTTGTCCACCAAAGTGTAGAGCTCCTTCACAGTCTTGGGCAACCGAACATTCATCTTGGAACGTATCCTGCAGTTGCGCACGTTGGATTGGAAGGCAGCTATCACGGCAGCTGGGTGGATATCTGGGATATTTCTATGGACTCAACTGAATCTCTACAAGTACTTCCGCAAAGATTCTCCTTCTTTCTACCGGAGAAGCTGCAAGTCGCTGGGCCGCCCTGGTTCTTGATGGCCACCCATTAAGGCACCAATGAACTCATGGCACAGGTCAGCCCAGGTCGAAATGGAGTTCTCCGGTAGGTGCATCAGCCAAGACCTCACATTTGACTTGGCGGCCAAAGGGAAGTAGTTGGCGAACACCTTCTCATCTCTTCCCCGGCAGCTTGAACAGCGATGGTGTAGATGCTCAAGAACTCTGCCGGGTTTAGTCTCCCATCATACTTCTCGGGTATCGCTGGCTTGAACGTGCGAGTGGACGGCCAACAGACTTGCTGATACGTCTCCAATGTATCTATAATTTATGAAGTATTCATGCTGTTATATTATCATTCTTGGATGTTTTACAATCATTTTATAGCAACTTTATATCATTTTTTTGGGACTAGCCTATTGACCCAGTGCCCAGTGCCAGTTGCTATTTTTGCTTGTTTTTTACATCGCAGGAAATCAATATCAAACGGAGTCCAAACACCGCAAAACTTTTTATGGATTTTTTATGGACCAGAAGACATCCAATGGGCCAGAGCAGCACCTGGGGGGTGCCCCGAGGGGGGCACAACCCACCTAGGCGCGCCTGGGGCCCAGGCGCGCCCAGGTGGGTTGTGCCCACCTCGGTGGCCTCCCGCACCCCCTCTTCGCCCTATAAATCATCAAATATTCCGAAAACCCTCGGGGTAACCCTAGATCAGAAGTTCCACCGCCGCAAGGCTCTGTAGCCATGCAAAACCAATCTAGACCCCATTCCGGCACTCCGCCGGAGGGGGAGATCATCACCGGTGGCCATCTTCATCATCCCGGTGGCCACCACAATGAGGAGGGAGTAGTCCACCCTCGGGGCTGAGGGTTTGTACCAGTAGCTATGTGTTTAATCTCTCTCTCTCTCTCGTGTTCTTGAGATGGCACGATCTTGATGTATCGCGGGCTTTGTTAATATAGTTGGATCATATGGTGTTTTTCCCTCTCTATCTTTTTGTGATGAATTGAGTTTTCCCTTTGAGATTTCATTTTATCGGATTGAATACTTTTATGGATTTGAGAGCACTTGATATATGTCTTGCATATGAATACCCGTGGTGACAATGGGGTATTATTTTGATTCACTTGATATATGTTTTGGCACTCAACTCGCGGATTCCCGAGGTGACATTGGGGTAATCTATGCATAGGGGTTGATGCATGTTTTTGTCCTTGTTTCTCCGGTAGAAATCTTGGGGCACTCTTTGAGGTTCTTTGTGTTGGATTGAGTATTATGAATCTGAAATTGTTTGATGCATATCATATAATCAACTCACGGATACTCGCGGTGACATTGGAGTACCTAGGTGATATTAGAGTTGGTTGATGTGTATCATATGGTGTTATTTTAGTACGAACTCTTGGTTAGATCGATAGGAAAGAATAGCTTGGTGTTATTTTAGTACGAACTCTAGGATAGAGTGATCGGAAAGAATAGCTTTGAGGTGGTTTCGTACCATACAAACAAGTTATTCTTATATTCTCCGCTAGATAGGAACTTTGGAGTGATTCTTCATCGCACGTTGAGGGATGGTTATATGATCCAATTAGATTAGCATTGTTGAGAGATTGCACTAGCGAAAGTACAGACCCTAGGCCTCATTTTCAAGCATTGCAATACCGTTTGTGCTCTGTTTTACCAATTGCTACCTTGCTGTTTTTTTATTTTCAGACTACAAAAATATATTTCTACCAACCATATTACACTTTTATCACCATCTTCGCCGAACTAGTGCACCTATACAAATTACCACTGTATTTGGTGTATTGGGGACACAAGAGACTCTTTGTTATTTGGTTGTAGGGTTGTTTGAGAGAGACCATCTTCATCCTACACCTCCCACGGATTGATAAACCTTAGGTCATCCACTTGAGGGAAAATTGCTACTGTCCTACAAAATTCTGCGCTTGGAGGCCCAACACGAGTCTACAAGAACAAGTTGTGTAGTAGACATCACTTGCCGCAGCTCACGGGTAAAGGCAGGGCACCCAACCTCGAAAGGCAGGCACCCGCCATCTCCGAGCGCGGGCTCGTCGATGTCGGGGCCATCGCACCAATTGGACCGGCGGGGGTTGTCCCGGCGCCGCTCGTCGATGAAGCGCGCGCCTTCCCTTCGCCTACCCTCTGAGGCACGCTGTCGGCCTTGACGCACTCGAGGATCTGACGAAGCCATCGAGACATCATCGGGCGCCTGGACTTGCGGCTCCCGGGCGGCTTGCCGTGGTGGGGATTGCACCGTGAGGGTGGCCCCTCCCGCACGACCAGCCGCATGGGCCGTCGTCGCTGCCTGGGAAGGCCGTGGCGGTCCGGCCCGCTGTGATCCTTCCGCCTCGGCAAAACCAATCAAACTTTGGATGGTGGCTCGCCACTCATCCATCTGGTCTACCGCCGGTGGAAATCTCAGCAGCAGTTGGGCCCGCGCCATGGCTTCGGAGGCAGTGCTTGGCATAGGTGATGACGATGTGGATCGTAGCGTCGCTTGGCTCCTGACGTTGCCGGTGGCGACTGCGCCGCGCCCTTGCTACTGTGAACCAGCCGCTTGGACGGCATGGTGACGCGGTGGAGGTGCCTGAGGGCCAGCGGCTCCGTTGGGCATAGTAGCTGGGTCAGCCCGTCCCGGGGGTGGCGCGTGCCCTGCGGTCGTGCCCGCAGCAGGGGCGGCTGAAGGGTTGCGATTCACCCCAGAGCGAGCATCATCACTGCGGGTGTGACCGTTGGCGAGGAGAAAGGGTTCAGGCGGAATGACCCCTCCATCCGTACCAAGTGGAGCATGGCCGTCGGGATGTTGTTGATGTTGTCCTTCCCCAGTACCTCCTGTTCCTGCTTCGGCTGTGGGGGAGGTGGTGACGGCGCCACCTGCACCGACCACATCCCCCGCAGCATCCACACCCTCGCAAGCCCCCGCACTCCCCGCGACGTCGGTGGTCACGGGCGGCGGAGCCTTCGAGGTGGATGGGTGGTTTGCGGTCACGGGCTTCCTCTTGGGTGCCATAGTCGATGATGCCGTCGACGATGAAAATGTCGATGAAGATGACGCGCAGCGTAAGCTCTCGGTTTCACGCAAGTGATCCCCCTACCTGGCGCGCCAAAGATGTCGTGGGAAACCATGGCCACCTATGGGGCCATCAGCCCCTTTTGGTTCAGTGGGGGGATGGACACGTTGCACAAAGAGCGGAGAAGCGTCGCGCAGTACGGCAGAGATCACACGGGCAGTCTTTACCCAGGTTCGGGCCGCCGTGATGCGTAAAACCCTACTCCTGCTTTGGTGGATTGATGGTGGATAATGGTGGTGAAACGTAGCACGCTTGCCCGGCAAGGTTGCTTTGGGGGCGAGAGTGGTTACGCACGTATGGATATGCGAGGATCCAACGCTTTCTACGGTCGCCATGGGCCTCCTTTTATAGATTAAGGGGTCACCACAGTGGCAAATCAGTCTTTGCATACTAATTAGATAGCTAACAGTGCTATCATATCTAACTCTGCAGGCTGACAGAGCGCATTAAATGCGCTGCTCTGTGTCACATCACAGCTCGCCCGGCAAGCCCTGCCGGGCTGTTTTGCCAGCTTCACGTCTGCTTGCTTGACACGTCTCAGGAAGGGTGTCATATGGAGGTGTTTGCTGTAGGAAGTGGCTACCATGTGGTAGAAAGCAGCCACTTAGTCACCTTGGAGCTTGACACCGCTTCGATTACTGACTTGTGTCACTTGTGAGGTGGAGCGGTGGAGTGGCTTGCCTCCGCCAGCCCCGGCAGGCTTGCCGGGATGATCTGGGAGCTTGCTTCCGGGGCAAAACCCAACCCTGCCAGGCTCGCCTGCCCGGCAAGGTAGGCTCTTCCCTTAGCGATGCCTTGTTCCTCTGGCTCGCCTTGGCCTTCTTGACTTGCACTTGGATCCTTCAAAGGAATTGATCCTCCTTGCTTGGTCCGATCTTTGTCTTGCAATCTTGTCTCTGGCCTGTGCACAGTCTGTGCAATGGACCCAGGGTCTGTTGCACCGACACTCATCAAGATCATATACCAGGTTCAGAGCTCACTATTATCATCAATCTTCATAGTCCTTTGTCACACTGAGGTATATAACTGGCTTCCTTCTTTTAACAACACTCATGTGGTTCTTAGATTCTATTCACATCATCGTTCGAGTGACTTGCAAGACCTTGGTTGTATGCTCATAATGAAAGCATGTGTAGCTGAGCATTTAGTTCCTGAGGGAGACACTTGTGCCCAGACTGGCTCGTGTTCCAGACCAAACTGTTATGGATCTGATTTTTAAGATGCACTGCCATATGCTGTCAACTCGCTGTGTAATACCTTGTACCAGTGCCATACTGAGGAATTTTGTGCTGAAAGCCATCATGCTGAGGAAGACTGAATAGCTTGTGCTCGAAGCTTTCGTCAGACAGCTTGATAAAGAAGGTTGGGTACCATACTTCAGAAGCTTCCCCCCTTAGTGGCTTGCTGGGGAAGACTCGATTTCTTATGCCGGAAGCTTTTGCGGTGGCTTACCCTGGAAGGCGGAGTATCTTGTGCTAGAAGTCATCCACATATCATACCGAGGAAGACTGAGGAGACTTGCATTGTAAGCTTCTCTGGTAGCTTGCGAGGGAAGACTAGGTTGCTTACACCAGAAGCTTCTATCATTGACCGATAATATACTGTTAGTCATGCACCCAAAGCTATCTTCCGGCTGATTCCATCATTACTGCTGTGAAGATTGCACACTTATGTAGACTTGATGCTGATAGTCAAGCCAGGATATCATTTGTATTCAGACCAAATAGTGCCAATACAATACAGTCGGCTAAGAATTTCATAATATTTGGCTGAGCTTCTGTTGGATTCAGGGCTCCGCAGACCCAAGAAAGGTTCGAACTCTAGGGTGCGTGCGAAGAACTCAATCTCCCTAGCCTACCGACTCGTCAATCTCACCGCCTAGCTCGATGAACAGGAAAGGAAAGGGACTCAGCAGTTTACCCAGGTTCGGGCCACCTTGCGATGTAAAACCCTACTCCTGCTTTGTGGTGGATTGGCCTCGAGGTGGGCTGAGGATGAACTAGTACACAGGGAGAACAACCTCAGGAGGAGTGTTCTTGTGCTAGTGAGGATGCTCTGGGTCTCATCCCCTCCTATGGTGGTGGCCTAGCTATATTTATAGTGGCCTCGGTCCTCTTCCTTCAAAATGAAGGCGGGAAGGGATCCCACAATGGCCAAGTTTGAAGGGAGACAAGTAGTACATCTTATCCTGACGAAAGGTGGTCTTCGCCTGCAAAGCTTCTAGTCGTGACGTCGAGGTGGGCTCGGCGATGACCTCCGTCCTGCCGTCCTGGTCTTGTAGCACGGGAATGGAAACCTTTGGCTGATTCCTTGGGACTCTGCGTCTGCGCTTGCTTCCTTAGCACTGAAGAGGAAACCTGCTGTACTGCGCCTGCTGGCGCCCGCCTGTCCTTAGTCGTCATGGCTTGCGTCATCTGAACCTCACGAGGTGGGGCTTGCATGGAAATCTTCGCTCCTTAGGAGCCGGCCTAGGGAAGCCGCTCCCTCCGGAGGTCTTGGCGCCGTCCGCCTCACGAGGCTTGGCCCCTCACGAGGATCTTGTGTTGTTGATGCTGGAGAAGGGCCGTACCAGGCCGCTGATGAAGCCACGCTGTGGGCAGCAGGCAGGCAAGTCTGGGTACCCTGGTTCCCAGAACGCCGACAGTAGCCCCCGAGCCCAAGGCGCGCTCGGAGTTGGCTTCGAGGCGAAGCCAAAGGGCAAGGGCAAAGCGCCGCGGGCCCTAACCGCCTGCGGACCCGGTCGACGCGTGGCGCTTCATGGGACGTGGGCGTCTCCGCTTCCCCATGCTGCCTCGGCAACCGTTCGACTTGACAATAACTTGCTGCATGCAAAAAGATCATCATTACCGGAGATCATGGAGGCCGGCGGTTGGCTTCCCTTTGGCTATAAATGGGGGGAGGGGTGGAGCCCCCTACTCATCTCCGTCTTCCCGCTGCTTGCTTCTTCTTCTTCCCTCTCGTCTCGCCATCTTGTCAAAGCACCA
Source organism: Thinopyrum elongatum (assembly GCA_011799875.1). Classification (NCBI taxonomy): domain Eukaryota; kingdom Viridiplantae; phylum Streptophyta; class Magnoliopsida; order Poales; family Poaceae; genus Thinopyrum; species Thinopyrum elongatum. Next base: position 332,128,027 of record CM022300.1, on the reverse strand, counting down.
TGGCGCTGGGGAGGAGGTTTTCTGCGGCGGAGAAAGGGAAGGCCCCCAAGGAGAGGCCCGACTCGCCGCCGCCCAAGAGAGGCCGTGGGAGACCCCGAAAGCATGCAGTGACTCCTGCGGTGGCCCCTCGAGGGCGCGGACGCGCTCCTCCGACAGCTAGAGCTGCCTCTGGCAGCCGTGTTGGAGCTTCTTCCCGCGGCAAGGGCTGCCGCGGTCGAGGCGCGCGGTGGTCGTCCGGCTGCCACGACCGCACTCCCACTCAGTCGACGCACTCCCGGAGTTCGTCGTGTGGTCAGAGAGGCCTGTGGGCATCTGGTTCCAGCTGCCGCGCTAATTTGCGAGCGCGCTGCCGGCCGGAGGGCCTGGCGGCCTCTGGCTACAGGCCGACGGCTGCTGCAGCAAGGCCTCCTGGGTGGATGTCGAGTTCACCACCGCCGGCAACGTGTTCCTAAACCACGGGTGGCAGCCGTTCGCCCGCGCATGTGGCCTGCATGGGAGGTGCACCCTCCACTTCAGGTACGACGGCGCCGCGACCCTCTATGTCAGGGTCTTCAGGGAAAGCGGCCGGCGCCTGGGGTGCTGCCCGAAGAGCGACAGCGACGACGAAGATGACGGCGACGGCGCCGTTGCTGGTGGTGAGCTTGCCATTGGCGACGGCCACGCCGGCTCCAGCAGCGGGGGCTCCTCTTCCGAGCAGAGTACGAGCGACGGCGACTGCGATGAGCCACCACGCTGCCGGGCTCGAACCTGGGAGGGCGACGAGGCGCATCGCCGGCGCGCCCCGGTGAAACAGGAGGAAGACTCCGACTGAGCTTGGGTGTCGCCGGGGCCGAGCCTCAGGAGTCGCCGTAGTCGCGTAGCTCGCTTTTATTTCTTTTTTCCTCCTACATTGAAAGAAGTAGAGGGCCCTATTGGGGCGTGTAATAAACCCTGGCGCTTGCGCCGTTATGCTATGCTCGTTGTTTTCGTATCATGTTGTGATGTCCATGTTTCTACTAGGTGCGTTCAGGGTAACTTAGCTCCATGTGCTCGCGGTAGGCTTCCATGTCGCGAGGGCATGCCCTTCCAGGGGCAACTTCCAAGGGCTTCCTTCTTGAAAACTCGGGGGTCGTTGAGTCCTTAGGAGTCGCTGAGCCTCAAGAGGCGTTGTATAGCTGTAGGGTTAGAAAACCTCATGAAGCATTTCGTCCTACCTCGCGCAAACCCCTGAGCACGGGTTGGTGGTAGCCAGCACACCGCGTCGCGATGCCCGGAGGCATGGACTTAAGATGGTGCGCATGCCCGTGAGCTTGTTCGAGTGCGTCAAGCGAGGATTAATGCGCCGAAACTGGGGCAACAAGGTTTTGGCGAGGTGTGGTCGCAGGTGAGCCCGGGCGCACACACACCATACCTAGCCCCCGCGCGCGGGGCGCGCGAGGAGGAGCGACGGGCAACTGCTGCTCTTCCTGGGACAAGGTTGGAGAGGCGAACACTGCGAAGAGAGAAGAAGAGAAACTTTCCAACTCTTGCAAACAAAAGATGCGAAAGCTCCAAATTTCACTCAAGAAGTCAAAAACCAGCTACAGAAAGCAAGCAAAAGAAAGGCCGCGTCTGGCACCTAGACTAGTCTTCTTTTCTTCCCACCAGTGCGGAGCATGGGGCCTCCACTAGGACGTGGGTGGGAGCCCCATGAGGCCCAGGGGCGGCACTCAGGAGACTCCGGGGCGTGTACATCCCCAACTCATTATTACGTGAGAGTGTCACGAGCGGAGACCTTCACAGGCCGGGGCCTTGCTTCATGGGTAGAACTTCCGGAGGTGCTGGATGTTCCAGGCGTTCTGGATGGGGATCCCTTCCTGTGTCTCCAGGCGCGCGGCGCCAGGCCTAGAGACACGGGCGATCCTGAACGGGCCCTCCCACATGAGCGAGAGCTTATGCAGCCCTTCCCTGGAGAGCACCCGCCTCAGGACGAGATCACCCACCTCGAGCGTCCTGGAGCGGACGCTGCGGCAGTGGTACCGTCTCAGCGCCTGCTAGTACCTCGCTGCCCGGAGCGAGGCCTAGCAGTGGAGTTCCTCCCCCAGCATGTGGTCCATCCCCCGCGAGCCGTCCTGGCATGCCTCATCAAATGCCAAGACCCGCACGGAGCGTTGCCTGACCTCGTGATGGAGGACCGCCTCGGCTCCGTAGACGAGGAAGAACGGGGTCTCGCCTGTCGGCTTGGTCACGGTGGTGCAGATGGACCACATCACGGACTGGAGCTCGTCGAGCCAGCCCCTGCCACAGGCCTCGAGCTTCTTCTTGAAGGTCCTCGCCTTGAGGCCTCTCAGGACTTCTGCGTTGGCGCGCTCAGCCTGGCCGTTGCTCCGAGGGTGTGCCACCGAAGCGTAGCATATATGCGTTCCAAGGTTAGCACAATATGTTTTGAAAAGGTTGCTGGTGAAGTACGAGCCATTGTCGGTGATGATGCGGTTAGGGACCCTGAAGCGGCTCACGAGACCCTTGATGAACTTGACGGCCGAGCCGGCCGGGATGGCGCGGATGGCCTCCACCTCCGCCCACTTGGTGAACTTGTCGATGGCGACGTAGAGGTAGCGGTAGCCCCCGGGCGCTCGAGGGAATGGACCCAGGATGTCCAGCCCCCAGACCGCGGATGGCCATGAGAGTGGGATGGTTTGGAGTCCCTGGGCAGGCTGGTGAATCTGCTTGGCATGAAACTGACAGGCCTGACAAGATCTTACCAGCTTGGTGGCATCATTGAGCGCCGTGGGCCAGTAGAATCCACTGCAGAACGCCTTGCCGGCGAGGGTGCGTGATGAGGAGTGATGCCCGCAGTCTCCGCCATGTATGTCGGCCAGTAGCTCGCGTCCCTGCTCCTTGGAGATGCATCATAGAGAAACATCATTCGGTCGCTTCCGGTAAAGCTCACCATCCTGAATGCAGTACGCAGTGGCCTGGCGGGCGACTCGCTCTGCGTCTTCCTCCTTCTCTGGCAAGGTGCCTTGGAGCAGGTACGTCTTGAACTCCTCGATCCAGCACCCCTCCTGAGGCTCGAGCGCGAGGAGCAGGCGGGCTCCCGAGGTTGGGCCACAAGCTCGGGCGCCTGAGAGGGGGGCCTGGGGAAGCTCCTCCTAAAGCGGTGCTGGTGCTGCAGCGGGTGGAGCCACCGACGGCTTGAAAAGCCGCTCCTCGAAGACGCCGGGCTCCTGAGGTAGACGTCGGGACGCCCTCTTGGCGATGTCGTCCGCCTCCTTGTTTGTGCCCCGCGGTACGTGCTGCAATTCCAAGACCAAGAATCGTTTCTCAATTTTGCGTACCTCCTCGAGGTATGCCTCCATGTGCTCGCCATTTGGCTTGTACGCCTTGTTGGAGAAGTTGACGAGGAGCTGGGAGTTGCCCCTGATGGTGAGGCGCCTTATCCCTAGGGCTGCCGAAGCCTTGAGGCCAGCAATTAGGCCCTCGTATTCCGTGATGTTGTTGGAGACCTTCTCGCCGTGCTGGAAGCAGAGCTGCACGGCGTAGTAGAGCTTGTCTTGTGTGGGCGAGATGAGCACGGCTCCAGCCCCCGTGCCCTGACGCGCGAATGCTCCGTCGAAGTACATGGCCCAACCATCCGGTGCTTCACTTTCGGGTGCGAGAGAACGGTCCTCACCCACTTCCCGGCCAGGGGCGTCAATCCATTCTGCCACAAAGTCAGCGAGTGCCGCACCTTTAATGATCCTGGTGGTGCTGAACTCTGACTGGAAAGCCTGCAGTTCGATGTTCCATTCGGCGACCCTTCCCGCGGCATTCGGGCTCTGGAGCACCCTCTCCAAGTGGTAAGCTGAGACAACCTTGATGGGGTGACCTTGGAAGTAGTGACGCAGTTTTCGGGAGGCGACGAGGAGTGTGAGCAAAAGCTTCTGCGGCATGGGGTAACGTACCCGAGCATCGCGCAGCACCATGCTGACAAAGTATACTGGGTGCTCAACGAGGGCGGAGGCATTGGCGGGGTCTTGCACCTCCTGAGGCTGAGGGACCTCGGGAGCTTGGTCGTTGGTCGAAGCAGCCGTGGCCTCCAAAGCGCCATCCTCAAGGGCTCGGCTGACCGGTGGTGTGGCCGAGGCCTCAGGAGCGCCATCCTGAGGCCGCGGCACGTTGGCCAGGTGCGAGGTGCTGCTCTGCTAGCCCTTGATGGGGCGCTCCTCCCGGACCACCACCAGCGCTGCACTAGCAGAGTGAGGGGTGGCAGCCAGGTAGAGCACCAAGGGTTCAAGGGGGCGCGGTGCCACCATCACCGGTGGGCTGGTGAGGTACCTCTTGAGGTCTTGAAAGGCCGCATCAGCCTCCGGAGTCCACTCGAACGGGCCCTTCTTTTTCATCAGCTTGAAGAAGGGGAGGGCGCGTTCTCCTAACTTGGAGATGAAGCGCCCGAGCGAGGTCATGCAGCCCGCCAGCTTCTGCATCTCCTTGATGGTTTGGGGCAGACTCATCCTCTCTATAGCCTTGACCTTCTCTGGGTTGGCCTCGATCCCTCGGTGCGACACCAGGAAACCCAGCAGCTTGCCGGACGGGACGCCAAACACGCACTTTTCCGGGTTGAGCCGCAGGTTTACTTGGCGCAGGCTGGCGAACGTCTCTTCCAGATCTTCGATAAGGGTTCTCGCCTCCCAAGATTTCACCACTATGTCATCGACGTATGCCTCAGTGTTCCTCCCGAGCTGCTGCCCCAGGGCGATGTGCATCAACTGTTGGAAGGTTGCTCCTGCATTATGCAGCCCGAACGGCATGCAGGTGTAGCAGTACACCGCACACGGGGTCAGAAAAGCCGTCTTCTCAACATCCTGCACCGCCATCTTGATTTGGTGATAGCCCGAGAAGGTGTCCAGGAAGCACAGTAAATCACACTCGGCGGTGGAGTCGACAATCTGGTCGATGCGCAGGAGAGGGAAATGGTCTTGAGGACAAGCCTTGTTGAGGTTGGTGAAATCGACGCATGTGCGCTCCTTCCCACCCTTCTTGGGGACAATAACTATGTTCGCGAGCCAATCTGGGAGCCGCACTTCCCGAATGACGCCGGCTTCCTGCAGCTTGTGGGTTTCCTGGACGATGAACAATTGCTTCTCCGGGGCTTGCCGTCGTGCCTTCTGCTTCACTGGGCGTGCGTTGGGGCACACCCCCAGGTGGTGCTCGATTACCCCACGCAGAACCCCGACCAGGTCCGTAGTTTTCCATGCAAAAATGTCCTTGTTCGTGTGGAGGAAGCTGACCAGTGCCTCCTCCTGGTCCGGGGGGAGGTCGGCGCCTATGGTGAAGGTAGGTCCGGCCCCTCCGTCTTCATCGACCGGCACCTACTTTGTTTTAGCCTTGTCTTGAGAGAACAATTGCTTCTTCTTTGTTGGCGCAGCCCCCGGGCCCTCCGGAGCCTTATCCTCGACCGGCCGCGCAGCCGCCGTGGCCTTGTAGGCGAGCTTGAGGGCCGTGAGCGCGTCCTTGGTGTCCACCGCCATGGTGAGGACGCCGCTGCTTCCCGGCATCTTCGTGAGGTTGTAGCCAGGATGGGTTGCCGCCATGAACTTAGCCAGGGCCGGGTACCCAAGAATGGCGTTGTACGGGAGGCCGATGCGGGCGATGTCGAAGTCGATGAGCTCGGTGCGGTAGTTGTCGCGCGTGTCGAAGGTGACGGGGAGGCGGATCTGCCCTAGGGGGCAGGTGGAGCCATCATCGACCCCAGAGAAAGCCTTGGTGGGGAGGAGCCGGCCGTAGGGCACGTGAAGCAGGCTGAACGCCTCCACGGAGAGGACGTTGAGGATGGCGCCACCATCGATGAGGGTCCTGGTGACTGCTACGTTGCAGATGGTGGGGGTGCAGAGCATAGGGAGCGTGCCGGCACCGACCGTGGTCTTGGGGTGGTCCCCTGAGTCGAAGGTGAGGTCGGCCTTAGGCGCCGCCCTGCCCGGAGGAGCTCCCCGCTGCGCGCGCGCGGCACCCACTTGGCGGAAGAACTGCCTGACATGGCGATCCAAAGCTGGCGCCTACGACCCGCCGAGGATGGCCACGACGACGTGAGGCGCCGGCACCGTGGGGCGCACGATGGAGAGGTCGTCAGTGCTCGCCGGTGCTGTCTGCGCGATGTGGGTGGCGAGAGCGGCCCAGCGCTCAGCACGAACTCGAGGAGCATCGGCCATGGGAACGGTGGAACGGCGGCGAATCGGTCGATGGAAGAGAGGCTCCAACGCACCCATACCTGGCGCACCAAATGTCGGATTCAGGGCTCCGCAGACCCTAGAAAGGTTCGAACTCTGGGGTGCATGCGAAGAACTCAATCTCCCCAGCCTACCGACTCGTCGATCTCACCGCCTAGCTCGATGAACAGGAAAGGGAAGGGACTCAGCAGTTTACCTAGGTTCAGGCCACCTTGCGGTGTAAAACCCTACTCCTGCTTTGTGGTGGATTGGCCTCGAGGTGGGCTGAGGATGAACTAGTACAGAGGGAGAACAACCTCAGGAGGAGTGTTCTTGTGCTGGTGTGAGCTGGTGAGGATGCTCTGGGTCTCGTCCCCTCCTATGGTGGTGGCCTAGCTATATTTATAGTGGCCTCGGTCCTCTTCCCCCAAAATGAAGGTGGGAAGGGATCCCACAATGGCCAAGTTTGAAGGGAGACAAGTAGTACATCTTATCCTGACGAAAGGTGGTCTTCGCCTGCAAAGCTTCCGGTCGTGACGTCGAGGTGGGCTCGGCGATGACCTCCGTCCTGCCGTCCTGGTCTTGTAGCACGGGAATGGAAACCTTTGGCTGATTCCTTGGGACTCTGCGTCTGCGCTTGCTTCCTTAGCACCAAAGAGGAAACCTGCTGTACTGCGCCTGCTGGCGCCCGCCTGTCCTTGGTCGTCATGGCTTGCGTCATCTGAACCTCATGAGGTGGGGCTTGCATGGAAATCTCCTCTCCTCAGGAGCCGGCCTAGGGAAGCTGCTCCCTCCGGAGGTCTTGGTGTCGTCCACCTCGCGAGGCTTGGGCCCTCGTGAGCATCTTGTGTTGTTGATGCTGGAGAAGGGCCGTACCAGGCCGCTGATGAAGCCACGCTGTGGGCCGCAGGCAGGCAAGTCTGGGTACCCTGGTTCCCAGAACACCGACAGCTTCCAAATATTTGAACTCCGTGCTGATTCTTTGGGTCTGGTGTTGGTTGATGAGCAACTTTGGATCCCTAGTTGGAGGCACCGGCGAGAGCCATGACAATAGACCCAGTTAGGACCCCCCCCCACCATAAGGCAAGTGTGGCTACACTACTCAGCTCGATTTGATGGCACTATGACTCGGCCAACAGGTGTTCAAGTTCGATTAAAGTCCAGTTAAACTTGAATGAGGAATAGCTGAGTCATAACAGAATAACATGATGAAATAGCAATGCATATGAGGATGACATCAACATGAGCATGGATGGATAACACAACCATTTAGCACGTTCATCTTAACATCAATAACAATAAAGCATTTATTCTACCAGATGCAAATGAACATGGCATAACGATGATCCTGAATAGCACAAGTATAGCAAAGCATATCACAAATATGAACATAGTATGACCACTAGCATCGGGAAAATAACTACCAGAATAGAACATGATAACAACATTAGCAAGTAAGCATGTAACCAGCTAGATGAAAATAATCATGGCATAAGAACGAGCATGGATCCATAAGCATATAAAGCATGCATGGAAATATTAACATGCACAACTTATTTAAATATTCAAGTTGAAAACCATGGCTACTGCAAATCCATCATGTAAGTGGCTGTCGTGGCTTGCCTGGGGTGAAGGGTTCTCCGGGAAGAAGTGCGGAAAGCTGGCAGAAGGATTCGCCGGAATGGTTCTCTCTCAGAGGAGGCTAGATAAGGGCAAGGGCAATTTGGTCATTTCCAGTATGTGAACACATAGTGAAAATGGCACCAACAGAACGAGCTCGATGAGACGAAGACGTGGGCTTTGGAATCACCTGAATTGGAGTTACGGTTGAAGAGATACACACGTTTGAAGTCCAGGGACCAATCTGTAAAAAGAATATCCACACACAAGTCCCTGGCGGGCTAAACAGAAAACACACTTCTGAAAATACGCCTTCCAGTAAAAAAACATATTCTGCTCTGAAGAACAACAGAACTACGCTTTCGTACTAGGAAGACGTATTCCTAGGAATACGCTTCCACTTATCCCGCGCGGGCCCGAGGCTTCTCTCGCTGATGAGTGGGTCCCGCGTTGACTTCTCTCTCTACCCCGCTCCTCCTTCTTCCTCTCGACGCAGGAAGAACAGAGGTGAGGCAGGGGCGAAGAAGAGGCACTGTCGGCGATGGCCCCGGTGACTCCGGCCATCTCCAGACGAGGCGAGAGCACCGGCGGCCTCGGGGGACCACGTTGCAACCGTTCAGCTGTAGCGCGGGTGCCGGGGAGGAGCAGAGATGCCGTAGCTTGAGGCAACAGAGAGCGGGGGTGGGCGGCGGCCGGACTAGGGGACGGTAGCCACAGCAGCTCCGGCGGGAGGGTGAGGTGGTGGGGAGGATCTCCGGCGACTGGGGAAGACAATGGTGTGGTCAGGGAGTGGAGGAGGGGCTCGGGTGGCCGGAATTTAAGCCGAGGCCAAGGCGGCCATGGCGGACGGCGGTGGGCAAAGGAGGTGTGGGGTGGCTCCTATGGGGTAGGAGGGCTGGGAAGAGGGCAGCGAGCTTCGAAGGAGGACGAGGGGGCTACTTATAGCCACGGGGCGAGCTCGGGAGCGCTCGGCCGACCGGACAAGGAGGAGCAGGGGAGGTTAGTGGCATGGGCGAGCTCGAAAGCAATGCAACAACGGCGAGACAGGTCGGGGCAGTGACACAGGGGATCACGGGGGAGGTATTGGACACGGCGAACAGTCGAGAAGGGGAGGAAACAGACGGGGACAGGGGCTCCACTTGACAGAGCACGCCGGCGTGCATGCCAGCCACACAGTCACCACGTGAGCTGGTGCACGCGGTTGCACCCTGGCCGGCCGACCATGTCGAGTAGATTGGTCATTCAAGGGAGAAGGCCAAAGAGGAAAGAAATGGGCATAGTGCCTACTAAGGTGACCACAGCTAGCAGATTTGCTCAGGAACAGCAAGCTTTTTGTGCTGTGGTGAGGAAGATACAAGAAGAGATAGACTCTGGCCTTTGGCCTAGTTTGATCACATGCTAAGGCCACTATGATGGCCAAAAATTAGACAAAATGGAGCTGTCTGGATGGCACTTGCTGTAGAAAATGCCCCTCTGGTCAGAATTGCAAGATATGAAGTAGCACTCTCATACCAAGCTCTGTGGCACCCCGGCTCAGAGAAACTGGAACACCCCATATTCCAGGCCAGAGATCAAGTCTTCTGGAATACGGCACTGCTTGACATAGAACAAATCAGCTCTTATTACAAAGGATAAGGGATACAAAGGTCTGATGTTATAAAAGATCACATCAGCACGGCGACACTACGCCTGCTAAGGTAGCTCTATGCTAGCAGCGGAACAACTCGAAGCAGCAGAAAAAACTTCTAGCAACGGAACAACGACGATGGTGGTGAACTCCACTCCACAGGGACTCTGGCTGGGACACGATCTAGCTCGCACAAATGAAAACCTCGACAAACAATCAATCATGGCATCACCTGCAATCTGGCATGACACGCCAGGTCAGTACATTGAATGTACTTGCAAGCTCACAACAACCAAAAGCATCAAGGCAAGACAACATCATGGCATCAACAGGTTAAATTATTAACAACTACTATGAGGTGAAAGCAATTATTAATCATGATATGAAATTACTAGAATACTAATGAACCAACATCTCTGATCTCAAGAACCATCTCACTCTTGGCAATCCGTCCAAGCAATATATCACCTCGATCACCTCGTGATCAATACCTCCACGTGATCACCGTGTGACGACAACAGAATGATCATCCTCAAGATCATCCCAACATCACCATCGGCATCCTGCGCAATGGTTACTGCTCACATAATCAACATATAAATCATCTAATAAGTCATTCCGTCATGTGAGTGTTGATCGAATGGTGTGACCTAGTACGAACTGTGCCCATGACCGAGGACGCGGCTATCGATAGATTAAACACACTCTGCAGAGGTTAGCACACTATACCCACATCACAGAACCCATGGCCTCGTGCTCCCATTCGGGTGGACCAACGGCGTTCCGACAAAACCAGTCTACTGAAATGACACTCTCTCGGCCACTCCGACCAACTCCCCTTTGGCATCAGTCCTGGGTGGCCCCGATGTCACCTCATGACACCCAATGGCCACCGTCGTGGCAAAACAAAAATGGTCCCAAACGGGGACAAAAGGGCCCTACAACTGCGGGCACACAAGGTTATCGCCGCCTACCGGGCCAGGGTAGCACGCACACATAACCTTCCCTAGTTGGAGGCACCGACGAGAGGCATTACAATAAACCGCGTTAGGGCCTTCCCATAAAAGGCAAACGTGGTTGCACTGGAAAAGCCCGGTTCGGTGGCACCTGACCAACGAAATGATGGAATTTATCCCCAAGGTAAATCTGCGATAACTGATACTCCGATATCATATATCCACCTGCAATCCGAGTTACACCAATACCCAACAAATGATCCAGAGCATACTATCATCATATCAAAATACTCCGAGGATAGCATATCACTATTATCATGATGAACCCAAGTATAATGATGCTACTAAACCAACAGCAAGAGCAAGGTAGCTAACCAAAGGTCAACATGATAGCATCAAATCCAAACCATACTCCAGATCATAATATCACATACTATTATAATGAAAATAATAATAATAGCCACTAATAATCAAATGGCAACAGGTCATCCTTGTCATCTGCAAAATAGTCCTAGTAATCCAAGCATCATCATGGCAATAACAAGATCAAAATATTACTCCGAGAAATGCCATGAACAAGTCATACATTACTAAGGCAACATTTTAAGCAAGTTAAAATAATTAAACCATGGCATTGCATTGCAATCATGCAAATGGAGGGTGTGGCGTGCCTGGGGAGGAAGGATTCACCGGGTGGAAGTGCGAGAAGCTCGCGGAAAGAATCGCCGAAAATATTTCTTTCTCAGAGGGGGCTGAATAAGGGCAGGGGCAAAATGATCATTTTCAGAATGTTATCACACGGTGAAAATGATTCCATTGGAACGATCTTGACAAGACGAAGAAGTGGGCTTTGGAATCACCTGATTCGGAGGTGTGAGCAAAAAGTTGTGGCTGTTCGTTCGTTAGGCAGAAAAACTAACAGAATATGTGCTTTTCTGCTCTTAACTGACGAACGTTCACAATATAGAGGTTTCGGTGCCGACAACTGAAAAACAGAAAATGTATTTAGGGGAATACGTTTTTGAGCCAGTGAAAGCGTATTCTTGCACAAAGAACAAAAGAAGTGCGCTTTCGAGGCCCGAAAGCATATTTTCGGGAATACACTTCCACTTACCCTGACTGGACCGGCCGCACTCGATGACATGTGGGGTCGTGGGGGAGGTGGGGGCCTGCCTGGCAGGGTTGTCTTCCTCCTCCCGCGCCTGCACTAGACCGAGGGCTTGGGAGGACCCCGACGGCAATCGACGGCGCTACCGGCCACTGCTCGGGCCGTGCGGCCTATCGGCGTGATCAGGAGGCCGAGACGGACCCGCCAGGACCACTCACGCATCTCGGGGAGGTTAGAGTCAAGCAGGGCAGCAACCATGGTGGATGGCGGCGACGGACGAAGATGGGGTCGGGGATACGGCACTCCGGCGACGATGCGAAGTGCTGAGGAGCTCCGCCGTGGTTTAGGGAATGAGATGGAGATTGGATGAGGAGGAGAGGAGGCTCGGCTCGTATGGATTTAGCCAGTGGCCAGTGGTGGCCGAGGTGGCAATGGGTGACCAGGAGGATCGCTCGAGCTCGGTGGAGGAGTCAGTGGAGCTAGAGGAGGTGGGTGAGGCGAGAGGTGAGGAGAGGCGCGGCCGGGGCGACTTATATAGGCGAGGGCGCGATGCCCGTGACCGAGAGCCGCTGCTCGGGTCCGGCCGAGGTTCTGGTGATGGCAGGGGTCACAGGAGGGCAAGGAGGTGACCGGAGAGAGCAGGGGAGGCTCACGGAGTAGAAGACGATGCCAGGAAGCAGAGGAAGGGGACAGAGCATGAACAGGGGCGGTCGGCGCACTGTGCGCTCGTGGGCACGGCTGCTAGCGCTGGTGAGGAGGGTTCTAGAGAGGGCAGGGAGCTCGAGAGAGACGGGAGAGAGCAGAGGAGGTCACGGGGCAGTACAAGGTGCCAAGGGCACGAGGGGGAAGAAGCCAAGCGCGGGAACAGAGCCGGTCGGGCACTGTGGCACCGCGGCTCGGAGGAACCGGAACACCCCGCATTCCAGCCCAAAGATCAAGTCTTCTGGAATACGGCACTGCTTGACATAGAACAAATCAGCTCTTATTACAAAGGATAATGGTACAAAGGTCTGATGTTACAAAATATCACATCAACATGGCGACACTATGCCTGCTAAGGTAGCTCTATGCTAGCAGCAAAACAACTCATAGCAGCGGAATAACGACGAGAGTGATGAACTCCACTCCGCAGGGACTCTGGCTGGGACATGATCTAGCTCGCACGGATGGAAACCTCGACAAACAATCAATCACGGCATCACCTGCAATCTGGCATGACACGCCAGGTTAGTACATTGAATGTACTTGGAAGCTCACAACAACCAAAAGCATCAAGGCAAGACAACAACATAGCATTAACAGGTTAAGCATGATAGGGTACTACTAGAATTACTGCTGAACCACCATCTCAAGAACCATCTCACTCTTGGCTATTCGGCCAAACAATAAATCACCTCGATCACCTCGTGATTAATACCTCCACATGATCACCACGTGACCGCATCACAAACTGATCATATGAACACAAGGAGCTTGGTCTTTTCCTGGGATTACCACATGACACTAGAAATATCAACCAACTTCGGTATCCACGATACACCTGTGATCCTCTCACGATCACATAAAGATCAACCAACTTCTTTCCTCATCGAACGAGGGTTATCATTAAGAAGGTTATTATTACTGTTGACCCATCGTCTGACCTGCTACGAACTGGGCCCATATCCATGGGCGCGGCTATCGATAGATTATACACTCAGCAGAGGTTAGTACACTGTACCCACACTACGGAACCCAAGGCCTCGTGCTCCCATTCGGGTGGACCAACGGCGTTCCGACAAAACCGATCTGTTGCATGACACCCTCCCGGCCACTCCGAAAAACTCCCCTTTGGGCTAAGTCATGGGTGGCCCCGATGTCACCTCGTGACATCCAACGGCCACCGTCGTGGCAAAACAAAAATGGTCCCAAACGGGGACACCCCGTATTCCAGCCCAGAGATCAACTCTTCTGGAATACGACACTGCTTGGCATAGAACAAATCAGCTCTTATTTCAAATGATATGGATACATGGGTTCAATATCACAATGGATTACATCGGCACGGCGACACTACACCTGCTCAAGTTGCTCTATGCTAGCAGCCAAACAACTCGAAGTAGCGGAATGACTACTAGCAGCGGAACAGCAACGACGGTGATGGACTCCAATCCGCAGGGACTCTGGTTAGGACACGATCTAGCTAGCACGAACGGTGACCTCGACAAGAAATCAATCACGGCATCACCTGTAATCTGGCATGACACGCCAGGTCAGTACATTGAATGTACTTGCAAGCTCACAGCAACCAAAAGCAATCAAGACAAACAACAGCACGGCATTTATAGGTTAAAGCATGATGAGCATGATATCACTAGAACAACATCAGATGAGCATGGCATGAACATGTTGAACATAACACATCTAGCCTCACATGAAATGGGCATGGCAATGTTACTCATGATATGCACAAGATGATACTAGCATGCAGCATACTTAACATGGTCCACTTACTCTGTTCGGGGTTACCTCGTAACCACCTAATATACCATTTACCATCATGGACATCACACGATCACCTCAGGATCAAATCAAGCTTGGTATTAACAATACCGTAGTAATCATTACATGACCACAAGGAGCTTGATCTTTACCCGGGATTACCACATGACACCAGAAATATCAACCAACTTCGGTATCCACGATACACCTGTGATCCTCTCACGATCACATAAAGATCAATCCACTTCTTTCCTCATCGAACCAGGGTTGTTCATTAATCAGGTTATTATTACTGTTAACCCATAGTGTGACCTACTACAAACTGGGCCCATATCTGCGGGCTCGGCTATCGATAGATAATACACTCTGCAGAGGTTAGTACATTGTACCGACTCTACGGAACCCAAGGCCTCGTGCTCCCATTCGGGTGGACCAACGGCGTTCTGACAAAACCGATCTATTGCATGACACCCTCCCGGCCACTCTGACAAACTCCCATTTGGGCTAAGTCTTGGGTGGCCCCAATGTCACCTCGTGACATCCAACGACCACCGTCGTGGCAAAACGAAAACGGTCCCAAATGGGGACACCCCGTATTCCAGCCCAGAGATCAAGTCTTCTGGAATATGGCACTGCTTGGCATAGAACAAATTAGCTCTTATTACAAATGATATGGATACATTGGGTCCAATATCACAACGGATTACATCGGACAGCGACACTACGCCTGCTCAGGTTGCTCTATGCGAGCAGCCGAACAACTCGAAGCAGCGGAATGACTACTAGCAGCGGAACAGCGACGACGGTGATGGACTCCACTCCGCAGGGACTCTGGCTGGGACACGATCTAGCTAGCACGAACGGTAACCTTGACAAGAAATCAATCACGACATCACCTGCAATATGGCATGACACGCCAGGTCAGTACATTGAATGTACTTGCAAGCTCAGAACAACCAAAAGCAATCAAGACAAACAACAACATGGCATTTACAGGTTAAACAAGGATGAACAATGATACCACTAGGACAACGTAAGATGAGCATGTCATAAACATGTTGAACATAACACATCTAGCATCATATGAAATGAGCATGGCAATGTCACTCATGATATGTACAAGATGATACTAGCATGCACCATACTTAATATCATGATTCACTTATTCTGTTCAGGGTTACCACGGAACCACCACATGTACAACTTACCAACTTGGGCATCACACGATCATCTCAGGACCAACCAAGCTTGGTATTAACAATACCGTAGTGATCATATGAACACAAGGAGCTTGATCTTTACCCGGGATTACCACATGACACCAGAAATATCAACCAACTTCAGTATCCACGATACACCTGTGATCCTCTCACGATCACATAAAGATCAACCAACTTCTTTCCTCATCGAACCAGGGTTATCATTAAGCAGGTTATTATTACTGTTGACCCATGGTGTGACCTACCACAAACTGGGCACATATCTGCGCGCGCGGCTATCAATAGATTATACACTCTGCAGAGGTTAGTACACTGTACCCACACTACGGAACCCAAGGCCTCGTGCTCCCATTCGGGTGGACCAACGGAGTTCCGACAAAACCGATCTATTGCATGACACCCTCCCGGCCACTCCGACAAACTCCCCTTTGGGCTAAGTCATGGGTGGCCCCGATGTCACCTCGTGACAGCCAACGGCCACCGTCGTGGCAAAACAAAAACGGTCCCAAATGGGGTCACCCCGTATTCCAGCCCAGAGATCAAGTCTTCTGGAATACGGTACTGCTTGGCATAGAACAAATCAGCTCTTCTTACAAATGATATGGATACACTGGGTCCAATATCACAACGGGTTACATCATCACGACGACACTACGCCTACTCAGGTTGCTCTATGCTAGCAGCCGAACAACTCGAAGCAGCGGAATGACTACTAGCAGCGGAACAGCAACGATGGTGATAGACTCCACTCCACAGGGACTCTGGCTAGGACACGATCTAGCTAGCACGAACGGTAACCTCGACAAGAAATCAATTACGGCATCACCTGCAATATGGCATGATACGCCAGGTCAGTACATTGAATGTACTTGCAAGCTCACAGCAACCAGAAGCAATCAAGACAAACAACAACCCGGCACTTACAGGTTAAACCATGATGAGCATGATATCACTAGAACAACATCAGATGAGCATGGCATGAACATGTTGAACATAACACATCTAGCATCACTTGAAATGGGCATGGCAATGTTACTCATGATATGCACAAGATGATACTAGCACGCAGCATACTTCACATGGTCCACTTACTCTGTTCGGGGTTACCTCGTAACTACCACATATACCACTTACCATCATGGACATCACACAATCACCTCAGGATCAAATCAAGCTTGGTATTGACAATACTGTAGTAATCATTACATGACCACAAGGAGCTTGATCTTTACCCGGGATTACCACATGACAACAGAAATATCAACCAACTTCGGTATCCACGATACACCTGTGATCCTCTCACGATCACATAAAGATCAATCCACTTCTTTCCTCATCGAACCAGGGTTGTTCATTAATCAGGTTATTATTACTGTTGACCCATAGTGTGACCTACTACGAACTGGGCCCATATCTACGGGTGCGGCTATCGATAGATTATACACTCTGCAGAGGTTAGTACACTGTACCCACACTACGGAACCCAAGGCCTCGTGCTCCCATTCGGGTGGACCAACGGAGTTCCGACAAAACTGATCTATTGCATGACCATGAGATCATGCCACCGAGATGAGATCTTGTATCAAATGTCACAACATAACTGGGTGATCATAAAGATTCTCTACAGGTATCTACGAAGGTGTCTGTTGAGTTGGCATGAATCGAGATTGGGATTTGTCACTCCGTGTATCGGAGAGATATCTTGTCGGCGTGGAAGCACGATCACCTATGGGGCAGGGGTGCCCCTTTGTGGTTCGGCATGGGGATGGCCGCGTTGCACAAAGAGCAGAAGCAGCGAGTGACAGCACGGCGATGGACAACTCGTTTTTACCCAGGTTCGGGCCGCTTTTCAGCGTAAAACCCTACTGCTGCTTGGGTGGATTGATTCTGGTGGAGGACGAAGGCGTAGAGAGCACGAGCCTGGAAAGGGTGCCTCGGGAGTGCAATCACGCACGTACAAGTGCAGGGGGCAACGTGTTCGAACCCTTTGCTAGGTTGCCTCGGGCCTCCTTTTATAGGTTAAGGGGTGACCACAGTGGCAAAACAGTCATTCGGGTGTGATTATATAGCTAACAGTGCTATCATACTTAACTCTGGCAGTTAGGACAAAGTGCATTAAATGTACTGCTAGGTGTCGTGTGGAGGGCGAATCCCGGCAAGCCTGTCGCGGTGCTTATCTGCCTCTTCTTATGAGCTCGACACGACTCATGGACGGGTGTCAATAAAGCTAAGCTCATCTCCTTGATGCTGCCACGTGCTTGATAGGATCCACCTGGTTGCTTAACACCTTGACACTGCACTATTTAGTGACTTGGGTGCGGTGAGGTGGAGCCGTGGCATCTCGGTGAAGGTTCCTTGTTTAAGGAGCTTGGCGGGGTGTTATCTTGGCAGCCTCGGCAAGCGTGCCGGGGCGAATCTGGGCTCGTCCTTGGGGGTGGCCTCGACCTGGCTAGGCTCTCCTGCCCGGCAAGGAAGGCCTTCCCAAGGTGACCCACAGCTACTTGTTTTTCTTAATGCTTTCCTTGATCTCATGAAGAGCGGCTTTTCTGGCTTGTCCTTGTGTCATGCATTGGTGCCGGATGTATGATCGTCAGCACGCCTGAGCATGAGTCCGGTCGACAAACGCGAATGTTTGTTGCACCGACAGGAGCCCCCGGGCTTGGCCCATACGTTCCGCCGGGCATCGTTGGGGTAGGCCCTAACAATGCGCAGGCAGGCACCCTGACCAAGCTGCGGCAGGATCCATGTTTCTGAGATCTTCTTTGCATCTTCATTAACCTGAAATTGAATCAATTCCTGGGTTTCCCACGAGTCATGCGATGTCAAACGACGTGGGGCAACCCACGTAACGGACCAGGGGACGCCCACGTTCACGGGAAGTTGATTGAAGTGTCTGCGTGGTTTGAAAAGTAACTGCCATTTTACCCATCCCACTACACCTGCCGTTTCTGCCACATACGCTGCATGCATTGCGCAGGGTTGGTGGAGGATGCGCAGGGCGTGAGAATGAGTGCCATGGCAGAAAACATGGCACCAGGGATAGGCGCAGGAGGGCGGTCGGCGAATTTGGATGCCGTTGGTGACGCAGATGAACCGCATTGGTGAAGCGGTTGCCACAGGACGGTGGGGAGCCAGCTCCCTGCCATGCTCCGCTATAAAAAAGGGAGCGCGGATGTGAATGGAAGGGATCACCCACGCATCTTCTTCTTCTTCTAGTGTCCTTCTCCCACCATGGTGAGGGGAAGGGGGCGTGCTCGAGCTCCGGCGGTGGCCACAAGGGCCTCCTCTCAACACCGCACCCCCTCCCCTGCCGGGGATGCAGGGGCAGGATCCAGTGCACAAGGCAGCTCCTCCCCCAGCCGCTCCGGCTCCAATGGAGTGCCATGTCGGAGATATAGCACTAGAGTTCATCGTCAGGCTGCACGAGATCCCGCGCAGCCGTCTTCGGCTTCCTGGCCCTTTTGCAAGGGTGATGGAGGTTGAACAGCCGCACAGGTTGAAGTTGCATATGAGAGGTTGCTGTAATGGCAACATGCGGGTGGACGTCGAGTTCCCCGCACCTCATGTCATGCTCCTCCGGCGTGGTTGGAAAACTTTTGCATGTGCCCATAGCTTGGCAGAGGGGCACGTCCTTCTTTTTTAGTTAATGGAGGCTGATCTGCTCTCCATCAAGGTCTTCGGGCATTCAGGTGCTCGCTTAGGGTGCTGCACGGAGAGCTCGACTGATGACGAAAGCTCCTCCTCGAGCGACAATGACGAAGAGGACATTGACGGTGAAGACGGCAGTGCCGAGCCCGACTCGGACTCCGGCTGAGTGCCGGACGCACCGTTACCGTCAGCTGGGTGCTGGCAGCACCACCATCTGTAGCCGGACCCCCGGCAGAGCAATTTGCTAGGGGGGCTTGGCCTGGTCGACTCCACTTCCACCAGCTGGACCCCGGCAGGCTTCCTCATGGACTCGGCTTCGTCTTCCCTGCCGGTGTCCCTCTTGTCATGTTCCTCTGGTCCTAGCGGTGGTGACCAGGGCATCGGCTAGCCACTCTCTCCGTCCCTGGCCTCTTCTTCCTTTCCGGGGAGGCGCCCTCCCGATCTTGTCAGGTTGCGTCCCGCTGGTCCTGACGGGGTCGGGTTGGGCTTCTGCCCAGGCGCTCCTTTTGCCCTCTTTCCTTCTTGATGCAACTCCTAGGAGGAGAGGGACAAGAAAGGCATTACGGGGCACTTACCTTTTCTTAAATGAAAAGATGTAGGCATTTGCCAAATTATAGGTCAAATTATGCAACCATCTATCCATGCTTGTATCATGTATGATTCCTACTTGTTTATCTGCGTATTAATGAAAAAAGAATGCCTTTCGGGCACCTGTGCACTTATCATATCCATGCTGAGGAATGATCCCTCAATACTTTCAAGTAAACAAAGTTTCCTGGCAAGACATCTCTCCTGTCCCTTCCATAGCTGCTACTGAACCCTGGCTGATGGGTTAGCAGCGTGGATGGAAACAGGCCCCTCGTCAGCCCCCCCCCCCCAAAATGCCACTACAACCAACCTGACTGAAGAAACTTCGAATCAAAGGATGGGA
Source organism: Thinopyrum elongatum (assembly GCA_011799875.1). NCBI lineage: Eukaryota > Viridiplantae > Streptophyta > Magnoliopsida > Poales > Poaceae > Thinopyrum > Thinopyrum elongatum. The sequence goes on along the minus strand of CM022300.1, from coordinate 332,108,293 downwards.
GCACAGATGTTGGGAGCGACAAGGTTTCCTTACGCACAAGCTTTTTATACAGGAACACATCATGGATGGCTAGGTGAATTTATCTACGTTTGCTGTCCTTCTTATTGCTCCTGATAAGGAAGAGCTGCCGGGGTCCAATATGCTGGCTCATTCTCACTCTTCCTTTCGGGAAGTTCATCCACGGCAGGGGCCCTACTGTTGATCAAAAAGAAGTGCAGGGGAGAAAACAGCTACATATGATCCTCCTTAAAGGATTAGTCATCATAGCAAAATCATACTTAAGTAAACAGGCATGCAAGTTTTGTGCCAGTGCTTTGTTCTATTATCTTTACACAGGGTATTCGCCTGGCTTTGTACAAAGGTTACAAGTCCAGGGGACTATGCTTGTACAAAGTAGGCTGCCGGGGCAAGGCCCGGCAACCGCGCTTTATGGGTAGAACTTACAAAGATGCTCAATATTCCATGAGTTTTGCATCGGGATGCCATCTTCGGTCTCCAGACGGACTGCGCCAGGTCTGGTGACACGTACTACCCGGTAAGGGCCTTCCCACTTTGGTGTCAACTTGTTTGAACCCTTGGTGGACTGAACACACCTAAGGACAAGGTCACCTTCCTCAAGGCTCTGGGCGTGAACCCTGCGGCTATGATAGCGGTGCAGGGCTTGCTGGTATCGTGCAGCACATACAGCTACCCCAGAGATGATCCTCCGCAAGGAGCATGGCATCGTCATGCCATAGCTGCTCTTGCGCTACTTCATCGTAGGAAAGTACCAGAGGCGACCCGTACATGAGTTCTGTGGGGAGCACTGCTTCTACCCCGTACACCAGGAAGAAGGGAGTCTGGCCAGTAGCTCGATTTGGTATCGTCCGGATTGACCAAAGAACCACCGGCAACTCATCAATCAGCGCTTGCCGCATTTTCACAGTCTATCAAAGGTTCTTGTCTTCAGCCATCGCAACACTTCTGCGTTCATCCTCTCAGCCTACCAGTTGCTCCTTGGGTGGGTAACAAAGGCGAAAGTGACCTTGCTCCCAAGGCTCTGGATGTACTGCATGAAGGCGCGGCTTGTAAACTGGGTGTCGTTGTCGATGATTACCCTGTTGGGCACTCCAAAACGACACACCAGTCCCTTGAAGAAGTTGATAGCTGACTGCACCATCACCTTTCTCACTGGTTCCACTTTGGACCACTTTGTAAACTTGTCGATTGCAACGTACAAGAATTCAAAGCCCCCGGTAGCACAGGGAAAGGGGCCCAGGATGTCGAGCCCCTAGACCGCGAAAGGCCAGGACAAAGGGATGGTCTGCAAGTCTTGAACTAGCTGATGGATATTCTTGGAGTGGAACTAGCATGCCTCACACTTGGTGATGAGCTCAGTTGCATCCCGAAGGGCGGTGGGCTAGTACAATCCTTGCCGGAAAGCTTTCCCGACAAGTGCTCTTGATACCAGCCACACGCGCCTCCATGTATCTCTGCCAACAACTCTAGGCCATCCTCTTGACTGATGCACTTCAACTTCATGCCGTTCGGCCTCTTTCTGTATAGAATGTTGTCCACAAACTGGTACATACTTGACTGCTGGGCTACTTCCTCAGATTGCTCTCGATCGTCAGGAAGTTCCCCAGTTTGCAAGAATTGGACTATGTGTTGTGCCCATATCGGAGCCGGAGGCTCCACGACAAGGACCAAAGGCATCTCTTCATCTGTGCGAGCACTTTCCTCAACGGCAAGAACCAGGGATTCTGCTTGAGAGTGCGGCTCTCCGTCCAGCGCAGGATCTCCTCCACCAGCCTTTTCACCAGCGGCTCCAGGGAGCTCTGCCGGGAAATGTTTGCTGGTGTTGATCTTTCTTCTTTTTCTGGCCAAGGTTGACGGAGAAACTGTTGGTTGGGTGAGGTGGAGCACAAAAGTGTCTGGTTCCACAGGAAGCTTTTGTGCAGCACACTTTGACACGTGATCAGCGATGCTATTTTCCGCACGGGGTACGTGCTCTGTTTGCAGCCCATCGAAGTGCTCTTCCAGCTTCCACACCTCTTCCACGTAGGCTTTCATCAGCGGGCACTGATAATATTTGTTCACCTACTTCACAACAAGCTGGGAGTCGCCGCGTATGATTAACTTCTTGATTTCTAATTCAACAGCAATCCGGAGCCCGGCAAGGAGCGCTTCATATTATGCCGTGTTGTTGGTGGCGTCTTCCCTGGGGAAATGCATTTGGACAATTGATAACCCACAAGTATAGGAGATCCTTTGTAGCCTTCTTCGATAAATAAGAGTGTCGAACCCAACGAGGAGCTAAAGGCAGAACAAATATTCCCTCAAGTTCTATCGACCACCAATACAACTCTACGCACACTTGACGTTTGCTTTAACTAAAACAAGTCTGAAACTATTTTGCAAGAATAAAACTAAGAGTACTTTGGGAGAATAAAACTATGAATAAATTCCAAGGTAATAAAAGTGGATAGCTTTTGTCAACAAGAAAGTCATTTGTCCCTAGGCAATCGATAACAAGTACCGGTAATCATTCTTGTAATTTTATCTGAGGGAGAGGCATGAGCTAACATACTTTCTCTACTTGGATCATATGCACTTATGATTGGACCCCTAGCAAGCATCCGCAACTACTAAAGATCATTAAGGTCATGAAACCCAACCATAGCATTAAGTATCAAGTCCTCTTTATCCCATATGCAACAACCCACTTACTCGGGTTTAAGCTTCTGTCACTCTCGCAACCCACCATAAGCGAATCATGAATGTATTGCAACACCCTATAGCGGGGACCCCTCATGTTTTCGCGAGACGGAGGTCACCGTAGGACAGCACCATAAATAAAATATACAATCATACCAACCAAGATCACGATTAACCCATAGGACAAAACAGATCTACTCAAACATCATAGGATAACCATAGATCATTGGGAAATAATATATGGAGTTGAGCACCATGTTTAAGTAGAAATTACAGCGGGGAGAAGGGGTGTTACACCACTGCATAGAGGGGGAGAAAGTTGGTGTAGACAGTAGCAAGATTGTTGATGTAGATCGTCGTCACGATCCTAGCCCCGGCGGCACTCCGGCGCCACCGGGAGAGAGGGGGAGAGAGCCCCCCTCCTTCTTCTTCTCCCCTGGCCTCCCCCTAGATGGGAGGAGAGTTCCCCCTCTAGTACATGGCCTCCATGGCGGCGGAGGGGCGGGAGCCCCTGCGAGATTGGATCTCCCTCTCTGTTCTCTTTTGTTTCGCGTTCCCTAGATTTGGCCCTTCACCGTTTCTTAAATTCCCAGAGATCCGTAACTCCGATTGCACTGAAATTTTTACATGATTTTTTCCATAAATTATCTTTCTTGCGCCAGAAGAAGGGCCCCAACCGACATTCGAGGAGGGCACAAGATACCTGGGTGCGCCAAGGGGTGCCCGGTGCGCCCTGGTGGGTTGTGGTCACTGTGGGCCCCCGTTTGCGTTGATTCCACCTCCCAAAAATCATAAATATTCCAAAATAATTCTTCGTAAATTTTTATCGCGTTTGGACTTTGTTTGATATGGATTTTCTGCGAAACAAAAAACATGCAACAGACAGGAACTAGCACTGGGCACTGGATCAATAGGTTAGTCCAATAAATCATATAAAAAGTTGCCAAAAATATGTGAAAGTGGTATAATATTGGCATGAAACAATAAAAAATTATAGATACGACGGAGACGTATCAACGATGTACTTGAGGTGTTCCCCGGTGGGCGCAACGAGTAATACTCCTGCACCAGCACCCTGGAGCGAGAAAGCACTATCAAAGTACATGACCCATTCCCGAGGGGCCTCCTTGCCGGGAAGGGCAGTTTCCACGGTCTCTTCGTCACGCATCGGCGTCCACTCCGCTATGAATTCTGCAAGTGCTCTACTTTGGATAGTTGCCATGCTCTCAAATTTTAGGGCAAAACTTGACAGCTCCAGAGCCCATTCTACTATCCCGTCGGTGGCTTCGGGGTTCCTCAAGATCTGCTGCAGTGGGAGGCGAATCACAATATTGACCTAATGGGCTTGAAAGTAATGGCGCAGTTTCCTCGAGGCCATGAGGAGGCTGAAGATTAATTTTTGGACACTAGAGTACCTTGATCTCTCTCCCTGCAAGAGGGAGCGAACAAAGTAAACTGGTCGCTGCACCATTTTCTTCCTTGCCACCCCCTCCTGTTCATCAGCGCTGATCTATGGTTCCCCTCCCCCCGTTGCCGCCGGCAGACCTTGCTGGGGATAAAGCCGGCTCAACACTGGCGGGTTCTGTCGCACTAGCTTCTCCGCTATCCACTTCCCTCTGTGCCACCAAGGCTGCACTAACCACTTGATTTGTTGTCTCCAGATAAAGTAGCAATGGCTCTTGTGGCTTGGGTGCGACCAAGGTTGGAGCAGAAGAAAGGTAAGCCTTCAAATCCTGCAGCGCAGCCTCGGCCTCTAGAGTCCATTTTACTGGACTAGCCTTCTTCAAGATTTTGAAGAACGGCAAGGCATGCTCAGCGGATTTAGAAATGAAACTGCTCAGTGCGGCCACACAGCTGGTCAGGCATCTCACATCCTTAACTGTCTTCGGAGCTTGGATCTGCTCTATTGCTTTGATCTTGTCGGGGTTGGCTTCTATCCCTCGCTGAGACACAAAGAACCCAAGAAGCTTGCCGGACGGAATGCCAAACACACATTTCTTTGGATTAAGCTTCCAGTTCATCTTCCGCAAGTTTGGAAATGTTTCTTCTAAATCCTCTATGAGTGAAGATTTGTTTTTAGTTTTGACCACGATATCATCCGTGTATGCTTCAATGTTCTTGTGCAGCTGTGGCTCGAACCCGATCTGCGTGGCCCTTGCGAATGTAGAACCAGCATTCTTCAGCCCAAAGGGCATACGCACAAAACAATACGTGCCAAATGGGGTGATGAAGGCGGTCTTTTCTTCGTCTTCCTTGGCCATGAAGATCTGGTGATACCCAGAGTACGCATCCAAGAAGGACAACAAGTCACATCCAGAGGTGGAATCAACAATCTGATCAATGCGCGGCAAAGGGAAGGGGTCCTTTGGACAAGCTTTGTTTAAGTCAGTGAAGTCAATACAAAGCATCCACTTCCCATTAGCTTTGTGCACCACCACTGGATTTGCTAACCAAGTTGGATGCAGTACCCCTCGAAACAAACCTGCTACCTCTAGTTTCTTGATTTCCTCAGCAATGAATTGTTGCCACTCCAAGGCTTGCTTTCTGACTTTTTGTTGACGTGGCAAGCATGAGGACAGACAGCAAGGTGGTGCTCAATTACCTCCCTGGGAGCACCGAGGATGTCAGATGGTTGCCAGGTAAACACATTGACATTCGCCTGCAGGAAGGTAACAATCGCGCTTTCCTATTTGTCATCAAGGGTAGCACTAATGGTGAAGGTACCATCAGTGCCATCCTGCCGCACCGAAACTTTCTTGGTTGCCGGGGGAGTAGCCTTGGATCTCTTGCTAGTTGAACTTTCCGGCAAGTCGCTACTGGGTGCGACATACTCTGAAGAGGTGCGCTTCCCGGAGTCCTTATCGGAGTCCTTGTCGGTTTCCTTGACTTTGTTCTCCCTCTTGGCTGGAGCTGGGGCCCCAATAGCCTCTGTTGCAACCGCATCCTTATACATCTAATCCACACAGATAATTGCATCTCTCTTGTCCGACGGGATGGTGATGACTCCCATAGGACCAGGCATCTTCAAAGTGTTGTGGGCGTAGTGGGACGCCGCCATGAACTTGGCCAGAACTGCCGACCAAGAATCCCGTTGAATGGCAGGGGAAGTTCAACAACATCGAACACAACCTTCTCTGTCCTGAAGTTTATTTCCCTGCCAAATGTTACCGGCAAGGTAATCTTTCCCTTCGGTTGGCTCCTTCCATGGTTGATTCCTTGGAAAGTGCCAGTTTTCTTCAAGTCCTCATCTGGAATCTAGAGTTTCTTCAGCACACCAAGAGAAATCAAATTCAAGCCTGCCCTGCCATCAACCAACATCTTAGTGACCTTGAGGTTGTGGATTGTTGGTGAAACCAACAATGGTAAACATCCTACTGCAGTGGTGCGGTCTGGATGATCCTCAATGTCAAAGATGATGGGTGTGCAAGATCACTTGAGGGGTTCTCGAGCGCTTGCTACTGGTTCTGCTGCATTAACCTCACGTGCCCACTGCTTGAGCTAGCGGTGAGAGGAGTTCAAAGATGCACCCCCGTCAATGCACATCACCTCAGTAGCTTTCTGGAACTCCTGTTCACTGGCTTCATCATCTTTCTCTTTGCTGTCTTCTTCATTTTCTTTCCTCTCATGGCCTCTGGTGGGTTTTTCATTCTGCTGATCAGGCCTGCCGCGGTGTCCGTTACAACCACCGTGGCCCTTCCCGCCAGTACCATTCTAGTTTTTCTCCTTGTCGTATCTTTCATACTCAGCTTTCTGTTTCTCAAACAACTCCTCGACTTGTTTGCAATCTTCGAGATCATAACCCTTGGTCCTATGGATCTTGCAGTATGACCCATCAGACTTTCCGGTTTTCTCAGCAGCCGTTGCCGCCCGGCAATCAGCGCATGCAACAGCTTCCTTGTCAAGCATCTCAATTTTTGCCTTCTAGCCAGTGCTGAGATCACCAGTACTCTCAACGGCCATCACTGCCTTCTCCTTCTGCTTCTTGTTGCGTTTCTTGTTCTTCTTCCTGGGGGCTGCAGTGTCGTCGTCGTCTTCCGAATCGACTTCGACGCCAACCTCTTCCCCAGGAAGTCTTCTCCCCTATTCAGCACGAGCACACTTATCTACCAGCGTGTAGAGTTCGGTGACGGCTTGGGCAACCGGACATTCATCTTAGCCTGCATTCTGCGGTTGTGCACATTCATATGAAATGCGGCAATTACAGCTGCCGGGTGTATCTTTGGAATGTTGCGGTGCACTCGGTTGAACCTTTGCAGATACTTGCGCAAACTCTCTCCCTCCTTCTGCAGAAGGGTTTGCAGGTCCATAGGCCGCCCTGGTTCTTGGGGTCCACCCGTGAAGGCGCCCACCAACTCGTTGCACAGATCTGCCCAGGAGGAGATGGAATCTTTGGGCAAGTGCATTAGCGATGACCTCATGTTTGGCTTGAGCGCCAACGGGAAGTAGTTGGCGAGCACTTTTTCATCCTTTCCCCGGCAGCTTGGACGGTGATGGTATAGATGCCCAAAAACTCTGCTGGGTTCAGTTTTCTGTCGTACTTCTCCGGCAGGTCAGGCTTGCAGGTGCGAGATGATGGCCACTGGACTTGCCGCAGCTCACTTGTGAAGGCTGGGCACCCTACCACATAAGGTAGGTACCCGCCATCCCTGTTGCGCCTGTCGGATTGATAGCGTGTCTCACGACGCCCCTCAATGGTGACGCGAGCATCTTCCTTCTTCCTTTCCCTCACCACTTGACGTTGGTCTCGCCGGAGTTGCGGATAAGACGAGGCCATTGAGGCCTCATCGCGATCATCATCGTCTGGCGGTCGCTGAGTTCACCGTGGCTGCCCGTGGGAGAGCTGCCGTGACGAGGACTGCACTGTGGGTGCGGTCCTCCCGTCTTGGCCACCAGTGGGAGTCGCCGGCGTCGCCTGTGGGCATCGTGATGGCTCCGCGCATGGTGGCTTGTTGGCCTCAGCGAAATCGAGGAGACTTTGAATGGTAGCTCTCTAGTCATCCATCCTGTCTGCTGCTGGAGGGAAATCCATCAACAGCTGAGCTCTCGCTATTGCTTCAGCTGTCGTTTCTGGCATGGCGTGGGAGGTGGAGCGCGACACCGCTCGACTCCTGGATGAACCAGAAGGAGTGACGTCGGGCTCTCGCCGCCTCGGACCAGTTGCGAGAGGGACTTGGCGCGACCGAAGTTGTTCTTGTTGACCAGGCTCTTGGTCAGCCGGGCCCTTCCCGTGCGGGCGTGGTCGCTGGGGGTCGATGGCGCTGCTCAGGGTGTTGTTGCACTCACCCGACGCGGGGCGGAGCGCACGCCCAGTCTCTGCCCCTCCGGGGGGCATGGCCAATGGATCTCGGCTCGCACCGGAGTGGGCGTCGACGTTGCGTTGGTTGAGCACGCCGGTGGGATGAGCGGGAGGAAGTTGGCCGTCTCCATGACCCGCACCGATGGGAGCTTGATCAGCGGCATGCTGAAGGGGCTGGGCCGCGCCCGCGGCCCTAGTCCCTGCCTCAGTCGCGGCGGGAGTGTTAGTGGCACAGCTCGCCTCGCCGGCCCTGTCCGTTGCAGCTGCGGCGCCCATGGTGCCCGCAGCCATGGGTAACAAAACCTTTGAGGTGGAATGATGTGCTCTAGCTCTGCTTTTCTTCTTGGGAGCCATGGATGATGAAGACTGACAAAGATCGACGCGCTGGTCACTGCTTCAGATTCGCACAAGCGACGCCCCTACCTGGCGCACCAAAGATGTCGGCATGGAAGCACGATCACCTATGGGGCAGGGGTGCCCCTTTGTGGTTCGGCATGGGGACGGCCGTGTTGCACAAAGAGCAGAAGTAGCGAGGGACATCACGGTGATGGACAGCTCATTTTTACCCAGGTTCGGGCCTCTTTTTAGCGTAAAACCCTACTCCTACTTGGGTGGATTGATTCTGGTGGAGGACGAAGGCGCAGAGAGCACGAGCCTGGCAAGGGTGCCTCGGGAGTGCAATCACGCGCGTACAAGTGCAGGGGGTCAAAATGTGCGAACCCTTTGCTAGGTTGCCTCGGGCCTCCTTTTATAGGTTAAGGGGTGACAACGGTGACAAAATAGTCATTTGGGTGTGATTAGATAGCTAACAGTGCTATCATACCTAACTCTAGCAGTTAGGACAAAGTGCATTAAATGTACTGCTAGGTGTCGTGCCGAGGGCGAATCCCGGCAAGCCTGTCGTGCCGCTTATCTACCTCTTCTTATCAGCTAGATACGCCTCATGGACTAGTGTCAATAAAGCTAAGCTCTTTTCCTTGATGCTGCCACATGCTTGATAGGATCCACCTGGTTGCTTAACACCTTGACACCACACTAATTAGTGACTTTGGTGCGGTGAGGTGGAGTGGTGGCGTCTCGGTGAAGGTTCCTTGTTGAAGGAGCTTGGCGGGGTTTGATCTTGGCGGCCCCGGCAAGCCTGCTGGGGCAAATCTGGGCTCGTCCTTGTGGGTGGCCTCGACCTGGCCAGGCTCTCCTGCCCAGTAAGGGAGGCCTACCCAAGGTGACCCACAACTATCTTGTTTTTCTTAATGCTTTCCTTGATCTTGTGAAGAGCGGCTTTTCTGGCTTGTCCTTGTGTCATGCATTGGTACCGGATGTATGATCGTCGGCACGCCTGTGCATGAGTCCGGTTGACAAACGCGAATGTTTGTTGCACGGACATATCTCTGGGCCCTCTCGGTAATACACATCACAAGAAGCTTGCTAGCAAAGTGACTAACGAGTTAGTTGCAAGATGATGTATTAGGGAACGAGTAAAGAGACTTGCCGCTAATGAGATTGAAGTAGGTATGGAGATACCGATGATCGAATATCGGGCGAGTAACATACCGAGAGACAAAGGGAACTACGTATGTTGTCATAAAGGTTCGACCGATAAAGATCTTCGTAGAATATGTAGGAACCAATATGGGAATCCAGGTCCCGCTATTGGTTATTGAACATAGAAGCATCTCGGTCATATCTACATCATTCTCAAACCCGTAGGGTCCGCACGCTTTACGTTCATTGACGATATAATATTATATGAGTTATGTGAGTTGGTGACCGAATTTTGTTCGGAGTCCCGGATGAGATCACGAACATGACGAGGAGCTTTGGAATGGTCCGGAGGTAAAGATTGATATATAGGACGATGCTATTTTGTCACCGGAAAGGTTTCGGAATATATCGAGTATTCATCGGACGGCCGGAAGGGGTTCCGGGAGGCCCCAAAAGGTTATTGGGCCATATGGGCCAAATGAGGGGAGCACACCAGCCCACAAGGGGCTGGCGTGCCCCACCTTTAGGCCGCCGGCCCTAAGGAAGGAAAGGGGGAGGGCTAGCCCCTCCTGCCTTCCCCTCCACATGAGAGAAAGGAAAGGGGGGGTGCCAACCCCTCCAGCCTTCCCCCCACGCGCCTAAGAAGGAAGGGGGGCGCGGCCAGGGCAGGATACCAGGGTGGCCGCCGGCCCCCTTCGAGGCGCCCTAGGCTGCCTTCCCTCCTCCACCCCCACCTATATATATGTGAGGAGGGAGAGGGGCAACACACGCCATGATCCCCAAGCGTGTGCGGCGCCCCTCTCCCGCTAGTTCGTCCTCAGTCATAATTTTCGTACTACTCGGTGAAGCCCTACGGAGATAGTTGCACCACCCCCGTCACCATGCCGTTGTGCTGCCGGAACTCATCTACTACTTCGCCCGTCTTGCTGGATCAAGAAGGCGAGGACGTCATCGAGCTGAACGTGTGCTGAACACAGAGGTGTCGTACGTTTTGTACTTGATCGGGCGGATCGTGAAGGTGTACGACTACATCAACCGCGTTGATTAATGCTTCTGCCTAACGTTCTACGAGGGTATGTAGACATACTCTCCCCTCTCGTTGCTATGCATCTCTGTGGATAGATCTTGCGTGTGCGTAGAATTTTTTTTGTTTTCCATTCCACGTTCCCCAACAGTGGCATCAAGAGCCATGTCTATGCGTAGATGATATGCACGAGTTGAACACAAAGGAGTTGTGGGCGGTGAGGTTCGTACTGCTTACCACCAACGTCTTATTTTGATTCGGCGGCATTGTGGGATGAAGCGGCACGGACCAACCTTACATGTCCACGCATATGAGACCGATTCCACCGACTGACATGCAACTTGTTTTGCATAAAGGTGGCTGGCGGGTGTCTGTTTCCCCTACTTTAGTTGAATTGAACTTGACTACAGCCAGTCCTTGAAGAAGGTTAAAACAGCAAACTTGATAATCACCGTTGTGGTTTTGCGTAGGTAAGAACGGTTGTTGCTAGTTGCCGTTAGCAGCCACATAAAACTTGCAACAACAAAGTAGAGGACGTCTAACTTGTTTTTGCAGGGTATGTTGTGATGTGATATGGTCAAGATATGATGTGATATATGTTGATGTATGAGATGATCATGTTTTGTAATAAGTTCACGACTTGCATGTCGATGAGTACGACAACCGGCAGGAGCCTTAGGGTTGTCTTTAATTATTTTATGACCTGCGTGTCAATCATTAAGGGCCATGTAAGTGCTTTACTTTATTGCTATGCGTTAGCAATAGTTGTAGAAGCAATAGTTGGCGAGATGACCTCGATGCTACGATGGAGATCAATGTGTTGTGCCGGTGATGATGGAGAGCATGCCGATGCTTTGGAGATGGAGATCAAAAGCACAAGATGATGATGGCCATATCATGTCACATATTTTGATTGCATGTGATGTTTATCCTTTATGCATCTTATTTTGCTTAGAACGATGGTAGCATTATAAGATGATCCCTTCACTTAATTTCAAGATAAAAGTGTTCTCCCCGAGTTTGCACCGTTGCTAAAGTTCATCGTTTCGAAGCACCTCGTGATGACCGGGTTTGATAGACTCTACGTTCACATACAACGGGTGTAAGCCAGTTTTGCACATGCAGAATACTTGGGTTAAACTTGACAAGCCTAGCATGTACAGACATGTTCTCGGAACACTGGAGACCTAAAGGTCGAACGTGAGTCATATAGTAGATATGATCAACATAGAGATGTTCACCATTGATGACTACCCCATCTCACGTGATGATCGGACATGGGTTAGTTGATTTGGATCATGTATCACTTAGATAACTTGAGGGATGTTAATTTAAGTGGGAGTTCATTAGTAATTTGATTAATTAAACTTAATTTATCATGAACTTAGTCTTTATAGTTTTTGCATATCTATGTTGTAGATCAATGGCCCGTGCTACCGTTCCCTTGAATTTTAATGCGTTCCTAGAGAAAGCTAAGTTGAAAGATGATGGTAGCAACTACACGGACTGGGTCCATAACTTGAGGATTATCCTCATTGCTGCACAGAAGAATTATGTCCTTGACGATGTACCGCTAGGTGATAGACCTGCTGCAGGAGCTACTATAGATGTTATGAACATCTGGCAGGCTCGATCTGATGACTACTCAATAGTTTGGTGTGCCATGCTTTATGGCCTAGAACAGGGACTTCAAAGACATTTTGAACGCCACAGAGCATATGAGATGTTCCAAGAGCTGAAGTTGATATTTCAAGCTAATGCTCGGGTTGAGAGATATGAAGTCTCCAACAAGTTCTATAGTTCTAAGATGGAGGAGAACAGTTCTGTCAGTGAACACATACTCAAAATGTCTGGGTATCATAACCACTTGATTCAGCTGGGAATTAATCTTCCAGTTGAGAGTGTTATTGACAGAGTTCTTCAGTCACTGCCATCAAGGTACAAAGGCTTCGTGATGAACTATAATATGCAAGGGATGACAAAAACGATTCCCGAGCACTTCGCAATTGTCGGTGTACTAAGTATTGGGCCACTAGTACCCCTTACTTGTGCACGGGCAGTTGTAGCCGTCCTCGCGGCAAGGCTTGCCGGGATCAGCTCGAGGTCGATTTAAGTCATCAAGGAAATCATCAAGTCAGAGATCTAAGAATCAACAAATAAGCAAAGCTGGTAATCGAAGGCCAGCCTCCCCGGCAAGATCCTTGCCGGGATGGCCCGTGGAGCCCGGCAAGCCTCGGCGCCCGACAAGGCTTGGTTCCCAGCAAAGCTCGGCGCCCGGCAAGCCCTGGCGCCCGGCAAGGATTGGTGCCCGGCAAGGATCGGCGCCTGGCGAGATTCTGCCACTATGCCACCGCTCCGGCACAGCGACAAAGCCTGACATTCTGGGTCCTTCTCTAGATGCGTGGCAACGCGCCAGTGGAGGAGAGCTTAAGCGGTGCTGATGGGATGGCCCCTTTTTCCATCCCCAAGAAAGTAAGGACACCTAAACGGACACCTCATGGTGCATTAAATGCGTTTGTCCTAATTCGTCAGGGGTTAGGTATGATACCCTGTAGCTACTTTACACCTCAATGTATGTACATTTTGCCACTGTGGAGACCCCTTTGAGCATATAAAAGGAGGCCCAAGGCAACTGCTATAGAGGAGGAGAACTTTTGGCCCATTCTGCATGCGTAGCTGCTCTTTGAACGTACTATTCATTGCGAGCGCTCCTGAAGGCTGGGCTCAAGAACATCAATAAGAACACAAAGCAGGAGTAGGGTTTTACGCTGATCAGCGGCCCGAACCTGGGTAAAAACTTCCCGCGTCGATCACTGGTTCTGCTCTTTGCGTATACCTCTCCCCCCGCCGAATCGTAAAGGGATCTCTCGGGATCCCATAGGTGTCGTACGCCGACAGCAATGGTTAAGGCCGCGGAGGTAGAAATCAATAAGGAGCATCAAGTGTTGATGGTTAACAAGACCACTAGTTTTAAGAAAAAGGGCAAGGGAAAGAAAGGGAACTTCAAGAAGAATGGCAAGCAAGTTGCCTCTCCCCTGAAGAAGCCCAAAGCTAGACCCAAGCCTGAAACTGAGTGCTTCTACTCCAAAGGAAATGGTCACTTGAAGCGGAACTGCACCAAATACTTGGCGGATAAGAAGGATGGAAAAGTGAACAAAGGTATAATTGATATACACGTTATTGATGTGTTCCTTACTAATGCTCATAGTAGCACCTGGGTATTTGATACTGGTTTGGTTGCTCATATTTGTAACCCGAAACAGAAGCTGCAGAATAAATGAAGATTGGCTAAGGACGAGGTGACGATGCGCGTCGGGAATGGTTCCAAGGTCGATGTGATCACCATTGGCACGCTACCTCTACATCTACCTTCGGGATTAGTTTTAGACCTCAATAATTGTTATTTGGTGCCAGCATTGAGCATGAACATTATATCTGGATCTTGTTTATTACGAGATGGTTATTCATTTTAGTCAAAGAATAATGGTTGTTCTATTTATATGAGTAATATCTTTTATGGTCATGCATGTTTAATGAATGGTCTATTCTTGTTGAATCTCGATCGTAGTGATACACATATTCATAATATTGATGCCAAAAGATACAAAGTTGATAATGATAGTGCAACATACTTGTGGCACTGCCGATTAGGTCATATTGGTGTAAAGTGCATGAAGAAACTACAAGCAGATAGACTTTTGGAATCACTTGATTATGAATCATTTGATACTTGCGAACCATGCCTCATGGGTAAGATGACTAAAACTCTGTTCTCTGGAACAATGGAGCGAGCTAATGACTTCTTGGAAATAATACATACCGATGTATGCGGTCCAATGAGTGTTGAGGTACGCGGTGGGTATCGTTATTTTCTGACCTTCACAGATGATTTGAGTAGGTATGGGTATATCTACTTGATGAAACACAAGTCTGAAACATTTGAAAAGTTCAAAAAAATTCAGAGTGAAGTGGAGAACCATCGTAACAAGAAAATAAAGTTTCTACGATCTGATCGCGGAGGCGAATATTTGAGTTACGAGTTTGGCCTTCATTTAAAACAATGTAGAATTGTTTCACAACTCACGCCACCTGGAACACCACAGCGTAATGGTGTGTCCGAACGTCATAACCATACTTTATTAGATATTGTGTGTTCTATGATGTCTCTTACCGACTTGCCTTTATCATTTTTGGGTTATGCATTAGAGACAGTCGCATTCACGTTAAATAGGGCACCGTCTAAATCCGTTGAGATGACACCGTATGAACTATGGTTTGGCAAAAAACCTAAGCTGTCATTTCTCAAAGTTTGGGGATGCGACGCATATGTCAAAAGGCTTCAGCCTGATAAGCTCGAACCCAAATCGGAGAAGGGCATCCTCATAGGATACCCTACGGAAACTATTGTGTGCACCTTCTACCATAGATCCAAAGGCAAGATCTTTGTTGCTAAGAATGGGTGATTTCTAGAGAAGGAATTTCTCTCAAAAGAAGTCAGTGGGAGGAAAGTAGAACTTGATGAGGTAATTGTACCTTCTCTTGAATTGAAAGTAGCACATCAGAGAAAATTGTTCCCGTGATGCCTACACCAACTAGAGAGGAAGCTAATGATGATGATCATGAAACTTTGGATCAACTTACTACTGAACTTCGTAGGTCGACCAGAACATGTTCAGCACCAGAGTGGTACGGTAATCCTGTCCTGGAAGTCATGTTGTTAGACAACGGCGAATCTACGAACTATGAAGAAGCTATGATGAATCAAGATTCCGACAAATGGCTTGAGGCCATGAAATCTGAGATAGGATCTAGGTATGAGAACAAAGTGTGGACTTTGGTGGACTTACCTAATGATCGGCAGGCCATTGAGAATAAATGGATCTTCAAGAGGAAGATGGACGCTGATGGTAATATCACTGTCTACAAAGCTCAAATTGTCACGAAAGGTTTTTGACAAGTTCATGGGGTTAACAACGATGAGACTTTCTCACATGTAGCGATGATTAAGTCTATCCGAATCATGTTAGCAATTGCTGCATTTTATGATTATGAAATCTGGCAAATGGACGTCAAAACTGCAATTCTTAACGGATTTCTTAAAGAAGAGTTGTATATGATGCAACCAGAAGGTTTTGTCGATCCTAAAGATGCTATCAAACTGTGCAAGCTCAAGTGATTCATCCATGGACTAGTGCAAGCATCTCAGAGTTGGAATATACGCTTTGATGATGTGATCAAAGCATATTGTTTTATACAGACTTACAGAGAAGCCTGTATTCACAAGAAAGTGAGTGGGAGCTCTATAGCATTATGATATTATATGTGGATGACATATTATTGATTGGAAATGATATAGAATTTCTAGATAGCATAAAAGGATACTTGAATAAGAATTTTTCAATGAAAGACCTCGGTGAAGCTGCTTATATATTGGGCATCAAGATCTATAGGAATAGATCGAGACACTTAATAGGACTTTCACAAAGCACATACCTTGACAAAGTTCTGAAGAAGTTCAAAATGGACCAGTCAAAGAAAGGGTTCTTGCCTGTGTTGCAAGGTGTGAAATTGAGTCAGACTCAAAGTCTGACCACAGTAGAAGATAGAGAGAAAATGAAAGTCATTCCCTATGCCTCAGCCATAGGTTCTATTATCTATGCCATGCTGTGTACCAGACCTGATGTGTGCTTTTCCATAAGTTTGGCAGGGAGGTACCAAAGTAATCCAGTAGTGGATCACTGGACAGCGGTCAAGAATATCCTAAAGTAACTGAAAAGGACCAAGGATATGTTTCTTGTTTATGGAGGTGACAAAGAGCTCGTTGTAAAGGGTTATGTCGATGCTAGCTTCAACACAGATCCGGACTCTTAAGTCACAAACCGAATACATATTTATATTGAACGATGGAGCTATCAGTTGGTGCAGTTCGAAGCAGAGCATCATGGCAGGATCTACGTGTGAAGCGGAGTACATAGCTGCTTCGGAAGCAGCACATGAAGGAGTCTGGATGAAGGAGTTCATATTAGATCTGGGTGTAATACCCAGTGTATCGGGTCCAATGACAATCTTTTGTGACAACACTGGAGCAATTGCCTTACCGAAGGAATCCAGGTTTCACAAGAGAACCAAACACATCAAGAAACGCTTCAACTCCATTCGTGAAAAGGTCAAGGACGGAGACATAGAAATTTGTAAAATACATACGGATCTGAATGTGGCAGACCCATTGACTAAACCTCTTTCCCGAGCGAAACATGATTAGCACCAAGACTCCATGGGTGTTAGATTCATTACTATGTAATCTAGATTATTGACTCTAGTGCAAGTGGGAGGTTGATGGAAATATGCCCTAGAGGCAATAACAAAGTTGTTATTATTATATTTCCTTATTCATGATAAAGGTTTATTATTCATGCTAGAATTGTATTGACCGGGAACTTAAATACATGTGTGGATACATAAACAAATACCATGTCCCTAGTGAGCCTCTACTAGACTAGCTCGTTGATCAAAAGATGGTTAAGGTTTCCTAACCATAGACATGTGTTGTCACTTGATAACGGGATCACATCATTAGGAGAATGATGTGATGGACAAGACCCATCCGTTAGCTTAGCATATGATCATTCAATTTATTGCTACTGCTTTCTTAATGTCAAATACATATTCCTTTGACCAAGAGATCATGCAACTCCCGGATACCAGAGGAATACCTTGTGTGCTATCAAACGTCACAACGTAACTTGGTGATCATAAAGATGCTCTACAGGTATCTCTGAAGGTGTATGTTGAGTTGACGTGAATCGAGATTGGGATTTGTCACTCCGTGTATCAAAGAGGTATCTCTGGGCCCTCTCGATAATAAACATCACAAGAAACTTGCAAGCAAAGTGTCGGGGTACACAAACAGGGTGTGTATGTTTCCCCTGACTTGTGCACGGATGGATAGCTTCCTCCCCGGCATCCAAGGCCAAGCCAGATAAGCAGCTCTTACTAAGATCAAAGAGCGGATCAAGAAGACCAAGGCAACCAAGACAGAACAATATCACCTTGGGGAGGACCTCCCTTGCCGGGCAGGAGAGCCTGGCTCATTCGAGACCGCTCCAGGGGCAAGTTCAAGACTTCCCCGGCAAGCTTGCCGGGTCCGCCAAGGGCAGAATCCCAGCCAAGGCACCACCGCTCTGGTGCACGGCGACGCAAATCACTTATTAGTGCGGTGTCGAGCCCCCGAGCGATTAAGTGGCCTCTGCTAAGCACGTGGCTGCCCATAGGAAGACAAGATTTATCCAAGTGACACCCGTCCAGAAGCGTGTCAAGATGATAAGCAAGAGATGGTTAAGCGGCTCGACAGGCCTACCGGGCTTTGTCCTCAGCTTGACACCTAGGATTGCATTTAATGCACTTTGTCCTAACTGCCAGAGTTAGGTATGATAGCACTATTGGCTATCTAATCAGTAGATAAAGACTGTTTTGCCATTGTGGTTACCCCTTAAGCTATAAAAGGAGGTCCAAGGCGACCTAGCAAAGGATTCGGACCCTCGCACACTTGTACGCGCGTAACTGCACTCCCCGAGGCATCCTTGCTAGGCTTGAGCGTTGCGTGCTCGTTGTGTTCTTCCACTCAATCCACCAAAAAGTAGGAGTAGGGTTTTACGCTATCCATCAGCACGAACCTGGGTAAAAACCACCAGTGTCACCGTCCTCGTGTTGTTTCATGGCTTCTGCTCTTTGTGCAATGTGATCCCCCTTGTCGAACCACAAAGGGGCTCATGGCCCCATAGGTGAACGTGCTCCACCACGACATCTTTGCCACGCCAGGTAGGGGGTGTCGCTTATGCGAACCTGAAGTTGTAAACAACGCGTCGAGCTCCATCGTCAATCATCATCATCATCATCATCATCATCGTCATCTTCATCAACACCCTCTTCGTCCGTGTCTTGTTAGAAGCAGAACAATGCCGCTACCTCCCTCTGTCCTACCAAGATTCCACCGCTCGTTTTCGCCGCAGCCGCGGCGGTGACGGGGATGGAGGGCGGGGGCGGTCCGACGACCGCAGATGGCTCGGGTGGCGTGGTCATCATGCCACCTGTGTCCGGACAAAGAAGCAAAACGTGCGGCGATATAGCCCTCCTTGCGAGCTCCAGTCAAAGCATACCTGATGCTGGAAAGTGTCATTTGGGCAAGCAAGACAAATGGTGCGTGATCGGCCCCCTCCCCCCTTTCTACTTGTCGATAATCGAGTGTCGGTGCAACAAACCCTGGGTCTGTTGCCCAGACCGTGCATAGGCCTGAAAAGGCAAGCTCGCAATGTCCAAGTCCAGACCAAGCAAGGAGAGATCAGCTCTTTGAGGAATCAAAGGGCAGATTAGGAGGACCAAGACAAGCTAAATGAGCAAGACACCACTAAGGAGAAACTTCCCTTGCCGGGCAGGCGAGCCTGGCGAGGACGAGGTGGCCCCGAAGTTGAGCCTCAATACTATCCTGGCAGGCCTGGCAGGCGCTACAAGGGCAAACTACCCCACCAAGGCTCCACCGCTCCACCTCACAGCGATGCAAGTCATCGATCGGTGCGGTGTCAAGCTCCCAAGTGACTAAGTGGCTGTTATTTGGCACGTGGCAGCCACTTCCTACGGAAATCACCTCCAAGTGACACCCGTCCAGAGACGTGTCAAGCAGACAGGCGAAAAGGTGGCCGAGCAGCCCGGCAAGGCTTGCCGGGCATGCCATGATGTGATACTAAGTGGCGCATTTAATGCGCTCTGCTCTGACTGCAGAGTTAGGTATGATAGCATTGTTCACTATCTCATCAGTACACAATGACTGATTTGCCACTGTGGTAACCCCTTGATCTATAAAAGGAGGGCCATGTAAACCATAGAAAGGATTCGGACCCTTGTACACTCGTACGCGCGTAGCTGCCCTCGCCCCGAGGCAACCCTGCCGGGCAAGAGCGTTGTGTTTCCACCACAATCCACCATCAATCCACCAAAGCAGGAGTAGGGTTTTATGCCTCGTGGTGGCCCGAACCTGGGTAAAACTGCCCGTGTGATCTCTGCCGTGCTGCGCTACGTTCTCCGCTCTTTGTGCAATGTGCTCATCCCCCCTGCCGAACCACAAAGGGGCTGATGGCCCCATAGGTGGCCATGGTTTCCCACGACATCTTTGGAGCGCCAGGTAGGGGGATGCGTTTGCGCAAACCCAAGAAGTGTACGCACCGCGTCATTTTCATCATCTTCTTCATCGACGGCTCCATCATCCATGGCGCCCAAGAAGAAGCCTAGTGCTGCAGCCCATCCATCCACTTTGAAGGCCCCATCACACGCGGCCGCCGACCCTGAGGGGGCTACAAGGACGCACGGAGAAATGGACGCTGCGGGGGACGTGGCCGACGCACGCAGCGTCATCCCCACCTCCCCTGCGGCTGAAACAAGGGCAGAAGGCACCGGGGAAGGACAGCACCAATAGTATCCCAGCGGCCACGCTCCACGAGGTATGCGTGGAGAAATCATTCCGTCTGCACCTCTCCGCCTAGCTGAAGGGCACAACCACAGTGGTGGCACTCGCTCTGGGGCGAATCGCAACTCTCCGGCCGCACCCGCCGCGGGCGCGGCCGCAAGGCGTGCGCCACTCTCGGAATGAGCTGCCCCGGCCGATGCGCCAAACGGAGCCGCTGGCCCTCAAGTGCCTCCACCTCGTCACTACACCACCCTGGCGACGGGCTCACGACGACGAGAACATGGTCAGCTACTACCGGCGCCGTGAGGAGCTAGGCGACGCTACGGTCCACGTCATCATCCATGCCAAGCACCGCTTCGGAGGCTATCACGCGGGCCCAGCTACTATTGAGATTTCCTCCTGCAGCCGATCAGATGGATGAGTGGAGAGTCACAATTCAGAGCCCGATTGGTTTTGCCAAGGTGGGAGGATCACAGCGAGCTGGCCCGCCACGGCCTCCCCAGGCGACAACAACGGCCCGCGCTGCTGGCCGTGCCGAAGGGGCCACCCACACGGTGCAGTCCCCTCAGCAGCAGCCTGCGCAGGGGCCACGGCCGGAGTCACGTGATCAAGAACCCGATGATGTCTCGATGGCTTCGTCCGGCCCTTGAGCATGCCGAGACCAGCGGCAGGCCCAGGAAGAGAGGCGAGGGAAAGACACGCACGTCACCATCGAGCGGCGCTGCGACACTCACCGCCAGTCTGATAGGCTCAATGGCCCCGACATCGACGAGCCTGCACCCGGTGGGGGTGGGTACCTACCTTTCATGGTTGGGTGCCCCGCCTTCACTCGTGAACTGCGGCAAGTCCGTTGGCCATCTTCCTGCACGTTCAAGCTAGAGATACCAGAGAAGTACTATGGGACATTGAACCCAGCAGAGTTCCTGAGCATCTACACCATCGTTGTTCAGGCTACCAGGGGAAGAGATGAGAAGGTGTTCACCAATTACTTCCCTTTGGCACTCAAGCCAAATGTGAGGTCTTGGCTAATGCGCCTGCCGGAGAACTCCATTTTGACCTGGGCTGACCTGTGCCATGAGTTTGTTGGCGCCTTCACGGGCGGCCACCAAGAACCAGGGTGGCCCAGTGATCTGTAGCTCCTCCCGCAGAAGGAAGGAGAAAGTCTGCGGAAGTACATGCAAAGGTTCAGTCGAGTGCACAGGAACATCCGAGATATGCACCCGGCAGCTGTGATAGCCGCATTCCAGTCCAACGTGCGTAACCGCAGGATACGTTCCGAAATGAATGTGCGGCTGCCCAAGACTGTGAATGAGTTATACACTCTGGTGGATAAGTGTGCTCGTATAGAGGAGGGAAGGCGACTTCCCGGTGAAGAGGATGGCATCGACATCGATTCAGACAATGACGACGAGGCCACCAGTCAGAAGAAGAAGACCAAGAAAGGCAATAAGAAGGGCAAGGAGAAAGTTGTGACGGCCATCGAAGGATCAAGCACACCTAGTACCGGCAAGAAGGCCAAGGCCGAGGCCCCCGGTAAGGAGGTTGCCGCGTGTACTGACTGCCGGGCGGCCGCGGCTGCCGAGAAGGCTGGGAAGGGTGATGGGCCATACTGCAAAATCCATAGGACCAAGGGCCACGACCTTCAGGAGTGTCATCAGGTTGAGGAGCTCATCAAGAAGTAGAGAGCTGAGTATGAGAAGCGTGATAAAGAGAAAAACCAGGATGGTGCTGGCGGGAAGGGCCGAGGCGGCAGAGTAAGTCGCCCCGGCAAGGCTCCTCAGTCCCAAGGGAAGCCTGCCAGAGGCCGTAAGAAGGAGGATTGCAATGATGAGAGTGATGGAGGAGATGAAGAGGAAACCAGTGAGCAGGAGTTCCAAAAAGCCACTAACGCCCTATGCATTAACAGGGGTGCATCTCTGCACTCCTCTCACCGCCAACTTAAAGAGTGGGCGCGTGAAGTCAATGCCGTGGAGTCAGCGGCAGATTCTCGGAAGCCGCTCAAGTGGTCCCGCATGCCCATCATCTTTGACGAGGAGGATCACCCTGACCGCACCACCGCGGTAGGGTGTTTGCCGTTGTTGGTCTCACCAACAATACGCAACCTCAAAATCTTAAAGAAGTTGGTTGACGGTGGGGCCGGGTTGAATCTGATATCTCCAAAGGTCATCAGCAAACTTCAGATAGCAGATGGGGAGCTCAAGGTTACTGTCACATTCCAAGGAATCAACCCCGGCAGGAGTCGTCCTAAGGGAAAGACCACGCTGCCAGTAACATTCGGAGGGGAGTTAAACTACCGGACTAAGAAGATCGTGTTTGACGTGGTTGACCTCCCCTTGCCGTACAACGAAATCGTTGGTCGCCCAGCTCTGGCCAAGTTCATGGCAGCATCCCACTATGCCTACAACACCTTGAAGATGCCAGGGCCGATAGGAGTCATTTCCATTCCGTCAGATCAGAAGGACGCAGTCATATGCATGGACAAGGTGTACCGGGAGGCGGTCGGTACTGAGGCTGCAGAAACCACTGCTCCCGCCAAGGAACGTAAGAAAATGAAGAGAGCTAGCAAGGATGCCAGCAAGGAATCCGGGAAGCGTGCCTCTCCAGAGTATCCTGCGCCTGTTGATGACTTGCCGGAGAGTTCCAATAGCAAGAGATCCAAAGCTCCTGCACTTGGTGTGAAGAAGGTCCTGGCGGGGCTGGCTGGCGCTGATGGTACCTTCACTATCAGTGCCACCCTTGATGACAAATAGGAAAGCACGCTCGTTGCCTTCCTGCGGGCGAATATCGATGTGTTTGCCTGGCAACCATCTGATATCCCCGGTGTTCCCAGGGAGGTAATCGAGCACCACCTTGCTGTCTGCTCGCATGCCCGGCCCGTCAAGCAAAGGGTCCGGAAGCAAGCTTTGGAGCGGCAACAGTTTATTGCCGAGGAGATCAAGAAGCTTGAAGCAGCTGGTTTGGTCAGGGGAGTGTTACATCCCACATGGTTAGCAAATCTAGTTGTGGTGCGCAAGGCGAATGGGAAATGGAGGCTTTGCATAGACTTCATAGATCTAAACAAGGCATGCCCGAAGGACCCGTTCCCCTTGCCGCGCATCGACTAGATTGTGGATTCCACTTCCAGGTGTGACCTGCTTTCCTTTCTGGATGCCTACTCCGGATACCACCAGATCTTCATGTCCAAGGAAGACGAAGAGAAGACCACATTCATAACCCCATGTGGCACGTACTACTTTCACTAGTACAGCGAGGTGCTATACAAACGATTTTTAACCCCTTTCCGCGACGGCATTTGGAACCGTCGCCTAGTGAGTGACTGCGATAGGGGGGGTCCTTCCCACACGACCCAAAAACCGTCGGGGATATGCCCTCCTGGCACACATGCTTGGCAAAATGAGGTCGTGTGCGACCGGCGAGCGATCAAATACGGTTATACGTACAGTAGTGCTAAAAAAATTCAATTATACAGGCGAAATCGTTTCTAGTCGTTAGTTCATCCCACACAGTCAGTCCCTACTAAACATTTCGGTTTGTTTATACATCCCACACAGTCGCTCCAAGGAAAACGTTTCTGTTCGTAGGTACATCACACACAATTTTCCTCGTTAAATCGTTTGTGATAGCGTTTCCATTGCACACGGTATTAACAATTTTATCGTTTGTGTTTTTGAATGCATCACACACGGTGCATAGAAGAAACTGTGTGGCAAAGGCTGTCCATCACACACAGTTTTATGTGGTAAACATTTGCGCCAGGTGGCCTAACGCAAACAGTTTTCAAGAGGATGTCGTGTGTGATTGTTCATTAATCCAACACGGTTTATTCCTAGAAACTGTGTGCGTTGCCTGAGGTCATCGCCCACGGTGTTTTCTCAATAACCGTTTGCAATAGGAAAACCCAATTAGTAGGCTAATTATCCTATTGTTAATAATCAATTTATTAATCTAATTGGCATTTCATATTAAGCACACAATATATTTCATTTTCATAATTTAAATACATCAGAGTACAACATCATATAGCTTCAGCACTCAGCTACCCCATTACACAACTGCACCAGCACCAAGTTTCTCATGCAACATCTATAACCTTTCGAAATTAGCATCATAGACGGTATATAGACAGATGTATCTCATCTGGAAAACTGCTGAAGCAGAAGGCGAATATTGAGCCTTCATTGATGTTGACGGTCTTTGCAACTTTAGGCCAGTGCCTGTGGATGATTGACCATCCATCCTTCGTCCTCTTCAGGAACACTTCAATATTGAACCGTGGGTGTTGTATGAATACCTTCCTCGCCTCCTGACCATACAGGTGGTTTGAGAGGTAATCATCAGTGAACTGCTTTGGAAAGGCCTGAAAACAAGGATGTGCATAAATATCTTCTCTATATTGGAAATGGGGTAAAGGAATAAAAAAGGCAAGGCATAATAGTTAGTACCATCCTGTAGTGAACTGATGTCTTCTTCATTATGTAGACAAAGATCTTGTTGTTTTTTGTCGCTAATTTCTTTATCCTAACAATCTTTCTGGGTTTCTTGACTTGACTGATATTCATGGACAACTCATTTCCCCATATGCAAAAAGGGTCGAACAGTGGGTCAAAACCTCTGACAGCAGGACCTACATGTGCAAGACCAAATTGTTAAAAACCTAAATATTAGAATGGTTCCTGCAATTGCACAATAATGTGCTATTAGACAAAGGACCATGCATGTGCAAACCTCGATTGTAAACCTCAGTGCTTCCCATTGTTTCCCTGCAACACATATAAGGTAGTTAGTGATCAGGTTAAGTGAGGGTTCGCATGCTATTAGTAAAATATGTTGATGAAAAATAAGCACATTGCAGATTCATCAGATTAATTCAAGCCACATGGAAAACCCATTTATCCAAACCAAGCATGATTAAGAACTAGGAAATATAGCAATTGTATATGTTTCTCATGTATTAAGTGCAGCCAAATTCGATTATTCCTCACATGCACAACAATACAAAATTCTACCCACGACAATTGGACATCGCATTGCAGAATTGAACCAAGCAGTTAACTAAACACCACAACAAATGAACCAAACATTAACTGAGCACCACATTGCACAATATAACATGCTCCTAATAGAAGATCAGACAGTTAACCAAACCAAGCATGCTTAACAACTTGGAAATATAGCAATTGTATTTGTTTCTCATGTATTTAGTACAGCCAAATTCGATTTATTTCTCACATGGTATACAATAACAGAATGCACCCACAACAATTGAACATCGCATTGCAGAATTGAACCAAACAGTTAACTAAACACCACAACAAATGAACCAAACGTTAACTAAGCACCACATTGCACAATGTATAACATACTAGAAGATCAGACATTTAACCAAACCAAGCATGCTTGACAACTTGGAAATATAGCAATTGTATTTGTTTCTCATGTATTTTGTAAAGAAAAATTCAATTTATTTCTCACATGGAAGACAATACAAAATTGCACCCTGAAGAATTGAACATCACATTTGCAGAAATGAACCAAACAGTTAACTGAACACGACAACTAATTAACCAAACAGTTAATAAGTGAGCACCACATTGAACGAAATATAGAACATATACACTGGAGCAACAGATTGCATGGTAAAAGTAGATAGCACAATTCACTAGAATTTGTTAAGGAAAGGCAGTAGCTAGCAAACTGAACATGGGTCCTTATAGTGAGATAATAAAACAAGTTACTCCTCATTGTCGGAGATATCGATGACGATTGGCTCCTTGGACATGGAAGAGGGCGAGGCCTCCGCATTGTGGGTGCCCTCGTCGTAGTGGTGAGTTGCCTGAGCTACTCTGGGCACCAACCTACTGGCTCTCGAGTTGAGGTAAGCACGTGCATGCTGAGAAAACACCTCATAGTCTTCGTCGAAGGCACCGAGGGTGGCCTCGAGAAAATGCCATGAACTGTTGTTTAAAGCAGACAACCGTGTCGTGGCGTCGGCGCGCGAGGTGTCGACGGTGGCCTCGACGGCGAGGTGCTCTTCCAAGAGCTGGGGGTCGGCACGAATGGCAGCCATCGCGACCTCATCCGCGCGTGCGGCCGTGATTTGCTTCTCCGCTGCCAAATGCTCCTTGAGCTCCTGGCTATACTGCGTGCACCATGGCTTAGGGCAGCGCTTATTTGGTGGAGGGGTCGATGATTTGGGTGGAAGGTGTCACGCCGGCGGTCGGGGCATGTGCGATGTGGAAGGAGGAGGAGGATGGGGGTCGGGTGTGGATTACCTACCTTGATAGACGAGGCCGGGCAGCGTGAAGGAGGGTCGCCGACGAGGAAGCGGCGCTGCAAGCAAGGAGTGAAGGTTTCAACTTGGAAAGGAAGGCGGAAATAGGGGAAATGTCGCTTTTGGTAAGGGGGAGGGGGAGGGGGCGGGGAGGTAGATATTTCCGCGGAAGCCGAAAATTTTGAATCGGTTCAGCGAAAAAACTGGCGCGCAAAGTGTCATCAGACACGGTCCCTTATTCAGAACTGTGTATGATATGTGAACATCACAAACGATTCAGATAGCTTAACCCGTGTGTGATGAGTTTGAACGTCAAAAATTTTGGTTCGAATTTCCCTGGTTACGGTGGTCATCCGGCTGTGGACTGTAGCCGACGCACCTTTCTGGACGAAACGATATCCATTGCTCTTCTTGATTTCAATTTTTTCTCTAGTGTTAACATAGAACATCAGCAGTGTTGTGTGAAATTTTGGGATTTTTCGGGGTTTGTTTGGACATTTTTATACATTAATTGAGTTTTCAATGCATTTATGTGCATAATTCAAATTTGAACTACAAGCACATGCTCTAATGCATATAAATTGGTTGAAAGTTCAAATTTGTGTCCTTGGTTGCATGCTTAGGTCCCATGCATGAAATGGGAATGAATGTCAAACACCCTGCCACCGTCACTCGGCCGCAAACATTGAGATACCTGGTTTTAAAATTCTAGTAAATCCAAAACTCATATGAAATTCATGAAACTTGGCATGCTATCATGGAGCGGCATCAACATGCCGTGGTAAATTTTTTGCACCATTTGGCGCAGGTTTGGGTATAAGCTTCTCACAAACCAGAGCTTCTCACAACAAGCCTGATGGTTTCGGTAGGGAACGTTTCACCTTTCTGGACGAAACAATATCCGTTGCCTCTTCTTGGTTTCAATTTTTCTCTAGTGTCAACATAGAACAACATGAGTGTTGTGTGAAATTTTGGGATTTTTCGGGGTTTGTTTGGACATTTTTATACATTAATTGAGTTTTCAATGCATTTATGTGCATAATTTAAATTTGAAATACAGGCACATGCTCTAATGCATATAAATTGGTTGAAAATTCAAATCTGTGTCCTTGGTTGCATGCTTAGGCCCCATGCAAGAACTGGGAATGAATGTCAAACGCCGTACCACCGTCACTCGGCCGGATACATTGAGATGCCTGGTTTTTAAATTCTAGTAAATCCAAAACTTGTGTGAAATTCATGAAAATTGGGATGCTATCATGGAGCGGCATCAACATGCTGTGGTAAAAATTTTGTCCCATTTGGGGCAGGTTTGGGTATAAGCTTCTCACAAACCAGAGCTTCTCACAACAAGCCTGATGGTTTCAGTAGGGAACGTTTCACCTTTCTGGACGAAACGATATCCGTTGCCTCTTCTTGATTTCAATTTTTTCTCTAGTGTCAACATAGAACAGCAGGAGTGTTGTGTGAAATTTTGGTATTTTTCGGGGTTCGTTTGGACATTTTTATACATTAAATGAGTTTTCAATGCATTTATGTGCATAATTCAAATTTGAACTACAGGCACATGCTCTAATGCATATAAATTGGTTGAAAACTCAAATCTGTGTCCTTGGTTGCATGCTTAGGTCCCATGCAAGAAATGGGAATGAATGTCAAAGACCCTGCCACCGTCACTCGGCCGAAAACATTGGGATGCCTTGTTTTTAAATTCTAGTAAATCCGAAACTTGTCTGAAATTCATGAAACTTGGCATGCTATCATGGAGCGGCATTAACATGTCGTGGTAAACAATTTGTCCCATTTGGTGCAGGTATGGGTATAAGCTTCTAACAAACTAGAGCTTCTCACAACAAGCCTCATGGTTTCGGTAGGGAACATTTCACCTTTTAGACGAAAAGATATCCGTTGCCTTTTCTTGATTTCAATTTTTTCTCTAGTGTCAACATAGAACAACATGAGTGTTGTGTGAAATTTTGGGAATTTTCAGGGTTCATTTGAACATTTTTATACATTAATTGAGTTTTCAATGCATTTATGTGCAGAATTCAAATTTGAACTACAGGCACATGCTCTAATGCATATAAATTAGTTGAAAATTCAAATATGTGTCCTTGGTTGCATGTTTAGGTCCCATGCAAGAAATGGGAATGAATGTCAAACACCATGCCACCGTCACTCGGCCGCAAACATTGAGATTCCTGGTTTTTAAATTCTAGTAAGTCCAAAACTCATATGAAATTCATGAAACTTGGCATGCTATCTTGGAGCGGCATCAACATGCTATGGTAAATTTTTTGTCCCGTTTGGGGCAGGTTTGGGTATAAGCTTCTCACAAACCAGAGCTTCTCAGAACAAGCCTGATGGTTTCGGTACGGAACGTTTCACCTTTCTGGACGAAACGATATCCTTTGCCTCTTCTTGATTTCAATTTTTTCTCTAGTGTCAACATAGAACAACAGGAGTGTTGTGTGAAATTTTGGGCTTTTTCGGGGTTCGTTTGGACATTTTTATACATTAATTGAGTTTTCAATGCATTTATGTGCATAATTCAAATTTGAACTACAGGCACATGCTCTAATGCATATAGATCGGTTGAAAATTCAAATCTGTGTCCTTGGTTGCATGCTTAGGTCCCATGCAAGAAATGGGAATGAATGTCAAACACCCTGCCACCGTCACTCGGCCGCAAACATTGAGATACCTGGATTTTAAATTCTAGTAAATCCGAAACTCGTCTGCAATTTATGAAACTTGGCATGATATCATGGAGCGGCATCAACATGCCGTGGTAAATTTTTTGTCCTATTTGGGGCAGGTTTGGGTATAAGCTTCTCACAAACCAGAGCTTCTCACAACAAGCCTGATGGTTTCGGTAGGGAACGTTTCACCTTTCTGGACGAAACGATATCCGTTGCCTCTTCTTGATTTCAATTTTTTCTCTAGTGTCAACAT
The DNA here is from genome assembly GCA_011799875.1 of Thinopyrum elongatum. Taxonomy (NCBI): domain Eukaryota; kingdom Viridiplantae; phylum Streptophyta; class Magnoliopsida; order Poales; family Poaceae; genus Thinopyrum; species Thinopyrum elongatum. Next base: position 332,079,111 of record CM022300.1, on the reverse strand, counting down.
AGAACAACAGGAGTGTTGTGTGAAATTTTGGGATTTTTCGGGGTTCGTTTGGACATTTTTATACATTAATTGAGTTTTCAATACATTTATGTGCATAATTCAAATTTGAACTACAGGCACATGCTCTAATGCATATAAATCGTTTGAAAATTCTAATATGTGTCCTTGGTTGCATGCTTAGGTCCCATGCAAGAAATGGGAATGAATGTCAAAGACCCTGCCACCGTCACTAGGCCGGAAACATTGAGATGCCTGGTTTTTAAATTATAGTAAATCGGAAACTCGTGTGAAATTCATGAAAATTGGCATGCTATCATGGAGCGTCATCAACATGCCGTGGTAAAAAATTTATCCCATTTGGGGCAGGTTTGGGTATAATCTTCTCACAAACCAGAGCTTCTCACAACAAGCCTGATGGTTTCGGTAGGGAATGTTTCACCTTTCTGGACGAAACGATATCCGTTGCCTTTTCTTGATTTGAATTTTTTCTCTAGTGTCAACATAGAACAACAGGAGTGTTGTGTTAAATTTTGGGATTTTTCAGGGTTCATTTGGACATTTTTATACATTAATTGAGTTTTCAATGCATTTATGTGCATAATTCAAATTTGAGCTAGTGGCACATGCTCTAATGCATATAAATTGGTTGAAAATTCAAATATGTTTCCTTGGTTGCATGTTTAGGTCCCATGCAAGAAATGGGAATGAACTTCAAACACCCTGCCACCGTCACTCGGCCGCAAACATTGAGATACCTGGTTTTTAAATTCTAGTAAATCCAAAACTCGTATGAAATTCATGAAACTTGGCATGCTATCTTTGAGCGGCATCAACATGCTGTGGTAAAATTTTTGTCCCATTTGGGGCAGGTTTGGGTATAAGCTGCTCACAAACCAGAGCTTCTCAGAACAAGCCTCATGGTTTCGGTAGGGAACGTTTCACCTTTCTGGACGAAACGATACCCGTTGCCTCTTCTTGATTTCAATTTTTTCTCTAGTGTCAACACAGAACAACAGGAGCGTTGTGTGAAATTTTGGGATTTTTTGGGGTTCGTTTGGACATTTTTATACATTAATTGAGTTTTCAATGCATTTATGTGCATAATTCAAATTTGAACTACAGGCACATGCTCTAATGCATATAAATCGATTGAAAATTCAAATCTGTGTCCTTGGTTGCTTGCTTAGGTCCCATGCAAGAAATGGGAATGCATGTCAAACACCCTGCCACCATCACTCGGCCGCAAACATTGAGATACCTGGTTTTTAAATTCTAGTAAATCAAAAACTCGTCTGAAATTTATGAAACTTGGCATGATATCATGTAGCGACATCAACATTCCGTGGTAAAAATTTTGTCCCGTTTGGGGCAGGTTTGGGTATAAGCTCCTCACAAACCAGAGCTTCTCACAACAAGCCTGATGGTTTCGGTAGGGAACATTTCACCTTTCTGGACGAAACGATATCCGTTGCCTCTTCTTGATTTAAATTTTTTCTCTAGTGTCAACATAGAACAACCGGAGTGTTGTGTGAAATTTTGGGATTTTTCGGGGTTCGTTTGGACAATTTTTTACATTAATTGAGTTTTCAATGCATTTATGTGCATAACTCAAATTTGAACTACAGGAACATGCTCTAATGCATATAAATTGTTTGAAAATTCAAATCTGTGTCCTTGGTTGCATGCTTAGTTCCCATGCAAGAAATGGGAATGAATGTCAAACACCCTACCACCGTCACTCGGTCGAAAACATTGCGATACCTGGTTTTTAAATTCTAGTAAATCCAAAACTCGTCTGAAATTCATAAAACTTGGCATGCAATCATGGAGCGGCATCACCATGACGTGGTAAAATTTTTGTCCCATTTGGGGCAGGTTTGGGTATAAGCTTCTCACAAACCAGAGCTTCTCACAACAATCCTGATGGTTTCGGTAGGGAACGTTTCACCTTTATGGACGAAACGATATCCGTTGCCTCTTCTTCATTTTAATTTTTCTCTAGCGTCAACATAGAACAACAGGAGTGTTGTGTGAAATTTTGGGATTTTTCGGGGATCGTTCGGACATTTTTATACATTAATTGAGTTTTCAATGTATTTATGTGCATAATTCAAATTTGAACTACAGGCACATGCTCTAATGCATATAAATTGGTTGAAAATCCAAGTCTGTGTCCTTGGTTGCATGCTTAGGTCCCATGCAAGAAATGGGAATGAATGTCAAACACCCTGCCACCGTCACTCGGCCACAAACATTGAGATACCTAGTTTTTAAATTCTAGTAAATCCAAAACTCGTATGAAATTCATGAAACTTGGCATGCTATCATGGAGCGGCATCAACATGCCGTGATAAATTTTTTGTCCCATTTGGGGCAGGTTCGGGTATAAGCTTCTCACAAACCAGAGCTTCTCACAACAGGCCTGATGGTTTCGGTAGGGAACGTTTCACCTTTCTGGATGAAACGATATCCGTTGCCTCTTCTTGATTTCAATTTTTTCTCTAGTGTCAACATAGAACAACAGGAGTGTTGTGTGTAATTTTGGGATTTTTCGGGGTTCGTTTGGACATTTTTATACATTAATTGAGTTTTCAATGCATTTATGTGCATAATTCAAATTTGACCTACAGGCACATGCTCTAATGCATATAAATTGGTTGAAAATTCAAATCTGTGTCCTTGGTTGCATGCTTAGGTCCCATGCAAGAAATGGGAATGAGTGTCAAACACCCTGCCACCATCACTCGGCCGGAAACATTGAGATGCCTGGTTTTTAAATTCTAGTAAATTAAAAACTCGTCTGAAATTCATGAAACTTGGCATGCAATCATGGAGCGGCATCAACATGCCGTGGTAAAAATTTTGTACCATTTGGGGCAGGTTTGGGTATAAGCTTCTCACAAACCAGAGCTTCTCACAACAAGCCTGATGGTTTCGGTAGGGAACATTTCACCTTTATGGACGAAACGATATCCGTTGCCTCTTCTTGATTTCAATTTTTTCTCTAGTGTCAACATAGAACAACAGGAGTGTTGTGTGAAATTTTTGGATTTTTCGGGGATAGTTCGGACATTTTTATACATTAATTGAGTTTTCAATGCATTTATGTGCATAATTCAAATTTGAACTACAGGCACATGCTCTAATGCATATAAATTGGTTAAAAATTCGAGTCTGTGTCCTTGGTTGCATGCTTAGGTCCCATGCAACAAATGGGAATGAATGTCAAACACCCTGCCACCGTCACTCGGCCGCAAACATTGAGATACCTGGTTTTTAAATTCTAGTAAATCCAAAACTCATCTGAAATTCATGAAACTTGGCATGCTATCATGGAACGGCAGCAACATGCCATGGTAAAAATTTTGTCCCATTTGGGGCAGGTTTTGGTATAAGCTTCTCACAAACCAGAGCTTCTCACAACAAGCCTGATGGTTTCAGTAGGGAACGTTTCACCTTTCTGGACGAAACGATATCCGTTGCCTCTTCTTGATTTCAATTTTTTCTCTAGTGTCAACATAGAACAACAGGAGTGTTGTGTGCAATTTTGTGATTTTTTGGGGTTCGTTTGGACATTTTTATACATTAATTGAGTTTTCAATGCATTTATGTGCATAATTCAAATTTGAACTACAGGCACATGCTCTAATGCGTATAAATTGGTTGAAAATTCAAATATGTGTCCTTGGTTGCATGCTAAGGTCCCATGCAAGAAATGGGAATGAATGTCAAACACCCTGCCACTGTCACTCGGCCGCAAACACATTGAGATACCTGTTTTTAAATTCTAGTAGATCCAAAACTCGTATGAAATTCTTGAAACTTGGCATGCTATCATGGAGCGGCGTCAACATGCCGTGGTAATTTTTTGTCCCATTTGGGGTAGGTTTGGGTATAAGCTTCTCACAAACCAGAGCTTCTCAGAACAAGCCTGATGGTTTCGGTAGGGACCGTTTCACCTTTCTGGACGAAAGGATATCGTTGCCTCTTCTTGATATCAATTTATTCTCTAGTGTCAACATAGAACAAAGGAGTGTTGTTGTGAATTTTGGGGATTTTTCGGGGTTCGTTTTGACATTTTATACATTAATTGAGTTTTCATTGCATTTATGTGCATAATTCAAATTGAACTACAGGCACATGCTCTAATGCATATAAATTGGTTGAAAATTCAAATCTGTGTCCTTGGTTGCATCTAGTTCCCATGCAAGAAATGTGAATGAATATCAAACCCCCTGCCACCGTCACTCGGCCGCAAACATTGAGATACCTGGTTTTTAAATTCAGTAAATCCAAAAGTCGTCTGAAATTTATGAAACTTGCATGCTATCATGGAGCGGATCAACATGCCGTGGTAAAATTTTTGTCCCGTCGGACCGCCCACGCATCCATCCCCCGTCACCGCGCGGCTTGCGGCGAAAACGAGCGGTGGAATCTTGGGTAGGGAAAGAAGGGAGGTAGCGG